>OZ007562.1:140676361-141302471 GCA_963931875.1 Pollenia griseotomentosa
GGAAAAAGCTGTATTGTTTGATATGTACTTTTTAATCACAAAAAAGGACACAACTCAATTTTTTTTTTGCTAAAGAGTAGAGAAAACTTTGTAAGATGTGACCATTGAATTTCTTACAAAAAGTTAAAACATTTTCAAGTTTGAGTTGAACCCCTTTAGAAAAGTTGATGCGATATGTTTTATCAAAACCTTACAGACTGGATTATAAGACGAAAATTTTAGCAAAACATGTTACGGGCTCAACTGGACGTCATTTGCGCTTTGAAACAAGTTTGAACGCTTAACGTTTGAACTTTTAAGGTTTCTTAAATATTTCGTTTTAATATTATTTATAATTGAAATTTTGTAATTTAATGTATTTCCAATTATCTCTATATAATTTTTTAAAGTTTTTTATTTAATATCAATCGGTTGATGTTTTACTGTATCTTTTTTAATATTGATTTAATGTGCACTTGCACTTTAAAGAAATATGTTGTATACTTTATTGCCAGTTTTCTCGTTTAGAAAGTTTTTTACAAAAATATAAATTACTAACTACTTTCTGGTTTTAGGTATACAACGACTTAGTCACCCCTACACAAAATAATACAAATTTTCTTTATTTCAAATAATATTTTTTTTTACAAAATATATTTAATAAATTTTAACATTACTACAGCTGCCAGTTAACAATTTTCCAATTCACAAGCTCGCATTAATGTCGTATTCGTTGTAGAATCGTCTAATTATAAAGTGATGTATTCTTGTTGTTGCTTATTTTCATACAAATGTGTGTTCTTATGGTACGATTGAGTTTTTAATGTTTTTCAAAATGTTGAGTTTATACCAGACCTTCAATTGTTCGATTTGTTTGTAAATTTGTAAAAATCTTTGTAGAATGTGATAACTTAAACCACAACTTTAACTCATAATGATTTATATATCGTCGCAGGAATTAAAGAACGCTGTAGGTAGGTAGGTAGGTAGAAAGGCCGGTGTGAAGTCTCCTTCACACCCTCACCCAGAGACCAATATGGTCCATTGTGATGCCTTATTCAGGGATAGCCCTAGAGAGATAGAAAGTTAGTGAAATAAACAGAGAAAGCATAAGATAAATAAGAAAGAAAGAAAGAAGGTTCCGGACCAAACCCGAGCGAAATCCTACTCAACCAAATACGCCCTACGTGCGTCCAGCACCCAGCCTACTCTCGCGCAGCCAGGCCATCCCCATTACGAATCCTATCAGATTCTCGAGTCCGCAACCCGAGACATCCCCTAATTCGCCCAGGAATCTACTGCCCAGCCACCTCTGCCTGCTGCCCTGTAACCTGGGACAGTGGCACAGAATGTGCTCCACCGTTTCCAACTCCTCAGGGTCCTCACACAACCTGCACATATCCGACAATCCGGATCCCATCCTCACCGCCATCCTGCCTATCATACAGTGGCCCGTGATCATTCCTATCATGGTCCTAACGCAGACCCTACTCCTGCCCATCAGCAAAACCGAATCGGACCTATTAAGCACCGGCCACAGCGTCCGTGATACCCGACAGTCCGTTCGATTCCCCCAGGCCCGATTGGTCGCGCCCACAATCCATTCCCTGATTCTTCCAAAATAGAATGCCATTGGAGGCCTAACCGCCTCCAAACAGTTAGGATCCTCAAAAAAGAACGCTGTAACTGACAAAACATTAAATGTTCACCAAAGCCAAAAAACCTGTATGAAAGAAAGTGGAAAAAATTTATATCACAAAAACTATACAACTTAGGAACATGATTTTAAAATCATCTTTTTATTTTTTGTCGCCTTATATATTGGCTGTAAACATTTTCTCTCAAGTCTATTATTCCCAGTGATTCTGCGGCTTACAGCAAACGATTTTTTTTTTTTTAGATAAGTGAATTTTTTTCCATCGTACAAATATGGGACCGGGACCAATTGACGCAGTATTTTTTTCTGATAAAAATGATGGAAAAAAAGTATTTTCGATTTTTTGTCAGTTACAGCGTTTTTTAATTCTTGCGACGATATGTTTAATTTATTTCATTTATTTGCTAAAATATTTTAATTAAAAGTACTTTGTATTAATTACCATTTTACTTAAACTCAAACCATTAAAATTTTTATTTAAAGCCATAAAATTTCATGGTATCGAATAAAACAGGGTGGCCCAGAATGGTCTATATGGATTAAATTGCTTATTATTAGAGATAGTATTTCCATGCAAAAGCATGTTTTTTTTTTGATAGTCTAAGAACGATGTAGAACATTTATCTATCCGAATCATTAAATTTGCGTTAAAATGGCATCGATTTGTTTTTGCATATTGTTGCATATTTTGGTAAAAATGCATATATTTTCATATTTAGGCTTTGAATGCATTTTTTTTAAAGTGCTTAAATAAATTTTTAAATACACAAAACAAAACTTTCCAAAAGAATTTTTATATAATAAATACATTCTTTTGGATCTTTGCTTTAAATACAAGATTTTCAAGATTTCGACAAAAGATGATTCTATTTTAAACCGATGCAGTACCTTACATGGTTAAGGATTCAATGGGCTTAAATTATTTTATCCAAAACTGTTACAAGCTACTTGCTTGGGATATAGGTGATACCGCGTTGCAGAGAATTTAGAAACCAATTCGATAATATTACAGTTTTTAATGTATCCCTTGATTCACCTTCCACCGCAGCCAGTAGTATCAAAATGGGGCCTGGCTTGATGCTTCAGAATTCCTTTCAAAAAACTTGAGATGATTATGCAATTAAAAAAGTAAAATTAATATCAAATATAAATAACATCAGAAGTCAATTAGCATTTGTATTTTCTAATTACGGATATATTAGTGAAACAATAACTATTTAGGAGGGATTTGGTTCACTTAATACCCAAATCAAATTAATTGATGTTGCAGAAAGTAAAATTACCAATGTGGAAGGAAATTAAAAAAATTCAAAACGATTTGCAAAAAATATTAGGGATTTCTAAAAATAGAATAAATTTCAAATATTTTTGACCCGATCTTGAGTCAAAGCTGGATCTGAAAATAAATGCATTTGCATTCTTCAAGTACAAGACAAAGTTTTAGTTTTAATAAAACAGTACATATTTATTTAAACAAACAAAAATTTTAAGTAGTCATTTAAGTTTTTAAAAGATATTTGAATAACAATAGAACGATTTTTATGGAAATTTTTTAAGTTTTTAGTGCATATTTTTCATTTTTTTAGTGCATATTTTGGATTTTTGAGTGCATGTTTTAAAATCATATTTTCGATTTTTTAGTGCATGCAAATCTATCTCATCCTTACTTTTTATTATTTTTTATTTATGCGACTGTTATTACTTTTTTTTTAAATACAGCATATTTATTTTTTCAAAAATTGAAAAATTATATCCTGTAAGAGATGTCCATAGCACCTACGTGTTCTTTTTAACATATTTTCATAATTCTTCCCAAAATTTCGGGTGTAATTATTCTTGTTCGATTGTATAGTTATTCATAATTAATTCCCAAAGTTTTCTTTACAAAATGCTGAAAAAAACGAAGAAAAATTAATAATTAAAAAAATAACAAAGAATTCAAATCATAATCGAATCATTAAAACTATTTTTAGTGAATATGTTCGTTATAAATATTGTTGAGGATACGCTATTATTATCAAAGTAGGGCTTCAAGATTGAAAGATCTGCGCTGCCACAAACGTTGGGTAAACTTTACGAGTTACTTTTCGTATCACTTGCAATAGCCGTACTTGAATGTTTTATCAGAGAAAAATTTGCCAATTGTTTGATAGCGATATTATTTTCGCCTGCCGTAGGCAAGCGGGCTTATACGCTATAAAGTATATACATACACTGAACCAAAAAGTGTTCATAATATAAGCGCTTAATTATTATTAAAATAGTTTTCTTTGGTTCGATGATTTATTCGTTAATATAATCAAAATAAAATTATTCAGGTATTGAAATTTAAGTAGTGTTCATTGACACAGTGAACATGCATTTATTAAATATTTTATATAAAATGTTTGTTAAAGTAAATAAAATGTTCTTTGAGGTAACGAAACATTTATTAAGTATTGTAAGCACAAATAAATGCCCATTAATTTTATAAACTCGAACGTTAACATTAATGAAGTGTTCTTTGGGCTGTTATACCGAACTCGTACGTTAAAATTTTGTTTGCTTAACGCACATTTTCGTTGTCTTCACGTACCTTTTTGGTTCAGTGTATGTAAAAGGGAAAAACAAATTTGCACTAATATTTAATGGAGCTTGCCATCTTTCTTTCAATCGGCACTTTTTGGCCATTGAGTTAATCTGGATGACGGATTTTTTGGTATTTTCAAATTCACACAACACAAGAATTCAACAAATGCAGCTGTAGGCTTATGAACAAATGGAGATTACAACTCCTAATAAGTAGCGAAGTTAATTTAACGATGCATGTCTGAGCTCAAAAATTCTATATATATGAGATTTGCAAAGTCGACTTATTATTTCGACTAGTACCCATAATATGTTTTCGGAATAAGGATATTGACACGCTCATGCCATACTTGCTAAGGAACGATTGCCTTTTCGGCATTACAGTGAAGCGTATATCTGTGGTGTTCACGAATAATCGCGTAAGTCGGTTTTTACCGAAATTGAGATAATGATGTCAAAGTGCTACAATTTGCATTAGGTTTTTATAAGTATTAAGCTTTTTAGAATATAATGTAGTGTTATTAATTTTTTTCTGCTAAAAACAACTTAAGTTAACTGTTTAATAAAATATTTTGCTGTTATAACGATTTATGTCGACATACATCGCCAAAAATTGTAAAATTGCTGAATAGTTTCCAAATAAAAAGCATATGTGATGTTATGTTGTTATTCGTGCAAAAAATATGAAAGTATTTTTTGAAAATTTTTCTAATAACAACTTATATGTACATGTGCGTTTATTGTTGACTTCTTTAGTTGCAACAACAGCAGATGAGCGGTTGTTTGTAATTTTAAGTCCATACGTTGTGCTATAAGTATCAAAAACTCTGAATATGTATGTCGCCAACTCGTGTGCTAAAAATAACAACGTAGATAGATATGATAACATTTATTTTCACAAAAAAGAACTTATGTGGAGATATGATGTTATATTGCACACACTTAATGAGTCAATCAAACATATGCATTTTTAATCCTTTTACAGATTGTGATCCTGTGAGGATTTTTTCATGAAAACTATGTGTAATACGTAGAAAGTCACTGTTAAGAGGATAGTAAAGAAAAAAGTTTAAAAAAGCATCTACAGAAGCCGCAATTGAAAAAAATAATTGTTTTTGCTCTCCTGAAAAGTTTGGTTTTATAACTTACGCGATTATTCGTGAAAACCACAGATATAAGATTCGGCTCAGCCAAATAGTTATAGCACTTTTACTTTTTCTACAGAAATTTTAAAGTAGTGCCTTTTCAAATTCGTTGTGGCTTTTTCAATTGTAAAGTTCATTTTTGGGTAAATAAAATATTTTTTTTCTTTTGTGTACTGCAAATTTATTAAATAATTTTTTATTTTGTACTGACATTTTCAGTGTGGTTGCCTTTTGTGTGCTCTTTTCAAATATTAGTGAATGTGAATTTTAAAAAGAAAACATTAAAACTTTTTACACACTAAGAATTTGTATGGCATGAAGACATTAGGGTTTTTCAAAATCTTTAGTACATATGTACATACAAATATTATACTCGGATAAAATTATTGAAGCTTGGGTGGTTGTTACCCGTTCACAATCTCGTGTTTTTTTTAATAACATGTTTTGGTTTAAAACTCCTTTTTTAATCTCTTTTTCCCAAAGCATTTTACCGAAATATATACTGGATTTTATGTAAAATGCTGGTTCACAATACCGTGTTTTTAATGAATAGTTTTGTAATAAACATTTTTCACAGTGCAACATTTCCTTCTCGTGGGAATTACTTATCGAAGCTAACAAGACTTTGAAAAACTTTAATATATAATATCTTTTTTCACGATTTTTGGTCTAAAGGTTCCAAGCGGTCGGAAATTCAGTAATGTTATCTTAAGAAAAATTTGGGTGGGGAGGGAAGGGGGGAATATAAGAAATATAAAAAAAAAAAAAATAACGGCCACCCTAATGTACACATGTATTGTTTTTTTATTAAAAAAAAAAAAAAGAAAATAATGAAAAAAAAGAAAGCAAACAACCCTGTAAGTGGTGACATGTTTTTTTGACATGTTTCTTTTCATTCGAACCAACTTGTTAAAGAAACAAGTAAAATATGTTTGATTTTCTTAAGCTCTTTTTTATATGTTTTTTCCATAAACTTTCTTTTATGTTGTAATTCTTTGTTAGTTTGTTTTTTATTGTAAATACTTGTAAATAAAAGTGATTAAACATTTTTTTTTTTTTTTTGATTTTGACAAAATAAACTAAAAGACATTTAAGGAAAGTACTTTACGAAATATAGATTAAAACATTTAGTTTAATAAAACCAGCAGGTTTCCTATTGTTATTCTGTCCTATGTGTTCTTGGCAGTCGTAAACAATTAAGAAATTGACACAACAGTTTATGTGGGTGTTTAATTTTAAATACATAACAAAAGGGAAAGAGAGTGAGAGAGAAAAAGAGCAATTGGAAAATATGTAATAGCTGTGTCAAACACCGTTTTATTTAACGGATGTTTGAAAGAAATATACTTCCGGTTTTTTAAACATGATTTGTTATTTATTTGTCTTTATGAAATTTTTCATATTAATTTTCAATGAAAATAGTAATCAATTTAAGGAAGATTTGAATTTTTATTAACATTTTTTAAATTCTATAGAAATTTCGTTTTATTTTTACTACAGAACTAGACAACATTTTAATAAATAAAATATCTCTCCTAAATCAGTGCTACATGGTCTACAACATTTTTTTAAGTACCATTTAGATTTAAAAAATGAAAATAAAACTAAACGATTAAACAAAAATAGTATTTTCTAACAACATTAATTTACCATAGCATAAAATATGTTCTCATTCATAAGTCTGTTTTTTTTTTAAATATTGCCAATACTATTTATCAAAATGCCTGTAATTTAAATAAAAATTCTTTTTATAGCGGAACTACTCAATTGTATTGAACAGACTTTTTTTTATCACAAACAAATTTAAATAGAGTATTTTTACAAAATCTATAAACGCCAGCAGTTTTAAACATTTCAATTAACCCCTTTCGAAAGAACACTTTTTCAAGTCTTTTTGCCACATCCAATTGTAAGAACCCAAATGTTTTCGTTTGCGTTGGGATCTAAAGGACCATTATTATGATTTCGACACCATGTAGAAATTCAAAATACATACTCAAGATAATAATTGTAAATGCAATTGCTTAAAACATAAGTCAAACTATAAAGCAAGGCATACACCACTCCAACAAGTGATGTTGAATCGTAATCGAAATCTCATACTTAGGTAACCATAAATGATGTAATATGCCTTCATTGCTTAAACAAATTTTTTGTACGAAAAAGTTGTTAAAATTTGCTAGTTTCAACAACTTATTCGTACGCATTTTTTTGACATTATTTTGAAAATATTTAGGAATAAAAGAACATTCGTGTTTTTTTTTAAGAATTTCACAGGTTGTAGTTTACTCTTTGAAAACTATTCTCAAAAACCATAAACTAGTACCATCAGTAAAGTATCAAACAGCGTTGAAAAAACTGCAGTCAAAGTAGGAAAACTGCCATTTTGCACTTATTCATGTGTCATTGGCTTTTACCTCTTATTTATTAAATGTTAACAGTCACTGTCAAACCCAACTCAAAAGTGAAAAGTTGTACACAAATTTTCGTTTTGTGTTCGAAAGTTTTTGGTTTTGACTTAACAAAAATAACAAAAAGAGAAGATATACATAAAATATAACGGGTTTTTTTTAGCTGCATGAGAACTTTCGATATCGATAACTATATCTAGACAGTTGAGAAAGTCATACTGTGTTGACATTTCTGTTCCGTAAGGCTTGGGAGGAAGTCCTGCACAGAAAAAATAAAAATTGATTTCAATTAAAAAATGTGTGATATTAATTAAAAAATTAATTAAATTTGCACCAGTAAACAAATTAATAGTATCAATTAAACCAGTTAATAGTATTAATTAAACGTTTAATTCACTTGATTAAACGTTTAATTCACTTGATTAAATTTTGAATTAAAACTGATTTTATTTTTGATTAATGCTTTAATTGTCGAAAAATTTTGGAGAATTTTTTCTGTGTGAATAGTGTAACGCTAGAACAACTCTTCCAAATCGTGTAATTTTCGCGCAAAAAAATTAATCTTTTTGCAAATTTCAATTTAAAACTTTCAAAGAGCACTTCCTTGATTTTACAAAGCTAATTTCTTGTTAAATGGTCCAATCCTCCATTAAAACTGACTGTTTGATGCGGTGCGTGTTAATCGTGTAGATCTTTTGAAATGAGCAAAGAACCGTTACGGTGAATGGCGATTGCTATTGTGCCATGTTGAATCAATTTTTGTTTCCAAAACTTAATCAATACTTTATAGGGTCGAAGATCACAATTGCAGAAATTACAAACTTATATATACCGTTTTCCATCTGTGGTGAAGGGTATAAAAAGAGTAATTTTTGGGATTTCAGTATTTTGATTATAACTCAGAAGAAATTTGCCAGTTAGTTGGGTTATAAATCTTGAACTCGGGAAGATCTATGGTTCCCGAAAGTGGGTATTTGGTCATTACTTTTTCGTATCTGAACCGATTTTTCCGAGCTTATTAGAAAATATTTTCTACTAAAGATTTCCGATTTTTTGATATATAAGGGATAACCATAGGTCATATGACAGTCCAAAAATTTAGGTTTTTATACAATTTTTGGTATTTTTTGTTCGGGAGGTACCACGCCCACTTCTCCAATCCCGCTCACATTTTGTGGGATACTGTGTATTGATAACCTAAATGTGTGTACCTATTTTTGAAACTTTGGCTCTAGCCGTTCTCCAGATATACAGGAAAAAGTAATAAAAATACAACAACAACAAGGGATTTTTAGAAAAAACTAGACGTAGTCGTGGTTTTTTGCTCATATCTCAGCCAAAACAACCTAGCCGCTATCATGTCTGGAGTCTCTGGAAACACATATCAAACGTAAGACGAACAGACGGACATTTTTAAATAAACTTCTTTCCTCATAAGGACATAGAATATAATATACTTTATAGGGTCTTAGATCAATATTGTAGAAACTAAAAACGGAATGGCAAACTTATATATACGCTTTTCCACCAGTGGTGAAGGGTATAATAATACTTCAAAAATAAATGATTAAAATAGTACAACTAAAAACTCAATATTTTGTTTTTGTCTTTCGACATCGTGAAATTGGCAGTTAGTGTGGTGACTTGTGGCAGTTTGTTGCATCTATTGATAAGTAAAATACTTGTTACCATTTCCAGGTTCATGAAGTTTTTTCCAAAAAATTTAAATAAGCAAAAAAGTACGTTTTGTTCGGCGTTTCAGCTCTCCATATGCAGTATATTATATTTGGCACAAATAACTCTTTTTTGAGTCTTAAACTTATAACACTGTTTTGTTTTACTGGGTCCATGATTGCCCATGGTCTCCAAATAGGGAACACTCTCGAAATGTTTTCTGCAAATGCTGTGTTGTAGAGCATCATATGGTCGCGGTTGATAACTTATACTTTCTTGCATGTTGGAACTAGTTTTGGCGATTTTTTAATTTTTCGTGTTTTCACAAATTTATACTGATATTTTTTTAGTTAAAGTTGTGGTATTGTTCAACATTTTTGTAAAGTAAGTTGTTTTATTTCCCTATTTTCCTGGAATTTTTTGAAGTTTCAATTATAAATCGCTGTTAAGACCATAATTTCTCGTAATATGCCAAAAAAAAAGTAAAAAAATAGCAGAGCACATATGTATGTTTCCTAGGGTATTCATTTAATCAGGCTTTTGCTTTAATCGGCTAACCGCTCGATTAATTAACCGAGGTTCTGGATTAATCGGTTAATAATCGGTTAATTTGGTTTTTGATCCGTTAACCGATTAATAAAGTTTTTTTTAATAAATAAGGTAGTTGCAATAATTAAAAATGCATAAATTATTTATTATTTGGAGTTTATTATTAAAAAAAAAAATAACAATTCTTGATCTAAAACGAGCAAACAAACAAAAAAAAATAATTCATAAATATGTGATATGTATTTTTAAAGTGATACATCATCAGGGGTGTTCTGTAGCTCGTTTCTGTATTTCTCGCATCGTAAAATTTCTTACATGAAGTGTGAAACAAAAAATTCCATCGTTTCTCGATTTATGAGATAAAAGTGTTTCTGTATTTGAATGCGAAAACATACACAACAAATTCTGTTTATACTGGAATATTTCCAGTACTTAAGTGTCAAATAAAAGCGAAACGTCAACAAAAGAAATAAATATAATAAAAACAGGGCTGCCAGATTTGACGAGTTATCGTCATCTTGACGATTTTTTGTTCCGATATTAAGTGACGTTTTGATGATTTTTTCTAAAAAAGTGACGAAAGCAAAAACAAAATCAAAAATATTTTATAATTTTGTTGTTACTTTCTATAGAAATACATCTTGAATTTTTAAATTTCAAACACTTCTATTTTGTGGCGTTGAAAATTGAAAAAAAAAAATAATATAAATGTCTGTAGAAAGCAACAACAAATTTATAAAATATGTTTGATTTTATTTTTGCTTTTAATGAAATTGTTGGCGTTGCGTTTTACACTATAAGCCCCTTAGTCTTCGAAATAAGATAATTGTAAATATTTTTATATGTTTGTGTATTAGAAAAAAAGATATCTTTAGGAACAAGGCTGCTTAAATTTTTATATTTATCCCTATTGTAAAAATTGTCCTCGAAATTGTTTGTTTCTTCCCTAAAAAATGTATCGGCAAAAGCAAAATTTCGAGTGAAAGTAATGGACCGACTTGGCTTATTTTGAACATTTAATACTTCTTATATACATATACAAAATATTATTGATATTTGATATTCTTCCATTATTCCGGCAAGAAAGAAATTTGTTTGTCTCCCAGTAAAAACTTTTTCAAAAGGGATAGTTTCTTTCACTCATTATTAAGTAGCTTTCTTCTTCCATAAGAACTTCGATAACTACTTTTTTTAAAAAAAATGACTTACTTTTGAATTTGTTCTTTTTGGCACAACCCTTGTAAAATTCATAAGTTTTTCAGTAGAATTGTATGTAGTGCTTTTATGTGTTTCTGATTACTTAACATATTATTTTGTAGGCGAAGATTTTACTGGTCTTTAACCCGTTTATTTATGAACCGATTTTTTTAATTTTAACTACAAGGTATTCTACTAAGTCTATTTCAGGTAAAAAAGAAAAAGATTATAGGAATAGGTAAATTAAAGATTTATATCTCAGTTATTAAATAATAATTATTAAATACCCATGAACTTTAACTATGTTTTTGTTTGATTATTTTTTAATAAAAGTCGAAACAAATTTGTTTAAAATTGATTTTAAATAGCACGATTTTTAAAACAAAAAAGACGATATTTTTTATTTTTTTCTCAGGAAATTGACGATTTTGACACAAATTTATCTTGCAGCACTGATTAAAACCAAAACAAGAAAAGGCTAACAAAAATTAAAACTAACAATATATAACAATTGTTTTTTGTTTATTTTCATCATATAAATTATGCATTTATCATTTATATTCCTTCTATTTTTTTATTTATTTAAAAAAAATAGTATATAAACATATTTTAAATTCAAAATATCTACATTTTGTTTTTCTCGCCACCAATTTCAAATGTGACTTATTTTGACAGTTTTTGAAAGAAACTTTTCGCAAAATATTGTTATAGAAACACTTTTTCTCGCATCCTTCCAATAATTGCTGGAAAATTATTTAAATGACAGATAATTCTCGCAAAAAAAAGATACAGAAACACTTGTGTGAGAAAAACTATTTTTTGTTCCATTTCACACTATTTTTGTTGCAATTCACACGTTTCATGCGAAGAGTTTTACGATGTGAGATATACAGAAACGGGCTACTGGAAATGGAAAACGCAACACGCAAGAATTTTAAACGTCGTTTTTTAATAAGATTTCTGTAGTTAAATAATTTTATTGACAAATATTTCCCTATTAAACAGAATTTTATAACTAAATTAAAAATTAGATTATTATTATTTATTTCAATAGTTTAAAGAGATCTGATTAAATAAATTTTGAAAAAAAAAATTTTGTTTAAATTTTTTTTAATTTTAAATGTTTAGGATTAAAGCGATAATTTTCTTTAGTTTTGACAAAACTTGACTTGAAAAATTTTTTTCTCTTTTCGTGGGTGCCGGAGGAATCAGAAGCGGCCATAATACAGAATATCTAATTTCTCAGCCCTTTTCCTGGATTTCTTTTAACATATAAAATCTTTCATTATGCCATTAGAGTCCTGATTTAATTTTTAAAAATGTTTAACTCTTCTAATTGTTTCGAGTAATTCTGTTAAGAATGGTTTGCTGGAAGGAAATATACAGCCCAATTATGATTAAAAATTCCCCGGGAGTTTTTTACCTTTTCCCATTTTTACAATTGAATTAGCATAGGAAAAATGGGAGAAAACTCCCGGGGAATTTTTATTGATAATTGGGCTGATATTGTATAAAAAAATATTTTCTAAACATGTATATAAGACGAAACAATTAATTAAAACACAAAAAATTTGTTATAGTAATATTAAAAAAAATTAAAAATTATGTTACATCGGTTAATCGGTTAATCGACTGAAATTAACCGGTTTAATCGTTAATCGAAAATAGACAATTTTAAATTAACCGAATAGTTAATCGGGTAGTAATTAATCGGTTAACCGAATGAATACCCTATTGTTTCCATATTTAATAATGGCTAGGTTTTATAGTGTTAATTTTACTTTTTTCATAGATTTTATATATTCAATCACTAGAGCCTCTTTCTCCTTTATTTTCACTATCTACACTTTGCTTTAAACTAGTGTGTTACACTCTCTAATGATAGTTTTGTGGCATTTTGTATTATGTGAAATATTGCTGTAGTGAAACCATTGTTGCTGTCATTTGAGGATTTACCGACTTTTTGCATAAGTGATTTTATTGGCATTTTGAGTTTATTGCCATACACACAAACACTCTCTCCAACATTCACTTATACACAGACAAGTATTTGTGAATGTATACAATGAAAATACCCAGCGGGAAAACTCAGAAGACCTTCTTACTTCAGGCCTTTTTAAAGGCCTGCTTAAAAGATTTTTTGATTCAATTACTATTCTTATCTAACTGCTAAAGAAGGCCTCATAGAAGGCCTCGGCTCTTTCGTATAAATGATAATATACACCTTCCACACTCGCTTCTATGAGAAGGGAGTAGAAAAGGAGTAACATTTTTTGTATTGTTTTTTTGCACAAGCAAAAGCAAAATCAATTTTTTTTGACCCGTTACCCTTCTTATGTACCTGCTGAAGAAGCGAGAGAGGAAGGCCTTCTCCGCAATGACAACGTGTGTAAAAAAGATATGAGTATGGAATGGAGCAAGAAGGCCTTGCACATCCAAAAGAAGGGGTACAGAGGCCTTCTAGAAGGCCTTCCTACTCCTTATTTTTCCCGCTGGGTAGTTTCGTTATTGTTTTATGTTTAACTGCTATTTTGCATTTTAGTTTTTATATTTATTTATTTATATGCTTTTTTGTTGTTGTTTTTTATTTTATTTATACATATTATTGATTGGTGGTTACACTGTGAGTACTTTAACTTGTCCAAGTTTTATAATGGATATTTCTAGTACTTTGAAAAACAAAACTTTTTATGAGCATTGATACATACATATATAGCATATAATATATGCATATTGTTATTGCTGTTATTGTGTACAAAAAATATTAAAATAAAATATTTAGTTTTATTTATTTTTATGCCAAGTTATTGACCTCTGGTTGTTGTAATTGGAATTGTGAAACCTGAAACACTTCATTCAGTGTTTGGCTGACCATTTGGGAAACAACTAAAAATAAAAGTTTTCAACTTTCACGTTATTTAAAAAGGTTACAGTTTAAAACAGGAAATATAAGTTTTTAAGTGATTGTGACATCAATTTAGTTACACATGTATAAGTCAATAATATAGATGGTTATATAATAACACACTTATTGGGAATATTGGGAAGATTGGGAAGAATCTATAATATTGTTATCCTTTTGAAAAAGAAAATTGATAGGAAATTTTTATATTAAAATGTTCACTTTATATTTTACTAAAACACTTTTATCGTTTTATAATAATTATTTTTAAAACTATTCTCAATTTCCCTTCTTTTACAGGCCACAAGCATTTACGATGGCAGTGGTATGCCGCCAACTCAGTCACAATACCCACATGAAAGATGTAAGTATTATGAAAAAAAATATTTTTTTTTGCTGTTGTAAATTACAAACAAAGCAAATAAGTTTCATGCTAAACTTAACTATACAATTTATAGAACTTTTAATTAAAAATAGGTTTTTTGTTTGAAAGTTTATTAACTCAAGTTGAATTTTGTTTCGTAGAAATTTACAAATTTTTGGTGCTTTTAGAAATATATTAAGGGAACGGCAAATGTTCGATTTTGCATTTGCATTTGGCAACTATTCACCTTTTTTCTATTTATATTCGTACACGCGTTTGTTGAAATATATGCGAATGTTTAAAGGTAATATCTAATGATGGCAATGTCTTTAACATCTGAAAGATTATAAAAAAAATTCCTTCTTCATAAAAATAATTAAATGAAAATTAATTTGATGAACTTTAAGCCTATTTAAAATATCAAAATTTGGATTGAAAATTATTTGTTACAAACGTTAAAACACCAATATACTTATAAGCAAGCATAAAATCGTTCTTTTATTCTCTACGTACATTGTAGCGAATATTCGCCGATTCGACCATTTGTTTTAGAACTGTCTATCACTACCCAGCGGTTATAAAGAAGCAGTAAGCAGGCCTTCTGGAAGCCCTTATTTCCCAGACACAGACCTTACTACTTACTAGATATTTTGGGCCTATATATATAGAAGGGAGTGGGTAGGCCTTTCATAAGACCTTCCTGAGAAGGCCAGCTAGCATGAGTCCTGGATTTTAAAAAAAGGTCTAGGAAGGTCGTTGAGAAGGCCTTATAAATGAAGGCTTCTAAAAGCTTACCGCTGGGTATGGCTTGAAACCAAATATAATTTTTCAATCAATATCATTAATCATTGTGGCACCTTATAAGTCTGTATAAAAAAACTAGCTTAATTTTGATTCATATATGTAAGTATGTATATAAACAAAATTTTAGAGAGTTAAGCACACCAATTTTAATGCAAATTAGTTAAAAGATAGCGTGCTCGTTGAATCGCCAAACATTCGTCCTCTCGGGTTGAAAGTGATAAACTTTCAAAGCTTATGCCTTTAAAATAAAATTGGCTGAAGTATTAGAGAGGGTGAGAGACCTTAAGAACTACACCCAGAGAAAAAATAAATATGGTCACTTCCAACAATACTATGTTTAAAGAAAATTTTAACCATAATATGTTTAATTTAACCATAATTTCTTCACCTGCAACCATATTATGGTTAAATTCGTCATCCAGTTGTTCACAAATTTTAAACGAAAGATGTTTGCTAAGGCAAATTGGGGCGGGCGGCTGAACACGAATATGGCAGTCATTAGTTTTAGGTCTTTAGATTTAAAAAAAAAAAAATTATTTTTGTAGGTTTTTTTAATGTTGAGCATTTTCCGGTTTTTAAGGCGAACAAAACTATTTTCGGAATTGAGGCTTCTAGGAGTTATGGACCAATGTACACGAAACTTAGTAGAATGATTTCTAGTCATATAAAAAAAATTTGTGCAAAATATTATATCAGTTCGTGAATTTCGCCACTTCTTAGGGTAATTTTTGTAACAAAATAATTGTTTTTTTTTTTTTGTGGTTGTTCCACATTAAGATTTATATTTTGTATGCTTTTAAACCGATTTTGCTGGATTTCAATCCCAAACTGCTTAGGAGATTTTAACAGGGAGGCTATGTTCACTTAGTAGTACACAGAAAAATTGTTCACCAAAATTTTTTGCAATTAAATCAAGTAAGGAATGCTGGTTGAAATAATTTTTTTAATTGTTCCAATTATAATTTTTATATGTATATTTGCAAATATGAAAACATACACACAAACTTCAAAATATATTATGTTGTATTAAAGATTCAAACAATTTTTTAATTCTTTGAATGGACCGTGTTGACTGAAGCAAATATTTTGATCAGTGTTTACGTTTTTTATAGCCTCTTTTGCTGATGGTCACATTTCAATTTAACCTTTTGATTGAAACTCAACAGCAAATAAGGCTCAAACTAACAAATATGGAAAATCAGTACGAAATTTAATTAATAGTTAAAATTTCTAACTAATATGTGAATGGGTAAATATGGGTAAATGGGTAAATACACAGAAAAAATGGAGCTTACTGGTAAGCAGCTTTGTAAGGGAGAGAAGTACAATACCCCCTTACAAACCTGCTTACAAGAGGCATAATTTTTCTATGGCAAATTCCCACTTGGAAGCACTCCTTTTTTCCTCTCTACTAAAAAAAGAATTTGATAACTGATTGTGTTATAAAAAAATTTAATTTCTATGTTCGGTAATATTTCGAAAATGATCGTAAACACATGTAAGAGAATAACAGAAGCACTTAGAACATTGTTCGTGAATCTTTTCTTTAAAATAATTATATTAATTATTGACTTACAACCTGCTTACTTATAATGGATAATGCGAAGTTATTCAACCATTAAATTAAAAATTCACTTAAATGGTATTCGCTTCTCTGGTGCTTCTTAGTAGTGTGTAATAGTCAGCGCATATATCAGCGCTCATGTAGCTTTCGTGCTTCCAGAAAGCTAAACATTTTTTACTGGGTATGGATTTAAAATGTATATATTTTATGGTGTCTTAGATGAATATCAAAAAGTTTCACACGGAATGACAAATTTAGCATACCCTTATTCACCACTTGTAGTGGAGGGTATAAAAAGAAAGAAAAAATTAAAATTAAAAAATTATAAAGACTTCAGAAGATGGAACTTACATACGCATGTTACTCTATCCAGCTTTAAAAGTGCACCAAATTTCTCTCCATTCCATAAGCCTTACTTCTGTCAAGGCAAAATTATCAATCAAAATGAATATATGTATGTATGTATGTATGTAGATAGATCTATAATACATTAGTGATATTTATTTATATACTAGGACAGCATTTATAACGATTATGGGCTTTTGCTATGATTTGAATTTGTAAACACACACAAGGAGCAAAAATTATATGATATTGTACTCACACATTCAAACTTAAGCACATAAGGTTATACCAGTGATGACTGCAATATCATTTTTTAGCACGTGCGCTTAGACGTTAAATTACAACTTTTATTTATTTATTTATTTTATATATAGTCAATCTACTGCTTCTTTGCATATACATATAATAAGTGTTTTTCGTAGGAGATTTCTCTCGGGACAAAAATCCGAGAAATTTGTGCGGGAGTTCCTAGGATTGTTTTTTTTTATGTATTTATGGCAACTTTACTGCTGATATAATTACACTGGTCTACAAATTTGGAAAAAAATTGACTGCAAAAACCAAGCATGTTTTTTTTACTAATCTGGGTGCATTGAATTCGAATCTGGCATCGAAATTGGTTCATCACGTCTTGTTAATTTGTTATTGCATGCTGGCAATACTGTAAAACAGTCAATACTGACACTACAATTGCACAATTATTTATTTGACAGAAGCCCACCCACATTCATTCTAAGCCTTCATAATAGAAGCGTTTAAGCATGTCAGGGAGATCGTGTCTTACTGATTCAAGCTATTTTTGCTTTGTGTGTGGTGAATATTTGGTTGGAAAAAAAGGATATGCAATATCAGAGTCATTAAAATATACATATTTACATTATTTTGGTTTTGCAGTCAGAAACTTGGACGAACCTTGGACATTGACAATGTTTTGCATATTCTTATATTATATTTAGATTTAAAAAAAAAAAAAAAAAAAAACAAGATTTAATGAAAATTGAAAGGATTTTGAGACAAAAGCATGCTGGGCCACTATTGCTGGACTCTAATATACGTGAAACCGAACCAACAAAATATAAACGACGTTCAAATAACGCCATTCACTGTTGAAAATTCATTGATTTTTAAATAAAAGTGTGATGTTTTATGTAAAAAACGAATAGAAATATTTTTTGTATCTCGAAAAGCTTACTAAATTACCCTAGGAAAGATATTTGGTTGCTCCAGTCCAAAACCTTGTTAGCTAGTGTTATCAATAAGTTATGTCGAGAAACAGATGTAAACTCAAATCCGATAAGTAAGGCAATGTTTGTTGTTTGATGCTCGGAAATTTCGAACTACGGAAAGAAGTGGAGTAAAAATGTACCCAATATAAAATTTTTTTAAGACCAATTTTTATTTAGTTAATGAAAACAAAAAAAGTTGTATTGACTTGCATCAAAAAATTCAAGGATTTCATATGCAGATCAGCTGCATAAAAGATTTTTTGGATTAGATTCGATTAGAAAGTCAGGTACCTAAACAAGAGCGTCAAGCGTTTTAGACCCTTCACCACAACTAGTTTAAAAGTATGTATACTAAGACTGTCATTCCGTCTGAAACTATTTAAATAATCATATCTGTGGCATTTTGACAAAACATCTTAAGTCGTGATAAGATAGCAAAATAGTTTTTTAAAAAGAGCTCGGTGAAGCAATCATTTGTATTAAATAATAAAATAAACCAAAATTATAGAAAAATTTCGTTGATAATACAAAATTTTAAAAGCGTTAACAAAAATGTTTTTTGAATGAAAATTCGTATGATTAACAGCATTTTTTCAACTTTTTTAAATTCGACTTACGATGTTTTGTCAAAATGCCACAGATATAAGACCACATAAAGTATATATTTTCTAAGTCCTTGAGTAACTCTAGGTCGATTAAGCTATGTCCGTATGTTGAAATCACATTCAATTTCGAACGACTCAAAGGGAAAAAAATTATGGGTGGCGAATTGTTTCTAGTTCTTCTAAAGACTAGTTAACACTATCACACTAGTCTTACGTTTTCCATAATACTTTGTGAGATAGAATCTCTAATGAGTTTTGTTGCGACTGTCAAAAAATCCAATTTACCATAACAGTTTCTGTTCACACTATCAAACATGGGCATGCTTTTGTTAACTCCACGTCTACAACTAAGTCCGAGTTTAGACGAGCGAACATTTAGAAGGAAAACATCTGGAATTCTCTTTTATTTTTTCATTCTCGGTCACACATACGAACATGTTGCCGGAAACATTCTGTTTATATTGTTGTTTTTTTCTCAAAAAGCAAAGTAAATGTCAACAAAGAAAATGAGAACAAAGCGTGTCGCCGAGTACCGAACACAAAAACCATTCTCTCTTCCCCACCCGTAAATTGCTACCAAACAAAATGTTTCCCTTCCAAATGTTTCCCTGTCTAAATGGGCACTAACATGATTTGCTGTTATAACACGATGTTATAAAAGCGTTGTTATAACATTTGCATTAACAACCGTGTTATAACATGAGAAAACCTCTAAAATGATGAGTCTATACTTAACAGTTACATCATATTACTGTTAATGTTAAGCATTTCATGTCAGTTGTAGACTGGGAGTAAGATGCAACCCTGATCAATTGGAAAGTATTATTGTCTTGAAAATTTTCAAAAAACGATGAAGTCGTATGGGATGTCAAATGTTTTTTCGTAATAACTACTTGACTTTCTCTTGACACATTGCATTCACACTTTTACATAATACTTGAGTCTTGACATGTATCAATACAACGTATAATAGTATAACTAGCCATACGCAGTTTGGGATTGCAAGCCAGCAAAATTGGTTTGTTAGAATATGTGAGCTTCCTAAATAAGAGCGGCAAGCGTTTTTTTTGTATGTCAAAACTTCTCATTTGTATACAATTTATGCGAAACAATTCTTTAGAATGCGAGTTAGACATCACCCGGCTGAAAATTTTTAATTGACAGATCGATATGTTGGCTTGTTTACCGCTCTTGTTTAGGTAGCTCAGTAAGAGTTATGAAATGTGGAAAAACTATCGTTAAAAAATTGATAATTTTCTTACAAACACTAGCATTAATAGTGGCGGATTGCATATATTGATATGATATCTATATGACTTAAAAGCATACCACAAAATTTTGTGAAGATTGGTCCATAATTTACCATAGGTCCCATATAAACCCTTCTCCAGAAAAACCGTTGAGTACGCGTTACACCGTAACAAATAATAAAGTTATAATAAAATTAATCCGTCATAGTTTTATAAGACTAAAGTCACACTTCGTAAATAGCCAAAGGCCCCATATTAAGCCCATTCTTGAAAATTACTTCAGTACTCCTAAAATCTTTACAAATGATGCTATATGTTATAAATTTTTGCTTGTAACAGTTTTGTATGACTAGAAATCACACTGTCAACTTTCGTTAAGATCGATCCATAATTTACCACAGACCCCATAAAAAGCCCACCCCGGAAATTTTTTTAACTTTCTCTTCTATTCCAATACATTTTGAGTAAAATAAAGATTTGCCAAAAATATTATCCAGACTGAATGGTATTGAATTCGCCTTCTAAAGGTTTGTTACGTGTAAACTGTTCGGAAATGAGCAGCTTCGTAATAAAAAACTCTCTAATTTATGTAGTTCAGTAAACCTTCGTTCACAATTAAATAAGAATTTTCACTCGGTGTTCATATTAGAGCAACAATTTCTTTTGCAACAACACACATTTTGCATTAAGAAACCGTTTGCAAATTTTAGCCATGACAAGATTATGCATTCATTATTATTTTTTACAACATTTTGTTAAAATTTTCATTCAAAACTAAATTAAATAGCTTTAAACGTCAAAAACAATTTCATACAAATTGTTGCTGAAGTTCTAGTTAACTTAATTTTTTAAAAAAAAACTGTAGTTACATTTTGTTTATAACCAAGGTATATTTACACAAGGTAGACTCGTTGGCGCATATGTTTGTCAGCTGTTTACCCCAGTTGAAGCCCAAACGTCAAATTTCGTGTATATGAGCCAAAATTTGTACATGTGTGTGTTAAATTGTTTTTGTTTTATATGAAGACAATTTTGACAACTCGGTTCTTTTTATAGAGCAGCATGTCTACACTCCCAAATGAGTCTACCTTGTGTTAATGTACCTTGGTTTATAACATGAAAGTAAAATATGTATATCAAGGCGAATTCATATAAGGTGGTCTTATTTTGAAAACGTTTTACAGCACTGTAAAATATTTTAACGTTGTGTCAAAAATTCAAGCCAATATATCATTTTGTTTTCAATTTTAAATTGTGTGTTATGAAATGAAATAACTTAAAAAAGTTTTAAATTTCATAATTTTAAGCGAAAATTTTAGAACCTTGTAAAGATTCCCCAGAACCACTAGAACGGTATACCATTTTGACACAAGGTTAGTTATCAGCTGTTGCTTACGTAGCAAGATAAGTTCACCTGGTGTAAATTCGCCTTGATGTATATGAAATACTGAGGGAAGAAATAAGATAGAAGAAAAAACGAAATTGTTGCTCTGATTGTGAACAAAGCTTAACGAAAACGCTAAAGGCCCAACTATTATATGCTTAAGTTGGCTTAAGCAAATGGGCGAATACATGTAAATCATATATGTATGTCAAACCATATTGCACTTAAGGAAACTTTTTGTTAAATTTTATGAATCTGTCATTTGCTTAAGCAAGGTGCGAAACAAATCGCACTTTCCGTTCGGAATCAAATGTTTTTTGGTTTTGTTTTTGTGTTTTTAAATGCATTTGAAAAGATTTTTGTTATTTTTTGACAGGAGCTTAAGCATATTACAGTTGGGCCTTAACTCGGTTCAAAGAAAATAATTTTCTTTGAAAAAGGAATTACAAGTTTTGAGGAAGTAGTGAGAAAACTGAATGTGAGATAAGAAAATTTTCCTTTAACTATAGAGCCGAACATTGATAGAAAGAAATGTATGAAAAGTTAAACACACTGTTTATTGTTCGTGTTTTTTTTTTAAGTTTTGATATTGTTACGGGTAAAAATTCGAGTGTTTATAATTCTTATTCGCTTTACAGTTTTATTTGTATAATATTTTTAGCTTTTGTAAAATATTTGGAAAAACGTTTCCTGATGATCTGGCGCATAAAAACTAGCTTTTCCTCAGCAAAAAATTTCAGTGTATTTATCAAAGATAAAAATTGGGAATTTAACAAAATCTTTTTTATAACGACAGAATCTTATTGATTAAAATAAAATTAGGCTGACAAACTATTCTGTAAATGGTTATTCTGTTCTAAAATCATATGTTCAAAGAAATATTTTTTATTGGTTTGTAATAATTTAACTATTTATATTAGTTTTTAATCCAAATTTTTAATATTTTTAATTAGGCTCAAGTTCATTAAATTTAATTTTCATTAAATTATTTTAATGAAGAAAGGAATTTTACAACATGAAAATTAATTAAAATTGTTATTGATAATTTTTCATTATTGACCTTGGCCGGGTTTCGAACCGCGGCCGGCAGGTTACCATGACATGTTTCGATCGCAACCACTCGATCTCCTCAGATGGATTTGTCGTTTTACACTCGCAGTCATCGACGACTGCTGACGTCAATAGTCAAACATCAATCCTTAAACCAAATTGTATTTTAACCTTTGGTAGATCGAAGTTTGCTTTTTTGAATGATTATCCATTTTAATTGATTTTACATGTTCTTCCTTACTTCTGTTTTTTCGTGCTTTTGTCAAGAATTTTTCTTGAAGTCCAAAGTACATTTTTTGTTTTCCCATTTTTTGTCCTTCTTTTTCTTGTTGACCTTTTTCAGCACAACTTGAAGGACAAATGGTTATTTTTTTGAACTATTTATGGTTTCTAATCCAAATTTTTAATATTTTTAATTAGGCTTAAGTTCATTAAATTTAATTTTCATTAAGTCACTTTTATGAAGAAAGGAATTTTACAACATGAAAATTAATTAAAATTGTTATTGATAATCTTTCATTATTGACCTTGGCCGGGATAAAAATAATTTAATGAAAATTAAATTAAATGAACTTAAGCCTAATTAAAAATATTAAAAATTTGGATTAAAAACCATAAATAGTTCAACAAAATAACCGCAATATTAATTATTTATATTAGTTTTATGTCAATGCTGTTGGCTTTGCATGTAAAGAACTGATATTTTTTACTAACGGTTAGAGTATTGGAAAACTAATTAAGTAGATCTCATGAATTTTTATGAATACCTTTTTCTTCCAAATAAATTAAATTCAATTATGCATTGCACAGTTTCATATTAAGCGAGAATTTTCGGGAAATCCAGTTACATTGAAAATTTAGCCCCGCATTTCCGGTAAATGAAAAAGTCCGGGAAAAGAAAAACTCTATAAAAAATCCTAAATATCGTAGTATGTATATTACCCACTAGTGATATATACCAACCTTTATAAACATGTACAAATGTTAATATATTTACTGGGAACGGCTAAACAAATTTTTATAAAACCCGCTATAGGACATTTCAAGTTGCACAAAAAAATGTTGTACACTTGCATACACTTACAACCAAACATGCAAACTGCAATGGTTAAATAATGGTGTGAATGTATATTTTTGTACATGGAAGTGTAAATAGGAATGACCCTTTTTGATGTTGCAAACTAAACCCGTTGAAAAGTATTTTCCAATGAAATTTGCTTAGAATAGTCTTTGGGGAGTTGAAAAAGGGAATTCATTAAACATTTTTATCGATAGTGTTTGAAAAATATGTATGTAATAATATTTTTAGTTTAAAAAAATAAAATAATATTTAGGTAATTCAAACCGTGCTCTATGGTGTCATATTGGTTGTATATGCTATAATTTTATAAATGTGTCATTCACAAAAAAATGTAGCAATTGCAACCAATATACAACAATAGAACACTTTGTGATTTGCCTAATTGCCTAATTGTACACATACATTTATCAAGACAGTACATAACGATTAATTTGTTAAAAAAAAAAGAAGTTTTTCATGGACTAATAAAATTTCTTATTTCCCACACTAAAAAAAAAATTAATCCATTCGTACTTAAATCAAGCCGAAACGTTTCCAATAGAACGTTAAGTACGGAATGATTGGTTCAAGTACAAATTATTCAAGTGCCCCGTTGTTTAAATAATCCGAAAACAGGATTGACTTAATTAAAAGTTAGATAAAATTAATCTCAAACTGTGCTTGAATTAAGAATTTCTAAGACGGCTTTATCTCGATTCGTACTCTCAATAAGCCGAAAGTGAGTTTAGATAGATTCTAACCGAAACATTTACCCACAGAATCTATCTGCTTTTTTTTCTTGCCCGTTACATATGTTTATTTCACTTTTGTTGTATTCCGTCCTTTGTTTACAGAAGAATTCTTAATTATAAGACACCAGCAGCATGCCCAATACGGTTTCCTTAATCATTCTGCTTTAAAAATTTTATGTATTTAACTTACTAATTTTAACAAATAGAATATGGGAATTATTTCTTTTTACTTTTTTAACATGAAAATAATCTTTTTCTTGTGGTGTTGTTGTTGTTGTTTCAACGACAAACTGTTACAAACACACGCGCATGCTCGCATACGTTATACAATTTAAGATTACTTTAAATACTTTTAAGTGTAATTCGTACTTAAATTTTTTAGTACGATTCGTACTAAAGTGTGGAAAAAACATAAATTTTGTAGGAGTTTTTTCTTTCTGTGCATGTAAGTTTAGCGCAACAGCTATGGAAAAATTCAAATAGAACAATTTTTTCCACAATAAACTATTATTAAAATTCTTACAATACTAAATGACAATTAAATCGTGTGCCATAGAATTCATACAACTGATAATTTGGTAAATTTCCTGCATTAAAAGCTTTAAATCATAAGAGACCCTTTCTGCCACATTTACAAACAGAATTGTATGAATTTGGTTTTGTTGTCAGTAATTTTGTTAGATAATATCCTTGACAATAACAAAACATATTGAATTAACATATTGGAAACACCTTCTTTTGAGAGGTTTTTAAAAAAACAAACATTAATTGAAGACATTAACAAATTGTTATCGGGAGAGACAAAGGGAGGAATAATAGACTGTAGTGGTTGTTGTCATGTCGTGCTAAAGTAGTTATTTAGATAATTGAAAAAGTATTGAAAAAAAACTAATTAATAGTTTAAAACTAAAAGGCAGACTTTGGTGACAGTGAATTACTTTTGGAATTGGTTTTCTTTGGTTGTTTTCGGAACCTAAGATGACTTTGAATTTTTTTGGTGTTCTTAAAATCATGCCTCTTCTTCCAAACAAAAAAAATTATAAGCCCTTTCAAAACCAAAAATTTCTCTTTTGCAACTCTTATACATCTAAATATGCAACAACAATATAAGCAAATTTCTTATTAATACAATCATAGAGATACATTTTTTGACAAATGTCCAAGGTTTTTCCCCTTTCTTTCGATTCTAGTATCAAAAGTAACAAGGTAAAAGTTGTTTTTTTGTTATTTTAATGTTATTTTTTTCGGTTTTTACACGTAAGAAATACATATGTACGTGTGCAGCAAAGTTAATACAACGATGTCCGTCTGTATATCTGTAGTGCGATTCTCTAACTTTTATAACGATAATCGATTCGTTAAAATAAATATAACGCAAATTTATCGAATATGCTATTCAGTAAAATTTTTAACGATACTCGCTGTCGTTTAAAGTCAGCTGTTACTTTAAGCAATTTTTTTCGTTATTTTCGCGACAATAATTTGGGTTTAATCGATAAAATGTATTTTATGTTTAAAATAGCTTACAAAGTACATACAAAGATATATTCAAATGTTGTATATGTGTCAACAAAAACAAAATCCTAAATTTAAAATTTACAAAAAAGGCATATTAAGAACAAAAACAAAATTCTGAATGTTTAATTCAGAATGTACTAATAAAGTGACCTCAAAAGCACAGCTGTTTGCAGTGATTTTCTTCGTGTGTGACGTTTGTCGTAATTTTTTTGTTTATTTATTTTTTTTTTATAAGGCATTTTGACATTTGCTGTCTCAATTCTAGCAACAAAATGCCTGTTGTTTTTATTGTTTCATTGTTGTAGTACTGAGGTCACTTTGTTAATACATTATGGTTTAATTCACAAAAAAAAAAAAAAAAATAAAAACCACAAATTAACCCTTCGTCTTACTCATGAGTCCGGCCAGACCTTTTTGAGGTCTTTTTTAATGACAAAACATGTGTAACACAGGGGGTTAAAACAAATTTCATTTGTTTTTATTTTATTCTCTTTTGTGATTTTCTTTTTTCTTTAACATTTTGTAGACAGAGATGCTACAAAAATACAGCTGTTTACTAACGTTAAATCAAAATTACAGAATCACACTATCGTTACTGCAAGCAAATATTTATGTCGACAAATATTACGATTGACGGTTCGTTAATAGTTAGTGAATCGCACCACAGAAGAATACACAATATTCGACAAAATGTGGGCGAGACTAGTTAAGTTGGCGGCGTACAAAATTGATTTATTTATATCTGAAAAACGGTAAAAGAAAAATTGTCCAAATTTGAAACACATAGCTGGATATCAATAATCAATCTCTCTAAAAATATGGGTGGGCATGGCAATTATAGACTTCTATATATGTATCTAACGATAGGCAAGCGTCAATGTTTCCAAATTAAGTACAAGCAACTTGGTTATCAATACAACATCCGACAAAATGTGGGCGCGATTGCAGAAGTGGACGTGGCACAAAAAAGATTTATTTATACCTTAAGAACCATAATTATACAACTTTCTGTTTTAACCGCACCAAGAATAAGCTTGTATAAGATTCAGCACTTTTACTTGTTTTTGGTTCTAAGCATTTTGTTTTAAAATTCCTAACACTTTTTTCTAATTTCCTAATTTTTGTTCTTTCTATTTGTTCTCTTTTTAGCATATCGTACTATTAAAGGCGAGAAAGGTGAACGGGGCGCTAAAGGTCCTGCTGGTGATAGTATACGTGGTCCTCCTGGACCACCGGGTCCTCCTGGTCCCAAAGGTGAATCAGTTTCATTTCCTCCCTTTATTGATTTCGCGAGTAATCCAGAGGCGGTAAGTTCTATTTATAACGTATATTTCTTTTGTTTCTACACATTAACTTTAGAAATTTTAAAATGGTAAGAAATTTCAAGTCAATATTACAGCAAAACTTTAAAGAAAATTGGTTAAATTTGTTTTAAAAAATTTTTTAATCAAAAGAAAGAAAAAAACGAAATTTGGACTAATTACACTACGTGACAAATTTTCCACAAAGTCGTGACCAAATGAATCTGACATCTAATCTTTATGTAAAATTTTCCGAATCTGAATCTGAATCCGAATATGAAGTCAGAATTGTAAAAAGTAGAACAGTTTTTGAGATATTTACCGTTATTTATGTTTTTAAAAAGATGATATGACTGAAATGCAAACATCTTCAAAAATTTTAAACGGATTATGTATTTTTTTCTTTTTAGTGAAAGGTTATAAAATTTCTAAAATAACCATGGGAAATGGGAATTTAGCACATTTAAACGAAACCTTGTTGATTAATTTTTGAATCCCAAGAAAAACTTTGATAACCATGGTTTGTTTGTGAAGATGAGTCAATAAATAGCAGAGTTCTAGGGGAAAAAATTTCAAACTTCATTATAAATATGATGATTTTTTGCAATTTTGCTCTTGTCAAGTTATTTTTTTAAACCAAATTTTTTAAAGTTTTAATACTTACGACATTAGTCTATTTCAGTACGAACATTTTGTGCCCAATAGGATCCAGATCGGTGCAAAAATGACAAAGTTACAGAAAATAAATTGAGTAAACCCACTTTTCGTTTTGTATCAAATCATAGAAAAACACAACAAATAAATATACAAAGCTAAATTTTTAGTAACAATTTATTAATTTCAAAAGATTTTGTTATTCGTGCTTAATTCCCAGTTTTTATTATTGATAAAAACACTCGAAATTTATTGTTGATGGGATAAGCTATTCCTATGCGCATTTCACTGGTTGCTAAGGCCAGATCATCATGGGGAATGTAAGATGAGATAAACCCACTGTTTATTGTTGATGTGTTTTGTTTAAACTTTGATATTGTTACAAGTAGAACTGTTGCTATAAGTCTTATACGCTTAACAGTTTTATTTGGTTTAATATCTTTAGTTTTTCCAAAATCTTTATGGATGAAGTTTCCTGATGATCTGGCCTAAGCAACCAGTGAAATGCGCATAGGAATAGCTTATCCCATCAACAATAAATTTCAAGTGTTTTTATCAATAATAAAAACTGGGAATTAAGCACGAATAACAAAATCTTTTGAAATTAAAATTTTGTATTCCCAAAAATTGAAATTACTTTTTGATAATAAACAGGCAAGTGCACCGCCTAAAAAAACACTTAATTGACAACATCTTTTGTAAGTTGTTGTTTGTTTTTATTTTGTTTTTCTTAACCTACTTACAACTACAGTTAATGTTGAGAGAATTTCAACTAATTGTAGTGGGGAATGTAAGATGAGATAAACCCACTGTTTATTGTTGATGTGTTTTGTTTAAACTTTGATATTGTTACAAGTAGAACTGTTGCTATAAGTCTTATACGCTTAACAGTTTTATTTGGTTTAATATCTTTAGTTTTTCCAAAATCTTTATGGATGAAGTTTCCTGATGATCTGGCCTAAGCAACCAGTGAAATGCGCATAGGAATAGCTTATCCCATCAACAATAAATTTCAAGTGTTTTTATCAATAATAAAAACTGGGAATTAAGCACGAATAACAAAATCTTTTGAAATTAAAATTTTGTATTCCCAAAAATTGAAATTACTTTTTGGTAACAATTTATTTTAAAAATAGCTTTAAACTATTGAATTTCGATGTGTGTTAATTTACTTTGCCATTTTTTTTACCAATCTATATCTTGTTGGGCGCAAAATGTTCATATTCCAATAATCTCATGTCACTGCAATAAAAAATTAAGATTTTTAAATCATTGGTTTAAAAAAATAACTTGAAAAGAGCAAAATTGAATAAAACATCAACATTTTTTATGAAGTTTAAATTTTGTCCACTGTAACTCTGTCATTTGTTGACTAATCTTCACAAACGACCCATGGTTATTTTAGATATTTTATAACCTTTCACTAAAAAAAAAAAAAATACATAATCCGTTAAAAAATTTTGAAGATAATTGCATTTCAGTCACATCATCTTTTTTAAAAACACAAATAACGGTTATTTTGGAATATTTAAAAAACTGTTCTACTTTTGACAATTCTGTCTTCATATTCGGATACACCGGAAAATCTAACATAAAGATTAGGTGTCAAATTCATTTGGTCAAGTAGTGATATTTTTTTTAAATATATGCAGGTTTTACTGAAGTTTTAAAACAATGAAAACTAAAGAAAAACCTTAAGATTTTAATGCAGATTTTATAACTTTACAAAGTCAAGAAATGTGAAAAATTTCGGCTTTTTCGATTGGTATATGACTTTAGCAGATCTTTAAAATTTCGACAGAATTTTAACAATTTTTTAACAACTGCTATTGTGCACTTTTTTATTGTGGACTCTAATTTGATTTAATTTTTTCGTTTGTGTAAAAACTACCTAATAAAGGGAGGTCCAACCAAAACGCACGATGTTATTTGTAAATAAAACCAAAAGTTCTCTGAAAATTATCTTAATATTTTTTATTATGATAGAAGAAGGATATATGACAATTATGTGTAAAACAAAATATCGGCCATATTCTCGCCACGGCTTCGGTGTGATACTTCTATCGGATGGTGCACACTGTCAATGACTTTGAGACACAATTGAGGTTCAATGTCGTTTATGTGCCGAATTATTTGATCCTTTAGCTCTTGCATTGTTCTTGGCTTATTGACGTACATTCTAAATAACTCCAAAAAACAAAATCCAACGGTGTGAACTCACATGATCGCGGCAGTTCATTAACAACACCACGACGTGAGATAACACGGCCACTGAATATTGTCTCGTTGGCAGTATGGCAAGTGGCACCATCCATTCTGTTAGAACCACACATCATCCCGGTCCACATCAAGATGTCCGTTATCATCTCGCGATAGCGAACAACATTCACAGTAACTGAGGTTGACAGCTCTTCTGCCACACTATCGCAGCCAACAGCAATGTTTTCCGTATAACGAACTGGGCGAGCATTCACAGGTGTTTTCACATTTCTTACAGAACCGGTTTGCGGAAATTTGTGCACAATTCTCCTGATTATGAAAATATTTGGTCGATTATGCGGACCAAAAAAATCATGAAAAGCATGAAATGTATTTTGATTTGAACGCCCATTTTCTTAGCACGCTGCTCAATTGTGTACCTCTCTATGGTTGGATTTGTCTAACACTGACACAAAGAAAGGTCAAATTAACCCTCTAATGCCTAAGAGTGCCTCAAGGCAGGCTTTACAAAATTTCTACTGACGTCCAATATATAACTAATTTTTATTAATTTCCATTTTTTTACAGTTGCTTAAAGATCTAGAAAAATATTTGTAGAAGCTTCGTAAGCTTTTGAAAGCTCTTAAAGCATTGTAAACAATCTTTAACACAATGCTTTTGTTCAAAGTGCAAACTTCATTTATGATGGTCAAATAATAATATGTTTTTTTTTGATTATCATAAACAAAACCAAATATTTTTAATTTGTTTCATTACTTTTTATTTTCAATACAAACTAACAAACAGAATTCTCAAAAATTAAGTGTGTTTTTATAACTAGATACCCAAGGGTGCCTCTTTGTACTCCTAGATGTTTGCTCACCTGGAACGTTAACGACTCATCGTATGGGCTTAAAAATATTTTTTTTGAATTCAGTGGCCCAAAACTACCCTAAAAAATTATTTTTATAATATATTCCCATTTATTCTAAAAGTTGGCATTAGAGGGTTAAGTTGGGCAAACAATTTGACGTTAAGATGTTTTAGATAACACTTGTTACGGAAATACTTTAAAAATACGTATGAGAAAAATCCCGTCTCAGTATGCTATGCTTCTGACTTACTACTCTATGCAGCTTGTCAACATGGTTGTCGCTGATTGTTGTGTCACCGCGTTCAATAGATACCATCAGGTGTGTTGGCAAGTTATAATTAATTATAAGATGTGACTCACAATTAACAGCGTGCATTATGGATGTACCACCCTTTATTATAAGTCATTTTAATACATATTTCTGCCTTTAGACATTTTTTAAAATTTACTTTATTTTGAAACTTTAAGATCTGTTTGACTTTTTCATGACTTTTTTATTTTTTTATCTCTTCCGATCAAGGCGAATTCATAAAGGGGACATTTTCGAGTCATCTGTTTATTGTTTATTTTCTTGTGTGTATACTGAATGTCAAGCGTTGTTTACATTTTGTGAAAAATTTGTTCAAATTTAACATTCAATAAAAATCGAAATACTTGAAAAAAAAAACTTATTAAAATGTTACAAAGCAAAAAAAGTGAACATGAAATATAAACACTAGGATTTTTAAAGGCGTAAATAATAAGTGGAGCTACAATAAAATTCCACTACAGGAAAAAGATTTACCTTCTTAAGCAATTGTGTATACTATTTCATTAAAAAACAAATTTCCTTTTTTATATTTTTTTAACAAATAATTTTGACATTCACTCTAACTTTTCACAAAAACAAAAAAATAGTATTTTTTATAAAAAAGCTAGCATAACGCTATCTCATGATGCGGTCACCTGTATGAATTCGCCTTGCTTCCGATTTTGTGTTAATTAATTTGATTTAACAGGTACATATATTTTGTGCCTAAAATTTTGATTTACCAATATTTTAGAGGTTTTATTTGATTTTTAACTGATTCATTAAATTTACGTTTGTGTTGGTAGTATTTTGTTTTGCTTACAACAGTTACACATCAAATTCAGGCCATCAAACTTCATTTAAAACTTGCTGTAATAATAAATAAAATTGTATTTTTTTTTGTCGGAATATATTAAATTATTTGTCAAATAATAAAATTTCAATAGAAATATTTTAGAAAACTTGGTGACCAAAAATGGATAAATTTACGGAAAAATGGCTTAAAAATTTTCTAAATAAAAACACATTAAAATTCAATAACAAATCAAAAATAATCCAATAAAAATTTTTTAACATTGAAACTGTAAATTGAAGTCAATTTGTTGCATTATTTTAGCATATAAAAAATTAAATAGAATATCTGATAGAAATCACTTGTGCCCATTAGTTTTAAAGATCTTGAAGTTTTTTTTTTTTTTTTTTTTTCTCATTATTTTTTATTGAATCTTCATATTTTAAATATGAACTAACAATAATTAATCAAATCTTAACCTAATACGTTATTTTATGTCCTGCCAGTGCCAGACAAAAATTTTCTTCATCACGGGTTCTGTTCACTTATATAGGTGTTTATCGCTCATCTAATTGGGTAAGTGCTGCAGTGTCTCTTCTTCTTAAGCGAGTGTGGCCGCCATGGTTTAAAATATTTCGAGCTAGTGGATTTTGGTGTTGTTCAAGCCTTTTTAAATATTTTGCTGCATGTTTTTTAACCATAGTTTTTACTAAAGGAACATTGAGATCCTTGTGAATATTTGAGTTTTTAACATACCAAGGGGCAGCTGTGATTATTCGAAGAAGTTTATTTTGGCGCCTTTGAATTTTTTCGATATTAGAGGCCGAGGCAGTGCCCCATAGTTGAATACCGTAGCACCAGATTGGCTTTAAGATGGAGTTGTAAAGTAAAAGTTTGCAGTCGAGACTTAGGACAGAGTTTCTTCCAATAAGCCAATGAATTTGGATGGCTTTTAGTTTCATTTGAGATAATTTTGCCTCTATATGGCTTTTCCACGTTAAACGGCGATCTAGATGAATACCGAGGTATTTTACATGCGAATTTTGAGGCACTAAATGATTATTGATTTTAATAGGGGGGCATGTTTCCCGACGCAAGGTAAATGTTACATGTACGCATTTTTGCTCATTGACCTTTATCCTCCATTGCTTCAGCCACAGTTCGAGTTGAAATATATGATCCTGTAGGTATCGAGATGCTTCTTGACTGTTTTCGTGCACGCTTAGAAAAGCTGTGTCATCAGCAAATGTTGAAGTTTGGGTGTAGTTGTTTATTGGCATATCCGAAGTATATATTAAGTATAAAAGTGGGCCTAGGATGCTTCCCTGAGGGACTCCAGCTTCAATTGGTTGAGGAGAGCTTAAATAATCACCTTCTTTAATAATAAACTTTCGACCGACTAAGTAGCTTTCTAACAGCTTGTGTGTGTTTACTGGTAAGTTTAGCTTCAATTTATGTAATAAGCCTTCATGCCAGACTTTGTCAAAAGCTTGAGAAACTTCGATGAAGAGAGCGGAACAATATTTTCTTTCTTCAAAGGCTTTTCTTATTGCGTTTACTATACGATGGGTTTGCTCAATTGTGCTGTGTTCTCTTCTAAAGCCGAATTGGTGGTTAGGAATACATCTGTTTTCATTTAGAATTGGGGTTAATTTTGACGCTAACAGCTTCTCAAACAGCTTTGATATATTTGAAAGTAAACTTATAGGCCTAAATGACTCAACTTTTGTGTGATCCTTTCCTGGTTTAGGTATCATGATGACTAAGGAAACCTTCCACTTTTGAGGATAGTATTCCAGGCGTAAAATAGCATTAAAAATTAAAAGAATAATTCTCCTTGCTATGCTGGGTAGCTCCAAAAGCATTTTGTTGCTGATCTTATCAAAACCAGGAGCCTTCTTGGGGTTTAAATCACAAATAGCCTTTTCGATTTCTCTTATCTCAAATCTTAGGGGAACAGCTGCTCTAGCAGCAACAGGTGGCAACTCGACCGCCATATCGTGAGATATGTTAGGGGTAAATACGTGTTTTAAATGATTAACAAACAGATTTCCTTTTTCAACATCATTTCTTGCCCAACTTCCATTCAAGTTTCTTAATGGCGGATTAGCGACAACTGGCCTTTTGAGGTTTCTAGCTGCACGCCATAATGAGTAGTCTGATTGTGGAGTTGCATCAAGTTCCTTAAGATATTTTTCCAGAGCAGCCGTTTTCTGAGTCTGCAGTAACTTTCTCAGCCTTTTTGTACAGTCTTTTAGTAAGTTCTTAAGTTGAGGGGATCTGTGCAATTGCCACTCTCTACGAGCTCTCCTTTTTTCAGACAAGAGACGCTCGACATCTGAGGAATATATTTTATTATTTTTGGTTTTTTTGGGGGCAATGCTGGAATGTTGAACAGCTAGTTTTAGAAAACTGTCAAAATTGACAATAGAGCGATCTATATACTCCGGTGTGCTAAGCGGAATATTTTCTGTGCAATGGGTACTGAGATATTTTTTATATTTTATCCAATTTATATGTGTAGCTGACGTCGCTATGTGACCAGAGGGAGATTCAATTCTATTGGTGTTTTTTATAGTAACAATTGTAGGTGTGTGATCAGAGGATAATTCTATGGAAGCTTCAACGTAAATCGTTTCTGTGGGGATGTTTTTAACCACGCCAAAATCGATGACATCTGGAATTTTTTGCGGATCAGCAGGCCAATATGTTGGTTGGCCGCTCGCGACAACATTTAAATTAATTTTAGAGATTGTATTAAACAAAACACGACCCTTTGGTGTTATAAGTCGTGACCCCCAGAAGGTATGTTTTGCGTTGTAATCGCCAGCAGCCAGGAAACAGGGCCCCAGTGACTTATAATATTTGTAATATTGGCTTTCAGATATTGCAAATCCAGGTGGTGAATAAAGAGATGAAATAACTATGCTTCGATTTAGCTCTTCGACACAAATGTTCGTAGCTTGGATATAATCTTCACGATGATCACACATTGGGTAGTGTTTAATTCGGTTTTTTATTAATATAGCAGAACCTCCACAAGCTCTATCTCGAGGGTCCTTGGTATCATATAGAGTATAACCATTAATTTTAAACGTATTTCTTGAGGTCAAATGAGTTTCAGAAACCATCATGACATCAATTTGTTTATTTTTAAGAAAGTATTCTAATTCATTTTTATGTTGGCGGATGCCGTTTGCGTTCCAAAAACAAATTTTTAAACAGTTCATGGCTTGTTAAGAATAGCTTGCAATAACATCGATTGCATTCTAAGAATTTCCTGCATCATATTACCCATTGTGTTTGTAAAATTATTTACTGTTTGCACTAATGTTTCCATGGTTTTTTCTAGACGACTTAGATTAGAAACTGGAGATTCGTCATTACTTGACGAAGCGCCTTGCATTGGTACATTGTTTGATTTTAAAACGTTAGCATAATCTTGAAGTTAAATCATAAACATGACAACATTTACCCAACCTTTTGAGTCAAAAAAAAAAAAAAAAAAAAATTATAAAAAACAAGTAAAAAAGTATAGTCATTCAAGCCCGACTATATGAAACCCTACACCACAGAAAAAAGAAATAAATTTTGATAGTGTTCCCTATTTGGTACCCATTTAGAATCATGGACATCCACATTAACAAAATTATGTTATGACGTTAAGATTCATTTAAAAGTTCTTTGTACGAAATATTATTTAGATATCTTTATCTATATGAGATTTTATGATGGGGACAATTTTGTCATGACATACTAGCTATCGTCATATAAGTCATTTTCGCCAACTTCTATGTAAATATATACCAACATTTATAAAGAAGTAATGCCATCAAAAGGTATTTTCGGGAGTCGTATTTGTATGGGAAGCTATGTTCAAATTTGAACCGATTTCAATAAAATTTTGTAAGTTGATTTTGATTGCATTAAAATAAGTTTGGACCAAATTAAAACTAAATACAAACATAATAAAATGGTGTTTCAACTCTCAAAATACATGTAAAAGTTGAGAGTCAGCTGATTGAATTGATCTGTACGTCAAATAAAAGAAACATAAGTAATTGGTATTAGCCGTTTTCGGCGCATTTTTATAGTTTAGTGGTTTTCTATTTCTTTAAAATTTTACATTATTAAGCGTTCGACTCCCACACCCAAGAACGATATCTATTTTTTAGTGATTGTGTAGCCGAACATAACCCTTAATACCGTTTGTAACTATTTTCAAGACAGAACCGAACATTATATAATGTTTTGTTCTTTGTTAAAAAAAAAAAAAAAAAAAAAACAGAGCAATTGTAGTGATACTATAGACAAACATATTTTAACGTTCTATAATGTTTTTTTTTTTACATTGATAAAGAAATGAAATGAAAAAAAAATTTTAGCAACGACCGCAGCACAAACAGGAGAGAACAGAGAGCGCCTTTATCTCAGTCGGTTGTGTTTTTTTAAGCTCTGTTTATTTAATTAATTTAAACATAAATCAATAGTTTTTTTAAAAATTTTTTTCGCTTAATCGTATCGTTTATTAACGGCCCTATCTGCCGCTTATAAAAAGTAATAAATATATGTGTTTAAATATACAAAATTTTAAAAATTTTAAAAATAAAAAATCTATAGAACAAAACTTATAAAAAAAGACAATAGTCCCAAAATATATGTAAACAATTAACAATATTCTGTATGCAGAAATAAAGAAAAATAAAAAACAAAAAAAAAAAAACCTAAAAATAAAAGAGCATAAATAACAACAACAACAAAAAACCAAGAAAAAAATTCATAAACTTTATTCTCTTGTTTTTCTCAACTTAAAATAATATAAAAAATATGTCAAACAAAAACATACAAACGCGCCAAACGACAAAAAGGAGCGCTATAGATGCTGGATTGGATAATCTAACTTGTGCATCGTCTGGACAATTAGAGACTGATTCAGCGACTCACACATGGGATTGGGTTGAACAAAACATGTGTAAACAAAAACAATACATCAACGACCGTTTTAATGAGATCTGTGAGCAGCTAATACAAAGTGAAAAAAGAATAATTGAAAGAGTTGAGCAGTCATTAGAAAGAGTTGAACAATCGTTTAAAGAGTTTAAAAAAGAGTTATGTGATGTAAAGAGCGACTTGAATAAAGTTAAGGAAAGAGTAGTGGAGTTAGAAACAGCAGCAGGTGATGTTATAAGTCTACGTAAAGAAATTGATGTTTTAAAAAAAGAAGTGGACAGACAGGAAAATGCTACTGTAGCAAGTGATATCCGTATTAATGGTGTACCTATGAGTGAAAATGAAAACATTTTCGGAATATTAAATAGTCTATGTGATACTATTAAAATAAATCGACCCCCTATAAAATCAATTTTTCGTCTGAAAAAGACCAAAACAAGTGGGACAAATTTGACTGATCCAGCTATTATCGTTAGATTTGAAACTCCATTTGATAGAAATTTTATTCTAAGGGAAATTTCTAACTTCATGCGCACTCGAAAAGGTCCATTATTATTATCTGATATTGGCTTTGACTCGAATCAACCTTTTAACGTCAAGGAAAACCTAACTCCTCGTAACTTCATGTTATATATAGAAGCTGTAAAACTATGGAGGGATAACAAGTTAGAATCAGTTTTTTCAAGGCGCGGTATTGTTTATGTCAAGATAATTCGATCAGACGAACCAATCCGCATTGATGGTCTTGAGGATATTAGAAAACTGAATTTATTTCGTAAACAGGCTGAAAAAAATTATACCAATTCTATTGCTAATACGTGAAATATCAATTTTGATGCGTAACTATTCTGTATTTATTTTTTATAATTTTACTCAATTTAAATTAAATTTAAACTTTTCGTATATTTTTCTTTGTTTTGATTTACCAAAATTTTGTAATAATTTAATTTACCTAATTTATAATACCTCTTTAAAAATTTTAAAAGTTTTAACTAACAAACAATTGAATTGCATTGTAGTCTTCGTAAAAAAACAATATGCCCAGTTTATCTAATTCTAGGGTGAGTTCCAAATTCAACATATATAACATGATTCGAATTTTAACTAAACAAAAAAATGGTTTAAATGTTGTTCATATTAATGCGCAAAGTTTGAAAATCAAAATTGATGAATTTCGATATATATTTGAGACTTCAAACGTTCATGTGGTGTGCGTTTCTGAGACACTATTTGATCCGAAAATTAAAGACGGCAGTTATAGTTTACGTGGTTATAAAATATTTAGAGCTGACAGAGATAGTAATGGTGGTGATATTGCCATTTATGTAAAAAATAATATAAAGTGCAAATTTGTTAAAAAAGCGAAAAGGGCTGACAAAGTTGAATTTTTATTTTTAGAAATATATAACAGGAATGAAAAATTACTACTTGGAAATGTTTATAGACCCAATCGGTATATCGATACCAATGCATTATTTTTGAGCTTATCCTCAATCACTATAGGCTATACAAATATCTTAATATCTGGAGACTTTAATAGCAATATTCTCTTAGAATCAGGGTTCTCAGATGAAATGAAAAGTATGGGTCTGGACCCTGTGAATACTACCAATCCTACGCATTTTTCTAGATATACAAGTACACTTTTAGATATTTTTTTTACCAACTACCTCTCGAAGATTCTTTTGTTTGAGCAGCTTTCAGCTCCTTTGTTTTCGAAGCACGATTTGATTTTTACGTCCTATAACTTTAAATCAAGTACTACTGAGGAAACATTTACTTATAGGGACTTCAAAAGCCTTAACTATGACGCATTAAGTGAAAGAATTACACAAATCCAATGGGACTCTACTTTCTATATGCCAACAGTGGATGAACAACTTCAATTTATTCAGGAAAATCTGGTACAAATTTTTGAAGAATTCGTTCCTATAAGGACGAAAACGAGAAAAGTAACATCGACTACCAATCAATGGTTCTCGCCGGAAATTAAGTATTTAATAGAGCTCCGGAATATAGCTTATACTAGATGGAAGAGATTTAGGACTTCTGAACTATTGTCAGCATTTCGTTCATTACGAAATACAGTCACTACTAAAATTAGGACTGCAAAATCGTCTTATTATAATTATAAATTCTCAAACTGTTTAGACAGCAAAAGTAAGTGGAAGGAAATCCGTAATATTGGAATAGTTAGTGATCTGAATGATTATAATAATGCTGATCAGGATATAAATATTGATGAAATTAATAGAAAATTCGTAGACCTTCCAATGCCAGTCGCACATGTGGATCCATACAGAAATTATACCACGACAAATACTTCTAATAAATTTGATTTTAGATGTGTAACTCGAACTGAGGTATACAAAAGTTTTTTCAGTATAAAGTCCAATGCTATAAGCTATGACGGAGTACATCCCAGATTTATTAAAATAATCTTTCCATCAATTGTACCATATATTACAAACCTGTTTAATAACATTATTTCAAAGTCTTCGTACCCAACAATTTGGAAACATGCCAAAATAGTTCCTGTACCAAAATCAGATACTGAATTTCGTCCAATAGCAATACTTCCATTTCTTTCTAAGATACTTGAACGAATATTGCACAACCAACTAAGTGCATTTTTAAATGATAACAACCTTCTTACCCCCAGACAGTCTGGTTTTCGACCCCTTCACAGTTGTGTATCAGCGTTAATTGACGTAACTGAGGACGTGAGGTCATATATTGACAATGGTAAAGTTGCTTTTTTAATCTTACTGGATCATTCGAAAGCGTTTGACACAGTAAATACGGAAATTCTTACTTCTAAACTAGAAAACTGTCTCAATATTTCATCGACAGCTACCAAATTAATGTCGTCATATTTAACAAATAGGTCACAGTCCGTTTTTTATGCAAATAGGATGTCAAGTAGTATATTACTGACTAGAGGCGTACCACAAGGTTCTATTTTAGGGCCTTTATTGTATTCTGCATATGCTAACGACTTGCCAACCAAGTTGGAATATTGTAATGTACAAATGTATGCTGATGACGTACAACTTTACATTAGCTGCAAACCCTTCGAAATTAATGAATGTGTCCGAAAAATTAATAAGGATTTGACAAATATTTATAACTGGGCAACTTCAAACGGGTTGTGTCTCAATCCAAACAAATCAAAATGCTTAGTGATAACAAAGAAAACACTATCCATACCGATATTTCCGGATTTGCTATTAAATGGATCAGAAATTGAAATAGTTACCTCAACAAAGAATCTTGGAGTTACTTTTAACAATCACCTGGATTGGAGTAACCATATAAATATTGCTACGGCAAGAGTATATGGAATGTTAAGAAATTTGTGGTGCACTCAGTGGTTTATACCTCTTCAAATTAGAATGCTTCTAGCTAAAACATATTTGGTACCAACTCTTTTATATGGTTGTGAACTGTTTGCGAACTGTGATGCTACTAGTACTCGAAAGCTTAAAGTTGCTTTTAATAGCATAACACGGTACATATATGGTATTAGACGTTTCAATAGAATATCTTTTTATACCAAACAAGTGTTTGGCGTGTCTTTTGAATCCTTACTACAATGTAGGTCATTAATATACCTACATAAAATTATATACACTCGTCAACCAAAATATCTATATGATAGACTACTTTTTTTTAGATCGAATAGGGGAAATCGAATCAAACAGCAGCGGTATAAGACTCAGATATCAGAGCAACATTTTTATATTAATACCATTCACATTTGGAATAAGCTACCCGTTGATTTGCAAAGAAACAACAATACAACGCAATTCAAAACATTAATCTTTGAACATTTTAGAAAAAAAGAAAGATTAACAGCTAATTAATTAAAAATAAAATTAAAGTTTGTTTAACATTTGTCAAGTTATTATTTTTTTGTTTATATAATGTTTACTTGTTAAAATTAAGTTATTATTGTAATTATTTTTAATAAGATTTGTATACCTACTCTTATAATCCAGTACTTTAATATAAGATTCATCTTTGTATTGGGTTGTGATCAATAAAATAAAAATTGAAAAAAAAAAAAAAAAAAAAAAAAAAAAACAGCTTGTGTGTGTACTGTGTATATGTTTTCTGGCTTTTTGTTTTTTTTTTGTATGTGTATTTGTAAAAATGCTTTGTGTTTTTTACCAGCCAAAAGGGACGAACATTAATGAGCCGAACCGAACACAATGAAGTTTGTGGTTTAAAAAAAAAACCGAACGGAATAAAATGTTCTCATCTTTTGTTGAGATGGATAAAAACAGTATTGTTTTTGTGTCCGAAAGATGACTTACAGAGAATCGTTATTTTTTTTAATGATTTTCTACGCAAACACTATCAGCGTTTGTATTTTCCACAAATTTACCGAACCGAACACTAAGAAACGATATTTATTGTTTATTTTCGAACATTGAAGAAGTCTCTTAATATGGCGTGCGCTCTTTCTACGTATACGCAACGTTTTAATAATTTTAATTAATCATTCGCTTATGAATTTTCAGTATGTTAATTTAAATTAAAATAAAAGGTCAATTTTATTGTCTTTTAATGCAAAGCGGTAATGATAGTGTAATTAAAAGTCTTTTCTTATTCTTATTTAGTATTCTTTATTTCCAGTGTGGTTGTACGCACAGTTTTGTTTAAATACAAGAATTGATTTTATTTAATAATTGTGGCGAGTTTTATACACAACAAGTGCTTATTAAGCGTTTTCATTACAGTGGAAGGTATAGCGGTTTGCTTAGCATTTACTTACAATCTCGCAGACACTTGTCCAATAGCAAGAGTGGTGATAGTATTACTATTGACGACCGTGTAAACTGCTAGTATTGTATTCATACACACACACACAGCGCACAACACTCAAGTGGCTTATTCGTATTACATTAAACATGCGCCTGGTTCATTGCATGTAATGTATACTGAAATTATGTGTGCAAGCAATGTTAATATAAAAGACACGCTGCAAAAAAAATAAGAAATGCAATAATTTCATGAAATCTTACAAAAGGTTTTAATTGACGTTTTTATCAGTTACAGTAAATTTCGTACTGGAATAACTGCCTGTTCAAAAATTTCGAACGTAAACATTCATATTGTACAATCTACATTGTACACATTTGTATTTTTAAATTAAACTTTTCTAATTTTTTTTATATATATATTTCTTGAAATAATTAATTTGATTTTTATTAATTATTTAACGCTAAACTCTTTTTTTTACTTTTGTTGAATTATTGTAAATTAATATTAGAACTACTGAATTGTGTATTGACCATTTGAATTATTATTATAACGTATTACACTTTTATTAGCAATCTAATAAGTTTGCATTTTCCATCCCTGAAAATAAGTAGTACTCGTTACAAATAGCAAATGTCAATTTTATCCAAACTTCGTTTAGACTCCTAACCGAAGTTTCACAGAAATTGAAATAAAATAAAATGTTCAGTTGCTATTCGTATCTCAGTGCATTCACTTCACGTTCAAGAAATAAAAGAAAACATTAACTTAAAATTAAATACATAACCCCTTACTGTTTTCAATCTCGAAGTGTGGAAAAACAACCGAAGGTAAGAACTAGCATCTTAGCTCTATAATAAAAGAAAGTTTACTAACTCATTCTTTCTTTTTATCTCAACCTACCCCGTAATTATAATTGCCTGAGTGTAATTATAATCAACATCTTCTATCTAGCTTGGCTAATTACTTAAGTCCAACCCTCATCCCCCCACAAGCTAGAAGAAGATTTATAGAAGAATTAACTATCCCCTTAGTTCAAATCTTTTCACATATAGAATTTTATATGAAAAATACTTTTTAAGTTGAGTGATTTTTCATAGAAATTTTCCAAGCGTGCGTTAATGTTCGAAATTATTAAACATGCAGTTAATTTCTGGTTTACAATTTTTCTTTATTACAAACACCCAACAAAATATGATTTAATTAAGGTTTTTTTAACAACTATTGAACACAATACAACTAAAATAACAATTATTATTATAAACTATTTGTAAATCAAATAAAATGAGATTTACATAAATTTTTTTATATATTTAGTTTACTATTTGTAAATCATAAATGAATTACAAAATGCTTAACTTACTTTTTTTGTATAACAAACACACACACATACCCAGGCAAATGAAACAGAAATTATAATTTAGAAAATTGATTTATTTATTAATTTACAAAACAAATAGAAAAAGTTAATTTTCAATTATAAATGAAAATATATAACATTATCATAAAGAGAACACATACGCATATGCACACATACTAGCAAACAGCTATGTATGTGTAGACTTATATGTATGTTTTTTTTCATATTTGTTAAATTTTCAACAGTAGAAAAGTATAGAGGCAAAAAAAATTTATATAATTATTTATTCGATAAATTAATGCAATCAATATATTTTTCATTTCCAGTTTTACTCTTTTTTATACATTCCCTTATATTCCCTCTATTTGATCTTAAGTGCGTGTGTGTGTGTTTGTGTTTGTTTCCGCTTGGTGAAACTAAATTTCTATTAAATTTGTTTTATTGTATTAGTGATGATGTTATTAAATGCAAAAACATTAAGAGCAACTACAACTACAATATATCTGTCTAAACAAATTTCATTTTTAAGCTGAAAGAAAAAAAAATCATATAAAACTATTATTGAAAATTTAACGAAATAAAAACAAATATAATGAAACCAAAGCCACATCCGTATAATTTAAACATACTTTATTAAATGTACAGCTATTTACACACAACTACATTCATACACTCTTTAAAACATATGCTTACTAAAGCCCGTGCATGTATGTGTTTAGATTGTTGTTTGCTCGTTCGTTCATTTGTTTATGGGGATAATTGTATGGCCAGGTATTCCAGCGGGTGCATTGTTAGTTCTAGTTAGAGAAAAGTGTTGGTAATTTATAGAGCTTATTTGATTTTTCCTTTACCCTATACCTGCACTTTGTGCACTATGGGAAAAAGTTTAGATTTTGGGCAAAAATTAAAGGAAAGTAATTTAGAATATAAAGGATTGAGCTGAGATCAAAACTGTTTGTTCGTTAAGTTCAGACTTAAGTTTTATTGTTTGTCTCCTAGAATGGCGAAATATTACGATTACAAAAAGATTAGAATACATTATGGCTTAATAATAGAAAAATGTGCATTATGTGCTTCAACTTTTATAGATTGTATTTTGGATAATGCACTTATTTCTTCAACTGTATCCAAAAACGTTGAACGTTTAATTCAAAACTTTAAATTCCATAAAGCTATAAATATATAAATCTAACAAACTCATAGTGCTGCTGTATAAAACAGTATTTTACATTATATGAGATTTATGTTTTTATGTATTTTTGTGTTTGTAAATTTATAAACACATGTATTGTTGACGCGTTTAGACAGACGTATGGCCGGAAGCAAATACCTGATTTCCCCAGATAACAATGTGTAAGAACTAACGGATTTGCACTAACGTTATTTAAACATATATGTGTGTATATGCGAGATTTAGTATTTATTCATACACATACATATGCACGAATACATATGCTATAGTTTTTTTCAATGTTATTTTTCTGTCGCCAACTACGATGCTAAAATAGCGGTATTTGCAACAGCCAAAAACAACATCAACCGTTACAACAAACACTAACACATCACTTTAAAATTATTGTTTGTTATTTATTTATAGATGAGTGTGTATTTGTAAAAGTTTTTGTGTATGCTATGTGCAACATATACAAGCAAATGCAACATACTATACATTGTTGAAGTCTACAGTTGAAGAGCGAATGTTTGCTTTAAAAAATAAATAGAAAAATACTTCAACAAACAATTTTTTTTTTGTTTTGTTGTGCGAGTTGTTAGTTGTTGCTGGCTGTTGTTTTTACTACTGTTGTGTTCTATAAATACGTACAAATAATGCTTAACTAGCAAGACACACACACATATAAGTTTTTAGTAGATGAATTGTTAATATTACAACTACACTTGCATGAAATAGATTTATACATATGTTTTTGTACTTGTATGTGTTTATATTCTCTGTAATATGTTAGGATTATAGAGCAATTTATTTAAGTGGGCTTAGGGACACATACTATACACACACACACATACGCACACACCACACACACTGTAAATGATTCAAGTGTAGTTAGTACTTTTACGATATGTTGCTACTTATACCATTACAAGTGCTGCTACATATTTATATGTATTTGTATTTGTTTGTGTACGTGTGAGTTTTATAACAGTGTTTAGGTCAGCATTTATTTATTTAGTTTTTTTATATTATTTGCTGTTTGTTTTATAAGGAGATTTGCGTAATTTGGAAATGAAATTGTTAATAACTCGTACTTAAGGATAAAAAAGTACTTTTTGTAAAATGTACTAAACTGTCATTTAAAATGAAACTTTTCAAACGTTTTTTTTTATAGGGAAACGACTAGAGCTTTGCTAGGAACACAATCGACGTCGTATGAACGTAGGACGTATCGCCGTAAATTTTTCCAAACATGCTTTACTTACCCACAATGCCGTCGTAAACGCATTTTGTTTTTTTTTTTTTTTTTTGTAAAATAATATCAAAAAATTCCAAATTTATTCAAATTATTGTTCAATATTCAATTTTAAATAATTTCATTATATATTTTGAATTTTCTATGACAATACGGTCGTAACCGGCGAATGATATAGAATAAGATCTATGTCGACGTAGATATGATTTTAAGTTTACGCCAGTTATTGTATGCCTTTGTTACTACGCTTATACGGCGCAATTGTGTTCCTACGGTAAAAATTCTCTGAAACTCAGTACCTTTGAAGTAAAAAAGACCAAGGAAAGACATATCTTAAGGCAGAAGTAGTTTGTACGTTCTGTTATGTAATGAATCAGCTGTTTCTGTTCAATTGAAGGACTGTGTGTGGGTTTATTTTCCCTTTTTCGTTCTGTTCTGTTGAAAATAGAATTCAACGTTAAGGTACGGCCAAATTGCGTATGTATGACTTTGTTGTGGTATGAAAAAATTGTAATTTTTCGCTTAAAGCTAGATAAAAATGTTTTTATTAATGATTTTTTAAAAAGTAATGTATTTTTGACACACAATATTAATTTTTTTTAATTTCTACGAGAAATTTCTTCACTGTTTCAATGTTTTTTTTTACAGCAGCCAAATCATGTCAAAGAAAAAGTAATTACAAAATATTTGCTTCAAAAAAGAATGGCAGCCAAAAGTTTGAATTGATGAGGTCTTTACTAAGCCAGTCATAGAGTTGGATTTTTTGAAGGCTGAGTTCATCCTTCGTCTTGTTTAGTCGATTTATATGTTTTTTAATTTTTTTTTTTTTAAAGCAGAATTTTTTTTATATATTTGACGGTCCCTTTTTAAGAAATAAAAACAATTGTTTTCCATCACTAGTTTTGAAGAGGGTATACTTAGTTTGTCATTCTATGTGAAAGTTTTTTAGTATTCATCTTAGACCGTAAAAAGCATAAACATTTTGACCAATACCAAAAAAATTTGCCACTACCATAAAATAAAACTAGAAAACATTATTCAAAGTTCAATGAACATAATCTCAATAATAGGGTTGCGATTTCCATGCAAATGCATGTTTTTCTCCGATAGTCTATGATCGATGTCGTCCAATTATCTTTCCGAAATATTAAATTTGCGTTAAATTGCATCGATTTGTTTTTGCATAGTGCTGCATATTTCGGTGAAAATTTATATTTATGCATATTTGGATTTTTAATGCATATTTGAAAATTTTTGAGTGACATGTTTTTAAAATGTTCATATTGTCAAAAAAAGTTATTAAAAAAATGTCCAAATACACAAAAAAAAAAAAATAAATAAATCTTCAAAAAAAAAATTTTTAAATCAACAAACTAATTTTTTTTGGACCCCTGCTTAAAATCCAAGTTTTATTTCGACAAAAGATCGTTCTATTTTAAACCCATGCAGCAGCTTACATGGTTAAGGCTTCCAATGGGCTTTAAATATTTTATCGAAAACGTTTACGTTACTTGCTTGGCACATGGGTACGGCAACCATTTTTAAAAGGACAGTTTTTTTTTTGATACGATGTCCTTTAAGACATTTTTCACAATAAAAGGCAGTAGATTGTCCTTTTTTTAGTGAATTGTCCTTTTGTTAGTGTTTCGCCAGATCAACATTTTTTAATTTTATTTTTTAATTTTTTTTAATATTTTTATTAGTTATTTAATTTACTTGAATTTTGAATTTTTTTTAATGAATTAATTACTTTAAATTACTGCTTAATAAATTATTAAATTTTAACGTCAAACAGCTTGGGAAATTATTTCCCAACTGTTATATTGTCAAATTGTTAAGAACCATTTTTAAAAAATAAATTTAATTCTTAATTGTAAACGAAAGCAACCGGTAGTGTACTTATTTCCGAGTGTGATTTTTGATAAAAGAGGTTTTAAAACAACCCCAAAAAATAATTATTAATTGTTATTTAAATTCCTTAAAAAGTATAAAGGAAAAACAGTTAGACTATGACTTCTTAAAACTCAAGAACTATAAGTTTAATTTTCCCAAAATTTCAACATTAATACAGCACAACACACTGGTTAACACTAATGCCAGCGTTAGAACGAATTCTAAAATTGTTCGTTTCATTAAAAGAATATTTTTTCTTACAACAAGGAGCCCTATTATATTGCAAAAATTATTTTGATGATCCAAGTGCTGGATTGCTGTTACTTAAGAACCACTTTTAATAACAAGTGCAAATTTAAAATCGACTGTGCGGAATTTAAATTAGTTGTGTGTAAAAACAGTCATATTTAAAAAAATTACTTCTACAGAAATATATCAATTATTTTTAATTATTTAATTTTTTTGCTTAACACTATTTTTTTCTTTGTATGATTTTCTAGGTAATTTTATTGAGTTTTTCATAGACAATAAAATAAGTATTTACTAATTACCTATCCAATAGCCTTGATACTATTTATCATTTTTACTACACTTCGAAATGACCTTTTTTTCGTTTGAAAAATATGGTCGCCGTACACATGGGTTACACCAAGTTATAGAGGAAATTAGAAGCCAATTCGATAACATTGATTTATTGGTTTCATACGGGAGTAAAATATTTTGAAACGCTTCTTCACGAGTTGCAATTTTTAATGAAATGTATCCCTTGGTATCCTTACCACCGCATCTAGTTTTAAACCATAAGTGCCTGAAGATTCAAATTTGACAATTGACTTTAAATCGAATTGTGCACTTGAAATCATTAAATTTTTAATAAAGCGGAGCTCAGAATTAGGCTTGCAAAAGTGAAAATGCAAAATATCGTAGCTCCTTTGTTATATTCAACAACAAAATACACAGGGCTTCCGCTAGATTAAAGTGCTACGATATTTTGCATTTGCTCTTTCGCAAGCCTAATTCTGAGCTTCGCTTTATTAAAAAATTTAATGATTTCAAGTACACAATTCGATTTAATACTGAACTCTGCTATAATTAAAATAAAAAAAAAATAATTGTATAATTTTACTGCTTTTTCCTTTATCTATACCCATGTTCTGTAACTGTAGTGAGAACTTCTCGCATCGAAAGGATGTAAAACAAACTATTCCATCGTTTCTCGAAAAGTGAGAAAAAAGTGTGTCTAAAAAACTTCCAAAGATATTACGTACTGACGTTATAAATGTCATAATATTCTACTCAAAACCGATGTGACGTTGCAGACGTTGAGAACGACAAAATTTACAAAAATTTAAAATTTCTCAACGACGGCGGCGAAAATACAAACGTCGGCTATACCAAATAATGTAAAGTACGACTTTAATGTTTGTTGTTCGCAAACAATCTTTGAAAAATTCGTATATTTAATAAAAATGTTTAAAGCAAAATAATTAAACAATGAAAAAATGTGCCAAGAACAAAATATTATTATTATTTTTCTTTGCATTTTGCATTTTGAATTGATTTTTAGTGTTAAAATTTGTTTTCGCCCCATTTTTATTCGTGAGTTTATTTAAGAGTTCAAAGCGGGACTTTTCTCACCAAAATGTTACAGACACACTTTTTCTGTAAATTGGCGAGGACTTGCCTTTCGTAACAGCTAGTACTCGCCAAAAAAGTTACAGACACAGTTTAGTGAGCTGTTTGTTTCAATATATGGCATTTTTGCTTCATTTCACACATTTCAATCGAAAAGTTTCTCGACGCGAGAGTTACAGAACATGGACACTGCTTATGGCCTTTAATGCAAATTTTGATATTTTAATTAGGCTAAAGTTCTTCAAATTTAATTATGAAATTAATTAAAAATTTTATTTTTTATGTTCTGTAGTGCTTTTTTAACAACGGTTCCCACAAGTATTGCTGTTGTTGCTTGGCAACAACAGAGGGAACTTTTCTTACAAAAATTTTACAGATACACTTTTTCTGTAAGCTAGCGAGTAATTTCCTTACGTGACAGCTCGTACTCGATAAAAAAAAAGCTATAGACACAGTTTAATAAGAAAAACAGCTGTTTGTTTCAATTTATGGCATTTTTGTTTCGTTTAACACATTTTAAACGAAAAGGTTCGCACCGCGAGAGTTACAAAACATGGGCACTGGATTCAAATGTGGGATCTGAATTAGGAAATCAATATTCCACAAATGAATTGACATCCTTTAGGTATGCTCCTACAACTTCAGTTGAACTTGAGAGATAATTTTCCACTCACAAAATACTTTTGATGATATAAAAAACTATTTATATATTTATGCAAGCAAAAATTAAGTTTTAAAAAATATTGAACCCTTGAAAAACAATAGACTGGATTTTTTTTTTTTTTTCAAAAAAATCAAAACAAAAAAAAATTTTTCAAAGGTTTTTTAGGGAGTCAAAAAATATTCATCAGTCAGATTAAGTTTTAATGTGTTAAATTTCCAATAAACTGAAATTCATTGTTGGTGGGAGAAGCTATTTCTATGCGGGTTTCACTGGTTGCTTAGGCCAGATCATCATGAAACTTCATCCAAAGATTTTAGAAAAGCTAAAGATATTATTCAAATAAAACTGTTAAGCGAAAAGGAATTATAAAACGAAAAGGAATTAATATCAAAGCTTAAATAAAACTCCAACAACAAACAGTGAGTTTATCTTTTCTTACAATCCAATACAATTAGGGTTGACAAAAAATCAACCAATTCCAGTTGGGATTTTAAGAAAAGATAAACTTTGTTGCCATCTTTCCGAAAATAAAAAAAATTGTTTTTAGCTGCTCAAATCATTTGCAACTACCCAATACCATGTTTTTATTCTTCTACGGTATCATTTTTTGTTTTTTTTTTTAGCCTATCTATTTTTTAAGGTTATAAAAAAAGGTTAAGGTTATAAAAAAATCAAGAAAGTTTACTCAAAAAAGAAGTATGAGTAGGGATGCAACGTCGTTCCGAAAAACATCGATGTCTTTAAACATCGATGTTTCTACGATAAGCATCGATGTTGAAAAACATCGGTAAAAAACGATGCATCGATGTTTAAAACTACTTAATGCAATAATACTTACGGACTGCTGAAATTCTTCTTTGCAACTGAAAATCTTAAGACCCAACTATAATATAAGCTTCCATAAGCTTCTGTCAAAAATTAACAAAAAGCCTATCAAATGCATTTAAAAGCACAAAAACAAAATGCGATCAATCTCGCACTTTTCTTAAGCAAATGACAGATTCATAAAATGTAACAAAAAGTTACCTCAAGTACAATATTGTCCGACAAATATGATTTTTATGTATTCGCACAGTTGCTTGAGCCAACTTAAGCATATTATAGTTGGGTCTTCACACTTTTACTGTCTTCAAAACTATTTTAACATTTCTTTAGTTAAAACAAGTAAGAAAGTATAGTCGGTCAAGCCCGACCATATGATACCCAGCACCACAGTACTTAAAAACACATCATGCTTATGTGTCCATATAAATATGGATTTCTTTGTTTTAAAACTTCATTAAAATCGGTTTGAAAGTTTGTGAGAGGCAGAAATTGCCCCCTACATCTCCTTGTGGTCCTATTTTTGAAAAACTGTATAGCTTATGTGTCCATATAGATATGGATCTATCCATGTTTTAAATTTCATTAAAATCAATTTGATAGTTTCTGGGAGGAAGAAATTTCCCCTATCTTCCTTCGATTCGGCCCATTTTCAATAGGCTTGGTCCTTGTGCCAATTAGAACCTATGTCCCAAATTTTATCAAATTATCTCTAAAATTGCGACCTGTACTTTGCACACAAGGTTACATGGACAGCCAGCCAACCAGCCGGACGGACATCGTTCGTTCGACTCAGAAAGTGATTCTGAGTCGATCGGTATACTTTAAGGTGGGTCTAGGACCAATATTTTAAGGCGCTACACACATCAGCACAAATGCATAATACCCCAGTAAAAACTTCGCTTACTTTTTCAAATAGAATGGCTTCTTTCACTTATTATTTAGTAGCTTTCTTCTTTAACTACTTCTGCAACAACTTCTATAACTACTTTTTTCTGGATGTATGTAGTTAAAAAAATGTAATGACTTACTTTTATATGCGTTCATTTTGGGACATCCCTTGTAAAATTCATTGGTTATTTCAGTAGAATTGTAAGTAGTGCTTTTATGTTTTTCTGATTACTCAACACATTACTTTGTAGGCGAAGTTTTTACTGGGACCCTCTCCGCTATTGTGGTGTGGGTATAAAAAGGGGTTTCCTCTAATACATACATATAGCTATGCAGTGCATAGTATGCATGCATTTAGATACATATGTACGCACTTTGTATGGCTATCAGGGATGTGCTGGAAAACGGAAACGTAAAACGCAAGAATTTGGAAGTCGTTTTTACTACACTTTTAATACAATTTTTATATTTTTTGCTATTAAATTCTGTTAAATAGAGAAATATTTGTATAATATTTGTCATAAAATTCTTATGTTACAGAAATCTTATTAAAAACCGACATTTAAAATTCTTGTTCTACGTTTACGATTTCCAGCACACCCCTGTATGCTTTGAAAAACACTTTTTTATATTTTTAAATAAAAGGTTTGATTGAAAAATAAAAATGGTAAAAGTATTATAAAAAATATTAAGTTAATGAAAATATTACATGGACGATGTCGATGTTTTATAGTTTTGACGACGATGTATCGCCGTTGTATCGTTAATGAAAACATCGATGTTAACATCGATGTTTATGAACGTTACATCGATGTTTTCTAAAAATCGATGTATCGCTTGCAACCCTAAGTATGAGATAAATAATTATACATAGTTAATTACATAATTTAGTAATAATCTTATTAGTACGGTCCCATATGCTATATTTGTATAAAAAATAATGTGGGTGGAAATGAATACAATCAACATAATAAAATGCAATTATTGACGATTGCAAAAGAGTTGTACCGCAAAAAGGAATGTTGCGAAAGTATAATGTCTATAAATCAACAGTGTCTCGAGTTATAGATGCCGGAAGCACCAATTTAGTGCATATAGGTAAAAGAAATCGTAAGACTACGCCAAAAGAGGATCGGAAAATTAAAAGAGTCGTACAACAATTTGCTCAAATTTCATCTTAAACAATAAAAAAAATATATCAAATTTACGCCAACAACCAGACGAAGAAACTGGACTATGAGCTTACAAATCTATTAAAAAGATATTTATTGCTTAAAATTTCTTTTTTAGAAAATTTGCAAAAACATAACTAAAATGATCTTAAGAGAAGTGGAAATATTTTTATCGCTGAATAAAAATTTTTATTTACACTGTTCGAATGGCACGTACCTTGTGTACAGACTAAAATTTTAAAGTCCAAATCCTAGGTAAACAAAACGTTCTGTTAAACATGATGATGTTTTCGGAGTATATTTCCGGGTATGTAAAGGGTGTTTTTTTTTAATTAAATTTTTCGGGTTGGCAGCACTGGTTGGTAATTGTGTACAAACTACCAGGGGTGTGCTGGAAATCGCAAACGTAAAACGCAAGAATTTTAAAAGTAATTTTTTAGTAAGATTTCTGTAATAAAAGAATCTCATGACAAATATTATACAAACATGTCTCTATTAAACAAAATTTTATAACAAAAATTATAAAAATTACATTAAAAGTGTATTAAAAACAGCCTCCAAATTCTTGCGTTTTGCGTTTGCGATTTCCAGCACACCCCTGTACATCTGTGAAAGTGAAAAGTGTTCAGTATACTCTGCCATTTCATTATGGAGAAACTCACAAGCAAACAACGACTGCAAATCGGTGAAATTTATTATCAAAATTCGTGCTCTGTGAGAAATGTCCATCGTTTGTTACGAACTTTTTATGGTCGTCATAATCGACCTTGTGAATCATCAAATTTCGCACCAAATTTACTTTGGTGGACATTAAACCACGAACGCGCGTTCGTAGAGTGCATACCGAAGAGAATATTGCAGCCGGAGAGACCAGTGTTAATGAGGATAGTGAAATGTCAGTTCGTCGCCGTTCTCAGGTATTGGGCATTTGTTATTCAACCACGTGCCATGATACGCTACTTTTTTTTGCCCCAATTGGCTGAGTTGAACTTGGTTGATATGTGGTTTCAACAAGACGGTGCCACATGCCACACAGCTCGTGAAACAATGGACATATTGAAGTATGATTTTGGCGAGCAGTTTATCTCTCGAAATGGCCCTGTGAGTTGGCCGCCAAGATCATGTGATTTGTCGCCTCTTGACTATTTCTTGTGGGGTTATTTGAAGTCGTTGCTCTATAGGGACAATCCAAACACGATTGAAGCCTTAGAGTATAATATAACACGTGCTATTCATGGAATACAGGCCGAAATTTTCGAAAAAGTGGTGCGAAATTGGACTTTACGAATGGACCATTTGAACCGGAGCCTCGGGCAACATTTACATGAAGTTATTTTTAAAAAGTAAAAATTTTTAATATATGATGCATTTCTGAAAAAAACTACGCCTAAAAAATCACCTATTAGCTGGTACCATTTACAGAATCGATGGAATTATGAGGTGAAGGAACTAAAAAAAAAAGTTTGTCGGACGTAATGTTGAAATGTTGGGAAATGCCACTTGCTTGGATCTATCAACAGGATAACGACCCCAAAATGTGGTTCAACAATGGATAGCAAATAAAAAATTATATTTACTTGATTGGCCTGCCCAGTCACCTGACCTAAATCCTACAGAAAACCTTTGTGATGAAATGAAAATTTAAATCTGAATCAAAGTTTTTAAAAAACCCAAGGATCTCTTTTTGAATCTAAAAAAGCTCTGGAATAATATCCAAATAAATATAATTGCCAATTTAACTCAGTTCAAGCCAAGGCAATGTACAAAAGTCATTTAACGAAAAGGTAACGCTATTAATTACAAACAAAAAATTAAAAATTTGTTTAATGTTGAAGTCAAGTAGTAAAAGTTGCAAATGTTGTGTGCATCGTAAAACATGTCTTGTTACGTAATTTTATGAATTATCAGCGAATGGTTGTCGACAAATAACTTTTGCTTTACAATCTCTAAAAATTAGATAATTAAGAAAATTTAAGTAAAAAAAATATCAGCTCAGCCAAGAATAAAAATTATCCATAAATTTTAATTAATTTCATGTTGTTAATTTCCTTTCTTCAGTAAATATAATTTAATGAAAATTAAATTTGATGAACTCAAGCCTATCTAAATATCATTTCAAATTTTATTTTTATTTAAATATTGTCATAAAAAAAGGTTGCTGCAAATGTTTTCCCACTGCTGTATATTCATTTAAGAATTTTTAGTCGGTGTGGACATGTCCGTCCGTATATCCGTATGTTTAAATTACACTAAATTTCGAACGACTCAAAAAAAAAAAAACAAAAATTTTGGTGGCAAATTGTTGTTGGGTTTGAAATTCAGAACAATCGGTTCAGTGGTTATGTAATCGATTAAGTACCACAATGTAGAACAACCTTTTTAAAACATTAATATTTTTGTTAAAAAACTTAACATTAGTTGATGGCAGAATGCATATTTAATTTTGCATAAATTCGTTTTATACGACTGGATATCATACTACTAAATATTGAGAAGATAGAATTATAATTTTCTATAGGCCCCCATTTGTCCTTCGAATGAATTTTAATGTACCTAAAAGCGTAACGCGTTATTATGCTGTTTGTGAAAATATTGGATTATAATACACTCACAATATTATTACAGTAACGGACTGTAGTTTATTTAAGAAATATTCCGTTCAGTCATTTTTAAATAAATAAACATTTAAAATTCCAAGCAAATTTATTCTTAACTGATTCTAACAGTTATTCAAAAAACTAAGTGCATATTAATACGGATTTTCAGTTGCAGTTAATATTGTCCGTTGATTGAGTTAAATTCTTCTTTATGTTAAAGTAAATAAAAATGTAATTTAAAGCAACGAAAAGTTCATTTAATTTTTACTGTCAAAAATTCAACCGCGAATTCCGTGAAAACAAATCAATATTCAGTTATCTTATATAAATTAATTGTCAAATAATTAACTTCATATTCCGTAAAAACAAATAAATATGCAGTTATTTTATAGAATTTTACTGTCAAAAATTCAACACCATATTCAGTAAAAACAATTAAATATTCAGTTATTTTATATAATTTTACTACCAAAAATTAATTTTTACTTATCTATAAAAAATGAATTGCTTGTTTTGTGTAAGCAATTCCCATTTTCTATTTGTTAAAATAATTTAGTTAAATACATCAAATTTTAAAAGTAAAATAATTGCGAAGCCATATCGGTCATGCTGCTGGTGTCCTATAATTGAGAGTTATTCTGTAAAGAACGTGGTCAGTACAACAAAAGTAAAACAAACGTGTGTAACTGGGTAAGTAAATAAAAATATTCTCCCTCTCTCGCTTATAAGAAAAACAAGCGGACAGGTGTCTGTCTGGTATTTTTTAGAAATTCGGCTCTTTTGTGGAGTAAACGAAAATTTAATAAAATAACTGAATATTTAATTGTTTTTACTGAATATGGGGTCAATTTTTTGACAGTAAAATTTTAATAAATAACTGAATATTTAATCGTTTTTACTAAATATGGTGTTGGATTTTTGACAGTAAAATTTTACAAAATAACTGAATATTTATTTGATTTTACGGAATATGGTGTTGAATTTTTGACAGTAAAAATTAAATGAACTTTTTGTTAAAAATAAATGAAAAATAAGTAGACCGGTAGATTACAATTTCAGTTAATTTTACGTACAGAATATTGTGAGTGTACAAGGGGACGAGGCCGTTATATTCCACATATAAGAAAGTCTTGAACAAACATAACCCCATACATATGAGCGCGTTCCATGTAGAATAGCAGTTATGTAATATCTCCGAAAATATGCTCAAGACTTTTACTTATTTTAATTTAGTTTTGTTTGGTATTAAAAATAATACAAATTGGCTTTTTAGTTAAGTTAGTACTTATGCAAATGGTTGCAAAAATAAACTTAATTAACTATTTATTGAATCTTAAGTTGTTGTTCCGATTTGAATGAGCCCTTAATCCTATTCCCGTTAATGCATTAAGTTTATATACAACACGGATCTATATTAATAATTAAAAAAAAAAAGTTTTTTGTTCTTGAACGTATAAGTACTAGTTAATATTTACATATTACTCATACGCATAAACTGATGTTATACACACAGAAAAAATTCTCCAAAATGGTTCACCAAATTAAGCGTTAACCCTATCTATCGTATATATTACTTACTTTGGTACTATCATTGGGTGTAATCCACCCATGCCTTTTAAGTTTCTTAACTGTCAAATTCAAATGTACAAATAATGTAATTTTTTCAAATAATGAGCACTTAAATACCAAACAAATTTAGTTGTATTCGTATATCTATTATTTTATTTCAAATTATATGTATGTATGTTGTTCATTTACATTTCATTAAAAAAAATTAAAAAATAATATTAAATGGGTTATGTAAAACTAGTGATAATTAAGAAAATTTGTAAGCCAATCCTATGCGGGCTACTGATTTGGAAAGTTGAAAGGATATATAAAAAAAAAGTTATTTAATAACATTTTTCTAAACAGAGTAAACAAATTTTTTTTTTTTCAACAAAGTAAAATTGTGCGTAACTCATTAAATCCATCAAACATATCATGATGGGTATTTTAGTTTTTCCAATGCTTAGATTGTAGATTGATAGCAACTAGTACACAGTAGGTGGCTTTGAATTAAAAAAAAAAATTTCGCATTTGCACAAAATGTAATCGCTACAAAGATGAATATGGTTACTATCGATGGGTATAAAACACCAAAAAAAATTAAACGCTGTTACTATCGCGGGTGTAAACTACCCAAGCTCTTTTTAAAACAAATGTAATGTAAATTTAATCTCAAATTAATGTAGTAGAATGTACTTCTTAACATAAAAAACTATTCAAAGATAGATTACATTATACTTAAAGAACGATTTTCATGAAAAAATAATATAGTTTTCTTTAAAGTTAAGCCTTTTGGGTGGAATCCACCCAGACGATAGTAACGCATTGTTAATCAAAAATAAAATCAGTTTTAATTAAAAATTTAATCAAGTGAATTACAACTTTAATTGATACTATTTATTTGTTTACTGGTGCAAATTTAATAAATTGTTCAATTAATATCACACATTTTTTAATGGATATCAATTTTTATTTTATGTGTGCAGAGTGGTTTATTCGGCTTAAATTCTTTAAAACTTTCTTTGGTAATGCCATTTTTAATAGTGTATATTATTAGGGAATTTTGTTTGATAGGCTCTAAAAAATGATAGTGACCATTTCCTTCTCGCACAGACGTCCTTTTTTGCAATTTTTCCCATTACTTTTCGTAAAATGTCGGGTGAAATGGCCACCATTTTATTTCAAATGTCGGTTTTAGTTCAGGGATGTTTGCTGCCTTCTTAACATACACTCTTTCATCCAAAACCCTCATAGAACACCGTCAGGAGCTGCCAATTAAAATCGCTTGGTTGTGAACTGCTGGACTAAAAAATTTTCTAACATCGTCCAAGATGAACAACCGTTGACAGAGATTAAAACAACGCTGTAATTTTCAATGAAATATGGGCTAATTATTCTTTTGAATGATACACCGCATCAAACAGTGAAATTCAATACACGCAGAAAAAATATGGTTGGATATGGTTACGGCAACTACACTATGTTTATTGTAATAATATATTGTTGTCGTACACAACAAATTTTTATTTTATCTAATATCAGCAATATAATAAATAGTTACTATAAACATTTCAATGTTTATCGCAATTATGAATTTGAGTATTGTTGATTGAAAAATAATAATTTTTCTAACAGCTAAATAATGATAACTTTGAAAACATATTATATAATTCACAACTAATTCATGATATTAAATAGTCATAACATGATAACTTTCTATACGTAATCATAATACTTTCTATACGTAATCATAATATGCAATCAAAATATCTTTACTCTTATAATATTTTGCTATCGCCATTTGTAAAATAATTTTGCATCAGTTGTTATTTGTTAGTGAGTGGTTAAAGAAATAAAAAAATATACCAAATAAAAAATCAGTTTAAAGAAATAAAAAAAATAAAAAAATAAGGAAATAGTTTTTACATTAAAAAAAAATTGTTAAGTGCCATAAAATAAAAAATCGATGCAAAAAAATTTGAATTTTTTTTATTGTGAAAGTGGTGCTGTATATGTACATGATAATTATATGAATACTTCCTATCTTATTATGATTAACATGATAATCTAGGTTTCGACTCGAATTGAAAACGAAAAATTTTTTGAATCCGCATAATTCATAAATTGTTGTTCTCAAATCCGCCTGTTTTTGTGTATTCGAAGTTTATTTTCGAAAAAACGTTTGTTGAACATAACATCGCAAGTTTGCTTACCGCAGCATGATAGCAACGTCTAATATTTTTTAAAAATCGTGAAAGCTGTAAAGAATCACTGGAAAAAATCGCTTCTTTCGCGAACATGGCTAAAATTTCAAACTTTTAAGCCAACACTAAAATTTATTTCAAATCGCTAAATGGTTTTAAAAAAACAAAATGTCGGAAATAACAAAAAAATTGCAAAAATACTGAAAATTCGCGAAAATTTTTAATATTTATTTCAAACCAGCCATCAAATTGATTAAAAGTCCCTTAAACTATAAGGAATGGCAAAAATTCGGTAAAATTGCTAAAATCGCGGAAATTCGCAAAAATTTGCTAACAGCGGCATGATAGATACAATTTTCAATAAATTGTTTAAGCTGTAAGGAATCGGAAAACTTACAGCAACAAATCGCTTCTATTGCAAACATGGCTAAAATTCGCGAAAAATTGGAAAATTTTAAACAAATCCAAAAACTAATTTGAGATCGGTCAATCGATTAAAAAGACAAATCGTCTAAAAATAACATCAAAATCAATGAAAAAGTCGATTTTAAATTTAGGGTTAGTTAGAGCCTTTTGAGTTTTAGAAAACGATATATTTTTGATTAAATTGGATAAAGAAGATAGATGATTTTAAGCTAAAAACAAGATTAATTTTTTTGTTAAAAATGTTATCACATATAAGAATAAAAGTCTATTCGTTTTACTTTCACCAACCCATTACAACTCTAATTGAAAACGAATAAAAACAAGTGTATGTGAAATGCAGAACAACAAGAATGCTAAAGTCAGATGTCTTTAGTAGAAATGTATGGCGATTCTTTGCTTAGAATATATTATATATATGTCCTTTTGTTTAACTTCCTCACAAAAGTATACAAAAATGGCACTTAAGAGGGTTAAAAATTCGAAATGCTACTACCGTTGTATACTTCTTACTCGATTTTCTTTGCAATGCCATAATTTTATTATTTTCACTTTTCTTGCATGGAGGAACAGGCATAGCATTAAAGTTTTGTAGGCGAAGGTTATAATACAACATTCGCTGAAGATAAGATTACAAAACTTAACGGCATGTCTGTTCACTAGAGTTTTTTTCCCCGGACTTTTTCGATTTAAAAAAATTTCCCGGGATCCCGGGATCCCGCTCCATATAAATAATACAAAGTAAATTTTGTTATTAGTTAATGAAAAAACTTTTATAAAAAAAGGTAAGGGAACTGTTTTACAAAGAAAGTAAAAGAAATGGTCCAATACTAAAAAATTAATTGAAGATTGAAATAGGAACTTGAATTATTATCACCTTACGCCTTTATTCCCTATTATTATGCTTTTATTCAGTATTATTATGCTCTGGATACAAGATAACATGAACATAACAATTTAATTTATAAAACAATAATAAAAACAAAATTAAAATTAAGGTACTCAAGATATGAGATCAAAAAGTTAATTAATAAAGTAGATAAAATATTTTAAAGAAATAAATAAAATTTTTTAACGGCTTAGGAAATAACTTTCTGACATACTCAAAGCGCTTAGTAAGTCGGCAAAAAGTATACTCCTGATTTTATTTACTACTTATCATGTTTCCGAAAAATGTCTTTCATTTTTTACCTAGGTTGGACAAATAGTTAAAAGTGCACCGTTGTCGCATGCTTCGGATTCACAATAAGAAGCAATTTTTTCTTTTTTATAAACAAAGTCTATATCAGTCAAATGTATGTCAAGGTTTATGCAAAAAGAACATCAACCGCACTGCTTCTTACAAACCTTTTCATTTCAATAGGTCCATTTGTAATCTTTAGGACAATGTGTTTTTCAAGTTGAAATTGAAATTGAAAATTTGTGTTTATCACCTAAGAAACATATCGCTCCTTCATTGCAACATAGTCATATCTCAAAATTTGAAGTAACTTTAACAAAGTTTTCCTTCATACCTTCTCGTATTATATCTCAAACTGAACCGGAGTTATAGCTATATTTTGCTTTAAATGGGTACATTTTGAAAACTTTAATCGCATTTTGCCAAGATCGTTTGTTTTTGTAGATATGAGTATGTTGCAATAAAGGAGCGATATGTTTAGGTATCTCTTATTTTTATGACTTGTTCATGGACAATGAAACTTTATTGCCTGCATCTTATTTTGAATTAATGTACTAAATTAACTCTTCACTTCGCTAAATGTAATAATTATTAACTGTTGCACTGCCCATTCTGCTTTTAGTAGATTTATTGCATCAGGAGACATTGATTTAAATACATGTACTCACTTCTTGCAATTGATTTAATCCACAACCCATCCACAGATGATGATTTTTAGAGAATAGAAAACTAAATTTCAAAGTATAAATAGCTATTTTCTGAAATTATGAGGAATTTTTTATTTCCCGGGATCCCGCAAGAAAAATCCCGGGAATTCCCGGGAAAAAACCCTACAATAGATTCATAAGAAGAATCCATTAATGCATGTTTATTTGACATTTTCTTTAGAAGTTTCTTATCATTTTTTATCAATGATTCTTTAGAGCCGTCCGTAGCATACCCTCCTGTTAAAAATGTATTTTTGTAGTTTATTTTGGTGTATTTTGAACACAAAACTTATTTTGTAGTTTTGTTTTTTTGTTTATTCTTTTTTTACATTATCACGTGTATATTAGCAGCAAATACATTGTAGATGACACCCAATTTATAGAGGATTTATAAAAGCAAATTACCGCTGCTTAATAGGGATATATTTGTAACTAGTGCAAAGTATCGAATGGTAAGAGGGTCAGGTATTTACAACCTTAAACCAAAATCCCACATAAATTTATACTTACGCTGTTTGTTGGGATTACGCTTGCTGGCAACAACAGCTACGGCAACAACAACAAAAAGCACGACAACGTATTTATTTATAATTATTAATGAATTGATGTTTAGAAAACGATTTCAGTTTGTCTTTTTTCGCCAACAATTATAATAGATGCCACATCATGCAGTTGTACAACAAGCATGACATGAATAAATGAAAATGGGGTTTTTCTAGTTTTCAGGGAGGGCGAGAAAGAGAATAAATAGCGTAGTTAGTTTATAACTTAATTTATATTTTGTTTCAGTTTAAATTTACAGCACCAAAAATAATTTGAACAAAAAAAAAAAAAAAAAATTAAATTATTTGGTTTTGGTCAAAATTCTTAATTACTTTTTGAAAATTAATTGTTGATTTCAAGCAAAATTTTAAATGAGTTTTCAATAATTTATTTTTAATTATTATTTATTTTTTTTTAATGTTTAGCTTAATTACATTTTCCATTAATGGTGGTCGAAATAGAACTTCCGTTTCGATGGTATGAAATTCGATACATGTTTTTGCCTGTGTCTAGTAAAATGTGACATTTTTTCTCTTGTTTTTATTTTTAATGAAATTAAAAAAAAAATAATGTGTCATGTCTAAACTTGCTTTGTCAAACTTTTTTTTTATATATTTTTTTTACAAAAAGCTCTACACAAATGGAGTAAAATAGTAAAGAGTAGTGTGGCATACTAATTGAAGTTAAAAAACATTAAGTGGTTTACGATGTTTTAATTTGTCTTTTTTTTTTTTAAAAAAACTTCAAATTGACATTGTTGTTTTGTAAGTTTTTTTTTGCTAATGTTTTATGGTTTTTATTTACAGAGATAATTAGGGGCAAATAGAAAATAAAAAGTTGTTAAAACTGATCTATTTGCTAAGTTTTGTGAGCGAATGTTTAGCAAAAAAGTGATGAAATAATAAAGTTTTAAACGTTACTTGAATAAGATTTGTAGTTTTCCTAGTTGTCTTCGAAATAATAGGATAGGTGAAATAGTGCATCGTTTTGAGATATTTTCGGCAACAAAAAGTCTTTGCATGAGGAAAGTATGTTGCTTAAGCTCGTTCTGTATGACCTTTGTCGTGCCTAAAGTCCTATTTCAGGGGGCCATTTATATGGATGCTAGCTAAAATGGTTAGTCGATATGATCCACTTTCGATGACAAACAATCTTTATGAAAAGTATTTTAGCCGAATTATGTATGTTGCTCTAGAAATAATGTTGCTATATGAAATTGCCAATTTCGTGCCGAAAGTTTTACGTTGGGGGCTCCCTCATATACGCTCTCTTTGAAAAAATGATCAGATTTAAGTTTTTTTGCATAAATAAATAAATATGAATGTATATATGGAGGGCTTATGGCTAAAGCGAAAAAGATGAGTAAATAAAAATCAAAGGCATTGCCTTGTATTTTTTATCATTGCCTTAGCAGTGACACACTTAGGGCCATTATTACAACTTACAAATAGTTATTTTTAGGATGCTATCTGACAGATAAATAGTTTTGGTTATTACAAGTTAACATTAACCTCAAAAGTAACTGATAAGCTAATATCAGGTTTGTCCTTATGGTAAATTTACAAGTGAACTTTAAGAACTTGAAGATGCCATATTTTCTGCTGAAGATATGGTAACTTCAATGATAGTCTTAAATTACTCAACTTTTTCAAAAAACACAATTTAACACAAAAAACAAAACAATTTACCATTAAAACCAAAAATAAAGCACAAAAATTTACTTTTGTTTTTAATTAATAAATAAAACAAAACTAAGTCGTTGCCACTACGTATTTTAAACAACCAAAAGTAGTCGGTATATACTGCAATGTTGCCACAGTATATAAATTACAATTTTTATTTTATCGGACAGTTGTAATAATGGAAAAAACTTATTGGTCACTTTATCGTTCAAGATAGCTATTGTTCACGTTAACTGTCAGCAACTTTATCATAAGGTTGTAATAATGGCCCTTAGTCCGTTACAAAACTGAATAGAGTTAAATTTTGCGGATAATTTCGCACTAGTTTTGAAATTTCTTATATTTCAACACTTGGTTCGGTTCAGCTGTGAGCCGTCCATATATTATGTTGCTTTAGATTATCCCGTATGGCAGTTATCGATCTAAAAATTTTAATCCATAGAGCTATTTGTATGTAATTTACGTTTTATTTTGCGTTAATGCAAAAAGTTTTGTATTCGGACGTTGTCATTCCGCTTTTGTTTATAAAACAAATATTTGTGCTAAATTTAATTTAAAATTTTAGTTACTAAGTTAAAAGAAGAATGGCAACACTGTTTTTTAGAATTATTGAACAAATTATCAGCAGGGATGCTGTAAGTATGCAAATGCATGTTTTTTTCTTGTGCGAACTATAAAACTATATAATTTAAAGCATTTTTTTTAAATTAAAGCATCGATTTGTAAGTGCATATTTTCAGAATAAAGTCAAACAATCAGCATGCTTTTAAGTTTTATGTTCATGTTTCACCTTTTTGATGATTTTTTTTTAGATAGTTAAAGTTCGGAACAAAAAAAAAAAAAAATAGATAACATTTTTGTTAACAGATGGTTTTTCTATTTATTTTCTATTTCCATATAAATATTGGTTCTAGACCCACCTCTTAGCATATTGGTAGAATCAAAATGACTTTCTGAATCAAATATGACCATGTCTATCCGTCAAAATAGTTGTCTGTCCATGTAAACTTTGTGTGCAAAGGACAGATATCTAGTTGGGAGATTATAATTAGTATTGTGGTTATTTTGTTGAACTATTTATGGTTTTTAATCCAAATTTTTAATATTTTAATTAGGCTAAAGTTCATTAAATTTAATTTTCATTTAATTATTTTATGAAGAAAGGAATTTTACAACATGAAAATTAATTAAAATTGTTCTTGATAATCTTTGATTCTTGACCGTGGCCGGGATTCGAACCGCGGCCGGCAGGTTAACATAACATGTTTCGATCGCAACCACTTGATCTTCTCAAATGGATTTGCCGTTTTACACTCGCAGCCATCGATGACTGCTGACGTCAATAGTCAAACATCAATCCTTAAACCAAATTGTATTTTAACCTTTGGTAGATCGAAGTTTGCTTTTTTGAATGATTATCCATTTTAATTGATTTTACATTTTTTTTCCTTACTTCTGTTTTTTTGTTTTTTCGGGAGATAATTTTAAATGAAATTTGGTGCAAGCGTACGTTTTACTCACCATTAGGATGATACTTTTGAAAATGGCGAAAGTCTTTCTAAAATTTTACATAGTCTCAACGAAAAACTTCTTTCCATAATAGTGCTAATGACGGTCTAATTCTGTTGGTATTTCCCAATCAAACACCACTCCCAAAAATAAAAATTTTCACTGCCATTACTTCTTAAAAATTTAAATTTTCTTATATTATATAATAATCATTTTTAAAAAAATTTACAATAGCTAATATGATATGACACAACTTTGCAATGGTACCTCTAGAATTGACAGATGTAAGCTCCATCTCTTGATACGTTTTAATACGAAGAAATCTCATAAGGATGTTTCTATTTAGATAATAATCGGCACAAATTACTCTTTTATGAATCTGAACCTCATTAAAAAAATTTTGTAATGTTGTGTTCAAAACTGCCCATGGGTCCCAAATAGGAAAACTCGAATATTTGTCTGTTAATACTGTGGTAGTATATTGTATCATATGGTTGGACTCAACCACTATCCTTTTTTAACCTGTTCATATACACATAAATTCCTTTTTTTAGAGTAAATTTTCGGTTTCCCTGATAACACTTTGCAACAAGCAAAAATTACCTGAATAGCCACTATATTTTTTTGATCCGCTGTAGTCACCTAACTGCAAAAAACATAATTTTTTTAAATTCTATGGTAAAGTTTTTTTTTAAATTTTTTTCTAAAATTTGAGATTTTTGAAGAGGCTGCTCCATACATCTTATTGTAACTTTGGAACGACGTACCCGATTTTGTTATGAAATATGTCAAAACATTTTAAATTATCTCATATCATTTTTTAATTTAGCCATTATTTTTTGAGTTATTGAGGCCGAAGTGGCAAAAAAATATTTTTTTTTTTGTTTTTTTATAAAATGTTTGAATTCAAAAAAATTCATAAAAAATTGAAATCAACAAATACTTACCAGTTTTAGTACTTAAGCTCAAAGCTGCATGTATTAGAAGTAAAATAAATTTTATTTCATGAAAATCCATGGACAAATTCCTGTTTTATTCCCGATAAACTGAAAGTACTTAGTTTTGACCTTTTTTATCGCAAATTTGTGTAGAGCTAAAAATCACAAAGTTTTACCTTTGTATTACACAATATTTTTTTTGATCCTTTACTTCAATTATTTTTTCATAAAGCTGCATATAATAGAAATAAAATAAATTTTGTTTCATGAAAATCCACGGATAAATTCGTTTTTTATTCCCCCAATTTGTGTTGCAAACATTAAAAAAACATGTTGCTCTACACAAACTTTCGTTTGCTTCCCATTTTTTAAAAAAATCACTATCCGTTTTAAAATTACGGCGAAAATTCTTAAACAAACTATAATTTTCCGAAAAATAAAAATGTCTATAAAATCGTAAAAAAAATTTTTTTCCGTGTATCTTTTTTTCAGAATATGCCTTTTTATGTATATTGACCGATAAAAAAATAAATATATATTTTGCATAAATATGAACATAAGCTTAATTTAAAGTCTGAATTTGGATTTTGAAGGATTTCGAGAATTTTACAACTTTTTTAAAAAAGTAACGAAATAAATTTTTATAATTTTTTTTGTTTATCAATAATTGTCATACACTTAAAAAGAAACCATATTAAACAAAAAATATTAATAAAAAAATTTTTTGTCTGTTTAAATATATTGAATCTATTATTAAAAAGATAAATTAAAAATAATATTCACATATATAAATATTTCTACATAATTGATTTAAACTCCTATTTGTCCTTACGACAAAATATCATGAATTCTAAAATTTGTATAAAATGTTAATAAAAAACAATATTTTAATTTTTTTATGCATTTTGTTTGTATTTAAGAAAAAAATTATATATTATACACTAATTGTTTTAACAATCTGCATCATAATCTTCCTCATCTGTATCATTATGTTCATCCTCACCTTCATCATCATAATCTTCACTCTCGTTACTCTCACTATCATGTATTTCTTGAAAAATAATAGGCGATAACAAAAACTGTAGTTCAGAATTTGATAATTGTTGCTTTTCTTTCCGCTCATTTTGTTTATTTATACTAGATATGAATGGATCTGAACTGAGAAAAACTCTATTAAGAATATCTGCATTCGACTTTTCTCGGCTGCATTTGCGAGCAAAGTGTTCCCTATAATTTTTAAAATCCTTATTTCTGGCTTCCTGCTTTCTGCATTTTTAAAAAAACGTCTTGCTGTATTTCCGTCGTTAAAATTTCCGGAACCTGGCTTTGGCTGATCCACAATTAATCCAGTTCTTTCACGAAATTCTTTTTGAATTCGTTATTTTGTTTCTGCAACTATTTTCTTATCCTCATCCGACCTTGCTTGCCACTTTTTTATTGGTATTTTATAGGATAAGTGGAGGAGACACTCAAAAAATCGTATCCACCCGTGAAGTATTGAAAGCCCAAACTCCAAAGTTGCACTGTTTACTTCCCTAACATTTAATTTTAAATTTAATAAAAGCACGAACGTATGCAAAAATTAGAATTCGGTGTAAATAAAGCAGAAATTATTTTTTGTAAGTGAGCGTGAGGCAAAATTAATTCACGCAACCATCTCTGATAGAAACCAAACTCATTTATAACAATAACTTTAATACCGAAAATAAAGACAAAAGAGAGTTAAAAACAAACAAGTTGATTTGTTGTTTGTTTTTTCAGGTTAAGTATTTAGCAACTGGAGTTCTTTCACAAAAATTTTAATAAGTAAAAAAACGCGGTGCCTCTGCAAAAGTTTGGTGTGGAATATATAAGCTAAAATACTATATTAAAATATCACTTAATAAAATTTGCTGGATCGCAACAAGAAATTTGTTGAAACTCTGTGTATTTATCGAAAATACCACAAATATGGAGCACTTTTTAAAAAAATATTAAAAATATTTGCAAAACATTTATCTAAAAAACATTAAACCTGAAGTTGATGGTTCCATTTTAATAAAAAATTAGAACGCTTAATTAGAATTATCAGCACCAAAAATATCTCAATTTTCAGTTTTAGGCACGGCACGAAAAATTTTGAAAAATTATTTGACTTTGACAGCTCACAGTCGATAGATTAATTTACTCAAAACAAAAGTTTTTGGCAAATAGTGATGTAGAATTTAATTACCTTTCACCCAGTACCATACGCGAATGTGTAGGATAAAGTTCAGCTTTTGAATTAATCCTCACTTTTGGTACATTTCAACCCTGTGCGTCGTTACAAAGTTAGGATAAGATGTATGGAGCAGCCTCTTCAAAAATCTCAAATTTTAGAAAAAATTTTAAAAAAAAAACCTTCACATAGAATTTAAAAAAATTATGTTTTTTGCAGTTAGGTGACTACAGCGAATCAAAAATATATAGTGGTTATTCAGGTAAAAAAAAAACTTTCCATTTGTTGCATAGTGTAATCAGAAACAAAGAAAACTACATGCAGAGAAATTTTTAAAGAAAATTTTAAATATATTATGTTTTTTTAATCCAAATTTTGATATTTTAATTACGTATTATTGAACCATATTATTGTTAGTCCTCCATCAAAAAGCCATAACCATATTAGGTTGAATTTAAGCATGTTTTGGTTAAATATGACAATATTTTAGTTATTGTTTATTGAGGACTAATTTAACCATAAAATGGTTGTCGGCCACAATATTATGGTTAAATTTAACATAAAATGTTTAAAATTTTCTTTAAAAATAGTTTTGTTGGAGGTGACCATAGTTAAACAGGTTTTTTGTCTGGGTGTAGAGACGTAGAAACAACAATCTATTAACTATTTCAAGCCGTTCAAGTAGGTATTGACAGAATTTGAGCGATGCAGTAGAATTCTGCAGCGAATAGATTTTTGCAAAGTCTTTTTTTCTTTTGTAAACTGATAAACAAAATGTTGGTTGTAGCAAGTATGACCATATTTACATAATGCAATTAACGCCAGAACTTTTGCGTTAAAATTAGTAAAAGGTTAGTAAAAGGTGTAGGGAAGCGAACGGGGTTGTTAAAGTTGCACGAAGACTCATGGATGGGCAGTTTATGCGTTTTTATTTTGCATTATGTTCGCTTTTAAATGTTTTGTTATTCTTAACGTTGCTGAAGAAAACACGTCGTCTTCATAAAAATATTATAAATTTAATAAATGTTTCAAACACAAACTAAAGCGAATTTCGACCGTATTTTTTTAAATATGTATGTTCAATAGAATCTATTTAAGAATTACATATTTTTATAAGAGGAAATTTTTCTTAAAAAATCTTAGTATTTCGTGACAGCCACTTTCTAAAAAATAGCAAATTTTCGAAAAGTACACTTCTAAAAAAAGGTCGTTATTCAGGAAGTACATTTTGAAATTATAAATAAACTAGCTGACCTGGCAAACGTTGTTTTGCCGTATAACTTATTTCTTTCAGATGTTGCAGTATCTGCATGCAAAATTTAAAAAAAAAACCGGTTGAGTAGTTAAAAAGATATAGGGAAAGGGAGCTTTTACCCCTCTTGCCCTATTTTACGCCCTATAGCGATATAAAATATACCTTAAGAGCCATTCTCATACCTAACAAATACACATACAAAATTTCGATGTCAATTATAAAAACACCGTGACACGAGAATTGTATGTATATAGAAGATATATGTATTTTTTGTATAATAAAAGGATATTACATATAAAAAAAGTTGCTTAGCCTTTAACTGTGGAGGTGAAATTTTGGGGCATACCTTAGGACGTGGTGGTAAATTTTACCCCTCTAAATTTTAGTAAAAAATATTTTTTGATAATTAATTGTTTTTGAAAAATAAACTACTGCATTTTTAATTACAAAAAATAAAGAAAACAAAAATTATTTTTATTTGTTTAAAAAAAACAGGTACTTTACTTCACACTCCTTTTTTTTAATATAAAAAAAACGATACATCAAAAACTTATGAAAAAAATTTGAATATAAAAAAACCCAAAACTTAAAGGGCATATTTGCACAGCCAAACATATACATTTAAAGATATAAAAGAGATCATGAAAAAAATAATTATGTGTAAAAACTACAGGTCAACCATTTTGGAGGTTACTTACTCATCAAAATCTGCATCCCATACACATTGGCCTACTACATTGCAGACAAATCGGCAAGAACTAAAGCTTCCAACTTTGGTCGATATATCTTGGTTATCAATACACAACATCTGCGCGGGGCTGGATAATAGGCGTGGCTCCTCCCAAACAGAGACCTAATAGATATTTGTGTATCTGAAGAATGCCAAGAGTCAAAGTTTCGAAATAAGGTACAAGCATCTTGGTTAGCAATACACATCCCACCAAATGTTGGTGGGATTAGAGAATTGGGCGTGGCACAAAATACATTTTTAATATCTAATGAACGGTAAGAGAAATTTGTTCAAATTTGGTACAAATAGCTGGGTTATTAATACACAACCTCTCTACAAAAATGGCCGGGATTGGAGAAGTGGGCGTGGCATAAAACACATTAGTTTATATCTTAGGAACGGCAAGAGAAAGTTATAAGATTGTCCAAGCGGTAACAGCTTAAGTTTTAGAACAAATAGCTTTGCTACCAATATGCAACATCAGTCAAAAAGTGGGCGGGATTAGATAAGTGGGCATGGCACAAAATACAATTCTGTATATCTAAATAATGATAAGTGTAAAATTTTCCAAATTTGGTACAAATAGAATGGTTAATAATACCCATCATCTGTCAAAAAGAACAAGAAAACGGACGAGTGGTAAAAATAATTCCATGAAAATATTACGTTTATTTTGATGTGGGGTAAATTTTTTTTTCTACTAAAAGCTTACGCTAACGCTGACGTGGTGGTAAAATATTTTCTAAGAAAAAATTTCATATATGATGACGAGTGGTAATTTTTACACCAGCATGTGCGTAGCTCCGCTCGTGCTAAGTCGAGCTCAGCCCAAACACAAGTGAATAACAAGGATCACGATATAAGAAGATACTAAGAGAATTAAATTGATTGAGCGCAACGGAAGAGAGTATGTTAGAAATATATAATGAGAGGGTACAATTTACCACCACCTCCACAGTTAAAGGTTAGTAATGCTAGGAAATGCTTGGTTGACAACACAGTTGTTTTGTTTACATTTGATTGAAAAAATTGTTGGGAAAAATTTAAATATTAATTTAAAGAGAGATTCGTAGCAACTTTAAAAGAGAATAAAAAAAAACTCGGCTCTAATTGCATAATCTAAAAGGGCCCAATAAGAAATTTCTGCTGATATATGCCCTGGCTATTATATTCCAATAAAACATTGAGCTTCAAAGAAAGCAGGTTTGTAAGGGAGAAATTAAGAGTTTCGCTTACCATCCCGCTTACGGAAAGCATGAATTTTATTTGGTGAGTTCCCACATTTTTTACACAAAAAGCGCTTTATTAAACGCATATAAAAACTGGTGAGCTAAGCGTTCAGTTTTACACACTGATTTTTTTTATACAGTTATTTTTTAGTATTCTCCCTTACAAACCAGCTTCGTAGTAAGGGAATTCCGTAGCACTTGAAATGTTATTTCTTCTCTTATAAAACTTGTTAAGAGTTCGTTCACTTACTAAACTGCATATCTGTATGTCTTATTGCGTTGCGCATTATTGTGCTCTTGTTTTTATAAATGTACCATTAGTGCTTCGCAAAATGATAAAATTTTTATTGGGATACTACTAAGGGCTAAAAAATCAGAGCAAGTTAAACTCTCTTTCTGGTTTAAAATGTGTTTAAACCAACAAATCTATAAATCATTAAACATATAAACCATATTTAAACGCATGAAATTGGGCGTTTAAACTACCAGTACAAATCATATGAATTTGCCAACATTTGTCGTAGTGCTGCCACATGTTATTTTTTTTAACAACATATAATACATGGGACACTGATTTATGGCTGTTGAGTTTAAACTACATATAAATTCAAGTTTAGTTCAACTAAACCAGCGTTTAAACCATCAGTGATTTATTAGGCATAAGAAGCAGAAGAGAAGTGAATACCATTGAAGGGAATTTTTAATTTAAGTAAATTAAAATTATTGAAAAACTTCGCATTATCTGTTATCAGAAAGCAGGTTGTTAGTGAATAAATTAAATCACTGCAAGCAGGTTTATAAGGGGATATTTTGCCTGTCTCCCTTACAGAACTATACCAGAAAGCTCCATTTTTACTGGGCCTTCTTTATTGTATTTTTATATTTTTTTGTGGTTATTTTTCAAATTGCTATTAAAGGCAATATAAATTTTAACAATAAATTTAGTTAAAATTAATCAATTTCATCGTTTTACGATTGCAAAGTTAAATTAAATTGTTGTTTTATATTTTTTATATTTGAATTACAGAAATACACTGGCAAATGTACATGCAATGCGTCTGATATCCTAGAAGCCATCAAAGACAACGAAATTTTACGAGAAACATTAAGAGGTCCACCAGGACTGGCGGGTAAAGAAGGAAAAACAGGAGCTCCGGGACGTACGGTAAGTGCACCATTTAAAAAAAAAATTATTTTCTATGAAGTTTCTTGTATTTAAAAACATTTAATACACATATTAAACAAACTACATACTATTTTTTTTAGAATTCTTTTATTAGATTTTAACTTGCATTTTATATTTTTTCATGAAACTTACAAAAAAATAAAAAACAAACCCTCCCTCCGATTTTTACTGTTTCAGACGAATACAATAATAGAGGTAAAAATTTAAAATGAATTTTAATTGGCCTTGTCTCTAACGCAACTAAACACTAACTGTTGTAACTAAAAAAGTTTAAATTGCTTCCACTATTCTTGAATAAAAAAAAATAATAATAATATTACACATTTAATTTAAACCTTAAATGCCTGCTTTTCCAAATTTAATTTATAAAAATATTAACGTGTTTATATGATTCATCAGATAAAGGAAAAAATTATAAAAAATTAAATAAAATTAATTTTTTATACTTTTAATTGCAAAACTAAAGCAAGTATCAATTTTGATACTATTAATATTTTTTTTATTTTGATAATAAAAAAAAAATTTTATGATTGCAAGTCACAATTCGATTTAAAGTCCGGTATCTAATTTGAAACTTCAGGCATTTAATAATTTTAAAATAATTTTTTTGAAAAAATACAACTCAATTTCAATCAGGAGTTTTAACAAATTTATTGCTAAAAACTGAATGAACTAATAGAACTAAAATTAATATATGTAATTAGATTTTCTTAATAGTCTTCTTGAATTTGACAGGCAAAAAAGCTTTTAAAGATTTTTTATTTCAAATAATGAAGCAGCAACTATATTATGATGGAATTGGTTCCCTACGTATCTATCAACCACATTCATATTGCTTCTGCCCATAAACATGAACTTACATACATATCAAAGTTTTTCTTGGGATTCAAAAAATTAATTTACAAGGTTTCGTTTAAATGTGCTAAATTCCCATTTCATGATTGATTGTTGAAGGGACAAGCTATTCCTATGCGCATTTCACTGGTTGCTTAGGCCAGATCATCAGGAAACTTCATCCAAAGATTTTAGAAAAACTAAAGATAATACACAAATAAAACTGTTAAGCGAATAAATTTTTGCCACGACCGTTCATATGTTTGAATTTAACTAACACAGCGTTTACATTTGTCAGTACTGTCGAGACAGTAAGCATATACATATTAGTTGGCAAAACAATGCAAAAACAAAATAGCTGCAAAAGTGTTTATGTATTATTGAAAAAGTTTGAATGAATTGCTACTGGCTTGCCAGTACTGGCAAATGTAGACGCCATGTAAAAACTATTTGTTTTTTTTTCCAACATTTGCTTAAGGGTACTTTACACTATCCACAAGTCTTACGTTGTTATTGGTAAATTTTCAAACAATAATTAGTTCAGAGATGCAGTTTAGTCAAAATACGGTAGACTTGGCGGATAGTGTAAAGTACCTAAACCAGCATTTTTTTATTTTATATATTTAACAATAATTTATTCACTGCATGGATTTATGCCAATTGTTTTTATTTGTGGTTAGCTTAAATGTTGGTGGCAATCTTAAAATATCTTTGGAAAATCATAATATGGTGGTTATGTTAAACGCATTAAGAACTTAGTTAATCAAAATACGGCTAACGTAACAATAACACGGTTGCATAAACACATTTTCTAAAAAAAAGGTCAGCTTTACTTGATCTAGTACTCTAGACATTTAACCATTCAATAACAAGAGCATTGATTTAAGACAAAGTCTTAACCCATTAATACATGTCCATTAAACCGTACCACATATGAGTATGACATATCAAAGTTTTTGTCTTAAGAAGACGTATGTTTTGCTCTAAAACCATTGACCTCAAGTTTCCTGTTCTAATATTTGTCCATTTTACTATCCTTATTTCGCACGATTATTAGGAAATGTATTTTTTTTTAAATTACGATGACGTTGCAGCAAATCAGCGAATTCAAATTCTTTATATTACAACAACAAAAAAAAACAAATTTCTTTTGTAATTGCTATTTAATGCATTCTAAAATTGTGTGTGAATAATTTCAAATGTCAACATATCTTAGCTTATTATTATTTGCTTTCTTGAAATTGTCAAAAAATCGCTTTTTTGAAATTTTCATTAAAAGCGAGCTGAAAGTTTTCTGAAAGTAACAAAAATTTAAATGTGTTAGTGAACACTTATGTGTGTATTGATTTGGGGCATTTATCCAGCGGGAAAAAGAAGGAGTGCGGAGGCTTTCTAGAAGGCCTCTGTACCCCTTCTTTTGGATGTACAAGGCCTTCTGGCTCCATTCCATACTCATATCTTTTTTACACACGTTGTCATTGAGGAGTAGGCCTTCCGCTCTCGCTTCTTTAGCCATTTCGACCCCAAAGTTGCTTACAAGCAACTTGGATTTTAATCGTCGTTTTATTAAAAACAATCGTAATAAAATGATCAAAGCACATATAGAGTTGGTTAAAGAATGAATAAAAAATAGAAAAGTTTGTCTTAATTTTTCATAACGTGCAAAACTTCCTTAACGGCCCAAAGTTGCTTATAAGCAACTTTCTATATCTAGTCACCCGAAAACTCTGAAATCTTCAAAAATCCTTAATTTAGATCTAAAAACTAAGGAAATTATAAAAAAAAATTTTTCTGACAGTGCGTTCAAGAGCGGGCGCGAAAGGGTTAGCAGGTACATAAGAATGGTAACGGGACTAAAAAAAAATGTATTTTGCTTTTGCTTGTGCAAAAAAACAATACAAAAAATTTTACTCTTCTCATAGAAGCGAGTGTGGAAGGTGTATCTTATCTTTTATACGATAAAGCCGAGGCCTTCTATGAGGCATTCTTAAACAGTTAGATAAGAATATTAATTGAATCAAGAAATATTTTAAGCAGGCCTTTAAAAAGGCCTGAAGTAAGAAGGTCTTCTGAGTTTTCCCGCTGGGTACTTTCGTGTGTTAATGCAAAGTTAGGTAGCTGAAGTAACTGGTTATAAAATTCCCTGTTATGCTGCCAGATGACAGCAGCGCTCAGCATTTCTGATATGAATCGGCAAGCTAATTCGTTCGTTATATACCGTTAGCTAAAATGCAAAAAGGCGTAACTAACAAAAAATTCAAAATCGGGTTTTTGAATGATTATTGTGAATGCCATACTTCTGTTATCAAAAATGACGCGTATATAAACAAAAAAAAAAAAAAAAAAACAAAGGGACGTAACTACAAGTGTGTTTATTTGAAAAATGAAAAAAGACGTATTTACACATTTTTTTTAAACAAAATATAATGAAATGGTTTTCGTTGAAAATTGTTTGAAGACTTCCATGGACCCCTTACCAATGCATGTTTTTCTGACATGTTTATATTCATTTTTCAAAGCTTCTTGCTTCTCCTCTAAAATAATCTTTTTTTAAGTTACGTTATTTTGCAATTTAGCTAAGGATATATAATAAAGGACAGGGTAGCTGTCATTGCAAATCTGGCAGTTGTCTTTACGACAACAATTCGTAATATCTCTGAACGAGATTACATGATATAAGATAATGCTGCTATGGATGCCAGGATGCAGTGTGTGTCTGGATAACCACATTGCCGATGACCTAGCTAAACAGGATTGGTTCATAGGCAACCTACCGAGCTGGCTAGTTATTTAATATTGGACATAACGGGTCTTTGGTAAAGAGGCTCCCAGACTTTAAACACTACTGTGAGCAGAATAAAGAGAAAAAAGAAACGATATTTCACTTTTTTCTATCCACGCCCTGGTCGTAGGCATATAGGGATAAGTTATTTTAGAAAACCAAAACTGTTCTGTCTGGCTGTTTTATTCAAGGTAGGACTAAGGTCGATCATTCTTTTTTATTGCATGGAATCAAAATGGTTGGTTGAATATCAATGGAATAATTAAGCTCTAAAATGACTCATGGTGTCACAGAGGTACCATTATAAGAAACCTATTGAGCCATCCTCGTGCCTGCTGCCCATTAAACCTAACCTATCATATTTATTCGTATTGGCCACCAATTGTTTAAGTGGTTGCTTAATTTTCTTGCATGTGTGCATTATATTGCCTTCGCTACGTCGACACACATAAAGACTTTATACATTTCTTTTTCTGTTTCTTGTTCATCTGCTGATGTTTTTTGAAAATTTCTTTTAAGAAACTCTTTTACTGTGTGTTTTCCACCTCAGATTTAAGCTTAACTTGAATTTCAGTACACAACAAAAAATCTTTTGCTCATCACATGAGCTTTCACTGTCATGTAAATGAACATTTTATATGACAGATATTAATGATAAAAATCAAGACAGAGTAAAATGTAGTAGAAGTATGACTAAAACATGCATTTGATGACATTTTTCTTTTCATTTGTTTTTTTTATAATCTTTCTTTTATGGTAAATGCATTTTAAAAATTGATTAACGCTAAACCGTCCCAAGCAACGGAGTGTTATTTAAAAATTAGAAGTGATTAAACTTTAAAACTGTAAAAAAAAACAAAAATGTTGTGATCGAAGGGCTTAAATTAGACGAGAATTATGAAATTTGGGTGTTTGTAAGCGTGATGTATAATGTTGTTGTTGTCTTAGTAGTGAGACCTGAATAGCAGATGTTGCTGAGTTGACAGTCCTTGGTCGGTTTTGGTTTAACTCCGACTCGTTACAGTGCGTAGAACCGCTTGTCGTGGGAACTTGATATATAAAGTAATAAGTGTCATCGTGAAATTAAGCTCCGTAAACCGACGTGCTGAGAAATTTATTAACGTACCTTACGATCAATACCGATAACCAAGATCAGCAGTGACTAAAAAACTGTTTTCAAAAACTGTCTTACATCCATGTTAGTTTTATAAATTCATGTAAATTCCTTCTTCATGTTCTTTTTAAAATGTAATTTTTTGTTTATCAAAAATTCATTCTCTTGCTGTAAATTCTCCCAACTTCATTTTATATGGATTTGTATTTTTATGCACATTTTTATTCGTATAAGAATATTTATGTCCAATTCTCTAGTTGTGTATTTTGTCAAGCTGAAGACAGCATAAATATAGTCATGCAAAATACTCTTATAAAATGTAATTTATGTCAAAACATAGTTGTAGTAGGAAAAGGATATATAAGGCAAAGGATAATAATAATGGTAAATGCGTAAGTTACTATTTAAAATGAAGATGCATGTGTTGTATTATGTAAGATATTTTTTTTTATTTACATACATGAAATCTGCTTTAACATATAAATGTATTGTGTATACGGAAGTAAATTCTTTAAATGTTAAATGTGGGACATTACTTAAGAGAGTTGTAAATAAAAGATGTAGCACAGCAAATTAAATAAAATAAAAACTTTTTGTAAAAAGTAATTTAAAAAAAAAAGTAAGCAGGGTTTTAAATAAAACCGTAAACTTTAAGAAACCAAGATCTAGAAATCTGGTGTGGAAAAGTCTACACGTAGAGAAAAAAGTTTGCGTATATTAAACGGAAAATTTCCAAACATTTTATGATAAGTTAGTTAGTTGTTCTTTATTTTTTCAAAAATACAAAAAAAAAAACAATAAGTACTATAATTTTATAATTAATGTGAAAAAGAACTTACGACTATGACATATTGTCATATTATGATAACTTTCCATTGTCAGCCACAATTTAGCATAGCTCATGTTGTGTTACTATTTGCAACTGTCTCACAGACAGCATTATTTCCCACCCCACCGGTCGTTTCAATAATGGAGGGAATACTATTTTAATCTCTATTTGAACAATAAAATTGAATCTATAATCCACGATTGCCAGAAAAGAACATCGAAAATTGTTTCTTTGTTTTCTTTTTCGTGATTGCAACTTTTGAAAGGATGATGTTAAGGGAGCCTATCCGCTGAACGTGCTTCTCAGTAGGTTAATTAACGGCTTTAACCGAAATAAGGTTCCTGAGCTTTAACGCTCATTAATTCCTTATCCTATATGTAAGTGCCAGAGTTTTCTGGTTTCATAGAACCCTCATACACTATCGATGAGATAAAACTTATGTACGACTAGTTGCTTATCAGAGACCTGCGGCGAAGTGGCTAACAGCCGGCTAATCCAGCCGCCGATAAAAATATTTGTGGCCGCTGCCACCGAGAATTCTTCAGCTCAAAATCGGCTCCAGCTTAGCCACCGATTACTTTGTAAAGAATTTTGATTCACTTTTTTAAACACTTAACCAGATTCTTTTTTGTTTGACTATCCTTAAAAAGTGCAACTCTGATACTGTCGGCCTCCCAATATTGTCAGTTCTCGTTTATAAAGCACCAAAATTTTGGTTAAAAATTTTAAAATAACGACACATACGAAATTGAGTAAAGTGAATTAGAGTAAGAAAAATGGCTTAAATTGTTTGTAACATAATATACATATACACATACAGATATGTACACACAAATGTTCATTTAATTTGTATATATTCTATCGGCTAACAGTCGGGTTCCATCCGCCTCCGAGTATATTTTGCGTCAGCCGTCGGCGCCGATAAATTCCCATGGCGCAGGTCTCTGTTTGCTTAGTCTTCGACAGAAGAACACCTTTGTCATGCACCAATGTCTGCATGCACTAATGAGCCCGAGCACCCATTTAGAGGTAACCATTGAATGTCTGGCTATCTCTACCACATACATACGGTGCTCTCGAACAATTATCGATGTTGTAAACACATTCTACAGGGATCTTATAGCCATTTGACTATCACTAACAATGTAGATTATCCTGCAACATATTTTAACGTACTCAAAGACTATCTAGCAGCTTAAGAGATATTTTCCAGTTATAGTGACTCCAACCATGTTATGGTGGTCCTTCACAAGACAACCGTATAATGGTTCCATAATACAATGTTAAGGCCCAAATACACTTGTCAAATGCTTGTCCAGCCGGCGAATTCAACGTGTAAATGTGCTGGACGTAATATTCGCCGTCATATCAAAATTGTTTGATTTTTCATCAAGCGTTGTCGGTGTCACACATACAAACACATTTTCACTAATACTACCACAATGCTTGATGAGTATTTTGATCAATGTATTTGGGCCTTTAAAGTCATTATGGTTGCGTATGCAACCACAACGCGTCGTTTTTAAAATATTCATCCGTGGTTAAATAGCCCGGGCCAAGATTGTTTCGCCACATCTTTCTATCAAAAGTTCGCCAATTAGCCACATCTATCTTCATTTACCCTAACCATCTTGTTCGAGGATGCCCCTTCGTTTTAATTCCTTTAGAGCACGTGGTCAGTATTTGTTTCAGATTGTTGTCCGCATTTATTTTTATCATACACCCTGCCCGTTTTAAACGGCCTATTTCTTTTCTCGGTTACGATGTCGGCTCTCCGCAAAATTTTTATGTTTCATCATTATATCGAATACGACAACCATCATCATCTTAAACAGGACTAAATGTTTTTCGAAGAATTTTTCTTTAGAATATTTGAATTCGCCTTTCGTGCCGTTTTGTTAAGGCCCATGTTTCACTTCCATATAATAGCAAGAAGTCTGCGACTTATCTCTTCATTTACATATGTGGTTTTCAGAGTTTGTTATTGTTCGAAGATATGTTAACGATCTGACAACTTCAAAGTCATCGTTTTTAAAGGTCATTTAATTAACTGATGACCTTTATTCGGTAATATGGGCAGTAACTTCTTTTTCCAATATTTACTTCAAGTCCCATTTAAATTAAAAATACGATCAAAAGAATATAAATAGTCGAAATATTTAAAAGTTAATGGTTGTTAGCCTAAATAAAGTGTAACTAATAAAATATAACAGAACATTTTTGAACTTTCGACAACTATATTTTTTCTTTGGGTGTATAAACATCTTCTTTATCTTTATTTTAATAAAAATTCCTTAAATTTTCACATTTTTATAACATAAACGAATATTTTTTTTTTTTATAAATCTTTATGTTCAAATTTTGGTAAGAAGACAGTGTCTTTTTTCCTTTGCGTATTTTTTAAAAAAATATGTTGAAATTTTTCAAATGCATACTTTTCATTTTATCTCAATATTTAAGAAGCAAACACACCACCACAAGAGCTTTTATAATCGTACAAGGGACAAATGTACTGACAGACATAAATTCAGGCATATGAATATCAACGTGTTACGGTTACGTTTTTTGTTCTGAGACCAAAACACAGTGGAACAGGACGAACTTAAGTTTGAATAAGAAATATTTTTTTCTTTTCCAGTAGACTGATATGAGAACAAAACAAGTAAAACTAGACTTAGCAGAGGTAAATCTTATATATAATTTTGTGAGCAGATCTCAGAAGAAAAGAAAAAAAGTTTTGAATGCTTTCGGTTGCCGATTTTTCCTTTAATATTATGTTTTTCCAAATAAAAATTATTTTACATTTTTCCAAAATATCTAGGTTTTAGCCCATTGTGTTGTATATACTCGCATTAATATGTATGTGCGTGTGCTTGTTTCTTTTTTATCTACATGCCGAAATGTCAAGCAGGAGAATTTATACAAAAAAAATACTTATCGTAAAAAAGAAGTTTTTCTTTTTTTTTTACATAAGTATAAAAAAATGTTAAAAGGGAAATTTTTTCTATACCTTAGAGGGGAGGGAATTGTGCATAAATGAAAGCATAGTTGTTGTGGTTGTTGGTAAATTCTTTTACATACAGATTTCTCAGCTGCAACACATGCATACTTTAGTGCAGCTGTAAAAGGGGGTGACCAGTTTTTGCAGCAGTAACAAGATAAATAAGCTATATCTACTATTAAATTGTTAAGTTTAGAAGTGAAGTGCACATTTACTTAAATAAATATAAAAACTAGGAGAGTTGTTCTTTTACGAAATTTTTAAATCTGAGAGAAAACAAATGAAACATAAGACATTTAAGGAAACTTTAAGGAGTGAAAAGTTTTAAACTAATTAGCAGATATTTATTAAACAAACTACATAAGGGATGGTCCAACCAAAGCGCACGATGTTAATTTTAAATAAAACAAAAAGTTTTCAGAGATTTAACTTAATATTTTTTAATACATATTGTTAAAGTAATTTTTGGGAAAACAAAATGTTTAATTAATAAGATTTTGTTTGTCGTGTTTAATTTCCAAATTTTTATAATTGCTAAAAACACTGAAATTTAATGTTGTAGGATATGCGCATTTCACTAGTTGCTAAGGCCAGATCATCAGGAAACATTCTCTTAAAACTTTTAGAAAATATATGAGCAAATAAAACTGCAAAGTGAATGAGAATTGCAAACACTCAAAAAGTCCAATTTGCACATCACATATCACAGCTTAAACAAAATACCAACAATCAACCGTGCTATTATTTTTACAAGGATCTATGACAATTATGTGTGAAACAAAATATCGGCCAAATGCTCACCACGGCTTCGATGGCAAACCTCTATCCGAATTATCTCATCCTTTGACTCTTGAATTGTTCTTGTTTAATTGACGTATACTTTTTCTTTTAAATATCTCCAAAGACAGAGTTAGAAGGGTGTGGAATCACATGATCGTGGCGGCCAATTAACATCGCCACGATGCCCAGTACTTTGTTCCATATACAAAAATAAGGTGAAACAATGTTGTTCCAATGTTTAAAAAAATTACTGTACTGTATTCGTATCTAAATAAATTTCATGTAGGAGGAATTTTTTTTATGTTAAATTCGTTTCGCCGCTGCTAGTGGTCGCTAAACTTGTCCTAATTTTTAATAAAGTTTTGCAAGAAAAATTAAACTTAATTCATGTACTTGAAAAAAATTATTAAAAATTTGTTTTAAAGAGGTACCACAGTTTTAAAGTTAGTATTATAGACATTCTTCTTTGACCCACACTTTATTTAAAGTATGTATTCGTGATGCTCTGGATGAATCTTAAAAAAGTGTTGCCGTAACTAAAAAAAGTAAAAAAAAATTTTTGAGGGACAAATAAAAAAACTGAGTGAATACTTTTTTAAGTTTTCTCTGTCGTTTAATAAACCAAGTGTCCGCCATTAAGAATCAAAAGGGAAACTAACCACATTTTAGTTCTAACTTAGAGATATATGATCTTTTTGAGAGGCCCAAAACGCATTAATTATTTTTTATAATTTAGTACTTTAGATTAAAAGCTATAAATATTTTTCTGTACGATAAAATTATACAATTTTCTTTGTACTCTGTTTAAAAATTAATGTTCTAAAGAAATTAACTTTAAGAAAATCTCTACCGTTATTTAGATAGATTTGGTAATTTTCAACATAAAAAGTGTAACACGGCCATTGAATTTCTCGCGCAAAAGAGCCATTGTTTCGGTGGCTGTGTGGCAAGTGGCAGCATCCTATTGGAACCATATATCGCCCAGGTTCATATCCTCAATTTCTGGCCAAAAGAAGTTCATTTTCATCTCGCGATATCGAAAACTTTCACGGTAACTGCTTGGCCAACATCATTTTCGAAGAGAGCAACAAACAGTCACTCTTTGTGGATGAATCCCCTACTTTCCTACAGACCCGGTTTGCTGAGATTAGCTTACAATTCTCCCGATTGTGGATGCATTTGGTTGATTACGACCATTTCCGTAAAAGGCTTCTACAATCTTAACGTAATGCTCAATTTTGTACCTCTCCATGGTTAAATTTTTCAAACACTGAAACAAAGAAATGTCAAGTTAGATTGGGCAAAAAACTTGACGTTAAGGTTTGCTTACAATTAATATATTTTGCATTATGCTTGAACCACCCTTTAGCTTAAATCGAAGATTGAATCTTTTTCAGTAGCTAGTTGTGTGTCCGTTCTATAGACTGTAAATCTTTTAGAACAAAAACTTTGACTTCTTGGAGATGCATCCAAAGACATGTGCATTAATGATATACTAACACATTAGCGGATTTCTGTGTTAACAAAGCTCTTGTATAAAATCTTATGCAAAGTCAGTGCATTTTAATGTTGGATTTAACAATTTACCATTTGCATCAAACACTGTACTTTGAAATTTTTTTAATTGTTGTAACGAAACCTTAATAACTTAATAATCGCAATAGCAAAAAGTTGGTTTTTGAAACCAATTTGTGGAGCTCTATCGAAATTTAAGAAAAAAAAGTTGTGGATCTTAAATAGGCCCTTAATCTTTATTACGTCTGTTCTTATGTTTTTTTTTTTATTTCCTCCAACTCTAAACAGATGTTTATTTAAGTTTTATGATTATGTTTATTAATATAAATTTTGTATTTATTTATTAAAAATTTTTTTTTTTGTTTATTTGTGTCATTTATTTTTTGTTTTAAACCAGCCGCTAGTGGAAAGAAGTCTAATGCAATATATTAAGCGTAAAACGGTTGGTAACTAAATTTCTGGGTATTATTTATTAATATTTTCAGTTTTATTTATTTTCTTGCGTTTTCATTGGTCAACATTAAACCATAATCTTTACAAATTCCCCTCTATAAATCAAACTTAAAATTAAGAAAAAAAAACCTAAAACACTTCATCTTAGTCTTCTTGTTCATCTGCTTGAAAGTAAAATATTTGAGGCGAACCATAAGTATTCCGCTAAATACATTCGCAACCATTGTAAAGATAAACGCAAAGAAAACAACAAGAACAAGATAAGGCTAAAAAACCACTACAAAATGATAAGTGTGGAAACACTGTGATGCCATAAAGCATTAAAGAAGAGAAAGAAAAAAAGAGCATAGAAAAAAAATTATAAATATCTGAAATAAAATATGGTTTATGTGTTCATAATCCCAAGACATTAAAATAATCATAAGGCGTTGTTATTGCTTTACTAAGTAGATATTTACTTATATAAAACGATGAATTTTAAATGTTAAGTTGCAGATTATTAATAAAGTAAAATATATTACAAAATAAATAATTGATACAAATTCATGCCATAAAATTTTAACTCAAGTAAACTATTTACCAGAACTTTAAATACATTGACTTAAATTAGATATGTACATAAATTTCCTTTTACTTTAAGTTATTTTGTTACTTTATATTTATTAGGGCCACCACCAATTTTAATAGAAATTATAGTTGCTTTTATAGCAAAATACTTTTTATTAAGGTATCACCCTAATGTTCGTTTATAATCACACACTTAGTTTTCATTATACAGACTAATGAAATATGGCGAAATGTCGGAATTTCCGGTATGGCCACCATCACTTCTAATCCCGTTTTACTTATAGCAATTAATTAAATCCGATAAGTAAAAGAAAAACATACAGTTTTACTATGGAGTTTTATTAAAACTTTTGTACACTAAAGAACGCACACAAATGAAAACTAGCAAACGAACACTTATAAGCGAATTTGTATGTGGGGAGTTTCATATTTAAGACGACAACAATTTAATTTGCAAGGTTAGGAGTTGAAATTTAATTCCTTTTATCAAAATTAAAAACTTACAACGATTTTTTCATATTAATAAGATGGATAATATTCGCATTGGCTAAAAAAAACAATAAGAATTAAAACTCGAAGTGTATTTATAAATAACGATTTAGTTAGAAGCGATATTGCTTGGATCGATCCCACTGTCAGCCTAAAATCGCTGGGAGGCAGGATCCAACGTAGAATGCTGATTTTTAAGCTCTGTGGGATAGCTCGGCATTTGGAGGTGTTCACACGGTGCTGATGCTTCTTAAAATATGTACGCTGCTGGCATTCTTCCAACAGCAGCGGGGATTACATAGCTTCAGCCGGAATATACACTCGCCATTGCTTCATGTGTATGATAGTGGCGTTTGATAAATGTGAACCAGTGTTAAGATCCATCATGCAATTAGGCCAATTGCATCCGCTCATGTAAAGCTATATCAAAATCTGTAAGCCAATGTCTACCCAGAAAAATGTGTCTATATCATAAGATTGACAAACGGTACGGCTATAAAATTTAGTTAAAATCAGCATTCGAAAATAAATTGAACATTATTTAGCGTACGGCTCACACACCCAGGAACGATATCTATTTTTTTCGTGTTTGTGTAGACGAACACAACCCTTAATACCGTTCGTAACTATTTTCAAGAAAGAGCTGAACATTATATAGTGTTCTGTACTTCGTTAAAAAACAGAACAATTGTAGTGATACTTTAGACAAACATTATATTTTAATTTTCTATAATGTTTCGTTTTTAGATTGATAAAAAAATGAACAAACAAAAAATTTTAGCAACGACCTTAGCATGAACAGGTTGTGTGTGTAAAATTATTTTGCTGGCTTTTTGTTTTTGTCTTTTTTTTCATATGTTTATTTTGTTTTTGTAAAAAATGTTTGATTTTTTTACTAGCCAAAAGTGCGCTACGCACAACAGAACTTAACGAACATTAATGAGCTAAACCGAACAAGAACAAAAAAAAAAAACCGAACGGAATTAAATGTTCCAATCTTTTTGTTGAGTTTGGTAAGAACAGTATTATATTTGTGTTCGAAAGATGGCAAACAGGGAAACGTTATTTTTAAATGATTTACTACACAAATGTTTTAGTAGCGTTTGTATTTTCCACAAATCTACCGAACCGAATACTAAGAAGCGATATTTAGTGTTTGTTTTTATAACTGTTTTGTACAGGGTGGCGCAGGATGAGCTTTTTAGTTTAAATAATTTATAACCCGAAAAAAGCTGAAATGCAATTTGGTGACAATAGCTTTTATGATAGCCACTATGTCCTAGCGAAACAGTGTACTGGTAGGTCTTTAATTGACCAAAGGTCCCATATAAACTCCCGCTCCAAAATCGCTTTAAGAAGAGCAATTATAGATTTTCAAGATTATGTTATATACTTTCCACAAAGAAATCTTATAACAATCATAACCTAATAACATAATTTTATATTGCCGAGTCCATGAATGGCCATCATACCAAATGGGGTACCCACTCATATATATACTTATATACTCTGGTATACGATATCAAATGGCTGACTGACCATACTGCTAACTTGCTTTCTTATACAATTTTTTAGCGAAAGTTTTCCCAAATCACTTCTTTAATAAAATATGTTCATAATGTAACAGTAGAAATAAACAAAACAATCGTATCGTACTTATAAGTGATATTAAAACTTTTTGATAATAGACAGATTTTGTTTAAGTGTAACTTTACATTTTTGGTGTTTGGAGACAACCTAATTTTTACGAATTTTGAGTGGGGTGGAACGTAATGGAAGTCAGACAGATCAAGATCTTGGGTAAATAGCAGGAAATTATGTTATTATACTAAAAAATTACATTTATCTGCAATACTTTCTTCAATAGATAAGTTGTAGTTTGTGATATGATATAAGCAGCTTGTCATACAGCACCAACTCAGAGCATTTTGATTTGCTGTAAGAGATATATATCTTAGTCAAATGCCGCTGTAGTGTACTCTTGTATGTTCCATATTTATTGCCTTTTATTCCCATGGCATCCAGTAAATATGCTTTGATACGCCTTTTAACAGATATTTCTTTTTTCTTTTCCAACTTTTAACCGTTTTCCGATTACTTACAAGCAGTTATATAATAATTTGTTGATTGACTATTTAAGTAAGAACACCCCCTTTTAACCACGTTTGAACAAAAGCATACACATATTAGCTAAAAAACTTTCAAGTTTAACACCAACACTTTAACAATAAAAGCAAAAAAAATGTATAAAAATTCTATATTCAGCAATGCCGCATCTCCTATTTTTTTTATTGCCGTCTTCGGAAGCATATGGCTTCCGCAAAGCATCTCCATCTTTCACGATTTTTTGAAGTAGTTTTCGGGACTTTTCATGTAAGCTTTAGCTGTTCTTGTTCTCGGAGTGTCGATCCATTTAAAATTTTTATTTTTGCCTTCTGGCAGAATCACTAATCGGTTGTTGTTCCTGCTAAGTATATGAGTGGCCTGTTGTAGCATGTACGATTATAAGATGGCAATGTCCTTGTTCTTATAGTATCGATCAGTTTATTGTAGTTTTGCCTTGCACCAGTTTCGTTAATCGGTTGTAGTTCCTGCTAATAAGATGATTGGTCTGCTGTAGCCGGTCCTAGGTAACTGCGGCTGCCATCTGTCGTTTCCTAGAAACAACGCCCTCCATTTTTTCTTTTATGTGTTTAGTGGTGAGAAACCTTGCTTATCTTTGATTCCTACCTTTTTACTTTTAATGGGGTGGCAGCTGCCTTAACTTTGCCGTGATGTTATCCCCTTTCCCAGGGTGGTGGGGGGTAGGTCAGGGGTTTTTTCGGATGGATTGTGTTGTTTAGATGGCGGTTGAAGCCACCTACTTTTCAAGACTCGAAAACCATGATGAACATTTTTCGTCCTCTGCCAGGAATTAAACCTGGGGAGCTTGGTTTTGTAGGCAAGCACTCAACTACTACACTACGCCGCCATATTAAAAGCACGTGACTAATTTTCGAGTAGTAGACGTTGTATGAGATCTGTGAAAAATTGTGAACAACTTTTTGAAAATTTTAACATTTTTAGGAAGGTTGGTCTACATTTGAGCCCATAGCTCTTTACCTTATGAACCCATTGTGATTGATCTTAATCCCAAACTGCTTTAAAGAATAGAAAATAAATTGAAACTTAAATAATTGCTCTGTTTAAATATTTTAAACAGACGGACTTGACTAAATCGACTAAGCACGACTTTATACGATAAAAAGCTTCTGGTGTTACACCAGGAATAACAAACTTAATATACCCTCATTCGCTACTCATGGTTAAAGATGGTATAATAAATACTAAAATAAAAATAAACAATATGGTAACACGCAATCATCAAGAAAACATGATTATTTCTTGTAGCTTTTCTCCTTTTTTTATTGTTTATGTTTTATTGTGTTAAATTTAAAGCAGAAAAACACAAGAAAAATGTGTTTCTTTTAATAATTTTTTTTTATAAATCTGCTTGTCTTAAAGAAACATTTTACCCTCCCATTGTTTGTATGGATATGTTAGCAGTTGAAGTGATAAAAGTATTTGACAAGGAGTGTCAATGTAGTGTAAATTTTATGGCCCTAAAAATGCTTTTATTTTTTTTTTATATTTTTCTATGTTATTGCTGATAGTGTCTACCAAAAATTAAGTAGCCTTTATCTTAAACATTTAAGTTAAGTTAAGAAGGAAAAAAGGGGCGTTAAATAAAATGAAATAAAAATAAGTATAAAAAAGAAATTCACAACCACATAAAAATTACCCATAATTTGTCTTTGTCTTTTAAACCATAAACACACCTTAGTTTAAGTTACAACAAAGCTATAACTGCTACTAAATGCCATCACTACTTTTTTCAATATTCCCATAATATGTTTGTTCATTTCTATTTAACTGCCTTTACAGTAGGAACACAATTGCAGAGTACGAACATGGAGGCGTACGATGTAGATACGTTATCAATTTTAAACGTATAACATTTATACAAATGCACACAAAAGTTAGGGCATACTTTAAGGCTATCTTCGTCGAACGTCGACTTAGATCCTATTTTATTTCGGGCACCGCTAGCGTCCGTATTATAATAAAAAAATAAAAATTCAAAATATTAAACGAAATTTTTTTTGCGTCTTTAAATCAGGGTTCAAAAATAAACATTATATACTGTTCTTAAGTGTTCGGTACGGTAGAAATATAAAAAACACAAACGCTTATAGTGTGTGTAAACGATAAATAAACGATTCTCTATTTATGATAAAAATACTTAACTAATCTAACTCAACATAAAGGGGAGAAAATTTCATTTCTCTTCATTTTTAGTAAAAAGCCACAAACTAAGTTGTGTTCGGTTCAGCATATTAATGTTGTGCTCAGCGCCCTTTTAAATGGTAAAGACAACAAAAAATTTTTTTGCAAAAACAAAATAGGTACATATGAGTTTTAACGAGCAAAAAAAAAAAAACAGAAATCCAACAAACAATTTTTTCAAAAACAAAACATGTATACAACGCACACACAGGCTGTGGTCGTGCTGTGGCCGTGCAAATTGCCAAGCAACAATGACAATACTAGTGAGAAGCGTTGCCACAACCTCTTGTTTGCTCATTCCTTCATCAATGTAGAAAAACTCTAAAAAACATTAAAATACAATGTATGTCTACAGAATCACTAAAATTTAAAACAGAACCCTACATAATGTTTGTTGCTTTCGTGAAAATAGTTATAAACGGTATTAAAGCTTGTTATATCGTTTCTGGGTATGTACCGTAAGCTAAATAATATTCGGTTTATTTTACAAAACTGTTTTAAATTTAATATTTGAAAACAAAATTAAACGAAGAAAAAATTATTTAAATTTTTTGATATCAAAAGAAAACATTTACGACGGAATTTGCCCACAGCGTGTTTTTAGAAATTTACTGCGTTACGTCAAACGCTCTAACGACGTACGACCCAATTGTGTTCCTAGCTTAACTCTTTTTGTTCTTATGTACTCGTTATGTATGTTTGCATATTATTTACGGCTTTTTAATATTATTGCTAATAAATATTAAGTATTTTATTATTAATATTTTACTAATTTTGCGTTTTGTTTTTTTTTTGTTTCCTGTTTCTTTCATTTAGGGTGCTACTGGGGTGCCAGGTGAACGCGGTGCCCCCGGTCCTAAAGGTGACCGCGGCGAAAGGGGCGATCCTGGTCCTCGTGGTCCCGAAGGTCTACAAGGCAACAAAGGCGAGCCAGGTGTCGACGGTATGCCTGGTGTTATTGGTCCTTCTGGACCACCAGGTCCACCTGGTTTGCCAGAAAATTACGATGTAAGTATTAAATTGAAGTTTTATTTTAAATCAAGTTTTAATTTTTTTCTCATTAGCTGAGTTCAATATAAGGCGTGCAAAAGAGCAAATGCAAAATATCGTAGCATTTTAATGAAAACTAACGGAAACTCTGTGTATTTTGTTGTTGGATTAAGGAAAAGAGCAACGATATTTTGCATTTGCACGTTTGCAAGACTAATACTGAGCTCCGCTATTATTTTTTAATATTAATTTTTATTAAAAGTGCATAATTTTCTTTAGCAAAAGATATTGAATCAAACTGAATTGAATTTTATAACTATTGCCTACGTTTTTTTAGGTACTAATAAATAAAAAATGCTTATTTGTATTTATTAAATTTCGAATTTCCAATACAACAATACATAATATCTTATAATTTATAGTATCAGAATCAGAAAAGTTATATCAATAAAACTTAATAAGTTGAAATCACGTAAAAATTTATATAAATTTAAAAAAAAAAAAACAGAAAAATATTATAAAATAAAAAAAAAATAAAAAATTAATATATAAAAAAATATTAAGTTACGAATGTTAACGTTCGGTAAAATTGATTAAGTAAAAATTTAAATTTATTTGCGTTGCTAATAGATTGCAAGTTTAAAGGAAATTGGTTGCAGAGACGGATAGTTAGTATGAACAATTGTCTCTCGGACGACGTATACCGATGTCTTATTTGCATGATGCCATTTCCTCTTGAAGGCCTCATAAATCTTAATCGGTCATGCCGGTCATACCCTTGTGGGGGTATTAGCTAAGAATTATTCACACTTTTTGTAGTTTAAACTTTTCAGCATAGCTAGTTCTAAAAAGTAAAAGCTAGTGCTAGTACTTAGTACTATGTAGCATAAACAGGTAAACTCGACAAACTGAGTCAAAAGAGTTTCTTTTTTCTAAAAAAAAATTCAGTCAGCTGTTAATGATTAAAAAACCTTGTGAATTCCATTAAGAGTATGTCTACAGAATCACTACAACTTTTCTTTTTTAAAACGAAAAACAGAAAACTATATAATGTTCGCTGCTTTATTGAAAATAGTTACGAACGCTATTAAGTTTTGTGCTCGTTTACACAAACACTAAAAAATAGACATCGTTACTGGGTGTGTGAGCCGTACGCTAAATAATATTCTGTTTATTTCGAACACTGGTTGTATGTTGTATTCAAATTCAAAAATGTATAATATATTTCAATAAAACATGCAACCGATACAACGATACAAGAGGACTTGTGAATACATAAATTGTTAAAAAAAAAAATAATATTATAAAAACCCTGATTTAATGTATTCATGCAACAAAATTCCAAAAATTCAAATAAAATTGATGGTGGAATGCACTGATTGTTATTAAATTTAACACGAATTCATTTTATAAAACTAAACATAACACAAGCAAGTTTTAAGAAGATCGGTCTATAATTGACTATAGCTAAGCCCATACTCCATTTACTATTTCCCATATAAAGCCCCGTCTCTGCAGAAAATCACCTTAATTCTTTAATCGAAACTAAAAATTATAGTTTGGTAAAATAAAATCCAATAAAGTTTTATATGATGAGAAATAAAATAATAAAATTTTTTGATGAGCGGCCTATAAATTGGACTAGGTCCCGTATGCAGAGTGCTCCCATAAAACACTTTAATCTTCCTCAAACCGATATTATTACTAAAATTCCTTCGATAAATTTTATTCAAAATACTATTCCCATAAAAATCATACACCTCCATTTTAAAATTTTTTTCCAAATCAGGCAAAACTAACTTAAAAAAATTTATTATCCTACATGTCTAGCCTTAAACATGAAATTTCTATTCGTCTGTCTGTCTGTTTTTTCTTATCGTGTTACAAATGTAATGACAAACTTTTATACACCCTCATTATCACTGCTCCCTGCCAGTGAGAAGATATTAAAAATTAACCAAACAAATTCACTTATCTTCTTGCCTTGATTTTATGACTGACCAAAAATAAAATGAACAAAAAAATCTGTTTTATACGTTATCCCCCTTTATTTTTTTGTTTCTAATGGGTGCAAACAATAAAAAGAGAAGCACCAAAAAAAAAAGAATTAAGATCGTTAAAACATACGGCCATCGAGCCACACTATTACAAGTGTAGCGAATGCGAAAAAAATTAGAAAACGTGACTAAAATAGAAAAGCTAACGCACAACAGCTAAAAATTCTACATGCAAACAAACACAAACACACTTGCACAATCATAAAGATTGGCTGACTGAATGAATGACTGAACGAAAGAAGTCCATTAAAAACCTCATGATGGCTAAAATAAACAATAAAATTAGCTCTACAAATGCCTACTCGGCATCTATAATGTTCCATCTAGTTTTTGTTTTCTGTTCTGGTTGGTTTTGCCTTTTCATGCCTGATTTTTTTTTTGATTTTTTTTCATCCTTTGCTTTTCTTTCTTTCGGTTTTATTAGTGTGTGTGTCTGTGTGTGTGTATTGTAGGCCACACAATTAACCTAAAAGGTTGATTATTAAAATAAAGAAAAACAAGAAGAAAACTTCAGAAAAACTTAAGCTGAAAACAAAGTTTAACCCAAATTAATTTTGTTTTTCTTTCTGGGAGACAATAAAAAATTCATAAAAAATTTAAAGAGGTTGATATAAAAAGCAGAGTGAAAAAGTTGGTACAAAAAAGTTTTAATGTACTTATATTGGACAATAAACAGCGCAGAAAACTAAAATAACTAAAAATTAAAAGTTTTTAAGAAAATGGTTACATTTAATTTTTGTTGTGCTTAATTTGTTTGCTCTGTTGTTAGTACAAATAGTTGTATGCCCAAAAATCTAACAATCTGAAACTCTCTAAGCTACGTTTGAAATTTATTAAATATTTTCCTAGGATCCCGACATTAAAAGTTTTTTACATAGCTGAATTTAAACTGTTCATGCTCGAATATTTTAAAGATCATTTATGGTTCAGTAATCAGCTCCAAAAACAAAGGGCCACAGAATTTGTCAACTATTTTATTACACAAAATAATAATCATCAGAGGCATAGAACTTTTTTTTTTAAATAAAATACAACAAATTCAATGGAATGGCCAAAATTTTGGCTCGATTAGTTTCATGTAACTTAATGTTTAAAAATAATTTTTAGTATATGGCCACCGCGACTGCGCCTAATGAACGCCATCCTGTTGGTCTAATTATGCACCATTTTTTCGAGTTTATACCCGATCTTATTCCGTCAATAACACAGTGCTAAAGAACTACGGGTATAAAACGGGTTTTTCGTACCTTTTGCACTTTTATGCCAGTAACTTTGTTGAGTGTCAACCGATTTTGAATGTCAGCGGATGCGGAAAGAACAAACTGAGACCTTTCGAAGATGTGAACAAGATATATTGCGTAATATTGCGGTAACTGTTCGTTTTTCTACAACAAACTCAATTTTTTTTTAAATTTCTCCATTTTTTAACTTTGGAGATGTTTTTGCACATTTTCTTATTTAGGAACCCTATTATTTACACTCAAAAGAAAAATCAATCCAAACGTACTCAAATCAATCCGAAGCGTGATTGATAGTACGGTGAGTACGAATTTTCTTGAATCAAGTACAAAAAGATTGATTCAAGTACGGATTTTCAATCGCAAAATACTTAAATTATCCATATTCAATCCCGATTTCGTACTTGAAGTAATCCGAAAATGAGATTGATTTAAGTAAAACTAAGATTGAATCCATCTCAAAATGCGCTTGATTCAAGAATTATAAAATTGTTTTAACCCGAACTCGTACTTAAAATAATCCGAAAATGAGATTGATTTAAGTAAAACTCAGATTGAATCAATCTCAAAATGCGCTTGATTCAAGTATGATAAAGTTAATTTTATCCCCAATTCGTGCTTGAAAAAAAACATAAAAAAACAAGAAAGAAAAAGTGATTATGATTGATTTACTTACCCGTATTACACCTTACAGAATGATAAAACACCAACATAATGCCGATATGGCTTTTACTTTAAAAATCTTATGTACATATTTAACTTAAAATATAAACTAAATGAGAAGCAAGATTTCAAATTTACTTTTTAACCCTTCATGTTACACAAGAGTCTGGCCAGACCTTTGTTTAATGTGTATAAATAATTAAAACATGCGTAAGCCGGAGGGTTAAACATGAAAATAATAATACATGTATATGTTTTTCTTCTTGATCTGTTGTTTTTGTTGTTACTACAAACAAAAAGCAAATCGTGTTGTTCGAACTTGTGTCGTGTTTTTGCAATTGTTTAACAAATTTTGAAAAACACACACGTACGCACGCATAAAAGAATGCAATGCTGAGAGATGAGACTAATAAGTTCTATGAGATTAAAACCTTCATTTTGTAATTTTACTCTCAGAGTGGCACTATCAACGAAAAGTTTAATCTTTTGTGTTCTTGATTTAAGAATTTTATACAACCTTCATTTTGTAATTTTACTCGCAGAGTGGCACTATCAACGAAAAGTTTAATCTTTTGTGTACTTGATTTAAGAATTTTATACTTATTTCAAGAAATATCGGGATTGATTTTTGAAAGTAGTCCCATTTAGGATTGATTTAAGTACGTTTGAGTGTTATTCGTACTTGAATTATTAAGTACGACTCGTGATTAAAGTAAGCATAAAAAGATTAATTGATCCCGAGTGTTTTTCTTTCTGTGCATGAATCTCTTATATTCGTTAAAAATTGACTAAGTTATTAAATATTTAATAAAAATAGTCTGCGAATTATTTATTTTTATAAGTTTCTTTTAAAAAAAATTTAATTTACCTCAATAATTTGGCGCATATGTTCTGATTAAAAGAAGGACCACGAATATTGAGAATGGGTCCAAAATTTTACATAGCCCCCACACAAGCTTCTTTCCGTAGTAGAGTCTTTGTGCCGATACCTATCCATCTATCCAATGTTGATTTCTGACGGATCTTACGTTGCTGGTTTATTAAAATAGATAAACAGATTTAACGTTCCCCCACAAAAAGTAGTACAAAGGTTCAAAATCACACGAGCGTCCACTTCTTGAGATAATTCGGTCACCAAACGATTGCCTCAATGATTTTACTCGCTGTATTTCAGGTTGCGCCATATTGTTGGTACAATTTCTTCTCTAAGCGATTTGCAATGACATGAGGAATAACCTTCGGCATGTTAACCACAGTAATTTTTTCGAGATGCAATGGAGTCTCATGAGGATTATGCTCTCTCCAAAAATTACAATTCTACTTGTTTACATACCCGTTTAACCAGAAATGAGCCTTATCCCTGAAGATGGTTTGACGATAAAAATCTGGTTCAACTTCCAGTGGATTCTTAATCAATTCCTCAAATAAACGACGCAATTGATGGTCTGCTAGCTTTAATATTTGCACCAGTTGGATCTTATATGAAAAATTACTCCTTAAAATGAGTTAAGAGGATTAATATTTTCTAAGAAAATAATCACCATACAATTCTAATGAAGACATCTGAAATAGTCTTAAAGCTCAGAAGTACATTAAGTATATTTTTTTGATTTGTACCAAACTCTTTTTTAAGAAATTCAAAATTTTCAATGACCCAAAATTTCGAAAATCCGTTTAAAATACATCACACGAATTTTTAGACTTAAAAGACCCCTTGTGAAATTTGATGCAGAAAATATACGTGGAACATTTTAACCCTTAAAAGTGCCGTTTTAGTATACTTTTGTGTAAGAGTTGGGAAAAAGGACAAAAATTACCCCTTAAAATGAGAGTTAATAAATTCTAAGAAAAGGATCCCCATACGCTTCTACTGAAGACATCTGAAATTATTTTTTAGCTCAAAAGTACACTTAGTATATTTTTTTTGACTTAAACCAAACGCCTTTTCAAAAAATGAAAAAATGTTAGGGGCCCATATTTCGGGAACCCGAGCTAACCTTCCAAAACCCTTTGGAAGATTTGCTCTACTAGTAGTGTACTTTCATTTCGCCTTGCAAGTGTTGAGGCTGGTTTTTTTGTTGCACAGTGTTAATCACGCTTAGACCAAGAATATCTCAGATTAAATTGACTTTTAGTCATACTCGTAAAATCAAAAAAATATCGAAAAGATTTAGGAATCTTTTTGAATCTGTCCGCTATACACCTTCGCCAAAGCCCTTAATTTAAATAGCTGTTATGAGAAAAATACTTAAATATTATTGTACCTCCTTTAACTCTGACTATATAACCAACTACATAAACTCAGGCATTGTATTCGTTATCTTAAAGGTACTACCAGGCTAGGCTGATAGTGTTTAAAAAGAATAATATTTGACTTGATACTCAACCCTTTTCTGACACATTAAGCGTGCATGACACTTACATAAGCGAGCATTTGCACGATAACAATACGATAATGCCAACAAACATGAAGACGATGCAAACTAGCAGAAGAAAAAAATAACCAAAAACGGAAACCATTCTTGTTTTTCTTGTACTTTCTATTTTTCCCCTATTTTCTCGTTGCTCCTTTAAAGTAAAAAAAAGTAAGAATATTGTAACAGTGTTACGTAAAAGCCAGCAAACAAAGTAGGAAATGTTTAGAAGACAAGGTATTATGGTGTTCTTGTAGACTTCTTCTTCCACTTGTGTGTTGCTCTTGTTCGCCTTTTACAAGTACAAGTATTAAGTTGAGTGAAAGGCCTCAAGCTTAATAATAAGTCGACAGGTTGATGTGACTTGGTAAATGGTAAAAAAAAAATTAAATAAATGGAGAATATCACAACAGTGTCAGAAGCAGGAACAAACAAATGTACAGTACCTTTTGGTTAACATGTTACCAAACTGATAATAAGAATGGCCACGAAACGCACATACAGAAAACATATCTACTAACGACAGGCAGCACCACAACTAAAGAAAAAATGGAATAGAAAAAAACATTTAAGACCCCCTTTAACAAGCGCAAACTGTGTTAAACTCTTGCGAGAGACATTCGTGAAGTCGTTAATGAAGCTCTTTAAAAACTGGTCTTGTCTTGAAGTAATGAAAAACTAATTATTCAAGAATTTTAAACTTAAATAAATTGATTAAAATAAACTAACTTTTTTAAAAAAATATTCAAATCAAATAAACGTGAACAAATCCACAAGTCGAAAAAATTGCTAAAAAAAAAAATTTAAAAATAATAATCATTCGGGTATTTCAATGTTAAGAAAAGCCAACCCCAAATCTAAGAAACAAATCGCCGAAAAAGAAAAAAAGTGTTCTTGCTCGTAAAAAGCAAAAAGCTTCATATAAATAAAAAGCATAATATCGGTAATGTACTAGATAGCAAAATCAAGTAAAATTAAAATCGAGCGACATTTTTAATTTAATTATTTTAAAAATTACAGTAGTTTTACCTGGTTTTGAAAGCTGTTCTGGGAATGTTAATTGATCCTCAAAATCTCTGGAAGAAAAGAAATTTAAAATGTCAAACACAAAAAAAAAAAAAAAGAAACTATCCTAAATCTGAATTTGGATAAGATTCAAATTCGTAAATAGTAGCCATAAGTGACAAGAAAAATATTAAACCGCGCGAAAAATAAAATTAAGAACAAAAAGCGCTACAATAGAAATACACACACAAACAAAAAAGTTTTAAAAAAACAATTATTGAAAAACCAATTTAAAAAATTAAGAATTTAAGTCAGAAAGAGATTTTAATAAAATAAAATGTCTATATAAAACGCCATAAATTCAATTGAATAATCAAGTATTTAAAAAAAATCGTCAGAACTTAAAAAAAATTGTATTGCTAAAAACTCGCAAATAAGTTTCTTTCTCAAATCCTAAAATCTAAAATCGGTAACGCATTTTTTTGAACGCAAAAAGTGTAAAACAAGTCTGAAATAGATCAGAAAACAATAAACAAGCACGAGTCATTTAAAAAAAATTTGCCGAAATTCGCAAAATAAAGTTAAATTAAAAAAAAAAAAACTGAAAAAACGCTGTCTTCAAATACAGATAAATATAAGAAAAAATAGAATATTTTATATGTAATTAAAAAACAAATACAACAAAAATTATAAAACAAAAAATCCAATATTTCGAAAAAGCGGTACAATTTCATAGATAGCGTCAACATTACAAAATTGTATAAAACAACTAGCTGTTTGGTCCCGGCGCTGCTCGGTATTTTCTTAATAAAAATAAAAAATGAAATACTGGAGAAAACAGCGCTATCTACAATGAATAAAAAATTTAAATATCACGACAACAGCGCCACCCATTGGGAGTATTTTTATAAACCATCAGTGAAAGTTGACCTTTCCAACGCATCTACTCATTTGAAAATCGGTTGAGTCGTCCTCGAGTTATAAAATCACGAACATAGGACAACTTATTTTTATATATGTATATAAATATAGATTAGTCGATTTAAAATTAAAAACAAAAATTGAAAAAGTAAAAAAACTGGATAAAGAGCACAAAAGTTAAAAATTCTCCAAAATTACCAAAGTAATTTTTGGGAATACAAAATTTTACAAGATTTTCTTAGTCGCGCTTAATTCCCAATATTTATTCTTGATAAAAACACTGAAATTTATTGATGTTGAAGGGATAAGCTATTCCTATGCGCATTTCACTGGTTGCTTAGGCCAGATCGTCGGGAAGCTTCATCCAAAGATTTAAGAAAAACTAAAGATATTAAACAAGTAAAAACTGTTAAGCGAATAAGAATTACTTATAAGCAAAAGCCTTACTTCTAATCATATCAATGCTTTAACAAAAACGACAACAATAAACAGTGAGTTTATCTTTTCTTACATTCGCCGCTTCAATTGGTTGGAATTTTTCCAATATTAATTGAAGTTGTAAGTAGGTTAAAAAAAAAAACAAAATGAAAACAAAAATAATTGCTTTATTGCTCTCGCAAAAATAAATCATGCTGCCAGAGTTTAGTTTTGTTAACCCGTGCACTTGCAAGTTTATTATCAAAGTAATTTTTGGGAATACAAAATTTTACAAGATTTTGCTTAATTCCCAATATTTTTTCTTGATTAAAACACTGAAATTTATTGTTGAAGGGATAAGCTATTCCTATGGGCATCTCCAAAATTTTAAAATCACCAATATACCAAAATATTCGACAAAATTTAAACAATTGTGCAAAAATAAGTAACTAATCGGTAAAAGGTGTCAATATCGAAAATATAACTTTAAAGCTTTGTTCACAATCAGAGCAACAATTTCGTTTTTTCTTCTATCTTATTTCTTCCAAAAATATTTCATATATTTTCCTTTTTAAACAAAAATGTAACCATGTTCAAGGTAAAGTCATTAGAAAGTTTGTTCTCAATTTTTAAACCAATATTACGTCAAACAAAAGAAAAAAAGGGGAAAAAAGTAAACAAGCGCCAAAAATCAAACAAATTCTACCATGAATATAACTAAAGTTTTTTTTAAAAGTTGAGTCAACTTCTACTTCAGCAACAATTTGTATGAAATTATTACTAGTTTTGAATGACAATTTTAACAAAATGTTCCAACAAATGATAATACATACGTAATATTGTTTTGCAAACGGTTTCTTTATTTAAAACGTGTTGATCGTGAAAAAAATTGTTGCACCAGTGAAAATGTTGCTGCCTGTTGTGAACGAAGCTTAAAAGAGGAAACTTCTAAAAAAGCGCAAAAGCAAGTTAAAGACTTCGGAATCCTAAAAATTTACAATATTTCGAATAAGCGATGTCTAAAAGTCTCGTTACTTATACGCAACTGTTGCGACACGTAAACGTTGCAGTCGACTTCAATGGATGGTATATAATGTTAAAGTGTGTTGGAAAAGAAAACTGAGAATTAGTCAAAATTCATAACGGTGGTTTCAGAAAAATATTTTTTTCATACATTTTAGCTGTTGTTATTTGTGAGTTTTGTATTAAGCTATAAAAAAAATCGTGTAAATCGATGGAATGTTCGGCGAATCAATAAGCAAAAATAAATACAAATTCCAAAAGATTTTGTTATTCGTGCTTAATTCCCAGTTTTTATTATTGATAAAAATACTTGAAATTTATTGTTGATGGGATAAGCTATTCCTATGCGCATTTCACTGGTTGCTTAGGCCAGATCATCAGGAAACTTCATCCATAAAGATTTTAGAAAAACTAAAGATATTAAACCAAATAAAACTGTTAAGCGTATAAGACTTATAGCAACAGTTCTACTTGTAATAATATCAAAGCTTAAACAAAACACATCAACAATAAACAGTGGGTTTATCTCATCTTACATTCCCCACTACAATTAGTTGAAATTCTCTCAACATTGATTGTAGTTGTAAGTAGGTTAAGAAAAACAAAATAAAAACAACAACAACAACTTTACAAAAGATGTTGACAATATAAAATACAAATTCTTTTATGTTATCTGGTTCATACGCAACACAAACTAAAGTCTATGTGATAGTACATATTTATACATAGACTTGGTAAGAAAAAAATAAACAGCTGATCCGCAACGTAGATGCTTACGTAAGAGTAAAAAGACCTTTAGAGCCGAAAAACGTAAAAAAATTTGAAATGCTTCGAGTTCTTGGAAATTCAAAAGTCGTAAAACTATTTAGCTACATTAAAGCCTGATATTTCTTTTTAAGAAAACAGCCTTTTCAGCCCTTTCTCGTACAAAAATATTTTTCCATACCTTTTTCTGTTCTTATAAAAAGAGTTAATAGTCATACATGTAGTAGTTGCAAACTCCATTACCACCTAGTTGTTAGAAGAACATGACTCTAAATTGGCATGGTACATTTGCAATACCTACTGCATACACTAACAAATGAAACACACACATACACAAAAACTAAAATTCGCACTGATTCAGTTACTCAATCACAAACAAACTTTCAAATGTGCATACACGTACCTACCCCAAACGGTGGTATACGGTTAAATGCACATTGATCGTTATTCGCAACAGTATCGTATGCCAGTGAGTATATATACATACGTAACTAACTCTTTTTGTATCCCTGCAAACAAATGGAAGATATCCCCTAAGGCAATAGTTTAACAGTATCCCCAAATTGTCATCTACATTTTATGTATATCAAAAAACATATAAAAAAGGGCGTAACTGCAAAATTAATGGATAAATACGGAGAACGCAGAAAGATTAAACTCACAAGAGCCGGCCGTACTTGGGTTAAATAAAGATAATGTTTTATCGTTTCTGCATCAACGAAATACTATCTTGTTTTCTATTCTTTCTCAGTTTTTGCTATTTAAATTATACCACTTTATTTTAATTATAAATATAATTTATATTATAAACAATTTAATTTAAAATAAAAATCTGTGGTTAATATTTTTCAAAATGCAAAATCTTCTTTTTATCATCCTAATGATATTTGGCGATACCTTCCTATTTTCTTAAAAGTGGCTATCTGGCAATATTGCTAGTTTATCATCTAGCAGAATCGCTTTCGTATTGCCTAGGAGTATTGCCATCGAGACACGTTACTTCCCGAAGGAAGTATCTTCCGCAATACGAAATCGATAATTGCCGCAATAATATTTTTCATCCAGGTAATACGTTTCGCAATACATAGGGTGTATTTCTGTATTTGCTGGGATGGATATAAGAAATGTGTGTGTGTGTGTGTTTGTGTATGTAGTTTGTTACTCCAGGTTAGTAAAGGTTAAAACTTGTATCACTACTTTGTCTACTTCCAAACGACGGTTTTTGCGGTTTAACATTTAGTTTTATGTATGTGTGTGTGCTTGTACATTTACTTCTATGTGTGTGACTGTGTGTATGCATGTGCTTGTATGTGTTATAGGATTCCTATATTAAATATATAAACCCATTGTCGTTCCATGAGGTATTCGAGCATTTAGCAAGTGGCAGTTTTCGTTTTCCTACTTTGTGGTCTTGTGAGATTATGTTGCGGCTGTTTTTCTTACTTTCAACATATTTTCTTTTTTTTTCCTTGAAGCCCTGTTGGAGGTTTTTGTACTAGAATTCTTTGGCTGAGTGACCATGTGTTTCACAAGCCCAAAAGAAACTTCAAAGAATATAGGCCAATTTCTAAATGTAGCCTTCTTTCAGAGTTATTCTTTCTGATACTCGAGCAATCTGTTAAAAGTATTTTAAAAAAAATTTAAGGCTATTGCAGCTTTTGCAGGGAATATTTCGGAGGTGGAATGCACTTTCTTGAATGTAAAACTACAATATCATCAAGTTATAATTCTTTCTGATAAATAAATGAAGTCAATTTATTGTGTTTGGGTGATTACACTAGACGGCAAAAAATTTTTGGAAACCACGGGCAATCATGGAACTGCCAGATCAAAATTATGGTCTGAACAAAAGATTCACACAAGAGTTTTTTCCCTGTACGAAATGTCACTAGTGTATCTTCACTACTGACACAGTCACCAGTGACTAATTATACTCCAAAAAATTTTATTGAATATAGACATTTAACATATGCATGTCATTGGAAATCTGGTCCTGACGTTGGCACTATTGACTAGTTAGGGCTTTTGGTACCATATCGAGCCCTTAGCGCCAAAAAACAAATTTTACAGGAGAGAGTTTTTTTATTTTATTTCATTTAAATTTTGTATGAAATTTGTCGCTTACGATAAAATTGTTCTTGCTATAAAATCGTAACGGTACCTTATGTGACCATGATATTTTAGGAGATGATGCAGGTGTTGCCAATAAAGTCTTGCATTAAAAAAAAACAAAATTTAAAATTATGTCGCTTACGTTATTTTCGCGCTTGGTGCTCGATATGTAAACATTGCAACCAGAGAATGACTAGTACATTTTAGAGAATCTAGTCTACACTTTTGTTACTTTTTACAGTAGATGTCGAAATGAAAATTTCGGGCTGCTAATCACGAGTATCGCATTCATTTATTTTTCTCAAGTAAGCTCTTCGAGATATACGTAATCAACCAGTTGTTTTGCAGTTCATAAGGCTGTTTCCATATATTTTGAGAACTGATTTTTAAATTTCGCAAATTTTACACGGTCAAAAAGACATCTTTTTCCTCTTTTAGCGGATATCTAAACTGTGTTTATCGGACCAAAAATTACTGAGTTGCATGCCTTAAGATTGGAAAAAATTGATTTCTTCTACGTTTTTCAAAATTCAACATTTTCAGTCCATCCGTTAGGCAAAAAAAAATTTATCTTAATTTTTACGCCCATATCTTAAAGACAATTTTGTTCCAAACATATTTGTAACAAAATGATTATCATCGGGTAAAAAATAAGAATGTTGCAATATAATTAGCAAAAACATCCAAGCTTAAATTGTTGTTTCTTGGTTGTGTTGATTGGATTAGGATTAAGTGTTAAAAGACAATTTTATTTGTTTACATAATTAAATTTTTGGTCAAAAATTTTATATTTTCCTATTCAACTTATAATTTTATGTTGCGATGACGTTTCACGAACTTGCATCCAGCAGTATTTACCCATCATGGTCTGATCCCAATGACGCTAATAATGCTTTACCATTACTTCAACACCTCGGTGAAATCTTACACCTTGTTAGTCACAACAAGTCTAAATAGTGTTAAAGAAAACGCATTTTCAACGACATGTGTGCTCCTGTGATTAAAGGAAACCCATTTGTTCTTCAAATAACATGGATTTTTTTTTATTTATTTGATATACATCTATATCATAAAAGACTTCCATCATATTTGGAATTAAGTGACTATCGTTATGGATTCTTTTGTTTCCTAAAAAAATCCATTTACTACTCTCTAAAAAGAATTGCATACTATTGCGATAGTGAAAAACGCGCGTCTCTGTGTCAGAAAATCCTCTTTCTTTCAAACATGTAGCGAGTATTTTCGAGTTCTCTTTTGAAAAGTTTAAGTCACGATGTAAATCTTAAGGTGCGCTTTGAATAATAGTTTTATATTCTTATCTCCTATAAAATTAAAACTCAGATTTAAATTTTCTTCTCTCTTATCAAATGTTACTTTTAATGCTGGAGGTTTTCGCTTTTGGAATGGAGATCAATTGATTTATATCCGGATATTGGCCATTTTTTCCGCTGTGCACTTTGGTGATGCAGATATAGCAATCAGTCATGTGATCACTTGGATCCCCTAATTCAAAACACGTAGAATAAAATACGTTTTGGGTCCATGGCTTTTTGAAAAACTGGCTAAGTACCGAAAACAAAATTTATAAGATTCCAAAAGGATTTTAGTCAACTTTCTTCGGAAACTTTTTTAAATAATGTAGACAGACCACAAACAAACTTAGATTTATCAAGTAAATATTTACATATTTTAATGTACAATTTAATTAAGAAATATCAAAAGTTATTAAAACAACAAAAGGGGGACAGTGGCTGACTACATAATCTCGGTGTTGCAATGCAACACTGAAACCATAGAACTTATAGACAACTTTTCTAAAAGTAATGCCTTGAGTTCATTATTGAGTGGTAACCTTCTTCACTGCACAACGGTTGCAAAATTTGTGCATTGTTTTTTTTTTTTGTAATGCTTTGTCAACGCATTCGGTTTCAGTTATGCTTTCCAACATTGCATTTATAAAGTCATCCGGTATCTTAAAAAAGACTTATAAGTGAAAGAAATCATACTTCCTAAAATCGCTTGATAAAAAAAATTGTTTATAAAAAATCAAATTCGGATGTTTTCACTAAATATGTCGTAATTTCTTAATTTTTTGTCCGACGATATCCATTTTACGCTTACTTCGTTTGGAACAAATTATTATTTAAGATACATGTTAAAAACAATTTTTAACACTTTTTTAATGTTTTACTTGGGCGAATTAAAATGGTGAATTTTAAAATAAACATGAAAAATCACATTTTTTGGAAGTTTAAAGTCCTGTAGTTCAGCAAATCTTTATCCGATCGACACAGTACAAATAAAGGCTAAAAAAGAAAAGATAAATCTATGCAAAATTTCAAATCTTGTACAATTCAGTTAAATAGTTCTCGAGATTTTTCGAAATAACTAAAACAACTGCGGAAAATACGATTCTCATGTATATCTCAAAAACGCTTCTTGAGAAAAATAAATGAGTGCCATATTCGTGATGAGCAGCTCCACTTTAGCTTAGAAAATATCTAATTTTTAAGGTGGATTTTTAAATGCAAAAGTGCATTCTTTCTGGGACACCTTTTACAAGATTCTTTCGTCTTGAAGTGGTTTAACGGAGGAGTTTATATGAAACCTATGGGCATTTCAAGACCTACAAGTACAGCATTTTGCGACGGCATGTATAAGGAAGTTGTGGCATTTAAAGTAATTTTCGCAAGTGGTATTTGTTTGGGAGCTATAATTCAATATGGACCGATTTAAGAAAAAGGTGGTAGGATGATTAAGATTGTAATGAAATAAGTTTGGACCAAATTTAATCTAAATACCAACATAATAAGATGCCTTATGGGTACAATAACTCTATTCCCGAGAGAAGCTTGTATGGGGCTATGTGAAATTATCGGTCGATTTGTTTTCAATAGGCTTGGTCCGTACGGAAACTTAAACTCACAAATCAAATATCATTAAATTATCTTCAAATTTGCGACTTGGACTTTGCCATGGACATCCAGCCAGCCAGCCTGCCAGTTGGACGGATGGACATCGTTCAAAAAAGTGATATTGAGTCCATCGGTATACTAAATAGTGCATCTAGGAGCAATATTATTTAGTGTTTCACACATAAACACAAATGCATAATACCATCTCTACTCTTGTGATGTGGGTATAATTACAGATGTTTGTTGCGAGAAAGATAATTCCATCTCGCCTTAAAGCCAGAACTGTTTAACAGCCTTTAATTTCATTTTTAACTTTAACTTCAGTTTAAACAAAGCACCCAACTTTTTATTTATTTATTAAATGTTTCAAATTAAATTCTTACTAATTGCTTGTTTTTAGAAAATTAAAATAAAATTTCGTGTGAGAAATTATATTGAAAACAGAAACAAATTTTTGTATTTAATTGTTGCTTCCAATATAATTTATCACACGAAATTTAGTTTTCATTTTCAAAACAGAAAATTCACCAAGTAAAAGTAACACACACCTTTAGCCTGTTATTGTAAAACCAACCTTTATCGCTAGCGGGAATCAAAGCCGAAACCCTCGCATTGATAGACTACCAACAAGCCTGCCGTGGTTCCCTTTTCTGTCCGTAATAAATGCTTATTTTTTTATTTTAAGCGCGTACTATGCGAATATTTTCCAATAGTAATTGCATGAAATTGTATCTCCTAGTCTTCCAATAGAAATAATTGAACTTGTTCTCTGGCCACCTTTTAACCTCCTTTATCTAATGTAGCGGTTATTATTAGCACTCTTGTGATGTTCTTGAACACAGGAAGGAAATTAGTTTTCTTAGCAAATTGTTTTAGCTGTATATCTAATAACACACAGGTATGTTTGACTATATAGTGGAATAGAAGTCTCTACCGGCACAAATACCTCTATCTTTTGTTGTATTTCTTAGTTCGTTAATTTTCATTACCCAAAGACTTTTAAACAAAAAAGGACTTAAAGATAAAAAAAAAATTCTATAGAAAAAAAAAACACCAAACTCGCAAAGGGTTTCTTTCAATAATTTCTTTATGAAGTTCATTAACCTAATTTTGAGATTGAACTAAATACTTTTCATCCCTACATTAATGGCAGCTAGAGCAAATAGCAGCAAAAAGGGAATTATGCTAAAAAAATATATGTAGAGCACCACCAACCGTCCATAGTCAATTTACTATTTTTGTTTATTGTTTCGTAGCTTTGTTTATAACTCTCTTCCTCACCCCTTCTTCTTAGTCTTAATTGCTTTTAACATTTAATTTATTTTATTCTTTTGATTTTTATGTTCAGCGTCTTCTTCAATGAAAATTCTAGTTTATTGTACCCCATTAGAAGGAGGCCTTTATTGAAAAGTGTTCATTGTATTCTGTATTCTGAACACTAATACATACAAGCATAAACACATACTGCATTGTATTGTATAATTAGGATAAATAGCTGTTCATAATGATTTTTAATTATAAAATATTGTATTGTTTATTTGTTGGAAGCATTTTTAATGAAAATGTATTGGCGTTTTGTAAAGAATGCCAATTTATTGTTTGAGTTTGCTAATTTTAAAATATTTCAAATGCGAGTAATCAAATAACAAGTAGAAGGAAATAAATTAATTATGTATATTTACTGCTTCAAGTTCGCTGGTAAAACAGATTTTTAAACGGTTTAACAATTAATAAATTGCTTTGAAATTGCTTTATATATATTAATTGTTCTTGACAACAAATTTGCAGAAGCTCTAGTAATATATGACTTTTTGCATTTCAATAACTTTCACCCCAAGTAGAACGCTCTATAGCTGTTGGTAAGTTGATTGTTTGACGCGCTGGATGGCAACACGTGTTGTTGCCTTCAGTAAACCTCAACTACGGATAAAAGTGCTTTTACCGGTCGAGATTTACGGTAGCGTTCTTACCGCCTCATTGGCTTATAGACGTACAAAATTGTGAAATTTTGTAACTGCAACAACAGTGCCTTTTGTATGTTATGATTATTTACTTTTATTAATTAAACGAAAATGTTACCTTATCAGTTGGCAGGATATTGCAACAATGCATTGAGCTGACATTTCCGTCAACAATACTTAAATTTATAATTGCGATTAATATTGATATGTTTACAGTTACTATAATATTGCTGATATTAAAGAAAAACAAATAAGAGTGCTATATTCGGCTATGCCGAATCTTATATACCCTTCACCATGATGAGATAAGAACAAAAAGTTATATACATTAATAACGTTCTTTAGATAGGTATAAATAAATATTAATTGAGCCACGCCAACTTTTCATTTCGCCATGCCGAAGAATAAAAAAAAAACAAACAATTTTTAAATGTACCTAAGCCCGTTTCCTCTTTTGCCAAAGTTGATGTTTGAAATTCGTTTTATAATCTTAAAATCGTTTTTTAGAACATAAAAAAATTAAATAAAAAAATGAAAAAAAATTCTTTTTGGGATTCGAACTGGCAATATCATCAGTCTCAAGAGAGAACTTAAGAAGCGTTAAATTTAAATATATTGAGTCTATGAGTTTTTTTCTTAATTTGAGCGGCATATCATACATATGCATTAGATATGATATTAGTGTATGATATGTATAAAAATAAAAACAAAAAAACCATATTACCAACACTGTATTACCATAGCCACTGTATCACCGTAGAAACCATAATTGAATTGGTTTGTATGGTATGTTTATGTCGTTTTGGTAATACAGTGTTGGTATGGTAATGTCACGTCTAATTGGACCTTAAAAGGAAAAAATTTGAGGCAGTCGTGGTTTTTTACTCATATCTCAGCCGTTTGTGGACCGATCTCGCTGAATTTCAATAGCAAACAATTCCGGACCATATGTGACATAAATGTATAATAACCTGGCCCCCATCATATATGGGGTCTTCGGAAAATCCATTTCAACGGACAGACGGACATCGTTAAATCAACTTCGCTCTTCATAAGGACCCAGAATATATTTACTTAATAGGGTTTAACAGCAATATTATAGAAATTACCACCTGTGGTGAAGGGTATAATAACCATTATAAACAAAGTGTAGTTGCCGTAACCATGCCCAACCATATTTTTTCTCTGCGTGTACTAAAGGGTTTTCCAAGAGTAGGCTTTATATGGGGCCTATTGGTAAATAATCGGCCGATCTTCACGAAATTAAACAATATGATATACAGTCATATAAAACAAATTGGTGCAAAATTTAATATCAATCCGTGCATTATACCACCATTTATATTAGTTTTTGTAGCAAAATTTTCAATTTTTTAGGGTTGTGTTTCCCCGTTTGGAACTCATATCCTACTGAACCGTTTTGCTGTATTTCAACCCCAAGCTGTTTTAGATAACTAGATGCAAACCGACACAAATATTGTTTTTTTTTTTTCTTTTGAGTTGTTCGAAAGCGAGCGTGTTTCCAAAAGACGGACAGACAGACAGACGGACTTGGCTATTAGACTTAGAATTACACAAAAAGTCAGAACAAATATACGGAATGGAGTCTGAGACGAATAACAAAAAAAGGTTCATACGGAATGACAAACTTAGTATACCCTCATTTATAAAGTAGTAGTAGTGGATATAAGAAGGGAGGTAGGAAGTGATGAAAGAAAACCAATTTTCTAAAATTGTGGTGAGTAAGATCCAGGATAAAAGCAAAATCATTTAAATACAGCAGCAATAACTGCAGTACATCTGCCTTGGAATTTATTACATACAACAGCAGCCAAATAAGTCGAAAGACAAGTTAACTATATTTTGCTTCATGGATTTCTTAAAAATTTCATACATTTTCTAGGACCAAGTTCAAAATTTGGTGGTAGTTGTGGACTCATTTTTGGTATTCTATATCGTTGATCTCTAAGATATGTTTTAAGCGACCGCACATGTAAACCGTTTTTGAAAAAAAGCCTTTGTTTACCGTTTTTCTTCACATAAAATATTTGAAATAATTTTTTTTTTTCGTTTGACTGAAGAAAGACAAAAATTAATAATAAAAAAAACCATCTAAAATGTAAATTAGCATTTAACATCAGACGAAAAAAAATAAACAAAATAAAAACAGAGTTCACAGCACAAAAGCTCTTGAGCAGATGGCAACAAATTCATTTAAGCGTACAGAATATACAAAAAGCAAAACTGAATGAAAAACAACTTGGGAAATCTGTACTAATTTTATTTGACCAAAAAACGAAAAAATCATTCCAGCAAAAAATTTAAGTAACCAGTAAAACACCATTAAGAGTGCAGGTTTTTCAATGTTATATTATATTTTTTTCGCTATTTTCTTTTTGCTTAAAAAGTATTTATTGTATCTGTGAACTTAACGATGTCATATGGTTGTCTTGCTTTTTTTGCCCACTGTTTTTTTATAAAATTTAATGGGCAAAGTGTTAAAAGAAATGAAGTGAAGTTGAAAAACAAAAATGGAAAACTGCGGCTGCTACAACATGGCGTATTTAAACACCATAATTGTTTTTCCTTTTTGCTATTTTTATGCTTCGCAAGTTTTTATATGCGATACGATTTCGTACTTTCTTGTTTTTTTCGCTTTAAAGCATTAAAATTAAAAGAACTTTATTTTTTTTTTTGTATTTGTACTGGGTGACGCATAAGTAACGCAATGTCTTATTTATTAAATAACTCTTTTTTTCAACAACAGTTTGAAAATATGTTAACATTGTGTTTTAAAGGATATAACATTTAAATGGTGGTCAGTATTCATTTAAAAATATCTCAAGAAATAATGTTAAATTTTTACTTATTTATTTTGGCTAAATAAATATCTTTGAAATGTACTTTTCAAAAAACACATATGTATTTCGATTTAGATTCCTCTAAGAAAACAATTTTTCAAGAATAATTTTTAAACAAATTTTGGTTGTTTAAGCTATATTATTGTCGCCGGCAAACATATTATGGTTACACTAGTCTTTCATGAGAAGGCATAACCATATTACGGTTGCCTCTGAACCAGTGTTCGAAAATAAACAGTACATTATTAAGCGTTCGGCTCACATACCCAAGAACGATATCCATTTTTTTAGTAGATGAACACAACCCCTAATACCGTTCCTAACTATTTTCAATAAAGAGCTGAACATTATACATTGTTCTGTGTTCGTTAAAATACAGAGCAATTGTAGTGATACTGTAGACAAACATTAAATTTAAATGTTCCATAATGTTTCCTTTTTTACATTGATAAAGAAATGAACAAAATAAAAATTTTAGCAACGGCCGCACCACGAACAGCTTGTGTGTGTATTGTGTATATGTTTTGTTTGTGTAAAATTACTTTGCTGGCTTTTTATTTTTTTTTTTTTGTATGTGTATTTTGTTTTTTTTTTTTTTAATGTTTGCATTTTTTACCAGCCAAAAGGGACGAACATTAATGATCCGAACCGAACACAATGAAGTTTGTGGATTAAAAAAAAAAACCGAACGAAATTAAAGTTCTCATCTATTGTTGAGTTTAATAAAAAGAGTATTATTTTTGTGTTCGACAGATGACCAACAGGAAAATGTTGTTTTTTTATGATTTTCTACACAAACACTATTAGCGTTTGTGTTTTCCACATATGTACAGATCCGAACACTAAGGAGCGATATTAAGTTTTTATTTTCGAACACTGCTCTGAACATGGTGTAGATAATTATAACAAATATTTTCTTTACCACTAATAATTGTATGATTTCAAATTAACAATCAAATTTTCTTCTTTTGCAAGAACAACATGCTATGGTTGAAAAAAAACGTACTATTGTTATTGGTAAGCCCATTATGTTTCCTAATAACCATTACATATCTTCTAAATTCAGGACTAATTTTACCAGTGGGAATAAAATTAACCATAATATGCTTAAACATTCTATTTGTTGGTTAAAAATAGTCGCGATAAATTTTGTACTTCGTATTTAGCAAAAAAGCTTATACAGGATGAACCATAAATCACTGAACATCTGTTAATAATTCGCTAAATTTTTCACAAAATCCTAAGCGGGTTTTGAGTGAAAATTTCGTGTACCATTTGTTACTTGTACGGAAACAACAATAGATTTTTTTTTCATTATTCTCCGCATTGCAGTTTTGGACACTTGAAGATGAGTTGTGTGTTGACGAGTGTGTGTTTCTGGTTTCTCATTAACACTATACCGTACTTGTTCGATTTAATCTTGACTTCGTGCTTTAACTGGGTAAAAGTCTCTTAAAGAACCCGAGCACTGAAAACGAGCGATTAAATTACGTACTGTATTCCGTGACGGTGCGTTTCTGGTGCAAAAAAAAAACTTCGAAATTTTTCTTTTGCTTTGAGTTATTGAATTTTGACTAGCAAAATAAAAATCAGAAATTTTTGATCGTTATGTATTTCTGTCAATTGTTCGTAAAACACTAATTCCCCTAATCAATCAAATAGTCCGAGTTGTGATAGGTGAAAATAACACATCGCTGTACTATTCATGGGACTGGATTGTGTGTGGGCTGGTACTCATCATGTTAATATAGTTCACACGGGACAATATCTTCAACATGCATCATTTTAAATTGAATGTGTTCATTTAGGTTACCTCAGTAACCTGTTACAAAGTGCCAGAATGGTGCCAATTAAACCCTCCTAGGACATCGTCATGTTAAAGTGACTAGTGCTTTTCATATAAAGTGTTGGAACTAGAACCGGTCCTATAACATTGGAACTTTCACGTAACAAGTTTGGTGCTAGTAACCTTTCCCCTAGGGCAATGTTTGCTTCGAGCTGACATGCTCTGTCCAGAGCTCTTCCATAACTTTTTTAGAATTGCAAGTGAGATGGCTTATTCCTTTTGGATATTGTCCTTAAGCTGCATAAACATTTTTAGCAAATTAATGTACATGTTACTCTTAGGTAGCTACGAAGAAAAAAATCAAGAGCCCTTGACCATGTTGGAACTTTAATTCTCAATCTTTTATGTTGGCAATGTTATAAATAAAAAATTCATCAAAGAAAATAATGCATTTTTCAAATTATAATTTTGATTTGTGTTTTAAAAAGTTATTTTACAATAAATCTTTAAACCTTATTATTAAGATATTAATCAAATAATATATTTAATTCCTTTAAACTTTATAAATATTATACAAAAACAAAAAACAAATCTTTGAAATCGAAAACTCATAAAAATCTTACTAAACAAAACAGATCAATTGGAATCCTACAAGGACCTTCAAGGTATAAATACAAGTATTTTTTTACATAATAATAAAAAAAAAAATATATAAGTAAAAAGGGTAAGAATATTTTGGTATAATAATAACTTAAGACCACATTTATAGCCTTGTATAAATTTTTAATAGTAAACCTAAAAATATGTGCACAATGGCCTGAATTTGAGAAAATTAAAGTCATATAAAAGCTTTTCTGGTGTTTTTTATTATTTCAATGTATGTATATTTTTATTTTTGTTAGATTTGACAATCAATTATTAGATATGAATTCTTAAAAATAAAGTTTAACGAACCTGATTGGATTTCTTTTAAATCGAATTAATAAATAAAATAACTTTATTGCATCCCTGTCAGAATGCTTGAATAAAACAAAAGATTATTCGAATGTTATAAACGTAACATAAAATGACATGATTGAATAAAAGTGAAAAAAGAATAAAATATTAAATACAATATTTTTAAACAAAATCAAAATCAAAATCTTTAGACAACCAAGCAAAGCGACTAAATTTTATAATCATCATGTGCTTGAATGTTTTATATCTAATCATTTGGCAGAAATATTCATTTTTTTAGAACTACATGGGAATAAGCAATATTTTATTTATGTGTTATTTATTTCGCCAGACATGCATTCTGTATTTTTTTGTATTATTATTCATTATTTTTTTATGATTATTACGAGTATTTTTGATAAACCACAATGGTAAAATGACTGTAAATAACAAAATAAAATCAAGAAAAAACGATAACAGTTAACATGAATGGTTGAATAAACGAATGCATGAATGGAAGGATGAATGACATTTGTTTTACTACGTAAATGTTAAAAAAAGAAAACAGCAATATATAAAACAAAATGCTACAAAAGTAATGAAAAATAAAAAAAATAGATTTTCTATTACAGCAATTTGTTTTTTTAGTAGACCAACAGTCATAATTTTTCTGTCAAAGCTGAGACTTATATGTTAACCAAATTATACATAAATTTAATAAAACAAACTGTGCTTAGCCCTACTATAGCACTTTGTTATTGCCTTTCTGTTTCTTATAGGCCCTTTTTTATTTTCTTTCTAAAAAATTTTGAAATATTTAAGACAGTAATACATTTTTTATGTGTATTGTATATTTTTGAATATACTTCTACCCAGCTAGCATTTGGCTGATTATTTTTTGTAAAAATCACCCAAATGATTCATTTCAGATCAGTTTTGATGATTAAAAACTGATTTATCACTTAAGCGATTAAAAAAAGATTCATAAAGGATTCATTTATATGTTTAAATAATGATTTTTAAATATTTTGAATTTTTATTTTTGCCAAATGAAAAAAATAAAAAGAGAAACTTTCATGTCAGCCGAACCAATAAGAAGCTTGGGTAAAAAATAAGTCCAATAATTATTGACAATTTATGAACATTAATAAAGGGTGTTTTTTTAAGCCCGAAAGAACTTGAAATTGTAAAAAATAACACAAAAAATTAAATTGTAATCAAAAATTTTTTTTTATTCGAAAGATCAATACGTGACATTAACATTTCAAAATGATTTCGGGCATATGGGCACCGCGGCTGTTCTTGACGAAGCGCATTCTGGACGTCCAATTTTGGGCCACTTTTTCGAGCACTGCTGGCCTCCAAGGCGCCAATTGTTGCTGGTTTATCAGCATAAACCAGTGACTTCACGTAGCCCCACAGGAAATAATCGAGAGGTGTCAAATCGCACGACCTTGGAGGCCAATTGACAGGTCCATTTCTCGAAATCAACTTATCGCCAAATTTTGATTTCAATAAGTCGATGGTTACGTTCGCCGTATGGCACGTAGCGCCATCCTGTTGAAACCACATCTCCTCCGGATCAATGTCATCCATATTTTCAAACAAAAAATCATTGATCATGGTGCGGTAACGATCTCCATTGACCGTAACGCGAGCTCCGGCCTCATTTTTGAAGAAATATGGTCCGATGATGCCACCAGCGTGAAAACCGCACCAAACGGTGCATTTTTCTGGATGTAATGGAGTCTGTAGGGTCTCTTGTGGATTGGTCTCGCTCCATATGCGGCAATTTTGCTTATTAACAAACCCGTTAAGCCAAAAATGCGCTTCATCGCTGAACACAATTTTGCGATAAAACAACGGGTCAGTTGCCAACTGCTCTAGAGCGAATCGACGACTGATTTTCAAAGTTAATTTGGACAATTTCGTAGCGTTGTTCAAGCGTGAGTCTATTCATGATGATTTGTCAGAGTATACTGAAACGATAAAAAAAAATATTTCATCAAAATTTAATTTTTTTGTGTTACTTTTTACAATTTAAAGTTCTATCTAGCTTAAAAAAACACCCTTTATTAGTGCAAATTGTTTCTTCTCTTCTTTGCGAAAAACCAATTATTTTTGTTTGGTTCAAAAGCCATAATGGAGCTGATTTTATCGGAGAAAAATTGAAAAAAAAATTACAATTAAAAAATGATATGAAATATAATCAAAAACTATATAATTTACGATTAAAAAATGAGACAAAAACGATTCAATAATGATAAGAAAAACTAACATTAATATTATCAAAAATGAATCAGAAAATTGTATCACAAATGATTTTTTTCAGGTGATTCATCGGTAGGGTACCATTTTCTCACAACGAGAGTATCACTTATGATTGAAAAATGAGCTCATATACGGGTATTTTGCTCTTGAAGCTGATTCCTAAATGATTAAATTATGATGCAAAATGCTAGCTGGGTAGTAATTTTGTAAAAACATACTTATGTACACACGAAGCACATTTTAACGTGAATTTTTACAATTTATTTTTTCACCAGTCAATCAATCAATCAATCAATCAATCACTAATTCAATCAGACAGACAGTCAGTCCGTCAGTGAATAAAACCAGCTAATCAAAATATTTGTGGTTGTTCTTTAATTTGTATAACCTTTAAGTGCACTTGCAAACACCGCTTAGTTAAAAAGAAAAAATAAAAATTCTGTAAAAGCCGCCATTTTATTTATTTTTTTTATAATGCCCCCGGAGTTATTATAAATTTCGTTTAACACTCGGCAGGTTACGCTTATTTTTCTGGTTAAATATTTAAAACTCCTGCAAAGCTCTCAATACGACTGGCATTTCAATTTTAAAAAACTATTTTTTTTAACTAGTGTTCGAAAATAAACAGTACATTATTAAGCTTTCGGCTCACGCATCCAAGAACGATATCTACACTGATAGAAAAATGCATATTCATATTGATGATGCCCTAACATCAGAATTGTGACATCAATGTTACTACAAATGGCATCAATGATGCAAAAAGTAACATCAATCCAATGACTAACGCCTTCGTACAATTTTGTCATTTTTTACGTTTCATATATTTTATGACTATATTAGTGACATCAATTCGATGCCACATTTTGTATATTATTAATATTATTTTCATGATTACACTACATTATAAGAAGCAAAAATTCCTATATTCTATTTTTTTAAATTATTTAGTTAAATACATGAAATTTTTAAAGTAGAATGATTACGAACACCATATGAGGCATGGTGCTGGTGTCTTATTATTGAGAGTTCTGCGTAAAACAAACAAATGCAACGAGTAAGTAAATAATAATATTCTCTCACTTTGACTTAAGTCAATTCCAATGACTTTGACTTAATGACAAACTGTCATTAAATTGATACTAATGTGTCCTTTCTCCGATGTTACTGCGTCATCGCACTGAGGACATGTTCGTCATTTCTGTGATGCCGATGTGTCATCTCATTGATGACATAATTTCATTTTGACCCTGATGACACTTTGGCCGAGTGATGTTAAGGTTGACATCACAATGATGAAAAGTGTCATGGGGTCAGAAAAGAAGACACTTTTCATAGTACTGATGTCAAAATACATCAGCGTTATGACGCCTTTTCTATCAGTGTAGTTGTTTAGTAAATGTGTAGTCTAACACAGCCCTTAATTCTGTTCTTAACCATTTTCAAGAAAGAGCCAAATATTATATAGTGTTTTGTTCTTCGTTAAAAACAGAAAAATTGTAGTGATACTGTAGACAAACATTGTATTTTAATGCAGTGTTCGCAAATAAACAGTACACTGTTTAGCGTTCGGCTCACACACCCAAGAACGATATCTATTTGTTTTGTAATTGTATAGTCGAACACAGCCCTTAATTCTGTTCGTTACTATTTTCAAGAAAAAGCCGAACATTATATAGTGTTCTGTTCTTCGTTAAAAAACAGAACAATTTGTAGTGATACTGTAGAGATACTGAAGACAAACATTATATTTTAATATTCTATAATGTTTCTGTTTTTACATTGATAAAGAAATGAACAAACAAAAAATTTTAGCAACGACCGCACCACCAGCAGCTTGTGTGTGTATTGTGTATATGTTTTGTTTGTGTAAAATTATTTTGCTGGCTTTTTGTTTTTTCGTATGCGTATTTGGTTTTTGTAAAAAAATCTTGGTTTTTTTACCAGCCAAAAGGGACGAACATTAATGAGCCAAACCGAACACACGAACAAACGGAATTTAATGTTCTCATCTTTTGTTGAGTTTGATAAAAACAGTATTATTTTTGTGCTTGAAAGATTACAAACAGGGAAACGTTTTTTTTTTATTTTGTACACAAACACTTTTAACGTTTGTGTTTTCCACAAATCTACCGAACCGAATACTAAGGAGCGATATTTATTGCTCTTAAAGGTGTTTGCAAGTCGACTACTAATATTATTAACGTATAAAAGTTTGGTATTCCGTTTATTTTTTCTACAATATTGATCGTAGATCTTATAAAGTATATATATTTTGGGTCCTTATGATAATACATTTATAACACGAATAGTCGGGAATAGGTTGCTATAGAAATGTAGCCAGATCGTTCTGAAAATATTTGAGATACGAGCAAAAAATACGACTGCATTTAATTTTTTTTTTCCAATAAACCTTCACTTGTTTAAATCTTCGTACAATCTATAAACTTTATTTTTAAAATTTCAACTTCGATAAACTTAGCAGAACACTAGTATGAAAAGTTAATTAAATCGGTTATTAAATGACTGAGTTACAGATAAATAACTAGACTTAAAAAAAATACATGCCTTATATGTACGAAAACTGTCGTACATTGTACGAAATCGTTAGTAATTCGCATCAGGAAATTCTTACATACAATGTACGAAACTACGAAATGCTTTAGTTAAATACAAAATAATTTTTTATAATTTATGATAAAAAAATTTGTGTATTTTACAAAATATTTTTGTAAATTGCATTAAAGTTTTTGTATTTTCGTAAATCTAGTATTCTTCTGCCTGTTCATCGATTTCGAACGAAGACTTCATTCATTTAACTTAAATGTTAAACAAAAACAATAAGCGATTGAAGTCCTCGTTAGCAAATCGATATACAGGCCGTTAGAAAATTATTTTGTTTATTCTGGAAAAAATTATAAATTAATTATTATTATTTAATAAAAAAATTTGCATTCAAAAAATATACAGAAATAATTGATTTAAACAATAATTTAATAAATTTGTAAATTTTATTTTCAAATAAAAATACATTCATAACGTTTTAAATAATATTTTTATGCCAGATTCGAATTCAGCGCAGCCAGATTAGTTAAAGAACATGCTTCATTTCTGCAGTAATTTTTTTTTCTAAATTTGTAGACAAGTGTTATCGTAACAAAAGATGGGAAAACTCAATGGTCGGGTATTCAAATTATTAACCGTTGTTGGAGTTCTCGATTAATTTTGTACGATTAACTGTTCGAATAATTTAAAATTGCTTATTTTCGATAACCGAATAATTCGAATATTTTATGATGATTAATCGATTAATCGAAAACTTGTTTTTTTAAAGTAATAGTTTTTTCTATTATTTAAAAAATAAGTACGTTTTGAACACCCTTTTATTTATTCTTAACTCAGGATAATTTCCTTGAAGTAAAAATGTTTTATAATGTAGTATAGTACAAAGACTAGAACCAAAGAGTTTGGGAATAATTTATTTTTAAGAATGTTTACTACAGACTTTAACCACCATTATTCAGATGAAGAAGATTTTTTTTGAGACAAATGAAAACAACCTTCTACCAGCCTTTAACAAGACTATTAAAAGTATTAAAATATTTAAAGAATCAAAAAGAGATTCACGTGGTATACTAGAAGACTACCAATTTTTAGAAAAGACAAGAAAAAGAACAGAGAAATTGGATATGCTTTATAATGCTTCACTTTCAATCTGTCCAACGTCAACAATAAGTGAAAGAAATTTTTCTATATCAAGTTTCATAAAAACAAAAGAAACATGAAGTACCTTTTGTTAAATTTTTGTTATTTTTTTAATAAAATTTTTATATTAAAAAAAATAATTTGTTATTAATAAGATTTCCGTATGAAGTGCTAAATTCCCAATTTTTCATATTCGATAACTACACTGAAATTTATTGTTGAGGTAAAGCCCGCTTCTATGCGCATTTCACTGGTTACTTAGTAGGGTATTCATTTAATCGGGCTTTTGCTTTAATCGGTTAATCGCTCGATTAATTAACCGAGGTTTTGGTTTAATCGGTTAATAATCGGTTAATTTTGTTATTGATCGGTTAACCGATTAATAAAGTTTTGTTATAAATTAAGTAATTTCAATAAATAAAAATGCAAAAATTATTTATTATTGGAGTCTTTTAGTAAAAAAAAAAACAATAACATAACGAACAAAACAATTCTTGAACTAAAACGAGCAAACAAAAAAGTAATAATATGAAAAACACATTTCATAATTTATTCATAATATTTGTATGTATTTATTTTAAAAAATCTGTGAGATTTTTTTTATTAATTATTTCAATAGTTTGAGATTTTATTAAATAATCGTTTGGAAAAATAATTTGGTTAAAATGTTTAGAATTTGAGCGATTCTTTTCTTTAGTTTTGATAAAACTTGATTTGGAAACAATTCTTTCACTTATCGAAGATGTTTCAGAAATCGGAAGCAACCCATAATACAGATTTAAGATTACGTATTGCACATGTTTACAAAATTTAACTGTTTCATATGACGTCACTTTCGCATTTAATACACACACACAGAAAACAAATTGGTTGGGAAACGGTTGCAGTAATAAAATATTGATCAAGTTACATGATTTATTATTGCAACTACACACAGAAAACAAATTGGTTGGGAAACGGTTGCAGTAATAAAATATTGATCAAGTAGCATAATTTATTACTGCAACTATCAAAAATGTATAGTTCTAATTGATTTTTTATTCTCTTGATTATTAAAACGTTGTTCTAACTGAAATATGATTCCTTTAATTCTTTTATTAGTTATGATAACTAATTTAATTTAGTTCTAAAAATTAGCACAAATGGTTAGAATCTCAACCGAATTTAATACAGGGCAATACTGAATATTGGTCATTGCAATCAATAATTTGCTTTCGTCAATAAATTTTGTAATATAAAAGTCAATTCATTTATTGCAGCTAATTATTGATTGTTGGAATAGTTTCAATTCGAGTACAACAAATGAAAATATAATTATTCGGAATTCACAACCAAAAAATAGTTAAAAGCCCCAATTGCTTACTAAATTTTCTGTCAAAACATTTGATAGATTAAAATAATTTTTAATTTTATATTTAAAAAATATGTTTGCGATAAAAAATGGAAAATGTCCAAAAACTTAATAAATAGGGGTAAGTAATTTACGTATTCTTATAGGTATGAACATATACACGTACATATGTATGTATTATTTTTTTTTATACCCTGCAAATTATATTGGACTACTTGATCCATTTTGATACTGTGCTGGTCCAATGTAATGCAAGTTTGGACCATGTCATTTTTAAAAAGAGTTTGCAGTAAAACGACATGTCTTCGTTTTTTAACGACATGTTTTCGTTTTGAAACGATTTCAAAGCTAATCCTCTGAAGTATACCATGGAGTAGTTTTAAGACTTCTCCTTTGTAATGCAAGCTGGGTTATATGGTCCTGCCCTAGGACATCGTACCGTAAAATAAGCCATTTTTTTCCTTTCATTGGGGTTGCCTTTGGATAAGTCCTTGCCCCTTATGGGCTACATTTGACCGGTTAAAAAAAAAATATATTGATAACGACAATCAAATCTCTTGGTATGAACACCAATTATATATTAATTCAGTTGCATCTATCATATATTCGGTTGTAAGCAAATTTTTGTTTTCTAAAAACCATACTAACAACTAACAATATCTGTGGTTATAACTGATAGTGTACTAAAATTCAAATGTTGCTATCAAAAATATTATGCTAAGCAACGAAATTTTCAGTAATTGTAACCGAATTCTATGATAGTACATGCAACCGACGAAATTCGATTGGCGACAAATTCGGTTGTGATCATGAATCTGTTTTCTCTGTGTACCATTATTTCGGCTAATTTTGTTAAAGACTGTTTGTGTTACAATCGAGAGCTTCTTCTATTGTCATCTGACTTATCCTGGCAAAGCTTAGCACCGAATATTCTGCAAAAAATGAAATACGAACCCGTAGTTTCTGTTTTTGTACTGTATTTTAAGAATGTATTTCTCGAAGGAAATATATTGTAGGAAAAAATATTTTCCAAACATATACCTTTTTTATATGAGACGAAACAAATAATTAAAAACGCAAAAAAAAATATGTTATAATACTACAAAAAAACTAAAAATAGTTGTTACATCGGTTAATCGGTTAATCGACTGAAATTAACCGGTTTAATCGTTAATCGAAAATTGCCAATTTTAAATTAACCGATCAGTTAATCGGGTAGTAATTAACCGGTTAACCGATTAACGGTTAACCGAATCAATACCCTATTACTTAGGCCAGATATCTTACCAACAGGCATCAGTATGTTCAAAGTGGTAACCATAAATCAATACTTCTAACTGTAGCGAGGGGTGTACCGTAGAGTGGTTCGGTCCCCCAAACAAAAAAAAAAAAAGTTGAGCCAGTCACCCCTAGGATAAAAGATTAGTTGAAAAGGACTCCAAAAAAAATTTATTTAAATTTTTGCCACGACTCTGGATACCGCGCTTTTAGTTTTTTGTATACTGCGTCGCCATTTAAAGTCCGATCATAAAATATTGCATATCGTTATTCATGGCTCTTCTATGGCTTCATTTTTGGCTTTGGTGACATTTTAATCCGACATCAAATTCTGGGCGTCACTTATACCATCTTGGGACGTACCACCCTAATGTCCATTTTTTTCACGTGGCATGAAAGCCCTTTTAAAACTTTGTACATCTAGCTTTTAATGTACTCACTTTTATACCACGCCCCAAAATTAGGCCCACTTTTCTTTACTTATATATAACATTGAACTTTTTGGTTTTTATATAAAGCACCGCATTTTGAAGTAAAATTTCATTGTATCGAATATCAGTTTTAATGGCCTCACTATGGCTTAATTTTCGTGTTTGGTGACATTTTAATTCGACAACTAAAAGCGCGGTATCCAGAGGCGTGGCAATAAAATAAAAAAATTTTTTTTTGGAATCCTTTTCAACTAATCTTTAATCCTAGGGGTGACTGGCTCAACTTTTTTTCGAACCACTTTAGTGTACCGCGGGGGTCAATTATTGGGCCCCTTCTATTTTCGCTTTATCCTGATATCCTGATATCCGAGTCAACTTACACACTGCAAAGTAAGAATTTATGCTGACGATGTTCAGATTAACATCAGCTGTGATACATCTGGCATTGAACAATGTGTCTTAACTTTGAATACTGAGTTAAAACATGTTTATGAATGGGCTACTGCTAATGGTCTTAGTATCACCCCAAAAAAATCTAAATATCTTGTTATCCAAAAACGAACTTATACAACCGATCATATACCTGATATTTTTCTTAGTAATGAACGTATTGAAAGGGTAAATACAGCAAAAAGTCTTTGTATTATTCTTAATAAGAACCTGACATGGTGCAACCATATTAATTATTGTACACCTATCAATATAAGAATACTTCTTGTCAAAACCTATTTATTGCCAATTCTGATGTATGGATACGAATTATTTGCAAATGTGATGCCACAAGTGCAAGAAAATTAAACTCAGTCTTTAAATGTATTGTACGATACGTATATGGCGTACGAAGGTTTAATTCTGTTTCTCCTTCTGTTTTAGTTTGAAGACCTTCTCAAAACAAGAGTACTGATATTAATGCACAAAATCGTGTTTACTCAGCAACCACAACATCTCTATAGCCACCTTACCATATCTAGCTCTAATAGAGGTAAAAGTGTTTTATTGCTTAGACACCAAAGTTAAACATTTGATTGGCAATTTTTCCTTAATGCAATCCGTCTTTGGAACCTACTCCCGCATAATATACACATAATTAGTAACGCACTGAGCTTTAAAAAAACCATTTAACATTTTTTTTGCATGCTATTTTTTTTTTTTTTTTTTTTTGTGTTATGATTTTTAATATTATCATTTGGTTTATTTTCAATTTAATTTATTATTTAATAATTTTTTTTCTCTATTAAATTTTTTCTTTTGTTTTAAAATTTTATCATTTACAAATTATAATTTTTATTTGTAATGTTTCTGCTAAAGTGCAATGCCTTATGCCATAAGTAAGAGTGAATGTTTTAGAATAAAACATGCTTCCCTTTTTAAAGAGCAAAACATTTTTAAAAAACGAACACTTATTCAAACTAGTGGTGGTGAAGGTTTTACAAATTATACAGAGACCTTTGAACGTTTATACATGTGTGCGTGTGTTTTTTTTTAAGTACAAAACAGAAACGTTATACAAATATATTGCATTTGGTTGCTGTTTTTCAAGAATATGTTTACCACTTTATCCTAAGAATTTAGAAAAAAATACATTTCTAAATTATGGTTCATCCTACCTGGTAGTTTAAAGAAAAATTGTAATAATAGAACACTTTTATACGGCTGATAAAACCCTTCTTTTAGCTATCGGTAAGCTGTGAAAACGGGCATCAATAGTATGAATGTTTGATTAATTTTTGCAGATGATAATATACCCTACAGGAGATTAACCCTCTAACAGTCAAGAGCTTAATTTTAATGGCAACCCATTGTTAATTTTTTTTTTTTTAATAATTAATCTTTTGTAAAGTTGTTGTTGTTGTTTTTATTTTGTTTTTCTTAACCTACTTACAACTACAATTAATGTTGAGAGAATTTCAACTAATTGTAGTGGGGAATGTAAGATGAGATAAACCCACTGTTTATTGTTGATGTGTTTTGTTAAAGCTTTGATATTGTAACAAGTAGAACTGTTGCTATAAGTCTTATACGCTTAACAGTTTTATTTGGTTTAATATCTTTAGTTTTTCTAAAACGTTATGGATGAAGTTTCCTGATGATCTGGCCTAAGCAACCAGTGAAATGCGCATAGGAATAGCTTATCCCATCAACAATAAATTTCAAGTGTTTTTATCAATGATAAAAACTGGGAATTAAGCACGAATAACAAAATCTTTTGAAATTTTTTAATAATGTTTGCGCAAAAACAAATAAATTGAAGGCTGAAGTTGAAAATTTGCTTTATTTCAGTGATCGAAAGTAACAATGGTTCATTGAAAAAAAATGATCATCGTTTGTGACAAAACTAAAATTTAAGTTCATATTTGTATTTTGATACTGCTTCTTAAATTTGATTAAAAATCATTTATTTATGCCCTTTTTAATACAAAAAAATTTTAAAATGCTAATTAATTCTATACACAAGAACTAGTAATAAACCGGTTCGTTCATAAGAACCCAATATGGTCCGAGTGTCCTAGTACACGTCTAGAACCAATAGAACTAGTGGTATAGAAAAGTTTACAGTTGAGAACTAGTACTGGATATTTTTGCTCTAGTTTGGTACTAGCTACTTCAAAAATAAGATATGCTACTACATACATATGCACATAAATATGTCAACACTCTAATTATATTTTGTGTACTGTTCACATATTGGTCGCTTCTATCAAATATGAACGGCTTAAATAAATATTTTTCAGAATTCCCAACTCAGCTGCCCAACAAACCAACTCTATGACTAAGACATTTTTGTTGATATAAAAAGATTATAAACCGAATGGTGAAACAACCTCTAAAAAATTCGATGGGAATTAAAAAACAAAGATTAAAAAACACGGCATTTTGAAGGCGAATAGGTGGCAGTATTCAGTAGGGACAGGCGTAACTTATTATTATAGTTTTTGTTCTATTTTATACAGAAACCTACGCACACCAATAACCTTTCATTCAAAACACGTGGTAGTAGAGGCTATAGAAAAAAAACACACGTGTTAATATACTGACTGACAGAACTATATAATTTATTCCATTAATGTATAAAAAACGCTGTAGTTAGAGTTTTTGCTATCAAAACAACACAAAAAACTTCAAAGTATTTTTTTTTATTGATTTGAAAAGTAAAAATTGTTTTAAAAACAAACATGACACAACAAGGACATTATTCTAACTTAAATATAAAGATAGATTCAATACATTAATAGCATATAAGAAGAGCTTTTTCCGCTAAAAAAAACATTGTAACATCAACACGAAGACAATGTTGTACTCATTCCCTTTGTATGTTTCTCTTTTTATACCCTCCACCAAACCAGTTCTAAAAAAAGTATACTAAGTTTTTCATTCCGTGTGCAACTGTTTTATTATTCATCTAACACCTCAAAAAGTCTATATACCCTGCAGATAATATTGGACTACATGATCTATTTTGATGAAATGGACCATGTCATTGTTAAAAAGAATTTGTAGTGAAACGGCATGTCTTCGTTTTGAAACGAAAAGTTTTTGTTTTTAAACGAAGTTTAAACTAATCCTCTGGAGTATTACCATGGAGTAGTTTCAAAACAAGTCCACTACTCCTTGGTAATGCAAAACTGGTCCAATCCTACGACAACGTTATGTTAAATCGACCACCTTTAAACCATATATTTGGAGTAGTTTTAGAGTACTCCTACTCCTTTATGGACTACTCTTTACATGCATGTATGGACTAGTCTCGTTATCTGCAGGGTATATTCTGGGTCCTTAAGTAATTCTAAGTCGAATAAGCCATGGCCGTCTGTCTGTCTCTCCATCTGTCTGTCCCTCTGTTGAAATTACGATCACTTTTGAACGACTGAAAATAACAGAATATGTTTTTGGTGTCAGCTTGTTTGCAGTACTCCAGCAAAATTACTTCAGTAGGATGAGAGTTATGAATCAAAATGTGGAACAACCACCCTTAAAATTGATCATTTTGTTACAAAAACTAGCATAAATAGTAGCAGAATGCACAAATCGACATGAGATTTTGCACAACTTCATTCTAGATAACTACAAATCATTTCATGCAAATTTTCTTTTATTTAAACCATATTATATTATATAACCTACTAGCATTAACATTGTTAAAATCCAACAAAAGTATGTTGCTCTTATAATAGGGTTACCTCCAACCATATTTTTTTCTGCGTGTATGTATTCAAACTCAAATTATACTTATTTATGATATTTCTTTAAAAACTATAATATTTTACAATAATTTGATTCAGTATTTAAATATTATTTTTTAATATTTTTTATTAAATCACAATTAAAAAAATATTTTATTTTGGAAAAATTCTTTTATGAATTTGTTACTACATATATATTAATAAAAAAATACTCATTTTTAACACATACAAAAAGGACTGCTGTTGGTTTTTTATATCTGAAGATAAAACCTCTCAAAGAAATTGTTTAACTTTACCCCGTAGAGTTCTCTATTGGTATGCTAGAATTTTTCATTAGTATTAAGCGCCTACAGGTATACTACGTTTTTTTAAAACACAAGAATAAGCTCTTAATGCAATTGAAATCATCGTTTTCATAGCGATTCGTGGAAAATGAATATTGGGGAAAAATAAAATATTTGATTTTATATAACAAGTACAAAGAACCAATTTATTTAATATTTAACAACAACTTTGTTTGATTTGTTCATTCGTTTCGTACATTTTTGTACATTGTACGGAAAAACATGATGCGATAATCAAAGGTTTTCTTGGAAGTCAAAAATTTCATTAATAAGATTTAGTTTTAATGTGCTAAATTCCCAATTCTTACTATTGATAAACTGAAATTTATTGTTGGTTTTAATGTTTTCGGCAATGGAGGGCAGTTTTTGTATGTATAAGGCATGAATTTAAATCGGTATGAAAAAAATATATATGGAAGTGTTGCGTATAAACATCAGCCTACTACTTTTATATAAAACAATGTGTTTGTTGTTTACTCGTTGTTTTTCATGTTTGTACTTTTCACATACACAGAGGAAAATATCTCAAGAAAATTTTTAACAACACAGTTTGTTAAAAATAAAATTTTAGGTCAACAAACTTTTTGTTTGATTCAAAGAAAAAATTACTCAAATTGGCACTTTGCAAAATAGCACTCAATAAAATATATTTAATAATGAAATATTTAAATATTTCTTCATATTCAATAAAAAAAATATTTGAATCAAATTAAAGACAGTATTTTAACAACTCTTGTCCATTTTTAAATAGTTCATAATTCTCATTTGTTTTACAGTTTTATTTGAATAATATATTTAGTTTTGCCAAAGTCGTTGGAAAAGGTTTCCTGATGATCTGGCCTAAGCAACCAGTGAAATGCGCATAGGAACTTACGTATCCTCGCATAATAAATTTTAGTGTTTTTATAAAAATAAAAAAATTGAAAATTTATGACATCATCATTAATAAATAAAAAAATAAAGATTCGATTAACACTTTGTTTGATTTATTCAACATTTTTAACAATTTATTTTAACAAATCAAGTAAACATTTTGTTGAAAAAAATTATTTTGTGGCAACAACTTTTTTTATTGACTCATAAACTTGGTTGTTGACTAAAAATTTAACAATTATACATACAAACTTTTTTATCAATACCGCAAAAATCGGTATCGCAGAAAATTCAAAAATTTTTGTAATCAAATATGCGATTTTCGTATTCAAATATGAAAATTATTTTTTTCTGTGTATAATCAAAAAATTAATTGTCATACTTAAGATTAAAGTTTCGTTCACAATGGCAGCAACAATTTCGTTTTTTCTTTTATCTTATTTCTTTCCAAAGTATTTCATATATTTCTTTCATATTTCAAACAAAATTGTAACTTCAGTTTTTTTTAAAAAGTTAAGTCTACTTCAGCTTTAGCAACAATTTGTATTAAAATATATGTAAATGACGTTTAAAATAATTTTATTTAGTTTTGAAAGAAAATTTTAATAAAATGTTTAAGAAATTAAAAATAAATACATATATAATATTGTTGTAGGAAAAATTTGCAAACGTCTTTTAATTTAAAATATGTGTGGCTGCGGAAAAAATTGTTGCTCTATTATGAACACCAGTGAAAATGTTGCTGCCTTTTGTGAACCAAGCTTAAATCATCAATATTATTAAATAAAGTATTATTTAAAAAACTAATTGGAAAATACAACAGGAAGTTTTGCAGGACACGTCAGAACCCTTATTGAAAAAAAGTACCACATAATTAATTATCCAGTCAAACTTTATTTTATTTCCTTTCTTCCAATTTATTTTGCTTAACTAAATAGTTTGTCTACAAACCCCTTTTTGAGGACAAATTGAACATTAATCAAAATACGAAATTAATGGTACTTATCACTTAGTAACTGTAACATTTAAGACCAAATAATTTTTCTAAATTCTTTTTTTTTTAATTTAAAACGTCCACCTTCCCTAAAGGATACAATACAATAACCATCAAAAAATAAATAGAAAAGTAAATGATTTTCAAGATAAAAAACAAATAAACAACAGAATAATAAATACATTTTTTTCCGAAACAGTATTTTGTTGTGCTGTTAACATTTTTCTTAAGATTACTACTCCATAATAATCTTTAAATAGGAAATGAAATAAATTTTTTGAAACAAATTGCTAACAGTTTCAATTTTTCTTGTTCTCTCTCTTTTTCTTCATTTCTACTCACCCACATCCCCAAACAAACGCATAAACAAATGTTAAATGATGATGGTGATGCGAAAATAAATAGGAATCTTTAATGGGCAACTCAATGGGAACATTGCGTAGCAGTTCACCAGGACCTAAAGGAGAGCCAGGTATAAAAGGTGAAATAGGCCGTACTGGTGAAAGAGGTCAACCAGGACAAAAGGGTGAACGGGGTGATCCAGGCATGACGGGTGAAAAAGGCGATAGGGTAAGTACTATTAATATTATACATGTATGTGTGTACACACACATTTTTACTTCTTTAGATTTGTTGTAAATACAAATACATAAATTTTCTGTGAATAACATATTTTGTGTATTTAAGAATGAATATAAATTAAAGATTTATACAACCACATACAAAGGAAAGACACATACAAGTATATATGTAGATATGTAGAGAGTTTCTACGAATTCTTGCTAAAAATTAGACAAAATTACACAAAATACAGTAAGATAAAAAATTTCATTACTGCTTTATTTTGCTCAAATTTTGCTTATTTTATGGAGTCTGTTATTCTAAATTTATTTATGCAAACTCAGTTTTATCTTAATCTCAAAACTCTTGATCGCTTTGGGATTTGTAAACCCTTATGACACTAAATTTTTAATGCATTTTTCAAGTTTTGGTGAACAGTGCAGATATAATGTAATAGAAAAATTTACCAAGTGCAAAGAGTTCAGCTGTTAATAGCAAATTGTAAAAAAGTTATGTCAAAAAAAAAAAAAAACAAAATTAAAATTGTTCACCTTTTTTGACATTTCAAGCTTGAAATATTAAAAGTGTGGCTGAATCAGCGGCTTAGGAACAATTTCAGCGACTTGCCGCTTTTTGTTTTTATGTTTCTCATAAACAAAAAATTGACAACATTTAATGAAATGAACTAAATCATAACAAAGAAAAACTGAAAAAAAAAAATTTTCCTTACATTTTTTTCCGACATTTACTGTTTCTTTCTATCATTTCTATATCCATTCAATGACTAAAAAATGTTGTGTTATTAGGGCTTAAGTAAGGAGTCAAAACGAAAATTCGCCTTCTCTGTAATTAACATAAAACTTAGATTCAAAGTCAATTTATCGATTAATTTTTAATAATTGAATCTTAATATTTGGCTTTTTTTTGCACGAAAAATCTAAAAAAGTTTGGAAACTGAAAAACTATTCGAAACACAATGATTGTTTTATCAATTAAAATAAGTCGTATCGATTTTAAACATTTTTTTTGGCTGATACATAAAAAACCAAACGAAATTAGGTGTTAATTGGAAGAGGTAAGATCTATATAAATATAATATCTATGGGGACAATAGCTCCCCACACGGAAGAATAAATTCAGAACATATTTATTTAGAAGATTTGTTTTAATCAGTTTAAAACGGCCAAAGAAATTACAGCTCAAAATCACATTTAACAATTGTACAAAATCCTCTTACAAAACATGCTTATCGAATAAAATCGTTTAAATATTTTTAAAATTTTTCGTAATCTTCCTTTTAATCAATAAATTAATCACATGCATGATCAATTACTTATTGTGATAGACAAATAGATAATTTTCCTCGTGTTCATTATAATTAAGTTGCCTGTAACAAGAGTATGGTTGAAATAACCATAACATGTTTAGCAGTTTTCCCTTTTAAAATAGCTAAATCTCTTGTGATTCTGTAGAATTATACTTTGTCGTTGCTTATAGAGAGAATTTATTTCGTCATATAAAGCGAGCCAAATAAGTGTAATATTTTCCCTTAACTCTATCGGAATATTCTATTTGAAATTCTTTTGATCATGCATTTATTTCTTAACAATTTTTTGTTTTATTGTTTTACACATACCAATTGTATCTTAACGTCTGTGTTCAGGTTTACATAAGATTATAAGTATAGGCCAATTTTTTCCAACAGTTCAGCCATTTCTCATTCAAATATCGTTTTAGAAATAGGTTTCCGAGAATATTTTAGAGATTGAAATATACTTAAAAGCCCCTTGTATCGTTGGATCGATTGTTTATTGCATATAGAGTTTTTTTTCCCGGACTTTTTCGATTCCCGGGAAAGCGGGAAATTTTTTTAAATTTCCCGGGATCCCGGGATCCCGCTCCATATAAATAAAACAAAGTAAATTTTGATATTATTTAATGACAAAAACTTTTATAAAAAAAAACGTAAGGGAACTTGTTTACAAAGAAAGTAAATGAAATGGTTCAATACTAAAAAATTGATTGAAGATTGAAATAGGAACTTGAATTATTATTACCTCACGCCTTTATTCCCTATTATTATGCTTTTATTATGCTCTGGATACAAGATAAAAAGATAACATAAACATAACAATTTAATTCATAAAACAATAATAAAAACAAAATAAAAATTAAGGTACTCAAGATATGAGATCAAAAAGTTAATTAATAAAATAGATAAAATATTTTAAAGAAATATACAACATTTTTTATATAACATTTTTTAAAATAACTTTCTGACACACTCAAAGCGCTTAGTAAGTCTTCAAAAAGTATATTCCTGATTTTATTTACTAATTATCATGTTTTCGAAAAATTTCGTGCATTTTTTTACCTAGGTTGGACAAATAGTTAAAAGTGCACCGTTGTAGCATGCTTCGAATTCACAATCAGAAGCATTTTTTTCTTTTTTATAAACAACGTCTATGTCAGTCAAATGTATGTCAAGGTGGATGCAAAAATAGCATCAACCGGACTGCTTCTTACAAACCTTTTCATTTCAATAGGTCCATTTGTAATCTTTAGGACAATGTCTTTTTTAAGTTGTATGTTGTAGTATCTTACACGAGTTTCCAAAATGTTATTTTATTTCGGTTTCCCCGCACTTCTAGGTATATAAACCAACATAAATTGAAATTGAAAATTTGTGCTTATCACCCAATAAACATATCGCTCCTTCATTGCATCATAGTCATATCTCAAAATTTGAAGTAACTTTAGCAAAGTTTTCCTTCATACCTTCTCGTATTATATCTCAAACTGAACCGAAGTTATAGCAAAATATATCTTTAAATCGGTACATTTTTAAAACTTTAATCGCATTTTGCCAAGATCGTTTGTTTTTGTAGATATGACTATGTTGCAATAAAGGAGCGATATGTTTAGGTATCTCCTATTTTTAAGACTTGTTCATGGACAATGAAACTTTACTGTCTGCATCTTATTTTGAATTAATGTTCTTTATTAACCCATTTCGTCCCAGCGATTTTTTTTTCGAGTAACTTTATAAATCTTGGTGGTTGATAGATAATTTGGGGCTAGAAAACACGAATCTGAAGTCCAATTTTTTTTTTAGATTTTTTGTTTTTGAGAAAAATGCTGTTCGATTAATCGAACATTGGGCACTATTAAGCATTTTTGTTTTATTGCTCCTATAGATTGTAAATATAGAAAACCTAAGTTTTTTATAAACTGAAACTAATTAATTTTATTTAGTTAAAGAAAAATAGAACAAGGGATTTATTAAAATTAAAAATATACAGTTGAACCTTGATTATGTGGCTCGCACAGGACCGGGCTAATATATATATCGGGTGATTCATCGTGAAGTTTAAATTAAAATGTAAAATAAAACACATAAATTTAAAAGTGAACTTGAAATTTTAATTATCGGTTAAAAGAATAATTTATGGCATTAACTGTATGTAAATGATATCATGGTAATGTTGGCCATGACTTTGTCTGAGGTGGTCCATTCGGCAGGTCCAATTTTGGGCGACTCATGCGAGCATAGCGACTGGTATCTCGCGAATAACACGAGTAATGTTAGCTTCCAAAGCGTCAATCGTAGCTGACTTATTCCTGAAGATCCCACATATCCACAGAGAAAATAGTCTACGGTGTGATGTCACACGATCTAGGTAGGCAATTTACCATAGCAAATCATGAAATTATGTGCTCACCAAAATATATGGCTCGCAGCACCGTCTTGTTGAAACCAAATCTCACCGAGACCATGCGCTTGATTATCAGTTTGCTCTACTGGAGACCTACTGTCCCGGTTATCGGAAATATAGGGCTGTTCCGTTTTGGCGAAAGTAAGGGAATTGCTTAAGATGTTTCCAAGGCGTTTGACAGAGTCTGACATGGTGCACTCTTGTCAAAACTTGTTTCATTTGGTGTCGGTGATAATTTCTCTCGATTTATGTCGAGTTTTCTCAGAGATCGCACTATACGAGTTGTTATAGATGGAGTTTCGTCAAACGAGTTCCAAACTCTTTCAGGGGTGCCACACGGCTTCGTTCTTTCTTCTACTATTTATATTTCCTATTTTTCTAAAAGACCTCCTATATCAAAATTCCAACCCTATCTACTCTTTGGCAAATGACAGCAACCTTTGCCATTCGTAATCAGTTGATTATGGACCAAGCGTGTCCGATGTTTGTGCTATGAGTCAGAACATGATTGATACGCCGAGACCGAAACCCGTACGTTTGTTCGTTATACAAGTTTTTCCTCAAGAGCCCATCCTTTTGTGGTCGATTAGCCGGTATATCGTACAATGCATTACAGGGAAAATTCGTTTTTTGGTCGGACTGTTCGTATGTGGAATAACCTTCCTGCTGGAGTCTTCCCTCTCCCTGTCAACATAAATAAATTCTAGTCGAATGTTCACAGGCACTAATACCTCTTCTCTCCTTCCTATAACCTATTTTCCTAGTTCCAACCCAATGAAATGCATTAGTAGGGGTCATCCTCTGAGTGCACCGATTTTTCTCAATTTTGGAAAAATTTGGACCAATGAATACTCTCTCAGCTACAGCTGCTATATTTACTTCACTACGTGCAGGATGTGGTCTAAACGGCCGAGTATCATCCACCAATGTAAACTGGGACTCAATATTGCGAAGGATGTTTGCAATAGTGGTTTCATTATGCGCACCGTAAGTTCCTCGAATCGCACGAAAAACATTTCTCACAGAACGGTGATTGTGCATAAACTTTTTATTGATCAGCAAAAACAAAATAAATATGTTTCCGTTTATTCAAATGAGTGAAAAATTTATATTATGGTAATATGCGATGATTCAGTTAGCCTAATAGAGAAAAAACAAAAGTGCTAAATAGTGTCCAGTGTTCGAAAAATCGAACACTGCTTTTTAAAGTCAAATAGCAAAAACTCAATTGAAAAACAAGGAAATGTTTTTGCTGTTGTTAAAAGTTTAATCGTTTTTCAATGGAACTACATTTCTACTTTTTTCATTTTTTTATATTTTATACAAAGTTTTCAGTTTTTAAAATAATGCCAAAATTAAGGTTTTTTCTTCCCCCTAGTTATACAAGGGAGGAGTGAAGTGGGTAAAAACTTTAATTTTTTTATTTGTAGCTAACCACTTACAATATATAATTGTTTAAAAAAATTAGTTCTTTGTCTTACCTAAAAAAAGTAAAAAATTTATAAAAACACGTAAAATTTACTGTTCGAAAAATCGAACATTGGGACGATATGGGTTAACTCTTCACTTCACTAAATGTAATAATTATCAACTGTTGCACTGCCCATTCTGCTTTTAGTAGATTTATTGCATCAGGAGACATTGATTTCAATACATGGACTCACTTCTTGCAATTGATCTAATCCACAACCCATCCACAGATGCTAATTTTTAGAGAATAGAAAACTAAATTTAAAAGTATTAATAGCTATTTTCTGAAATTATGAGGATTTTTTTATTTCCCGGGATCCCGCAAGAAAAATCCCGGGAAAACGGAAAAAAAATAATGGAAATTCCCGGGAATTCCCGGGAATTCCCGGGACGGGAAAACCCGGGAAAAAACCCTAATTGCATAATAAGCAATAATGAACTACACACAGAAAAAAATACCAATTTTAAATTAACATGGCGAAATGTTGATTGAGAATCATAGTAAATTTCAGCAAAAGTATGCCTTTTATTTAAATTTATCATTATTTCATATTAATTTTAAATGAAAAATAATAAAATAACCTTAAACCACGTTTATTTAATATTATTCACTGTTAAAATAACATTGTTCAATATTGAATTCATAAAAATCTGTTTTATGTTAAAATCAAAAGTTTATCTTGTTAAATTAACATGCATACATACTTAAGTATGTACATTTTTTTATTTTCATGTTTAAAATCTATTATAAAAGAAGACAATTCCCGTATTCTTTTAATTAACATTATTTAGTTGAATAATACATCAAGTTTTTAAAGTAGAATGATGACGAAAACCATATCGTGCCATTCTGCTGATGCTTCTGTTAACTAAGGAGAATACAAAATAAGTAAAATATGTGTTACAGGCTTAAGTGTTTTGAATTATTCTAAAATAAATGCAAATGTTATCTCTGAAGCTTCTTCACACTGTTACATCACACTAAAACCAATTTGATTCTGCATGAAATTCACGTTGTTGCAACTTGAAATAACTTTCATGCAACGTGATTCGAATTGTTATTTGTTATTGTTATTGTTATTGTTAAATTAACAATAATTATAGTTATTTTAAAAGGAAAAAATTTTGTTCGCAAGTTATTGTAAAATCATGTTAAATTAACATGAAGTAACATTGAAGCAAAGTCACCACCGAAAACGGTAAAATCGATCTTGTTTTCGACGATTTTACATTGATTTTTTTCTGTGTGTATGTATTTATACACAACATACAATTGATACAAGGGCTTTGTGAATACGGCAATTGTGTTTCTATTGGCTTTATTTTTTATGATTAAGCCCAGCACATTGTCTAGTGACGACGTTTGGATCTAGTAAAATAAAACTTTGTGGATAGCATCGATTAAAACTTTAAATAAAAATTTATAAGACTAAATTATGTTTTAAAAAATACATCAGCATGCAGCTTCACCAGTCTAAGCAGGGCTGTGGAGTCGGAGTCGGAGTTGAGGTTTTTGTACCGGAGTCGGAGTCGGAGTCGTAGTACCCACAAAAACTAGCGACTCCGACTCCGACTTTTTTGCATAAAAATTTTTCCAATATTTTTTAAAATAAAAAATTTTAATGACCAATTTCTCCAATTCTTTTTAAATATCAATTCATATTTAAATATAATTTTCCTTATAATTTTATTTTAATTTGACATAAAAAAACAAATTTTAAACATAAATTGATATTTAAATAAATTAGTGGAATTGGCCATAAGAGGGTCTGCTTTTTGAAATTGTGAAGTCAGAAAATAAGGACCAGTATACTTTTCATATCAAAAATTAAAAAATTGAGATAACATTATATTTTGACAATTTATAAGAATAGTTATATAAATTGTATCGAAGCATGTCCTTTTCTATGCTTTAATGTGACCTCAAATTTCTGTAACAAAAACCAGCGGGTTCACTATTTGAATTTCGCCAAGATATCGTTAATGAAATAGAGCCGAATTAAGAAATTTAAAAATTAAATTTGTAAAGATGTTGTTTTTTATTTATCGTATATTAACAAATATATTTGTAGCCATGTTCATGAATATGACTTGAAATCAGCTGTAGCTCCTGTGGTGAAAGCATTAAGTGAACTACATTTAAAGTTCCAACCTTCAAGGTGAATTATAATAGAATAAAAGGAAAAGGAACTCGGAAAAATACATGACATTGTTCCAGATATAATTCCCATCAATGTGGGGGTTAACCGGAAAAATGATTTGAGAATACTTTTATCTTCTCAGTTTAGGGAAAATTGGAGAGATATTAAAGACTTGCAATTTCAAATTTCGGTCTTGGACAATAATAATATTGAATTAGGAACGGAAAATGCAATGGCGAGTTCTTGATGCCTTTAACGTCTAAGCCAATTGGACTTGGTGTTGTTTTCAACTTTTCTATCTCGAAAGCTACATTAGATAGGACTTATGAAAATTCACACATCTATAAATTCCAACAGTATAAAAAACGTTTTTTGAAAAAGATGTTAATTGGTGCAGTTTATCTCTCCCCTACAGAACTATTTTTACATTTTTTAGCACTGTTTGCATAATTTTAATAAATTAATATAACCTTTAAAATATACTAAAGTTCAATGATCCCATACGGCTTGAAGCAAAACTCGTTTCTTTCGAAAGTTCGTAACAAATGTAACATCCAATACTCGATTAACAATAAATTAGCCTGTCGAAGAACATTTCATTTCTCTTAGCAGGGATTACTTCCCCGTTAAATGACGCAATATTTACATTTAAGACAATTTTGTTATTTAAATGTTATATGTATGTTGCTAGTCTGTTATGCGTTTTATTCGAGAAAGCTTAAATACTCTGTGCTTTTTTTTTTTTAATATTTTCTACCATGTAGATCTATCATGTATACCGACGAGAGAAATAACATACATGACAAATGTCACATCGTAGGTAGCTATTTTTGTTTCTGTTAAACATTGAACTCAGTCATTACAATAAGAAGAGCGAAGATAGTGTCTGAAAAAAAAATAAAAGCTCACAGTTTGCTTATTACGTAAAAAAAAAAAGAAAGAAAATAGAAAAGGGAAAAAATTATAGAAAAAAATACCCAAAAAGGAGGTTTGAGCATTATTAAAAAAAATCAACATGTTCTTTTTTAATCCAGCAGCTAAGTGAAAAGGTTCATTAAAACCACAAAAAAAATTAAGAAAGAACAACGTGGTGATTAACAAAAAAAGAAAAAGGAAAGAAACTTTAAATTAAAAGACGGAAAAATACAAATTTTTAAATAAATAGAATAATCTTGCCAGGGAAATCTCTATGATAAGATCTTAAATAGACCAACATTGCAAAATTTAATACCCAACACAAAATTAATACAGGTGAATAAAGAAGCAATTTATATAATTATTAAGCTAGCAAAATGATTTATTTTTAAAAAGGAAACTACGATTTTTCAGATATTGCGAACAAAAATAACCCTGCTCTCGAGTGACTGTTCCTACGTGTCGGATTTTTGGGTAACACGTGCCCAAATCTTAAAGGTAATCACTCGAGAGGGACACTTTTATTGTAGATAAAAAGGGAGAAAAGGAAAACTTATAGGAAGGATTCTAGCCATGTCCACGAAACCCAAATGGTTTTTTTTGAATGTTCAGTAGTGCCTTCGCCAACAAGAGCCACATTTTTACTCCACCATTAACCATAATTCAAAAAGCGCTCTAAATAAAAGGAGTCTAAGCATTAACAAAAACCATAACATGCATATTTCTAACAAAAATCTCTATACCTAACCTAATCTTGTTTTTTTTTTGTTCGAAAACTTAACATTTAAATAGTCCTAACCTATTGCTCATACCTAATGTGATTGGAATTTCAACCAAAATGATTCAATAGCTAATAACTAGAACATTTGCCGTATCAACTATTAATTTTTTTTTTATTGTACTTATGTATTTCACAACATACAAAAAAAAAAAAAAAACAAAAAAAAAAAAAGGTTAACGATTAAGTTTAACTAACGTAACTAATTATTTGCATTAGTAATCAAATTAAATTTCTTTTGGATTGCAATAGACTAAACCAAACTAACGTCAATTAAACCTTAAATAACAAGAACAAAGTAACAACATTCATTGAAAAAAAAAAAAAAACTGGCTCCCGAAACAACAAGCAGAAGGCCTTCAGCAACGTTGGAATCGAGACTCTACTGTAAGTGAAATACGTATTTTTTTATTTATAGTTTTTTTTTATTTTTGGTTTAATTTTTTTTTTACAACTTCATTCATATTTATTTTTAATTCATAATTCCGTTAAATCATATTTCTACCTCAGAGAAATTTTATAGCAGTCTGTTATGAATTCTCATTAATAAAAAAAAAAAAAAAACGAGATATAAGAAAAATTAATGTCTTGTTGTTGTTGCTATAAGATTTCTGGAATAAAAATTTGATCGTAAAATTTAATTTTAAACTCTTAACAAATTATCTTAAGTATGCAAAATTTTGATTTAAGAGAACTTTATTGAATTTTATTTTTTTGTTTTGTTGTTGGCATTGTTTATCATTTTTTTATAATATATGCACATTGAAAATCATATGAGGATGAATGTGTAGTTTGTTTTAATGTAGAATTTCTGGGACATAGGTAAGGTTGAGTGTGTAAGGGGTTTTTTTTAATTTATTTAAGCTCACATGGAAAAAAAAACTACGGTCGGGAGGGTTGAGAAGTAAAGTTTGAACACCATAAACTTTAACATGAAAATTTAGTAGGAAAGTTAGTAAAGATTTTTGTTGTCTGGTTAAATAGTATAAACATAATTTTGAAATTTTAAAAAAGAAAAAGAAAAAAGAAACTAAAGGGCATGTAAATCGCACGTATTTTTTTTTATTGTACAAAACCGGTCCAATGGAGCAAGATCCCAGCCCATTTCTCCCGATCTAGCTAGCTAGCAAGTACGTGCGTAGGGTTCCATAGCCGGGGACGAAGCGGTTTGAATAATTCTTTAAAGAGAAAAGACAAGGAAAAAAATTATAATAAATTTTTTTTTTAACAAACTGAATTCGAGGAAAAGTGTTACAATAGAGAATGGCGCCCAACGTGGGGCCCGAAGAAGGGGTAACAAATTTAAAGAAAAGAAAAATTTCTAATTTAACATCTTACTTATATCTAATATAAATTAATTCTTTTGGAAGGTCCCCATAAAATTTCAAGACAAAATTGATCTATGAACATACAGATAATTGATATTTTCAAGCTTAATAATTCATATTGTGTTTGTTTTTTTTATTTGGTTCTGGCCAAGAATGAAAAATTTATTGCTGTAAAGATGGAAATATTGTAAGTAGAGCGGTTAAACCTATGTTCTACTACAATCCTCTAACTACACGGTGGGTTTTCATTCCTTTCTGTTTAGTGAAATATTAGGTGGGAATTTATCATAATTTTTGTTATTAACAATTTATACATTTTTAATAGCTTGAATAAAAAGCATTGGAATTACGATTCTGTTGCAATTGTATTTGCACAAGGTCGTCCACTTTTTGTTCTTGCCTATTGGTATATGTTGTTGATATATTGTTCCGATTAAGACCGGAGATAACTTAAGTCTGATTTTCTTAATAAATAGAATTTTACACACAACCTTACCATATAGTCCGAAGAAGTTCTACAGATATCTTATAACATTATTTTTATTTGTAACAAATGTCCCTCATTCATAGTAACGAAGACATATCATTAGCATCGGAATCTCTTAATTCACGTCAATGTTCGGTTTGTCGTAAGGATTATGAGATAGATGACGTCATAGTTTCTACACCTTGTAGTCATATATTCCATAAGGAATGCATCGTGAATGTGCTCAATGAGACCCAAGCGTGTCCAGTATGTAGCAAAGCTTGTAGGCAAACGAAATTGAGACCATACAATATTTTAGCAGAGGCTGACAAAGTAACTACTGCCACTCTAATACCTTTAAATAAAACCCATCGGGGTGCTGTACCAAAAGCTACACCTCAAAATAGGAAAGATAGATCTGAAAACCGTGAAAATACGATGGCTCAATTATCAGGATTTAAGAATAGTAATACGCAAATAAGATCTTTAGAAAGTTTACTAGATATTTCGCAAGAAAAGGTAGGTTCTCAAATTGAGACTCAGAATCTAGGTCCCCATAATGTAAGTGATGCAACACTTCAGTTTCTTATTACTGAGGCTGTAAGAACTCAGTTAGCATCCCTGAATATACAACAAAATCCCACCCTAAGACCGGGTTATGATAACCAAATGGGTAGCAACCAAAGGATACAGAATCGTAATTATAATAATACCGCTCACCCTGGTAATACTAGGCAAAGTTATGATTTTCGTAATAACAATAATCATGTGAATGGAAATTATGTTAACAGACAAAATTCTAGAGGGGCACAATATGTCCAGAATTTAGATCTAACGACTGACAGAATTTCGAATATTATGTCCGGATGGCATATTAAGTTTAGCGGTCAGGAAGATGATGGGTTGTCAGTGGAAAACTTTATATATAGAGTTCAGGCTCTAACAATTCAAAGTTTACGTGGAGACTTTGATATATTATGTAGACATGTTCATTTGCTCTTTAGTGGGAAAGCCATGGATTGGTTCTGGCGTTTTCACAGGACTTCAAATAGATTAGATTGGGAAACTTTGTGTTTGGAACTTAAAAATCAGTTTCGGGATAAAAGAACTGACTTTGATTTGAAGGAGAAAATTCGTAACAGAAAGCAAAGAATAGGAGAGAAATTTGACTCATATTACGATGTAATTTTACAAATTACAGATCGCTTACAGAATCCCTTTAGTGAATTTGAATTACTTGAAACCATAAAACGTAACTTGAACCCGGAAATTCGCAAAGAAGTATTACATTTTGATATAAGAACTATATCTCAATTGAGGGAATTTGTACGTAAACACGAGATACTTGATGAAGAATTAGAAAATAGAAGGCCTAATAGAACTTTTATTCCTCGAAAAGTAGTTTCTGAAATAAATTCAGAGAATTTCGAGGAAGAATCCGTTATGTTAGAGGAAATTAAGGATACTGTTTGTTGGAATTGCACAGAAAAGGGTCATAGATTTGAAGATTGTTTGTCTGACAGAAGAATCTTTTGCTATGGTTGTGGAACACCAAACATATTTAAACCCAACTGTATGAAGTGCAACAAGTTTCCAAAAAACTACCAGACCAACATCAGGCAAAAGCAATTTCAATCCAAAGCAACGCAAATGTAAGGTCGTTTGCTTGTCAAACCGACTTAAATATAAATGATAGCACAGAACCTGTAAATTGGAATTTTATTCCTAAATATTTAAAACCATATCATGTTAGATTGAAAGAATATAGGGAAACGAAATCTAAAATTTTTGGTGGAGTAATTAGTGAGGCAGTTGTTATGAAAAAAGTCAGGAGAAATACAAGGAGGTTAAGGGAATACTTCAGGCGACTTAGAAAAAACCGCAGGCAATTTTGCTCAGCTATTATATCGAGTATCGGCCAAAATGATATACGCCCATTTGCAACGGTGCGAATTTTTAATGAGAATGTTATTGGTTTGATAGATACTGGAGCTACAGTTTCTTGTTTGGCAGGCACTTTCGCAAGATCTTTTCTCGAAAGCCAAATTTGCGATTACATGAAATTGAATATTCCATTAAAAACGGCTGATGGCACAACACATTCGGCTGTTGGTAGTATTACAACATCGATAACATTTCGAGACATAACAAAACCTTTTACATTTCTAATAATCCCACGGTTGACACAAAACTTATATTTAGGGGCAGATTTTGTCAAAAGTTTTGGCTTAGCTAAAGATTTATTTGTAGAGAATTTGAATAATTTCGTAAATTCAAAAATAGAAGAGGTATTGGTTGATGATAATTTTCACCCTCTGAATGAGGACCAGAAGAGGAGACTTAATGCAGCCATAAATGCATTTCCGTCATACTCAATAGAGGGATTGGGTAGGACATCTCTCGTCACCCATTGTATAGATACAGGCAATAGCAAACCGATTAAACAGAGACACTTTCCAATTTCACCGGCCGTTGAGAAACTTTTATTTGCGGAAATCGATCGGATGATTCAGCTCGGAGTCATCGAAGAGTCCCAAAGTCCATGGTCATCGCCTGTGGCCCTAGTGCAGAAACCGGGAAAGGTCAGACTGTGCCTTGATGCTAGAAAGGTCAACAGCGTTACAGTTAAAGATGCCTACCCTTTGCCACTTATCGATGGAATTCTTAGTAGGCTCCCTAAAGCAAGATTCATTACGAGCCTTGACTTAAAGGATGCCTTCTGGCAAATTCCATTGGATGAGAAGTCGAAAGAAAAAACAGCTTTTACTGTACCGGGAAGGCCTTTGTACCAGTTTGTCACTATGCCGTTCGGTTTGTGCAATGCGCCACAGACGATGTCGCGACTTATGGACAAAGTGATTCCTGCTCATATGCGCACTAAAGTTTTCGTTTATTTAGACGACCTTCTGCTTATTACCGAAATGTTTGATGAGCATATTTTACTATTGCATGAAGTCGCACTGTCCATTAGAAAAGCTGGCTTGACTATTAATATTGAGAAGAGTAAATTTCTTCTCAAGCAAGTAAAGTATTTAGGACACCTAATCGGCCATGGCACGATTAAAACAGACCCGGAAAAAGTACAATCTATCCGACAGTTTCCTTTACCAACCAGTGTACGACAACTTAGGAGATTTTTAGGTATCTGTGGATGGTACCGGCGTTTTGTCCGTAATTTCGCAACTCTGACGACCCCTTTAACGGACATGTTACAGAAGAACAGAAAATTTATATGGTCTGACGAAGCAAAATCTTCTTTCGAAGAGCTTAAAAACTCCCTTAGTTCTGCACCTGTGTTGCACAACCCCGATTTTTCACGTCCGTTCTCCATCCAATGCGATGCGAGTCAATATGGGATTGGGGCTGTTCTCGCTCAGAGAAACGACGACTTGGACGAAGTACCTATTGCATTCATGAGTCATAAGTTAACACCGGCACAAAAAAATTACACTGTCTCCGAACAGGAATGCCTTGCAGCTGTTATGGCTGTTCAAAAGTTTCGTGCATACGTAGAAGGTCAGGAATTTGAAATAATAACTGACCATGCCTCACTGAAATGGCTCATGAATCAAACAGACTTACATGGACGTTTGGCTCGGTGGGCTTTGAAATTACAGGGCTTCAATTTCACAATTTGTCATAGAAAGGGTAACCAAAATATCGTGCCCGACACGTTGTCGCGTATGTACTCTGAAAATAATGACGAGATTAACACTAAAGTTTTAGAAAATGCATTTATATCTGAAATTGAATCCTCGATTGAAATTGACATAGAATCTGAGAAATTTAAATCGGAAGAATACCTTTTGTTGTTGGAAAAATTAAAATCAAAAATTCACCTCCTACCAGATATTAAAATTAAAGATGGATTTATCTATAAACGATGTGAGTATGCATCAGGTAACGAGTTGCAAGAACAATTTTCATGGAAGCTATGGATTCCTGCTTCAATGACTAATGATCTTATTAGAAGGGCTCATGATCACCCTTTAAGTGCCCATGGTGGGCTGGCGAAGACCCTTCGTCGGCTGAAAACCTTTTACTTTTGGCCTAAAATGGCAAAACAAATAGCTGAATATATTTCGTCTTGCGATACCTGCAAGCAAACTAAGGCTCCTAATAGGTGTATACGACCACCCATAGGACTGCCATCTAGTTCTGATCGTATTTTTCAAAGACTCTATTTAGATTTGTTAGGACCTTACCCGAGGTCTTCGTCAGGAAATATAGGAATAATAATAGTACTGGATCATTTATCCAAATTTCATTTTCTGGAACCAATAAAAAAATTCACTAGTAACGTCATCATAGAATTTCTTGAAAAACGTATCTTCCACATGTTTGGAGTCCCTGAGGCAATAACCACTGATAATGGGGTACAATTTAAATCTAATTTGTTTAAAAAGTTTCTGGAGTCCTATGGTGTTTTTCATAACTTTACTGCTATTTATTCGCCACAGGCAAACGCAAGTGAGCGGGTAAACAGATCTGTACTGGCCGCGATAAGAGCCTATGTCAAGCCATCCCAGAAAGATTGGGATGAAAAACTTTCCTCCATAAGTTGTGCCTTACGAAGTTCAGTACATACCAGTACAGGTTTTTCGCCATATTTTCTAGTATTCGGACAAAATATGTTAACGAATGGTAAATCCTATCCACTGCTTCGAAAACTGAATATTTTAGAAACTACAGTTAACTTAAAACAAGACGAAAAATTAGAGCTCGTAAGGGAAAAAGCCAAGGAAAATATACGAAAATGTTACAATAGAAATGCTAAATATTACAACCTTAGATCCCGTGCCAGCAATTTTGACATTGGCCAAGTAGTTTATAGGAGAAACTTTTCTCAATCTAAAGCTGTGGAACATTTTAATAGCAAATTGGCAAATAAATTTGAGAAAGCCAGAATCAAGGCCAAGCATGGTACTTGCTATTACGATTTAGAGGATATGAATGGTAAATATTTAGGAAAATTTCACGCTAAGGACATCCGTTCTTAACGTCAGAGTTTTAGTAAACATAACTTATTTTCATCGGAAATTTTTAAATCATTCTTTTTTTTGAACACGTTGGTTTTCATAAAGGGTACTAACATTTCAGAAAGGTCTTCAGCTTCTGTTTCATTATAAAATAATTCTCCAAAAGCTGTTTTGTAACATCCAATACTCGATTAACAATAAATTAGCCTGTCGAAGAACATTTCATTTCTCTTAGCAGGGATTACTTCCCCGTTAAATGACGCAATATTTACATTTAAGACAATTTTGTTATTTAAATGTTATATGTATGTTGCTAGTCTGTTATGCGTTTTATTCGAGAAAGCTTAAATACTCTGTGCTTTTTTTTTTTTAATATTTTCTACCATGTAGATCTATCATGTATACCGACGAGAGAAATAACATACATGACAAATGTCACATCGTAGGTAGCTATTTTTGTTTCTGTTAAACATTGAACTCAGTCATTACAATAAGAAGAGCGAAGATAGTGTCTGAAAAAAAAATAAAAGCTCACAGTTTGCTTATTACGTAAAAAAAAAAAGAAAGAAAATAGAAAAGGGAAAAAATTATAGAAAAAAATACCCAAAAAGGAGGTTTGAGCATTATTAAAAAAAATCAACATGTTCTTTTTTAATCCAGCAGCTAAGTGAAAAGGTTCATTAAAACCACAAAAAAAATTAAGAAAGAACAACGTGGTGATTAACAAAAAAAGAAAAAGGAAAGAAACTTTAAATTAAAAGACGGAAAAATACAAATTTTTAAATAAATAGAATAATCTTGCCAGGGAAATCTCTATGATAAGATCTTAAATAGACCAACATTGCAAAATTTAATACCCAACACAAAATTAATACAGGTGAATAAAGAAGCAATTTATATAATTATTAAGCTAGCAAAATGATTTATTTTTAAAAAGGAAACTACGATTTTTCAGATATTGCGAACAAAAATAACCCTGCTCTCGAGTGACTGTTCCTACGTGTCGGATTTTTGGGTAACACGTGCCCAAATCTTAAAGGTAATCACTCGAGAGGGACACTTTTATTGTAGATAAAAAGGGAGAAAAGGAAAACTTATAGGAAGGATTCTAGCCATGTCCACGAAACCCAAATGGTTTTTTTTGAATGTTCAGTAGTGCCTTCGCCAACAAGAGCCACATTTTTACTCCACCATTAACCATAATTCAAAAAGCGCTCTAAATAAAAGGAGTCTAAGCATTAACAAAAACCATAACATGCATATTTCTAACAAAAATCTCTATACCTAACCTAATCTTGTTTTTTTTTTGTTCGAAAACTTAACATTTAAATAGTCCTAACCTATTGCTCATACCTAATGTGATTGGAATTTCAACCAAAATGATTCAATAGCTAATAACTAGAACATTTGCCGTATCAACTATTAATTTTTTTTTTATTGTACTTATGTATTTCACAACATACAAAAAAAAAAAAAAAACAAAAAAAAAAAAAGGTTAACGATTAAGTTTAACTAACGTAACTAATTATTTGCATTAGTAATCAAATTAAATTTCTTTTGGATTGCAATAGACTAAACCAAACTAACGTCAATTAAACCTTAAATAACAAGAACAAAGTAACAACATTCATTGAAAAAAAAAAAAAACTGGCTCCCGAAACAACAAGCAGAAGGCCTTCAGCAACGTTGGAATCGAGACTCTACTGTAAGTGAAATACGTATTTTTTTATTTATAGTTTTTTTTTATTTTTGGTTTAATTTTTTTTTTACAACTTCATTCATATTTATTTTTAATTCATAATTCCGTTAAATCATATTTCTACCTCAGAGAAATTTTATAGCAGTCTGTTATGAATTCTCATTAATAAAAAAAAAAAAAAAACGAGATATAAGAAAAATTAATGTCTTGTTGTTGTTGCTATAAGATTTCTGGAATAAAAATTTGATCGTAAAATTTAATTTTAAACTCTTAACAAATTATCTTAAGTATGCAAAATTTTGATTTAAGAGAACTTTATTGAATTTTATTTTTTTGTTTTGTTGTTGGCATTGTTTATCATTTTTTTATAATATATGCACATTGAAAATCATATGAGGATGAATGTGTAGTTTGTTTTAATGTAGAATTTCTGGGACATAGGTAAGGTTGAGTGTGTAAGGGGTTTTTTTTAATTTATTTAAGCTCACATGGAAAAAAAAACTACGGTCGGGAGGGTTGAGAAGTAAAGTTTGAACACCATAAACTTTAACATGAAAATTTAGTAGGAAAGTTAGTAAAGATTTTTGTTGTCTGGTTAAATAGTATAAACATAATTTTGAAATTTTAAAAAAGAAAAAGAAAAAAGAAACTAAAGGGCATGTAAATCGCACGTATTTTTTTTTATTGTACAAAACCGGTCCAATGGAGCAAGATCCCAGCCCATTTCTCCCGATCTAGCTAGCTAGCAAGTACGTGCGTAGGGTTCCATAGCCGGGGACGAAGCGGTTTGAATAATTCTTTAAAGAGAAAAGACAAGGAAAAAAATTATAATAAATTTTTTTTTTAACAAACTGAATTCGAGGAAAAGTGTTACACAAAACTCGTTCGTTCCAAAATTAAATCCATTATTTTTCTATATTTCAGTTGGTTTAAATTTCTATACTGTTGAGTTATAAGTCAAGAATGTCATAACACTTTAGAATTAAAAAAGTTCAACTCATTTGGTCTATTGAATCGGGAGGTATATGTTTTTTACATTTTTTCCAAAATCCAAATAAAATATTTTGCAGCTTTCCTACTCATATGTTAGTAACTAGTAGGTTAAAGCTCAATGCGCGGCACGTTAGAATTAAAATATCGATTTGAAATTTTTACAGAATCATTTTCTTGCTATATTTAACCATTTAACAGGTACTTAATTAAAAAAGAGTTTAAAGTCAAATAAAAACTAGTCTCTTAAATAATGCTAGGTTAGAGTAGGAGTCGGAGTTGGAGTCGGAGTCGGAGTCGGAGTCGGAGTCGTACTTAAAAAATTTCAGCAAAAGGAGTCGGAGTCGGAGTTATAACTATTTCTTAACGACTCCACAGCCCTGAGTCTAAGACTCATTTAATACTCACTTTTGTTCATCACTGTTTCTATTTGTATCTTTTTTTTATTTAAACCCTGCAAGTAACTGTAGTGTCAACAAACTTAAGTGCTAAAACACTCAAACGTATGTACCCACTATAATCCCTATGATATGATTGTGTTCCCTGCAAACATTTTCAATAGAATAATAATTTAAGTTGTTACCCCATTTAGGAAAAGTCAAACGCTTATATCGAATTCTAATCGACGTCGTTACTTCATCGAATGGGAAAAATGTGTAGTTATGAGAAACTGCTAAGTGTCCAAATTTTGTAAAAGTACATGTTGTCTTTTGCCACAAGCAGTTAACCTTTATAAAGGGTGGTTTAATTTTAAGGGCCGATGTTGAATGTGAACCACAACTAAAAGACAAGTTTTTTTCTGCACTTCATTTGACATTTCTCAATTTCAGACTAACTCAATTTGAACCATGGAAATTTACATTAAAGTTATTCAGGCTTATTACGAAAATGGGCGTTCAAATCCGAATTCATATCGTGCACTTCGTGATTTTATTGGTCAATTTAATCGTCCAAATGGGCGTACAATCGGAAAATTCGCTCAAAAATTGGCAAAGCAAACTGGGTCTGTAGGAGATGGGAAAACACCAGTGCATGCTCGTACAGATCGTACTGCAGAAAATATTGCTGCCGTCCACCTAAACTCATCGTCGTGCCCAACAATTGCATAAAGACTTGCATTACACGCTAACAAGGTGAAATTGACTCAAGAACTATAGTCTCTTGACCATTCAAAGCGTCGTCAATCGTCAGAATGGTGGCAAGAAATGGCAACAGTGGATAATCAATTTTGGAAGAAAATCATCTTCAGTGATGAGGCACATTTTCACCTCAGTGGATTCGTCAATAAGCAGAATTGCCGCATTTGGGCGAATGATAATCCAAGAGTGATTGTCGAAAAACCAAGGCACCCACAAAGATTGACTGTTTGGTGCAGTTTATTGGCTGGCGGCATCATCGGGCCGTATTATTTCCAAAATGAGGCCGGTCAGGCAATTACTGTGAATGGTGTTCGCTATCGTGAGATGATAACGAACTTTTTATGGCCCGAAATGGAAGATATGGATGTGGACGATATGTGGTTTCAACAGGATGGTGCCACTTGCCACACAGCTAACAAAACAATGGCTCTTTTGCGCCACAAATTCATTAGCCGTGTTATCTAACGTGGTGGCGATGTCAATTGGCCGCCAAGATCATGTGATTTGACACCGCTTTACTTCTTTCTTTAGGGTTATTTGAAAGAAAAGGTGTACGTCGATAAGCCAGCAACAATTCAAGAGCTAAAGGATGAGATGATTCGGCACATTAACGGCATAGAACCTCAATTATGCCTCAGCGTCATCGAAAATTTGGACCATGGAGGTGTGCCGCCGAAGTTGCGGCGGCCATACATAATTGAACCATACCAATATTATCATAATAAAAATAAATGAAAATAATTTTCTAAATAATTTGTGTTTTATTCAAAATCAAATTTAACCACCCTTTAGTTCAAATTAAACTTCAAAGAATATTGTCCATTTCGGTGGATTTCCATGGCTTGTGGTGTTTTGTGTTATAATAAGTAAAAGAAATAACAATTTAGCGAAAGTATAAACATGTAACATTAAGATACAAGATATAAGAAAAAGTATATACACTCTAAAAAAAATTAATTCATCCGCACTCAAAGCAATCCGAAGCGGTATTAATAGTACGGTATGTACGAATTTTCTTGAATCAAGTACAGAAAGGTTGATTTAAGTTCGGATTTTCAATCGCGAAACATTTAACTTATCCATATTTAATCCCGAGTTCGTACTTAAAATAATCCGAAAATGGGATTGATTTAAGTAAAACTAAGATTAAACGAATCTCAAAATGCGCTTGATTGAAATATTATAAAGATGATTCAATTCCGAATTCGTACTTAAAAAAAACTTAAAGTAATATTAGATGGAGAATTTTATTATGATACTTATCCGTTTTACACATTACAGAATTTAAATTATAAAACACAAGCATCATTCCCGATATGGCTTTTACTTTAAAAACTTAATGTACATATATTACTGCATATATAAACTAAATGAGAAGCAAGAGTTGTAAATGTTACTTAAACATGAAAATAAGGTGTTTTCATATTGTTCTGCTGTTTTTGTTGTTTCTACACACAACAGGCAAATAGTTTTTTTAATACTTGTGTGGTGGTGTGGTGTAGTGTCTGCAACAAACTTTGATAAGTTAAATGCGATTAAAACGCTCAATTTGTAATTTAACTCTCAAAGTGGCAATACCAAATTTAATTTTTTTTTACTTTGTTTAAGAATGTTGTACTTATTTTAAGCAATTCCGCGATTGATTTTTGAAAGTCATCCCATTTACGATTGTTTTTAGTACGTTTCAGTGTTATTCGTACTTGAATTTTTGAGTACGACACGTACTTAAAGTAAGTATGTATGTATACAAAACTTAATTTATCCCGAGTGGTTTTCTTTATGTGTAACTAAAGCTTTAATGTTAACCAAAGGATGGCTTAAGCAAAAAGTACATATGTGAAATATTGAGCGAATAAGACCTTTGTAAAAAAGCTTTATAAATTGAAATTTGACCCATAGAATAGCAAATTCGAAAAAATGGTTACTATAATTAAAAATAATTAATGAAAATTAAATATTTCCCTCATTGTAATTTGGCAACTGTTGTGATCAAATGATGTTTGATCTAGCCAAACGTTTTGCAAAAGCAAAAAATTTTTTAACAAAACTAAGGGCTATGTTCACACCTATTAAATATGTAACGTCCTACACACAGAAAAAAATCAAGTTAAAAACTTTTTGGTTGATTTTGCTTTATACGTTTTTCACGTTAATTCAACCTGGTTTTACAATAACTGCGAACAACAATTTTTTTCTTTTAAAATAACTATAATTCATGTTAATTTAACATTGCAGTAAAGTTAGAGCAAAATGTAATTTATATTGAAATAACAATCCGAATCACGTTGAATGAAAGTTATTTCAAGTTAAAACAACGTGAATTTCATGCAGAATCAAATTGGTTTGAGTGTGTTATAACAGTGTGAAGAAGCCTCAGAGACAACATATGCATTTATTTAAGAATAATTCAATACACTTACCCCAGTAACACATGTTTCACTTATTTTGAGTTCTCCTTTGTCAACAGAAGCATCAGCATCGCCCGATATGGATTTCGTCATCAATATACTTTGAAAACTAGATGCACTATTTAAGTAACTAATTTGAATTAAAAGAATACGGGAATTGTCCTCTTTTTAAAACATATTTTAAGAATGAAAATAAAAAATGTACATACTTAAGTATGAATGCATGTTAATTTAACAAGATACACTTTTGATTTTAATATAAAACTGGTTTTTATGGATTCAATATTGAATCCATATTTATTTATATTTTAATATTTTTTATTTTTTTATTTTAACAGTGAATAATATTAAATACACATGATTTAAGGTTATTTTATTTAAAATTATTATGAAATAATGATAAATTTAAAAAAGGGCATACTTTTGCAGAAATTTACTATGATTCTCAATCAACATTTTTCCATGTTAATTTTACATTGGTATTTTTTTCTGTGTGTACAAATATTTATTACGTGTGAACATAACGAAACACTTTTTGATTAAGTACTTTAAGGAACTGAATAGAGTTAAGCTTTAAGAAGAATTTCGCTTTAGTTTTGAAATATATTATATTTCATGACTTGGTTCGGTTCAGCTCAGAGCCCTTCATATAAGAAAACTAATTTTAAAGTGAAGCAAAAGTTAAATAAAAAAAAAAACATAAGTTGATTCTTACGTATTTCGTTGTTGTTGCAAAATTCTGAAAAATCTTCTGTTTAACTAACAAATGTGACAAATGTGACTTTCAAAAAACCCTCTTCCAATTGCTTAGAGGGACTGGTATTCTGTGTCCTTGCACGTGTGTATGGCACTTCAGATATAAGGGTGTGTGTGAAAATAATTTCTGCTCTATTGATTACTTAATTGATTTGCAATAATAGATTTTGGATCTAAGAAACAAAATTATTTCCATTTTTTCGCTACACTAGCACATAAAGATATACAAATACTTTTACAAATATGTTAAGTAGATGCAAAAGGGGACACAAAATAAGTTTGTGAGTTCGTTTTTTTTTTTTTTTTGATCATTTGCTACACATAAGAATAGTTATTGATTTGGCAGAAAACAAGAGTATCCTTGATACAAAATTAAAACTTACAGTAATTCTTTTATACACAAATATATTTCTGCTTGAATGTGGTTGATTTTCACATATTTCTTGTTTGTTTTTCATACTTTTATTGAAAGTCATGATTAGCCAATTTCTATGACTTGATGAAATCTGAAATCCCTTCATTATGTATGTCTTTAGATAGGTTACATTTCATTTAGTTTCTTTCTTTTAGTCTCCATCTATTGCATTTGTTTGTTGTTCTTCTTTTATATTCTTCAAGTCATTATTTCTTTTTTTTTTCCTTTTTTGCTTTTTGTAGAATATAGAAGAAAGTGTGTTGGATTAAAGTTAAGTAGCATGATTCGTAAAATTTGGAAATTTCTTTGCTTCATTCTCTTCATGCAGATGTTTGTACTTATGTCATTATATGATATACAAGTTTTTAGATTATTGTATTGAAACAAAAAAAAAAAAACGACTGCCTAATGAGTGAGAATAAATACGTATTTATGTTTTTATGGTTAAATAGTTAAAATTTTGTCGAGTAACTAACAATAATTAAGACTTTTTCCTAATAAATTATTAAGATATTATTTGTATAGTTCACACCAACTTATAAGTAATTAACAGCCAGGCCCACGATGTCACACGTAAACGTTCGCATAGAAAATTACATTTAAAACAAAAACAAATTTTAGAAATTGTTTGCTAGTGAAATTCAGCCTGATCGGTCCACAAGTAACTGAGATATGAGCAAAAAAAACACGACTGCCCTTAATTTTACCCATAAATCACTTATGGTGTTTTCTTTTCTACAAAAAATGGGGCATTTTATTTAAAAAAAATACAATTTGGTGTCTGTTTCTTAAAAAAGGATGAGTTTTTTAGAAAAAACAAGCCACCCTTTTCGTGAGAAAAATTTTAAAGAAACAGACACCAAATTGCATTTTTTTAAATAAAATGTCACACTTTTTTGTAAAAAAGAAAACACCATTAATGTTGATTTTTTATTTTATTTTTATGTATATCCGGAGAATGGCAGAAGCCAAAACTTCAAATAAGGTACAAGCATCGTGGTTATTAAAACACAACGTCCGACAAAATATGGGAGGGATTGGAACAGTGGGCGTTACAATTACCATACAAACCCATTTTAGATTTCGGTATATCTGGAGAACGGCAAGAGCCAGTTTCCAAATTGGTTCCAAGCAAAACAATCAAAACAAAACATTCGACAAAATGTGGGCGGAATTGGACAAGTGGGCGTGGCACAAAATTGATTTTTGTATATCTACTTGCACCATGGTTAGGAATACATAAGATTCGACATTGCCGAATATAACACTCTTACTGGCCTTTCATTTGAATTGTTCTCTATGAAGTTGCCTCTTATAACATCGAAATATGTAAATCACAAATTCTTCAACGGTTATTTTATAACTAAAAGAATAAATGTTATTTTATTATTAATACATTTTTGAAAAAGTTTCTATTTAAAAATTTAATATAATTTAATCGTTTTTGCGAAATTCCCATTTAAATATTTTCTATAAACCTTTTTAAATGGCAAAAATTTTAAACCATTTTGCTAATTTCACTTAAAGAATTTAAGGCAAATATTTTATATGTATTTATAATATTAATCCAAGTTTTATGGACATTAAAAATCTGGGTTTATTTGCTTATCCTACATATGTATGTATGTCTGAAAAACTTAAACGTGTGTTTTAACACACACATAAATCCATAAGCAAAATTTTTGTGTTCGAATCCTTGAAAATGTTTTTTAATGCGGGTCAAACCGTTGTCAAATTGAAAAATAAAAAAAAAAAATGTGCGTTTTAATGTTTATTTTTTATTAATAAAGTGGTGAGAAAAGTTTAATCTGTTAAAGTATTGTATTAAGAGAATTTTTTTAATACAACGCACAGAGGAGTGAACAGTACCAAAAACGAGGATTAATTCAAAAGTAAAGTTAGTTTTTCGTATAAGTATTTGGTACCATATAAAAGTAGATAAAATTCAACACGAATAACTGTAAAAATTGTTGATCTATGTTGTTTACTTTTTTGTTATACGCTGCCAAAGTTGAATAATATTTTATAATTTGGAAATATTTGTTTAAAAGTGAAAATCGAGATATTTTAAATGCTATTTGAGGGAATTGTTTTTTAGAAAACACTATTTTTTTTAAATGGATCCATCAACTTCAGGTTTTTAACTAATTTATTTATAATTTTTTGTAAAGAAAAATATCGAGGAAGTATTTTTAATTTTTTTTTTTTTAATTGGTCAAAAAAAAAATGAGTTTTTTTTAAGGAAATGTTGATTTTCAAAATGTTTGTGGGAATACTTGGGCAAAACTTTTAATATAATCTTAAAATATGGTATTTCAACTTGCATAATCAAAAAAAAAATCTTGCCCGTTTAAGAGGCACAAAGTTCTATTTTCTTCTCCACACATAGGCTTGCTTGCATTTCAAGCAATCTAATTTTGTCCTTCGTCGTTTAAACGGAGGACAAAATACGCATATTTGTTATTGCTTTATCGTTCAAACCTGGGGCCTAATTCTGGCAGTCGTGATCGAGTACTTTCTCGATTCGAAAGCAATTTTATTTTAGTCGATACTGAACGAATCGCAATTATTTTTTCAGTATTGTGAAACCCAAATTAGTGCATTACAACACTTAAAACATTATTCCGATTGGTTTAGTATTGACTGAAATAATTAGATTTTAAATTGCTTTCGAATCGAGAAAGTACTCGTTCACGAATGCCAGAATTAGGCCCCTGATCTGATCATTATTATATAAAAATCACAAAGCCTAAACTCTAAAGCTACGGTCACACTTATTAAATATTTGATCAAATAAGCGTTACCCCTACTTTTGTTATTAGTTAGTGAGATTTAAAATGGTCTTAATATTATAAAATAAACTAATTATACTACTAGACATAGCAAAAAACAGTTTTTTGTAAGATGTGGTATTTTAATCAAAATAAATATTGATATTAAGCGAAATGATTTTTTAGTTTGGTTGTTGGTCCCGTTTTTTTCGTCAAATATTTGATAAGTCTGACCGTAGCTTAACTGAAAAAATATACACTTGAAATTTACATAAAATTCATACTTTGCCCACGCATATGCAAAGATTAAAGTTTTTTACAATGCGTGGACAGCTTTACAGGCATCAACGGCTACACAAAGAAAAACATCAACGTAAATTCCTCGAAAACAAGGTTGATTTTACATTTTTCGGTTATGATTTTGCTTCATAGTTAGTTCATGTTAATTTAACATAATTTTACAATAACTTGCGAACAACATTATTTTTTTTTAAATAACTATAATTCATGTCAATTTAACATTTATTTAGAATAAGTTACGAACAACATTTTTTTCTTTCAAAATAACTATAATTCAGTTGAAGCAACGTGAATTTCATGTAGAATGGAACTGGTTTGAGTTTGAAATATCAATGAGCTTCAGAGACAACATATCCATTAATTTAAGACACATTCTAAACACTTACCCGCGGAACTAAAGAAAGAAAGAATATAATTATTTATTTTTTTGTAACACATATTGCACTTTTGTGTTTTCCCTTTACAGAAGCACTTGCAGTTAAAAGACACCAGCTGAATGGCTTGATATGTTTTTCGTCATTATTTTTTTACTTTGAAAATTTGATGTACTATTTAATTAATTTTAACAAAAAAAAAAAAAAAAAAAAAAAAAAAAAAAATACGGGAATTTTTTTCTTTTCATAAATAATTTTAAACATGAAATAAAAAAATTTATGTTTTTCTTTCTAAACAAAACAAAAAAAATGGGATTTTATGAATTCAATATTGAACAGATTTATGTATGACGTGCTAAATTCCCCATTTTTCATATCTGATAAATACACTGAAACTTATTGTTGAGGGAAAGCTAGCTTCTATGCGCATTTCACTGGTTGTTAGGCCAGATTATCAGGAAACCTTTTCCAAAGATTTAAGAAAAGCTTAAAATATTATACAAATAAAACCTCAAAGCGAATAAGAATTATAAACACTACAAAGTCTTCCTTGTAACAATATCGAAGCTTAAGCCAAACACCAACAATAAACAGTGAGTTCCTACATTCTACTACAATTGGTTGGCTTTTTTCCGACTCGAATTGCACATGTAAATGGGTAAAAAGAAAAACAAATGGCTTCATTTTATTGTCATCGTAAGAAACAACAAAAAAAAAAAAAAAAAAACAATTTGCCACTTCGGTTTTTTGCACGGGCACATGCAAGTATATTATCAAAGTTATTTTTGGGAATACAACATTTTTATTATTAATAAGATTTCTGCATGAAGTGCTTAATTCCCAATTGTTCATATATGATACATACACTGAAATTTATTGTTGGGGGAAAGCCTTGTTATTTTAACATTTTTCGTTTAAATAAATATGAACAATGATAATTTTAAATAATGGCCATACTTTGGCAGAAATTTACTATGATATTTAATCAATGTTAATTAAAAATTGAAATTTTTTCTGTGTGTATCGCTATATGAAAAATCAGTTTAAAAAAAAAACACAAATACAGAAAAAAAAAACGAAAAAAATCATGCGTCGTCGATTTGACGAAGTATGATGTTCTAGGGTTAAATGTTTCATAATAGCAAATAAATCACTTCTTGTATAAAAACGTTAGCCAAGCATGCAAATTCAATGATCACTGTCGCAGTTCCAATGACAGGGTAATTGGTCTTCAACTTTTGCTGCTTATCCGCTATTCCTCAGGAAACCCGACTACTGAAATATCTAGGTCAACATTAGTATGCATTATGATAAATATAACAATGAATCTAAAGAGTAGTATGGTCTTGCCATAACGGAGTCCTTTCGACTCTACAACATACCATAACCAACTTACCAACCAATTTCATTAAGCGTTTCCTAAAAGATTCAGCGAAAAGTAAAGGCCTAAACAATCAGCCGACGTCCTAAAATTGAGTAAGTGATACGAACAACATAAATTTTTTTATTTTTTGCCACGCAACCGAATAACGTGCTGAATGTATCTCGTTTTGGATATATTTGCCAAACATTTGATCATCCAAACCATACCCAAAACAAAAGCAGGTTCGTGTTTTGTGCGTATATACCATTTTGTAAGCGGTCTGAATATGAGCTCACTGTTCTCGCCGTAGCCTTTACACAACTTTGTATGCAAAAAGTCTGTACAGATCTGGTTGAACCCCGAAGAGTTAAGACGAACCATCAATTTCTAAAAACGCCTCGCAATAGATACCGCTTATATTTTGGTGAAAAGATTGTTAAAATGCAAAAAATAAAAATTTTTAAATATTCAAGTTAAAAATTCTATTTATATTATATTATCATCGTTTAAATTTTCTCCAAGCCACTAGTGATGTCAATATTTGTTTCCAAGCCGTAATAGTGTGCAGAAACCGCTCAAATAGCTTTAAAAATCGCTAATGAAATTCCCAGCGGGACATTTGGGTCAATTGTTCTTAATCCTTTCCGTGTTTTGCCAAATATATTTGACATTACATTGTAGTCTGTTTCTATGCGCTTGGACGATATACAAAACTAATTTTTCTTCGCTTCAGCACCATCATATTTCCTTAAATATAAGTTTTTAGATTTTTAGCTTGACTTAAATTATTTTTGACTCGGAAAGAACTTATCTCGTGACCAGTGAACACAATACTATAAAAAAGGAACGAATTGTGGCAGGTGAAAACATGACATATCACTTAACTAGTGTTTAAAGTGTAGTTACTCCAGAGGAAATGCAATTTTGTGCAGATAGTGGCTGATTTTATTAGGTTCTATTACTTTATATGATGTGGATCTATTTTATTAACATAGTTCACTCGGGACAATATCTGCGACAGGCATTATTTATACCGAAGTTGAATGTGCGCATTTAGGTTATTTTAGTAACCTGTTGCAAAGTGTCAAAAAGTTCCCAATTACCCCCTTCCTAGGACCTCGCCATGTTAAAGTGACATGTCCCCTTAATGTAAAGTGTTAGAACAAGAACCAGTCCCGACCACTTTAGAAAATTCACGTGACAAGTTTGGTGTTAGTTCCCTTTTCCCCTAGGCTTAATGATACAACTGTAATAGTTGTAAATAAAGCAGCTTATTTTGTTCTATTAATTTTGCACAACATATAACACCTCGAGTGATTATAGGTTACATTAGAAAGTATTACATGTTCACATTGTTACACATTTTCGCAGAAAAGAAGAAAATTTAGCTTAATAAAATTAAGCTAAATTAATTTCTTTATTATTAAACAAGATGAAAAGCGGCTTAATTGGCAACACATCTTTTGATTCTTTACGGTTTATTATGACCAGACTGATTAAATATACATATTTACATGCCTGCTGACCAAAAAAAAAGGGCACCAAAACATCAAATCTACCCCCCCCCCCCCCCCAAAAAAAAAAAAAAAAAAAAATTTAAGAATATTTCCTAATTGTCTAATAAGCGTATAAAAACTTGGGTATTTTATAACATTTTTCATGCCATTTAAAAAGATTTAAGAGACAACACATGTGCGTGCCTTTTTTTATTGTTGCTGCTAACAACCTTGATGCTTGACTGACTGACTAACTCCTTAAGTTCCAGTTCGGGCAAAAAAGAGGCCATAAAACCAATCATGGTTGAGTGGCAAAAAAAAGTGCCAAACTTAAAGGAAACTAAGCAGAACTTTATTTCTTTTGTATTTTCTACAGATTGTGTATTTATGAAAGCATCTTTCTGTCCGTCGCTCTGGCAGTCAGTCGGTTTGTTGTTGTGTTTTCGGTTTTACTATTTTCTGCTTCAAACTCTCTTTTTATCTAGATATTTAGTGCTTTAGTAGTTGCTGATGATTTTAAGTTGTTGCCTTGTTGTATGGTTTTGCCTTTTGGGATTTGAATTTTGTTGGCTTGTAACACATTTTACTTTTAAAAGATTTTTCTGTTTCTTTTATTTATTTACTTTTTTTTTTTGTTTTGGGTAAAATATTTTTCTTAAGTAGAAATTTTGTAGATGTTCCTTTTCTTTTTTGTAATAAAGTTTTGCTGTAGGAGTTTTATACATATTTTTTTGTTAAGCTGTCGTTAGGGATAATTTGGTAGTAGTTTTTTTTATATATACATATTTATATATTTTTACTTCAGATACACGTTATACCGCAAGTTTACATGTTAAGGGTTTTTATATTAGTATTTTACTTTTAAAAGTAACACAATAGAATGCTCACAGCAGATATTTTTAAATTTAAATGCACATATACATTTTTTTTTAAATACAATACAAAACCTGGGAAATCCAACGGGTTCTCGGGTTTTTTTTCAAGAAAAGGGTGAAAGAATTATACTTGAATTGAACACTGATTAAGTTAACTTTTTATACAAAATAAAATTGTTTCTAAAGAAAAACTTGAAACCACTATAAAAGAATATCAGCAAACCTTAAAAAGAATGAGCTCTTTATAAAAGTAATTTAATAAAAGTAAAAAATCTGCTGTCATCAAATAGTTTCAAGCTTAATTTTCCGACTTCAAAATTTTTTTAATAAATTCCTTAGAAATTACATCTTTATGGAATGCTACTTCCTTTCGTCTGGTAAAACGCAGTGCCCGCAGAGACAAACGCACTTGGGCGAACATTATAGCCCAAGCGGAAGCTGACACTAACCGCAGCGGAGATCTCTTCAAGCTCAGCAAAAAGCTCATAACCAAACCCAACGTATCTGGAAAGCCATTCACAAATGACGATGGTTCACTTATAAAATAAAAGGACGATAAGCTAGATCTATGGGCCGATTATTATTCTTCTATGCTCTCCCCGGATTTCAACTATAAACAACCCGTATGCCACTGCACCACTCACGATAATTCTCTAAATTTGCCCACCACCACTCCTACGTCATCCGATGTTGTATGCGCAATTAAAACGCTCAAGAAAAACAAAAGCCCAGCAAACGATAATAATTTTGAGACTAGACTAATTTTGTAAAGAAGATCACTATAGAGAAAATCGGCTGTATATACATTTGGTGTCGTATGCTTAATGCTACAAAAAACTTTTTACCATTAAACAGCGGCCTTATCGTTAATCCCTCAAACAAACTAAACTGTTACATGGTGGCACTGAGCACTAAACAGCTGTTCCATAATCTTTACACGCATTGGAAAGTAGACAGGTATTTTTGTCAATGTATACGAATGTATTTATTACATTTAGAGAAAAAACTTTTTTTTAATTGTGTAACCTCCAACAAAATTTTTAATTAAAATTTTGTAGCATATTATGTTTAATTTGACCATTTTTTTGTATCGGCAACCATATTATGGTTCTCCATCGAGAAGCCACATCCATATTATGGTTGCATATTATAGTAAAGTATGACAACAAATTGTTTGCCACCAATAATTGTTGGGGTTTAAATTTACAATCTGCCTAATCACTAATAAAAATTTCGCGGGAAATTTTTCTCTTTCTTCCTATTACAAATAAAAATTCTGCATGCAATTTCTGGCTTTTTTCCGATAACAATTTCCTTGGAAAACAGAAAGGAGTTTATTAAAGGGATTTTATTAACTACATGGGGCTACCAAATTTTTATATTTAATATAATTTTTAATAATTTTTAATAAAGAACTTGCAAGGCCATGATAGTCTTTTTAATTAATTTTTTTTTTTAATTGCATTAGTTTTACTTAAACTTGCACAGCCACAACAAGAATATTCAACTTCGATGATGCCACTTATTAATTGTTTTGTTTCCGCGGATTTTATATTTGGAGGATTTTTTGGGAATATTGCTAATTGGGCGAATAGTATTCTCTTCTTTTTTAAGAGCAACATGCGAAAGTTAAAAAACTACCATTTTATTATAATTGTAAAACACAGTTGTGTTTTACCAGTGACAATAAAATGGTTAAAATAACATTGTTCGTAATATATAGATCTATAAAATACAAAAACTGTTTTTATTCTAACGGATTTAAAATGAGGCAATCCAAAAAAAAAAAGAAAAACTTAAACATATTGAAAAATTAATTTTCTCTGAGTGTACACAGAAAATAACAAAACATTCGGGATAAATTAAGTTTTTTATACGTACTTTAAGTACGAGTCGTACTCAAAAATTTAAGTACGAATTACACTAAAACGTACTCAAAACAATCCTAAATGGGATTACTTTCGAAAATCAATCCAAGAGTTTCTTAAAAAAAAAATAAAAAATTCTTAAACCAAGTTAAAAAAGATTAACCTCTTCGTTTGTAGTGCCACTCTGAGGGTAAAATTACAGAGTGAGCATTTAAATCTCATTTAAATTATCAAAGTTTGTTTTAGACACTAACAGCCGTATTTATAATGGAAATTTGGCATGAAGTTAGCACAAAGTTTATTTATAATACACTTACCAAACTCTGGCTAACGATTTGCTTAACTCTTTTTAACCAGCTGCCAAACGTTTGCCAACTTGTAAGAAACAGCTGTTTAATGTTAAACAATTTGGTTGGTATTATTTTAATTACTGTTTTATTTTATGTTTCTTTCTTTTTTTATTTTATATTAATTTTAAAAACTTTTTAAATTTGTTATATGTGGAGGAAAAAACAAAAAAAATTTACAAAAAAATGACAAAACCAGCGATGATTAATTCAAACGTGTTGCATTTTTCAGTAATACAATGTGGCATCATTAAAATTCAGTGTTGATTTTTTTTTAGTTAGCGGATGGACAAAAGTTTGTTATAAATAAACTCTGTGCTTACAAGCTGCTAGGCTTAATCGGCATTCTAGTTAGCAGCTCGTTGTACGTAGTGTACAAACTGTGGCTAACTTTTTGTTATAAATACGGCTGTAAAACAACAAGACGAAACACATTATTTTCAGGTTTAAAAAGTAAAATTGAGAACTCTTGCTTCTCATTTAGTTTATATTCTCAATTTTATATCGTTGGTCTCATGTAGAAAGGCCTTAACTCACATAATTGCAATTTTACAGTAGAAGGCAAAAACATAATAGAAACTGTATGTATCGTAATGTAAAATGGCTTCTTCAATTGCTAGTAAAACTGATATTTAAATTCTTGTGACGAGGTGTATTTGTGGGATCACTAAAAACACAATTTCGAAAAAAATCAAGTTTGGGCCTTTCTACATGAGACCGACGACATGTACATTAAGTTTTTAAAGTAAAAATCATATCGGAAAGGATACTGGTGTTTTTAAATTAAAACTCTGTAAAGTGTAAAACGGGTAAGTATCATAATAAAATGCTTCTTCTAATTTAACTTTAAGTTTATTTCAAGTACGAATTCGAATAATACTTGAATCAAGCGCATTTTGAGATTGATTCAATCTTAGTTTTACTTAAATCAATTTCATTTTCGGATAATTTCAAAAACGAATTCGGGATTAAATATGGATAAGTTAAGTATTTCGCAATTGAAAATCCGTACTTGAATCAATCTTTCTGTACTTGATTCAAGAAAATCCTTACTCACCGTACTATTATTTCAACTTTGGATTGATTTGAGTACATATGGATTGATTTTTCTTTTGAGTGTACGTTTGACATAAACAGGTCAAGTTTATCAGGCATTTTACTTGAAATGTGTTGGTGAACTTAACCTTTTTTTTAATAGGGGGGTATATGTTTAAAATTAACCTTAATATGTCACCTTAGCTTATTTTTACCGCCAACAATTTTCTTTTTTTTTCTGCGTGTAAAATATAGATATTAGCAAAGTTTTGGCCTTCGTTTGATAAGTATTACTTTATCTCATCTTTTTATTTAAAACGTGGATTCTGCGCCAAAAGAGCGCTCTTTCCCAGCAAAAAATTACACATTACCAAAAGAACGGCTTGTCATATAATGACTTTCATTTTTGGTTGCCAAGTAAAAGAAGATATTCACTACTAACTTCTTTTAAAATTAAAAAATTTAAGAAAGCAATCAATTAATAGGAACTAAATGTTTGAGTCTCATGCCTTCTAAAAATAAATAATATGGTATTTCAGTTTAAAAGTCATTCCGCCTAAAATGTTGTGTTCTTAGCTCATTTACCTTTTTCAAAATTGTTTGCTGGTTTATATTAAGGGTAGTCAGGCGGAACAAAGTCTGATATTAAATGGACAAAACTTGCGAACTACTATTTCGCATACGTTTTTAACAGGGGCCTGATTCTGGCAGTCGTGATCTAGTAATTTCTCGATTCGAAAGCAATTTAAAATCTAATTATTTCAGTCAATACTGAACGAATTGGAATTATTTTTTCAGTGTTGTAAAGCATTAATTTGAGTTTCACAATACTGAAAAAATAATTTTGATTCGTTCAGTATCGACTGAGATAAAATTGCTTTCGAATCGAGAAATTACTCGCTCACGACTGCCAGAATTAGGCCCCAGGTCTTGCAGCATGTAGCCAAGAGCTGTTGCGATGGAATATTATTGCTTCATATATTATCGCATATTCTGGTCGTTTTTTAGCAAGAGCTTATTTAAAAAAAATCGATACTGTTCTGACCCCACCAAAACAAATATTTTAGCATCATTAATATTCAGTTTGGCATTGGATCGGCCGGTTAGCTGGGCTTAATGTTGGACTTCTTTAAATTCCAGTAGTCGTAACAGATTTCAATGCAAAACCGACTACTTTTTATGATGGTAAATCACTTTTTTGAATGGTATTCAACTGGCTAAAACTTGTGCAATACCCAATTTCATTGTTTTTAAACAAATTGTAATGACTGCTTTTACATCCTCCAACGACTTTGACAATAATCTTTTTTGAACGCTGTGTTATCTTCTCTTTAAAAGCTCTCATACAAATTTTGGTACCTTTTGGAAATTCGAATATATAAATATCATTGGTACTTTTTTCTATTAAGCTATTTTTATTTTTATACTGAATATATGCCCAATATTTTGATGCCAAATTTTAGCTATTTACTGAAAGAACAGATAACGCTGGCTTCAGTTCACCATTTATTTTTGGCTGGCCAGGGCAGTCTTTGTCATTCCTGTCAAAATCGTTACTTATAACCAAACAAACCTTCTCTTGCCCGTCGTTGGAACTTTTTCAGAATAACTTTAGGTTAACTGAAAGACTTAACCAAAACATCCAGCATATTATTCTCTGTTGGCACAGATTCGACAACTTCGCAGCAAAAGTTGACATTGTTGTTTAGACTATTTCGATTGATGAACAAGTGAGAATAAGTACTTGTTACTTTATGCCCTTTATTTTGAATAGAAAAACTTGCCCTGTTTTTATAACTTTAAATATTTGAATGAATTTAGCTAACATTATTTCAGGTTTATTAATATTTAAAGTCTTTTGGCTCTTGCAAAGCCGTTTTTTTTTTTTCATTAAAAAAATATTTTTTTTTTCCTTGTTCAATTTCCACTTTTATTACCTGACAATTGTGCCCTCTAACAATTATTATTGTATAACCTCAATATATTGATGGCAATAAAAATGGCAGTAAAAATAGAAGGGTATGACAAGCCCCTGGCATATCAATGTCTAAAATAAAGTGTAAATGGAAAATTTTATGTTTTCGTTTCTTTATTTATCGATTGATGAATTTTTATTCTGGCTTAAATCATCATTTGTTGGTTACATTTTTTTTATGCCTACACAAGCGAAAAAAAAAATATAATATTAATGGAGTAAATTTATTTTGCGCAAATTTGAAAATGAAGCCAATTTTAATATGCATTTAAAGGTTGTTTTTAAGCTTAGTAAACCTAACGAAAAGGTAAGCTGTCAAACGAACTGTCACATTGCGCTCACTTTGTTGGCATTTATGCTCAGTATAAATCCACACGAAGAGATGCACGCTTTAACAACGCTACCAAATTATGCATATTAACTTTAAAAATTAGTCATCGATATTTTTCCGCGATTGTGTCCAGCGAGAAGGCTCGTGTTTGGCATAACGGGCTTGTATTTAAACAAAATTATCACATATGGCTTAAGACGAATTCACAACAGACCCTACAGACTCCATTATATTCAGAAAAATGAATCGTTTTTTGCGGCTTATACGGGTGGCATTAAAAGATCCTTTTTATTTAAATCTGAAGCCGAAGCACTCGTTGCTGTAAATGGAGATCGTTACCGCATTATGAACAATGATTTTTTGTTTGCAAATATGGATCCAGGGGAAATGTGGTTTTAACAGTACAGCGATACATGCCATACCGCGACCGCAATCATCGACTTTTTTAAATAAAAAGTTGCCAATACTTTGATTTCCTGAAATGAAGCTTTCAATTGGCCTCCAAGTTCTTGCAATTCTACACCGCACATTAATTTTTCTCTGGACAACGTAAGGTCATTGATTGATGCTGTTAAACCAGCAGCAATTATCCTCTTGGAGGCTAAAAAAAAGCGACCTTAAATTTAACATGCAGAATTCCCACACAACCTTTTATTATTGTTAGGAGTTACAAAAAACGCACATTTTATGTTTTAAGAGCAATTGAACCCAATACTTCTACAAGAAATGTCTCAATTCGAACGCATTTTTACAACAATTATTACAATAAGTAATTAACAAATCTAAATGTTTGGTAAATATTTTACTACTTCGACTTTTTTGTATTGAATGGGCTTACAAAAACATCAGGAGAGATAAAACTTTTGTCGTCCTTTTTAGCTTGACAAGCACAAAAGACATAAAACCAGATGACGAATATGCCATAGGAAACTTTTTTTTTGCGGGCAATACGTTTCTCGAGTAAAAATACTCCAATTATAAATTCCGCAAGAACAATTGTTTTGCTTGTTTTGCAACGGGCTTTAGCGGCACAACTTCGATGTATGATTTTAATCCTCCTTTTGTTTTTTTGCTGCAGCCTATTGCCCTACATACTTTTTTTTTTGATTGCTCAATTGAATCCAAGGACCGGAAAACGATTTTTTTATGTTTTTTAAAAAATATTTATCATTGGTGTTCGAAAAATATTTTAAACTGTACAAAAAACAAAAAAAGATATTGTTTCTTTAAGTTCAAAATAATAAAGTTCTCAAAAAAAAGTTTTAATTTTTTCGTACAAAATAAAATTTTTTCCCATCAGTTTAAAAAAAAATTAAAAACAAACACAAAAATATATTTATTTTTTCAGTACAATATTATTTTGTACATGAAAAGAAAAAAAAACCGAAAACTTAAAATTGAACATGACAAAGATAAAAATTATGAGATAAGATTATAAAGATATGTATATTATTTTTGGCTCCGGGCAATAACTCCCAGGTGCAATAAGTCCCAGTGCAATAAATTAATCCCCAAATAAATGAAATAAGTCCCAAACTGGAAAAAAGAAATAAATCCCAAAAAAAATGAAATAATTTCCAAGTCTTAAATGAAACAAAACACAACTTTTGGGAGTAATTTCATAATGAAATAACTCCTAAAGACATTAATGAAATAACTTCCAAAAACAGCCCATCGAAAAGAAATGAAATAAGACCCAAAAAAATGAAACAACTTCCAAAGAAATGTATAATATATGTATTCGTTTTACTTGAATATTTACATATAATGTTAAACAATTTAAAAAATTGCAAATAATTGAAAATGAAATAACTCCCACAGAAAATGAAATAACTCCCACAGCAAATGGAATAACACCGAAGCTCAAAATAAAATGAAATAACTCCCACGTTTATTTTTTCGGGGACTTATTTCATTTGGACTTTATTTCATTATGAAATAACTCCCAGGCAAAAAATTAAATAACTTCCAAAAAAATTAAATAAAACCGAGAGAACTGGGAGCTATTTCATAATGAAATTACTCCCACATTTTTATGAAAAATTGTTGGGTCTAATTTCATTTTTTTCTTGGGACTTATTGCACCTGGGAGTTATTGCACGGAGCCTTATTTTTTTACGCTATTAAGCTATTTTTGTTGTTTCTTTTTAACCGATTTAGCGATTTCAAATAAATTTTAGAGTTTGTTTCTGATGTTGATTTTTTTGTGAATTTTTGCCATGTTCGCGATAGAAGCGATTTTTTCCTGTAGGTTTCTGGTTCTTTACAGCTTTAACGATTTTTAATAAATAGTAGACTCTGCTATCATGCCGCTGCTAGCAAATTTTTGCGAATTTCCGCTAATTTTGCATTTTTTACCGAATTTTTGCCATTCCTTATAGTTTTAGGGACTTCCAATCAATTTTATGTATTGTTTGAAATATTAATAATTTTCGCAAATTTTCGCTACTTTTGCAAACTTTTACGAATTTTTGCAATTTTTGCGTATCTTTGTTGCTCTATGAAGCAATCGTCGCAAGTTAAACATTTTCGCTATTTTAGCAAGCTTTTGCGAATTTTTGCAACGTTTAATTTACTAATAAAATTTGTGCCCATAACTTCTTTTAAATTTGCATAATAGGGTGATTATAAATAGAGGTGATTATAAATTTAATTAAAATTCACAATTCAAACAACAAAATTTGAGTTCTCAATGTAAGTATCAAAAACATATTTTGCTTTAAAACGTTTATTGTTTTTTAACTTTAGAGAATAATTTTTTTTTTTTTTTTTTTTTTTTTTTTTTTTGTACGGATGAAAATATTTTTTGAACACCAATTATAAATTTTTTTTCATGTACAAAATACATATTATACTTCAAAAATAAATATTTATTTATATATAAATTTAGTATTGTGTTTATTTTGTTGAACTATCTATGGTTTTTAATCCAAATTTTTAATATTTTTAATTAGGCTTAAGTTCATTAAATTTAATTTTCATTAAATTATTTTTATGAAGAAAGGAATTTTGCAACATGAAAATTAATTAAAATTGTTATTGATAATCTTTCATTCTTGACCGTGGCCGGGATTCGAACCGCGGCCGGCAGGTTACCATGATATGTTTCGATCGCAACCACTCGATCTTTTCAAATGGATTTGCCGTTTTACACTCGCAGCCATCGACGACTGCTGACGTCAATAGTCAAACATCAATCCTTAAACCAAATTGTATTTTAACCTTTGGTAGATCGAAGTTTGCCTTTTTTGAATGATTATCCATTTTAATTGATTTTACATGTTCTTCCTTACTTCTGTTTTTTTCGTACTTTCGTCAAGAATTTTTCCTGAAGTCCAAAGTACATTTTTTTTTTGTATTTATATATATAATATAAATATATTGTGTTTCTTAATTTTTTTTAAACTGATTGAAAAAAAATTAATTTTGTACGCATGAGTTTTGAATTTTTTAAATGAAAAAATAAAATTTTAAGTTTTCGGTTCTTAATTTCTGATGCCTGATTGAATCATTAAGTTCTTATTTGCGTATTGCCAAGAAACCAGTGTAAGAAGCGTCATCTTAGACAACTTCAAATTTAAGTCAAATTTAAGCATTATTTTTATTTAGTACACTTCTTCAATTAATTATCTCAAAATGAATGTTTTAAATTAGTCCCCTTTCTGCAATTTGCGGTTCAATTACTTTTAAGAATATTAACAGCAAACATTTTTCCACTCAGTTACATGATTAAGCAAATGTAGTTAAGCAAATTTTCAGCACTCCCCCATGTTTTGAAACGGAATTTTTTCGGCAAAAAGTAAGAAATTTCATGCGGAATTTGTATTCGTAATAAATTAAATATAATAAAATAAATTCTAAACAATGACTTTTCAAAGCCTCTTAAGTTCCTAATTTTAGAGTTAAAATAGAATAAATCTCTATTCCCAGCAAAAACTTTACTTACAATCCTACTTTTAATGACTTCAAGAACTCATTACTTTGTAGCTTTATTCGCCACTTTTTGGATTATTAGTTATATATTAAATAATAACTTTATTATTATATCTTAAATATACAGAAACATTTATATTTTCATTATGACAATAAAAATGTCATTATAGTCATAAAACATAGTTTTTTAATGCAAAAACTACACTGCCCCGGTAGACTAGCTGGTAGAGAGCTAGTCTATGAGCACCGAGGTTGCGGGATCAAATCCCGCCAGAGACAGAAAAAAAAAAATAAAAAATAAAATAAAGTAAAATAGAATAAGAAAAAATAAAAATAAAATAATTAAAAAAAAAACAAAAAAAAAAAAAATTAAAAAAAAATAAAAAAATTTTTACTTTATTGACTTTGTGTAACTATATATTTTTATAAAAATTTTAAGTATAAAAAAAACATATTATTTTTTAGATTATAATAGGCTAAATTATAAGGGATTACTTTTGGGACATCTCGAACAAAAATAAGTACTTCTTCTAGTAGAAAAATAAGTAGTCTGTTCGTCAAGTTCTCATTATTTTTCTGCTTATTTTGTAAGCAAAGTTTTTGCTGGGTTATTAGTATGCAAAATTTAATCAACATCAAACCATTCATTTAGGAACTTTAGGTTCTTTTTTTTTTTTTTTTTTTTTTTTTTTTTTTTTTGAGCAAATGTCCCTCTGGGCGATGTTAAATATTTTCGTTTCAAAAAATCATTAAAACGTGTATTTAAGTTGTTTCCGTTTTTAACATTTTCCAAATAAAAAGAAAAAGGTTTTGTTCAAAAATTTTCAACTTTTTACACCTTTCGGTTTTCAAACATTTAAGGATTATTAATGAGTTGGAAAACATATTTCCTCCTTAATTCATTTCTATTTTATTGTTGTTGTTTCACAACAGGCATTAAATGACATTTAATGCCTGTTGTTTTCGGTTGAGCTCCAAAAATTGTTAAATCAGGCATAAACACCACAAATTTAATGGCACTGAATATTTAAATAATTACAAATAAGTACTTCAAATACATAAATAAAACTTTTGGTTATCCAAGCAAGCATTTGTACGTTTATTTATTTAATCACTTGGAATATACACATACACACATTCACGTACAAAATACTAATTATAGTTTAAAGTGTAACAATTGTCCATAACGGAGTATTCAAACATTAAGTGCCAGTTAATCAACTGAATAATTTATGAAGTGTTCCAAAAGCTTTAAAAGAAATTTAATCTCTTTTATTTCCTGTTTTATTTGAATGACTTATCGAGATGATTAAGATTCATTTGAATGTTAAATAAACATGATTTTATTTGTTTAATAAATAAACGGTTAACAAATAAGTAGAATTAAAATGGTTGAATCTTAAATTTTATACAATAATTAATATATTTTTTAACTTGCTGCAGTTATGTTAAATTATATTGTCAAATGATATTAAAGGAGATAAATAATTATCTAACAAAGTATTTTCTTAATTGATCTTAAATGTATACATTAAAATAAAATTTTTCATTCTAGAAAATGAGTTTAATTTTCTTATATTCCTCTATTATTATTTAAATTTCTGATTCTATGGTACACTGAAAAAAATTATCAATTCATTCGTACTTAAATCAAGCCAAAGCGGTGTCAATAGTACGGCAAGTACTAATTTTCTTTAATCTAGTACATAATGCTTGACTTAAGCTACGGTGACATTTATTAAACATTTGACCAAATGAGCATAACCACTACTCTTGTTAATAGTTAATGAGATTTGACTATATTAAACATAGCAAAAAATAGTTTCTTGTAACATGTGATATTAAGATCAAAATAAATATTGGAATTAAAAAAATTATATATTAGGTTTTCTGTTGGTCACGTCTTTTGCGTCAAATATTTTCCAAGTGTGTCAGTAGCTAAAGGCACATATTATTCAATTGCGCCGTACTTTAAACAGTCCGTAAACGCGATTGAATTAAGTAAAAGTGAGATAAAAATAATACCAAACTGTGCTTGGTTCAAGGAGAGAGAGAGAATATAAATATTATTTACTTTACTTATCCACCCGTTCGTTACACAAGCTTGTTTCACCTTTGTTTTGTTGTATATAACTAAATAATTTTAATAAATAGAATTCGGGAATTATTGCTTCTTCTATTATTCCATGAAAAAAAGGGTTGTTTCTTATTTTTGTAGTATTATTTTTATTTCTACATAAAACAAGCAAACCGTTTTTTACCTATTTTTGTAGTGTTGTTGTTTCTGTTTTAACAACAAACTTATACAGACACAAACGTTTGCTCGCATAAAGAATATAAAGTGGCACTACCAACCAAAAGTTCAAGCTTTTATTTACTCGTTTTAGGAATTTTATATTTATTTAAAGAAATTTCGGGTTTGGTTTTCGAAAGTAATCCCATTTTGGATTCTCTTACTAAAAGTAAGTAGAAAAAACTTTAGTTTGGTACGAGTTTTTTCTTTCATTTTTTTAAAGTAACAAATTTACATTCTGGAACATTTATTATTTAATAAGGAACATTCTCTAATTTTGTTATTAGCATTTTCGCTAACTTGATGAAATTTCGAACTTTGACTGTTTATATCGGCTACATCTGTAGAATTAGCTGTTATTTATTAAGTCTCTTTTGGCAAATGACCATGGACGGAAATAATGTTTAACAGCACATATGAAATAATTTTTAACTAATTAAAATCAACGTAAAATCCATATGAAATAATTTTTAACTAATTAAAATCAACATAAAATCCAAAAGCATCTTAGGTGTTCCTATATGTACCAGGAGCAGGACCTCTGCGTTGCCGTAACCCATTTCTGTTGATGTATTGGTATTCCGGATAGGGACCATGATGCCAATGCAAACCAACCTTTACATGGACTTCAGTGGTTTCTTCACTCTCGTCAGAGTCATATGAATCCTCGTTATCCTCTATTTATCGCAAATGTCCAGAATATGTTCACATTCGTTTTGTATTTCATTTGTATCGGTGAAATCTAAGCGTGCTTTTTAAGAACAATTATATAACACTTTACATTCTTCTTGCTCTCACCGAACTTACTAATGTATGAAAGCAGTAACAAGTAGATGAATTTGTCGATCAATCACAAGGCCAAAGGGAAATGCCCAGATTCGTATTTATGTTAGACATTGCAAAAACTTATATTTTACATTTCGTAAAAATAATTTTCTTATATATATTGTAATATAATGTAAAATTTACGTATTTTTTGTATGTGGTACCCGGGTACCCTGTTACTCTGTTAAAGGTGTTTTTTTTTTGTCACTCACATAAGGGTTTATGAAAATGGTATTGATAATAACGATTATATTTTTAATCAATCTGGCATAACCCTAAAATCAACAATTTTCAGCATATTTTAAAACCATATTCGGTAATCAAGTTTATCTTTTTTTGGAAACTATATTAAATCCAATGCATTTTTGGAATAATAAAATTATTTTTAATTGAACTATTATAGTTAATCCTTTATGTGTGTTTTGTCTTTTACGCAAGCATTTGCTTCATTTTGTGAAAGAATCTTCCTTTTTTTATGTAAGGGCTAAATATTTTCATACCTACAAGTAGTATAATTTTAAAATTTAATAAACTGTGAGGTTTTTTTTAAGGTTTTTATTATTATTTTATATTACAGTAAATATATATTATACAGTGTACACATATGTAAATAAGTAAATATTTACATATACCTTTTAACTTACATACAAAATACATAAATTGCAAAAAGGCCTTTGCTATAGTATTAATAAATATTTAACACAAGCAAACCTATGCTTAAATAGTAAACTACATTGTTGAACAACTTCGACTGACTGACTTAAGGCATGTTTACATGGTAATACAAAGTATTATGACTTTGTAGAATCAAAAATATTATGGAATTCTCTTCGTCTTTAAAAAAAAGAAAATAAAAGTGGGTTTAAATAAAATCGAAGCTAAGATATTAAACAGCTGATGGTTAAAAAAAAACATGAAACTTTCCTTAGTTGATTTTGGTTGTTTTTGCAAGAAGAATATAAATGGCTTTCTCTTTTCCTTTCTCTCCTAAAAGCTCAAGAATTGACGGCTAAAACTTTAAGAGTGTGAATCTGCCCTTTCTAAAATGGCTTAGAAAATCAACATGTACCGACCGCTTGTCAAATTTTGTATCCGTTTTTTCTCCGAATCAATGCTTTTACATGATAAGATTTTCTTCACTTTACATCATTTTTTGACATGTTTGTTGACATTGTGTTACCATCCAAACTGGCCTTTATTAACATACTGTAGCCGTTGCGATGTATCTAGGGTTTTCGTTATTCCCTCTTTTATTACTCACGGGAAAGCGGCAAATATAAATCATAATAAAATTCAATTTACCGCTTTAATAAAATAGTTTTTTGCAGTTTTATACCCAAAAATATGCATTATGCAAAATTTTTAAAGTCGAACTTAAATTTAGTTTTTTTCCGAATAACTTTCTTTTTACCTTTTTAACATTTTCCGTACTTATATTATTATGTAGTTTGATTTTTTTGTCGGATAAAATTTTTTTTTTAAGTAACAACTATTAAATTCTACGAAATATGCTGTTTAATAAATAAAAAATTTAAAAATTAATGTAAAATTTATTTATTTAAAATAAAATGTAAATGATTTTAGTTGTTTAAAATGAATTTTCTTTTAAATTCTTAAAACGAAATAAAAGTTTGTAAAAAAACATTTTGCCAGCGCAAAACTTTAGGGTGGTAGACTTAAAATAAGCCATATGTTCTGTCCTATTTAAGGCTCTCTTCAAAAAAAAAAAATACTCAAAAATTATTATTGATTTTTAATTTCTTTGGACTCAACTTCAAGGTTTTGCCAATCACTTTCAGTTTTAGCGATTTGGCTTAAAGTAAATTTCTACGATTTTTTTTTTTTGGTAATGTAAGAAATATTCGATTTTATTTTTAATAAATTTTTGTATTTTGCTATATTTTCTCTTGAAAAAGCGTTATTTTAAATAATTTTTTTGTTCAATACTTTTGTTAAATTTTCAATACAAACTTTATAATATAAAGAAAACTTTTGTTATTTGCGCTTAATTCCCAGTTTTTATTATTGATAAAAACACTTGAAATTTATTGTTGATGGGATAAGCTATTCCTATGCGCATTTCACTGGTTGCTTAGGCCAGATCATCAGGAAACTTCATCCATAAAGATTTTGGAAAAACTAAAGATATTAAACCAAATAAAACTGTTAAGCGTATAAGACTTATAGCAACAGTTCTACTTGTAACAATATCAAAGCTTAAACAAAACACATCAACAATAAACAGTGGGTTTATCTCATCTTACATTCCCCACTACAATCAGTTGAAATTCTCTCAACATTAATTGTAGCTGTAAGTAGGTTAAGAAAAACAAAATAAAAACAAACAACAACTTACAAAAGATGTTGTCAATTAAGTGTTTTTTTTAGGCCGTGCGCCTGCCTGTTTATTATCAAAAAGTAATTTCAATTTTTGGGAATACAAAATTTTTAATTTCAAAAGATTTTGTTATTTGCGCTTAATTCCCAGTTTTTATTATTGATAAAAACACTTGAAATTTATTGTTGATGGGATAAGCTATTCCTATGCGCATTTCACTGGTTGCTTAGGCCAGATCATCAGGAAACTTCATCCATAAAGATTTTGGAAAAACTAAAGATATTAAACCAAATAAAACTGTTAAGCGTATAAGACTTATAGCAACAGTTCTACTTGTAACAATATCAAAGCTTAAACAAAACACATCAACAATAAACAGTGGGTTTATCTCATCTTACATTCCCCACTACAATCAGTTGAAATTCTCTCAACATTAATTGTAGCTGTAAGTAGGTTAAGAAAAACAAAATAAAAACAAACAACAACTTACAAAAGATGTTGTCAATTAAGTGTTTTTTTTAGGCCGTGCGCCTGCCTGTTTATTATCAAAAAGTAATTTCAATTTTTGGGAATACAAAATTTTTAATTTCAAAAGATTTTGTTATTTGCGCTTAATTCCCAGTTTTTATTATTGATAAAAACACTTGAAATTTATTGTTGATGGGATAAGCTATTCCTATGCGCATTTCACTGGTTGCTTAGGCCAGATCATCAGGAAACTTCATCCATAAAGATTTTGGAAAAACTAAAGATATTAAACCAAATAAAACTGTTAAGCGTATAAGACTTATAGCAACAGTTCTACTTGTAACAATATCAAAGCTTAAACAAAACACATCAACAATAAACAGTGGGTTTATCTCATCTTACATTCCCCACTACAATCAGTTGAAATTCTCTCAACATTAATTGTAGCTGTAAGTAGGTTAAGAAAAACAAAATAAAAACAAACAACAACTTACAAAAGATGTTGTCAATTAAGTGTTTTTTTTAGGCCGTGCGCCTGCCTGTTTATTATCAAAAAGTAATTTCAATTTTTGGGAATACAAAATTTTTAATTTCAAAAGATTTTGTTATTTGCGCTTAATTCCCAGTTTTTATTATTGATAAAAACACTTGAAATTTATTGTTGATGGGATAAGCTATTCCTATGCGCATTTCACTGGTTGCTTAGGCCAGATCATCAGGAAACTTCATCCATAAAGATTTTGGAAAAACTAAAGATATTAAACCAAATAAAACTGTTAAGCGTATAAGACTTATAGCAACAGTTCTACTTGTAACAATATCAAAGCTTAAACAAAACACATCAACAATAAACAGTGGGTTTATCTCATCTTACATTCCCCACTACAATCAGTTGAAATTCTCTCAACATTAATTGTAGCTGTAAGTAGGTTAAGAAAAACAAAATAAAAACAAACAACAACTTACAAAAGATGTTGTCAATTAAGTGTTTTTTTTAGGCCGTGCGCCTGCCTGTTTATTATCAAAAAGTAATTTCAATTTTTGGGAATACAAAATTTTTAATTTCAAAAGATTTTGTTATTTGCGCTTAATTCCCAGTTTTTATTATTGATAAAAACACTTGAAATTTATTGTTGATGGGATAAGCTATTCCTATGCGCATTTCACTGGTTGCTTAGGCCAGATCATCAGGAAACTTCATCCATAAAGATTTTGGAAAAACTAAAGATATTAAACCAAATAAAACTGTTAAGCGTATAAGACTTATAGCAACAGTTCTACTTGTAACAATATCAAAGCTTAAACAAAACACATCAACAATAAACAGTGGGTTTATCTCATCTTACATTCCCCACTACAATCAGTTGAAATTCTCTCAACATTAATTGTAGCTGTAAGTAGGTTAAGAAAAACAAAATAAAAACAAACAACAACTTACAAAAGATGTTGTCAATTAAGTGTTTTTTTTAGGCCGTGCGCCTGCCTGTTTATTATCAAAAAGTAATTTCAATTTTTGGGAATACAAAATTTTTAATTTCAAAAGATTTTGTTATTTGCGCTTAATTCCCAGTTTTTATTATTGATAAAAACACTTGAAATTTATTGTTGATGGGATAAGCTATTCCTATGCGCATTTCACTGGTTGCTTAGGCCAGATCATCAGGAAACTTCATCCATAAAGATTTTGGAAAAACTAAAGATATTAAACCAAATAAAACTGTTAAGCGTATAAGACTTATAGCAACAGTTCTACTTGTAACAATATCAAAGCTTAAACAAAACACATCAACAATAAACAGTGGGTTTATCTCATCTTACATTCCCCACTACAATCAGTTGAAATTCTCTCAACATTAATTGTAGCTGTAAGTAGGTTAAGAAAAACAAAATAAAAACAAACAACAACTTACAAAAGATGTTGTCAATTAAGTGTTTTTTTTAGGCCGTGCGCCTGCCTGTTTATTATCAAAAAGTAATTTCAATTTTTGGGAATACAAAATTTTTAATTTCAAAAGATTTTGTTATTTGCGCTTAATTCCCAGTTTTTATTATTGATAAAAACACTTGAAATTTATTGTTGATGGGATAAGCTATTCCTATGCGCATTTCACTGGTTGCTTAGGCCAGATCATCAGGAAACTTCATCCATAAAGATTTTGGAAAAACTAAAGATATTAAACCAAATAAAACTGTTAAGCGTATAAGACTTATAGCAACAGTTCTACTTGTAACAATATCAAAGCTTAAACAAAACACATCAACAATAAACAGTGGGTTTATCTCATCTTACAAGTAGAACTGTTGCTATAAGTCTTATACGCTTAACAGTTTTATTTGGTTTAATATCTTTAGTTTTTCCAAAATCTTTATGGATGAAGTTTCCTGATGATCTGGCCTAAGCAACCAGTGAAATGCGCATAGGAATAGCTTATCCCATCAACAATAAATTTCAAGTGTTTTTATCAATAATAAAAACTGGGAATTAAGCGCAAATAACAAAATCTTTTGAAATTAAAAATTTTGTATTCCCAAAAATTGAAATTACTTTTTGATAATATAAAGAAAACTTTTCTTTTTCTTTATGACTATTACAAGTCGGTTTGTTAACTTTCTCCAATTTAAGCGTTTATTTTACAAGTAGTCCATTTAAAAAAAAAAATAAAAAATTTAATATTTAAAATAATATTTTCAATTTCCGTTGCAACTTATAGAAAAATACTGTTGACGATTTTCTTATGCAATGCTTTTAGCGTCTTAAAAATTTGACAGTGTTTTAGCGACATATTGATTATAGTGACTTTCTTACTTTTGAACTTGTAACTGCTTTAATATTTTTTTTGGACCTCAGATTCTTTTATAGCAACTTTTTTTTCTGTCTTATCAAAGTTTTATGAATTTTGTTGATTTTTCTACCTACTTTTCTTTTGTATCTATCTTAATATAGAAAAAAGTAAAACAAACACACCTACACAAAAAATGTATGCGATATGCCACAAAAACCGTAGAAAACTTAAATAAAGACTTAACGCTGAAACTTTTGTTACTCGTAATTACATAAGTAGGGTTTCTTTTCGGAAAAAAACTTTCAAGGAAAAATAGGTTCAATATCTATAAAGTTTTAGGGAGTTCTTTCTAAGTCGATCTTGCCATGTCCGTCTGCCTGTCTGTCTGTCTATTTCTCCCTATGTTAGTGTTTTGAAAACATGCTCAGCTTTAAAAGACACAACAGAAAAGAACAATATTAGTGTCAAATTCTTTCTTCAATAGACTTATTAACTTCAGAGGCATGGATGTTTGTTCGTTAATGTTGGACTCACTTAAGCTTAGAGTGCACAGCATGTAAAAAGCCACATGTGCGTGTGGGTCTGACGTAGTTTTGAGGCCTCAACGATCATTGTGTGTTGTGTGATAACGTCAGAAACACATGTGCATCAGAGATCAGCAATGAGTATTGAAAAAGTGAGTAGAGCTAAATCATGACTCATAAATTCTTGTACTTATACGCACTCATTCCAATGTTATTCAAAGCTCATATTCACTCAGAAGTTTTATTTTACTCATCGTACTCATACTTAAGGCCGTTATACACTATCCCACAAAGTCTTTAGTAATTTACGAAAATGCAACCCTGTCATGATAAGTTGTTATTGTTTTTTAAAAATATTCAAAGAATAATTAGATCAGGGAAGCATTTTTGAAAAATACGTAAGACTTTGTGGGATAGTGTGTAAAGGCCTTTAGCAACATTTGCAGTGGTTGATTTTAGAATTTACTTCACTCAATGTGTATGGGCGAAGCAAAATGCGAGGCTGCCAGATTTGTCCTCGAAATAGCAAAGTGACGATTTGGCAATTACAGTTTACTAAAGTTACATGTCTGAAGTGGACGATTTTTCGGCAAATTTATCTGGCAGCGCTGATTATGAAGTTGTGTGTTTGATCTGTTGTGTTAAAACGGTAAATGGATGAGCTGAATGAGTTGAATCATTGTAAGTATTTTCCTTAAATTATAAATCAAACTGGGCTCATTTATGAGTATGCGTATAATGTCGACGTCGCACTCGTAAGCATTTCTCTTGTGGGTACACAGAAAAAATTCTCCAAAATTTTTCACCAATTAAAGCATTAATCAAAAATATAATCAGTTTTAATTAAAAATTTAATCAAGTGAATTAAACTTTTAATCAAGTGAATTAAACGTTTAATTAATACTATTAATGGTTTAATTGATACTATTAATTTGTTTACTGGTGCAAATTTAATTAATTTTTTAATTAATATCACAAATATTTTAATTGAAATCAATTTTTATTTTTTTCTGTGTATGAGTGAATCAGAGTAGTTTAGTTTAAATGATGTCTACGCACTTATACCTACAATTTCATGAGTCAGTATGAGTAGCGAAAAAACGATTTATTGCCGATCTCTGATGTGCATGTAGATTTCCACGCACATTTATATTTGCTTTTGGAAATGCTCACTTACTTACGAGTGATTTATGAACAAAAACACCCACGCGAAATTTACATGTCTTACGAAAAAGTCACTCCCCGCCTACAGCAAACATGATTTGCTGTAATAATATGATGTTACGAAAGCGTTGTTAAAACATTTGCATTAACAACCATTTTATAACATGAGTTAACCTCTAACATAATGTAAGTCTTAATGTAAAGCATTTCATGTCAGGTGTAGACTGGGTGTTGTGAACTGGAACATTTGCAAATATCTGCTTTACAAAATTAAACTTCTTAACACATTGACTGCCACGTCGGACACATATGTGTGATAATGCACTATGTGGTTTATGCCAAGTCGGACACATATGTATGTCCGTCTAGCCATGTCACACAAAAGTGACTGACGATAAATAAAATATTATTGCAGTAATATGATGTACGGCCCCCCATGAAATTTCTGTAAAAATGGTTTCGGCGCAGCTCAAAAATTATTAAAAATTATTAATTAATTTTTTTTACACAGTTAGAAAAAAGTAAAAGAAAAATTATTTATTAATATTATAAATATTACTGGTAGTATCCTTAACCCATATCGTCCCAGCGATTTTTTTTTTTGAGTAACTTTATAAAACTTGGTGGTTTATAGGTAATTTGGGACTAGAAAACACGAATCTGAAGTCAAAATTTTTTTAAAATTTTTTGTTTTTGAGAAAAATGGTGTTCGATTAATCGAACATTGGGCACTATTCAACATTTTTTTTTTATTGTTCCCATATAATGTAAAAAAAGAAAACAAAGTTTTTTATAAACTGAAACTAATTAATTTTATTAAATCAAAGAAAACTAGAACAGGGAATTTAGTTAAATTAAAAATATGCAGTTGAACCTCGATTATCCGACTCGCACAGGACCGGGCTAAGCATTGATAATAAAAAAACTGGTTTTTAGATATATCGGGTGATTCATCGTGAACTTGATATATTTGTTATCAGTTAAAATAAAAATTTATGGCATTAACTGTATGTAAATGATATCATGGAAATGTTGGACATGACTTTGTCTGAGCTGGTCCATTCGGGTCGTCCAATTTTGGGAGATTCATTCGAGCATAGCGGCTAGTATTTCGCGAATAACACGAGTAATGTTAGCTTCCAAAACGTCAATCGTAGCTGACTTATTCCGGAAGACCCCAGACATTACATATTCACAGAGAAAGTAGTCTAAGGTGTGATATCGCATGATCTAGGTGGCTAATTTACCAAAGCAAATCATGAAATTAAATTAAAATGTATGGTTCAAAGTGCCGTCCTGTTGAAACAAGATCTCACCAAGATCATTCGTTTGATTTTCAGATTGCTCTACTGGATACCTACTGTCACTGTTATCATTTTGGCAAAAGTAAGGGAATTGCTAAAGATATTTCCAAGTCTGACAGAGTCTGACATGTTGCACTCTTGTCAAAACTTGTTGCATTTGGTGTCGGTGATAATTTCTCTCGATTAATATTGAGTTTTCTTAGAGATCGCACTATACGAGTTGTTATAGATGGAGTTTCGTCAAACGAGTTCAAAATTGGACCTCCTATGTCAAACTTCCAACCATATCTACTCTTTTTCTAATGACAGCAACCCGTGCCATTCGTAACCATTTGATTATAGACCAAGCGTGTCCGATGTTGGTGGTATGAGTCACAACATGAATGATACACTTGGCCGAGACCGAAACCCGTACGTTTGTTCGTAATACACGTTTTTCCTCAAAAGACAATACTTTTGTGGTCGATTGACCGGTAAATTGTACAACGCGTTACAGGAAAATTCATTTCTTGGCGGGACTGTTCGTATGTGGAATAACCTTCCTGCTGAAGTGTTCCCTCTCACTGTCAACATGAATAAATTCAAGTGGACTGTTCACAGGTACTACTACCTCTTTTCTCCTTCCCATAACATATTTTCCTAGTTCCAACCCGCTGCAATGCAATAGTAGGGGTCATCCGCTGAGTGCTCTGATTTTCCTCCATTTTTAAAAATTACACTCGCAGCTACAGCTGTTGTATTGACTTCACTACGTACTGGATGTGGTCTAACCGGTCGAATATCATCCACCAATGTAAACTTAGACTCAATACTGCGAATGATGTTTGCAATTGTGGTTTCAGTAGGCCGATTATGCGCACCGTAAGTTCCTCGAATCTCACGAAAAACATTTCTCACAGAGCGCTGATTGTGCATTAACTTTTTATTGATCAGCAAAAACAAAATAAATATATTTCCGTTTATTCAAATGCGTGAAAAATTTATATTATGGTGATATGCGATGATTCAGTTAGCATTTCAGAGAAAAAACAAAAGTGCTCAATAGTGCCCAGTGTTCGAAAAATCGAACACTGCTTTTTCAAGTCAAATAACAAAAACACAATTGAAAAACGCGGAAATTGTTTTGCTGTTGTTGAAAGTTCAATCGTTTTTTAATGGAACTACATTTTCACTTTTTTAATTTTTTTATATTTTATACAAAGTTTTCAGTTTTTAAAATGATGCTAAAATTAAGGGTTTTTCTTCCCCCTTGTTATACAAGGGAGGAGCGAAGTGGGTAAGAACTTTTATTTTTATATTTGTAGCTAACCACTTACAATATATAATTGTTTAAAAAAATTAGTTCTTTGTCTTACCTAAAAAGAGTAAAAAAATTACAAAAACGCGTAAAATTTACTGTTCGAAAAATCGAACATTGGGACGATATGGGTTAATTTCAATATTGACGTTTTCGAAGATAAAACGAAAAAAAAACTGCTGTGGCCCCCATCATCTTATTTGCTGAAAGTGCCTTGGCAGTCAATGTGTTAAACAACCCACGTAACAGCGAAACCACTATCAACAGTAAATTATGTTAAGTAAAATTGACAAAAGTATTTTTCATTTTATTTAAATAATTTTTCTACCTTTAACCAATTCTCTAAAATTTTGATTAAAACTCAACACGTGTCTAGAACATTTTAAACCGTTTCACTTTTGTCATAAATTCCTCTTCTCTCTTGTTAAAGCTGCCTTTTAATTTCTTTTTATTCCAGCAGTCAAGTGAAATCGTTTTAAATCTGCCAGTAGTAATCTGGTTGATAGGTGATGTTGAAAGTGATTCAACCAAATTTGATTAAAAACATTTTTAATGTTCACAGAAATCGTTTTCATCTAAAGTGCAGTTAAAGTGGTTTTTGAAATATTCTTTTTCTATTATTCATTCAATGTACTGAAAAATACCTTTTTGCAAGTTTTAGTGAAAACAATTTATAATTAAAACTCATTTGAATTTCCATTAGTTCTTTGATTGAAATTTAATTTTTCTTTTCATACTTTATGTTTAGTTCTGAGAAATTTAAGTTCTAAAAATAAAATATTCATGTTTAGAAAAGGAGTAAGTGAAAGGAGAGAGTGATTGTGACTTTTAATTTTATATAAAATATTTTAAAATACAAATTTGTATGGAATAAATTTAATTATATGCTGTTTCATAAACAGAAATTAAATTCTTTAATGCTAAAATTTCTTTTTAGTTAGAAGAAAAATTTGTTTCAAGTAAAATTGTTTGTATGAACCTATTTTGAGTTAATCGAAATCTGGTTTATTGTCATTATAAACAAATGTTTTTACAAAAAATTCTCGAAAAAGCTTTTTTTTTTGTTAAACTACAAATTTAAATAATAGAAAAATATATTAACTTATTTGACCTGACGTAAAGGCCCAACTATAATATGCTTAAGTGCGACTACATGTAAATCATATGTGTCAAACCAAAGAAACTTTATGCTACGTTTTATGAATAGGTCATTTGGTTTAGCAAAGTGTGAAACTGGTCGCACTGAGACGCTTTTTGTAAATTTTTGGCAGAAGCTTAAGCAAGCTTATGCATCATGAAAAAAGAAAACAAGAAGTGCATTAAAATTTTAAAAAACATAATTTTTTTGCGCATGTACGTTATAGTAGTAAAGGAGCACAAACATAATCACACAAACACGGGTATGTGGATGTTTGTTAATATTTAACACTCTTTACTACAGTGACGTAAAAATGACGTCAAAATAAGAGTAAAAGTTAACGAACCTGCGAAACGCGCTATCTTGCTTTCTTTATTTCATGCTTATGAATATTTTAGTTGGGCCTTAAGTTTTATGTAAGTCATATAGAGTTTTCATATCCTTTTCATATAAGTTTTCTTACACATATCTATATTAAAGCAGTTTAACTTACATTTATGCTATGTTCACACTTGAGCTCGTAAACGCGTTTAAGCAACTCGAACATGATTAAGCTCTAACCACATCAAGATCAAGATGATTACACATAGATTGAAGTGATTTGTTAATCTTTTCAAATTGACATGATTACAACTAAATCACTTCATTCATCACATGAACAAACCTCAAACTGAGTATAATGTAGAATCGGCCTTCATGAACGTTCCCCCACGTGTACAACCGACCACGTTTTCTTTTTAATGTTTTTATTTTGTCCTTATTAAGGACTCCTTAAATAATTCATAAATTTTCACGATTTCATCATGAATATCTTTATAATAATCTTCTGATAACTTTATTAAAGTATTTTTATACATTTTTAATATTTAAAAGAAATATATATTTGTTTGTTGTGTTGTTTTCTTAACCAGCTGTCATCTTAATCACCTCAAATGTAATTTAAACAGCTTTGATTAGCTAAATCAATATTTTGCTTAAACGCGTTTAAAAACCTAAGTGGGAACATAGTATTAAGCTACCCAATAAAAAATGGAGCTTCTAACGAAGCAGGTTTGTAAGGCAGAAATATAAACATTTCGCTTACCATTGCGCTTACGGAAGACATGAATTTTATATGGCGAGTTCCCACTTTGAAGCAATACATTTTTGACACATAAAGCGCATTATTCAGCGCATTGAAAAGTTTTTTTTTTTTATAAAAGTTGTTGCGCGTTCTTTCACTTACTTTACTGCATTTCTGTACGTCTTATTGCGTAGCGCATAATTGTGCGCTTTTTTTTTAAATGTACCATTAGTGCTACGCAAAATGGTAAAATTTTTTATTGGGTAGGAGTTTTAATAAAACGGAAAGTACAAAAAAGTAACTCTTCATTTAGAAAAAAAAATATCAAAAAAGTAGCAAGAATTTTGTAAATGTAGCAAAACAGTATCCAAGCTGTCGAAAAAGTGGCAAATGGCTACTTTAGTAGCACCAGCGGTATCGTTGGCTATGAATTACGAATGAGAGAGCGAATTACGAAAAAAACACTGTCGTGCGAACATAGCATAAAATTCATACAAGATTTTTGTGTCAAGTATCCCAGTTAAAACTTCGCTTAGTTTTTCAAAATGAATAGCTTCTTAAACTCATTATTTAGTAGCTTTCTTCTTTAAATACATCTATAACAACTTCTATAACTACTTTTTTCTAAATGTATTAAGGTAAGAAAATAATGACATCCCTTGTAAAATTCATTGGTTCTTTCAGTAGCATTGTATGTAGTGCTCTTATGTTTTTCTGATTACTCAACACATTATTTTGTAGTCGAAGTTTTTACTGGGATTGTATAGATATCTACATCTATATGAGGTTTTATCGTCTTGAAGAATTTAATGGTGTGGTCAATTTTGAAAATATTAGCACAAAATTTTGCTTAGACAAAGAAGCAATTATATAACAATAGTAATATTTATAAGGAAATTATGGCCCTTCTGATCAGGGATATCAGATGTGGCCATTTCTCACCAAACGTGGCGATTTTCAAACTTGTTTGGCGAACTAATTTTTGATTTAGTGGCACGGCGATTTATAAAATATTTGGCGAGTTTGTTGGCTTTTTTTTGATGAGCTATGAATTTGTTTTGAATTGATTATTTATTAATTAATTAATAATTAGAATTCCTTAAAACATGAACATGTTTTAAGTCTATAAACATTTTTTTCATTATAAGTTTGTGGCAAATTATTATCACAAATAAAATACGGATGCTTATGAAATACAATGGAAAAAATAAGCGTTGGTTTATTGGAAAGATAAATAAGTTTAGGTCAAAATTTTAAAGCAACAAGGATACGTCAGGTACTTACATGGATGAACTGCACTCAAACTCACATTCGAAGTAGAATGCAATACGAACTTCTAGACGCGTTATTAGGAGTTATAAGTTATATAAATGGGAATAGTACATGTTGCACTTCTTGTGTACCTTCGTAGAATAAATGTAACACCCTCACAATGTATTCCAAAAAAGAATACAAATAGGGAGTCTTGCCGGTTTTTTGCTGCTTTAAGTAGACTACTATAAACTTTTTTATGGTAAACATCGTTCTTTTTGTGTTCCCTAACTATTTTTACTTCGTTCTATAGAAAAATTAAACAAAATATACATCGATTATAAAAAATGTTTTTAATAATTTAAGAAATATATATTTTATTGTCAAAAACTGGAAAAAATGCTGTGGCGATTTTAACGATTTTAACCAATCTGACAACCCTGCTTGTGATAATAAAAACGTCTGTACCAAATAACATCAATTTATGCCCAAAATTGCGACCTTAGCATTTAATTTATTTATAAGTTGGTACCTCCTATAACAAAACATAAGATTTTTATAATAATAAAGTGCGGAAGAGTTATTTGGTTTACAGTTGAAGAAAAAATATTTTAAGTTTTAACAAAAATCATTTTAAAAGAAAAAATAATAACATTCAGAGTATAAGTTATAAAATATTAAAAACTAGTAAAAAGAAAATATGTATATAAAAATGCATGGAGTCTTTAAGTTACAATAAAAATTAAAAATTCTGTTTTTAAAAAGTGGAGCGTTGCTGGTTTCTCTAATGATTGGAGGAATAGTATTCCAAAGACTATTGCATTTACGAAAAACTGCCGATTCAATATAAGCGTATGGTATCTCAGTTGTATTAAAGTTTTGTTTCTGCCAAATCGACTTTAGCTAAGCCGGCTATAAAAGTAATCAGGTTTGTGGATTTAAAAGATTTATGCAAGAATACCAATGTTTGTATTTTCATAAGATCATGAACTGCACGCCGAGAATTTTCTTTGTGTAGAAGCTGATATGTTCACTATATCTAGTTATGTTGTTGGACGTTACATTAAGTCTCGCTTTACTTGTTGCATCATATTTTGAAAAAACTTCGCAGGCATAACTTAAGGTGGGGTTTAAATAAGTTCTTGCGAACTCAAGGTTTACATGGGCAGCTCGTTACCCAACCGGACGGATGTACAGACATCGTTAGATCGACTTAGAAACTTATTTTAAGCGGTATTGTATTGAGTAGCTTATATTAAGTCTGTAATGTGCTTATAATTTTATTAATATTCCATATACATATGTATATACCAACACCACCATAGTGGTGGGGGTATTATGCTGATGTGTATAACACATCATTTTATTAATCGATATGGCAATGTTAAGCCGCTGCCAAAAATAGCATTAAGTATTATAACTCCCATACAAATTATGGTATTGATGTAAAGCTTAGCAGCGATAACTTTTGTTATAGACAAAATTATTATCGCAAAGTTTTGTACCGGTAGGTCAGGACTGACCATATATAACCCCTTTCGAAAATCGTTTACAAAGAACTCTTCTATGAATCTTTACCTCTTAACATAATTTGGTGGGTACGAAAAAGGGTTAAGTCTTTCAAATTTGTCTGTGTAAAATGTGGTGTGGGATATCAAATGGCTGGGCTTGACCGACCATACTTTCTAAGTATTTTACTTTTTTTTTAAGAAAATAAAAACTAACCAGATAATTCAAATAAAAACTTAATTTGGAATTCTTATAAATCTTGAATTTTCATTCCAAAGTACAATAAAAATAAAGAAGTGGATTTTCCTCACTTGACTTATTTTTGCAACGTTTTTTTAGGGATGATAGTCCAGTGCTTTTTTTATTTTAAACTTAAAAATTATTCTCTACTTTGTCAAAACAAAAAGGGTTATTAAGATATCAAAAGAAACCCCTTTTTGTTATCATCTTTAATTATTCCTTTATTTCTTGAGTTTTCGGATTTTCTACTTTCATTTAAAGACACATTTTAATGATAATTTAACATTAAATAACGACCTTTTTCCTCTTATTTTTTACATATTTCTGTTGATTTTAACAAGTTAAAATAACAAAATTAATACAAATAACAAATCTGCTTTTCGGAAGAAAACTTTATTTGTTAAGTAGTGTTAAAGATTGCCAACATAAAATGTCTAGATTTAATCGGCAAAATTTTTCAAATGTGTATTGCTATTACATACAATGTTTACCAATAAATAACTAGGAAAATGTAAATCTCGTAGGCTTTTTATGAAATCTAACGACAATTCTGTGCATTTTGTTGTTGAATTTAACAGAAGAGCTACGATATTTTGCATTAGTTCTTTCGCAAGCCTATTTTGCACAAATAATGAACTCTGCTAAAGAAAACTTTAATATACATTTGTATACAAACTTATATTTACATTTGAATGTTTGAAAATTTTGTATTTCATATTTCCCATAGTTTTTAATTCTTACTAAAATTATATTGAATTATTACACAGGCCATACAATTTTTAACCAATGGCTTAGATTATAAATACTTTTATAAAATTTTAAGTTGCGTCCAAACTTGTGCTCAGAATTTCTCCAAAACATCAGTTTTTTTTTATAAGATTATCTTCGCTTTAAGTTTAAAATACCCCTGTTCTTTGCCATTTTCAAGACATTATGCCTTCGCGAATTAATGTTTATTTTTATCAACTAATATGTCATTTGAAATGTTTTAAATATTTTACCTTTGTAGTAATATATTGTTCTCTGAGATATCTTAACCTGAAGTTTTTAAAATCCGGTTTTTTCCCAATATTCATGTTTTTGTCGAAAATATTTTTTTTCATTAATTTGACTTAAATAAAATAAAATTACCAAGATTAATGTGCTGTTTCCAGGTGACAGGCAATTGATTGTGTAGAAAAATGTATATGAAAATCACTCAATATTTTGAGTACTTTACGTATAAACTTTACTACACAAATAATTGCTCGTCACCTGGAAACACACATAAGTCAAATAAATAAGTGGGAGTGCTATATTCGACTGAGCCGAATTTTTGATACTCTCCACCCACAGTTAAAATATTTCAGGAGTGGCCTTTATGTGGGGCACATGATAAATTATGGACCGATCTTCACGAAATTATATAGCATGATTTCTAATCATATGAAACTGTGACAGACCAATATTTATTACAAAACCATTATTGGGTACGGTTTAATGAGGCCTTTGGTAAATTATAGATCTTAACGAAATTCAACAGTGTGACTTCTAGTCATATAGAACGAATTTGTGCAAAATCTTGTATCAATCCGTGCATTATGCCACCATTTATGTTACTTTTGCTACAAAATTATTCATTTATCAATTTGGTTTCACATTTGGATTCATAACTCCTATCATACTTAACCGGTTTTGCCGGATTTAAATCTCAAACTGCTTAGGATAACTAGAAGCAATTTAACACCAACATTGTTCTTTTCTTATGAGTTTTTCGAAAGTGAGCGTGTTTTCAACAGACGTTCATACAGGCGGACAGACATGGCTAAATCGACTTAGAATTACTCAAGGAATCATAATATATATATTCTTTATGAGATGAATATATTAAAAGGTTGACATGAAATGACAAACTTAATATACTCTCATTCACCACAAGTGATGGAGAGTATAAAATGAAGAAAAAATATGAATATGTGTTGCAAAAAAAAAAAAAAAAATCGGACTTTTAAACCTTCACATTCGACTTTCCAATTTTTGCAGGTCTGTGAGACATTCAACTCAAAATTGTATAAAGTTTATAATAAAGGTAGAACAATCTATTTCCCTTGTATTAGCCGATTTTGTTTCTATTTGTCGTTAGTATTCACTGGTAGTAAATAATAGTCAGACTTTTGATTTTTGTTGTACAACAAAAAGAAGTGCAATATCCTATTAAATGCGTTGGCAACATTGTACAATGTTGTTTTCTTATAAATGAAAGTAACGCCATATTTTAATTGAAACCGTTGTGCCACTTATTGCATGACATACGGTAAAATGGAAATAAAATCGCGAATAACGTATACAATAATAGTGTATAATGGATGAAGCACATTACCACAAATCAATTTATTAGAACTGTTTCGAAACCACATTTTCCATACAATTTGATATAAATAGGTTTATACCCAAAGCAGTGGAAAGGAAGACTTTCCATTTTTTACTCTTGGGGCATGTTTTGTCTAATAGTCATTATGTATTTGCGCTGGTCCGTTGGCAGAGTGTAGGGTCGAGGGGCTGGTTATAGACCAGTGAAGGGGTTCTTAAATAGCAAGTAGATGGAAGGTTGAGGTATCGAAGTGCAATAGTGGTTTCTGGATGTGCGTGTGGTTGTTGATCTGATAGTAGATGTGTTTTTTAGTTGAAAGTTTGGACTATGGCGGTTCTCCCTACGTACTGTTGCTATTCAACAGTTGCTGCTGACTACTCCTTAGCCGCGGAGATGTGATTTTTTCGGCTGCTTAACAAGAGGTGTTAGCCGAGCGCATACGGGGGCGGTTGGTAAACGCATTGCTTGTTACCTAATAGTTAAGATCCACCAGGCTATATGGCAAGGGTCCAGGTAAATCATTTCTACATTTGACAACGATTTTGCCTGAGATGGGAGTTATATTTTGTTTTATCACAAAGATTCGATTTCTTACTTTTGTTTTTAGTAAAAACATTTAACTGAAAAGTTGTACTCCGTCAGCGTACGACCATTTTAAAAGCAATGGGCTAACAGCTTTAAATTTAGATTTTAATTTTTGAAACTAAAAAGGCTTAAGTTTCCCTGCTCCATTTGTTTTCTTTTTATTTTGGATAAATAAAGTTAAAAATAATCGATCTATCCGGAAAATAGTTTAATTGGCAACCTTGGTAGAGTTCCTTATGAAGTAAAAGCGTCGAGTAAAAATTGTTTATAACCTGATAATAAAAGTGAAATGAATTTTTAATTGTTCGAGGATGGAAAGAAAGGATGAGTAAAAACCCTTCTTTAACTTACATTTTCCATAAATATAAGAATATTCTTATGTATGTGCGTATACGTTTACCTAAGTTAATGCAAATTACAACAGAATTGAATGACTGGACACTTTGTGCCGTAAACGAAAAACTCATTAATAATTCATTAGAAGCTACTGTAGCTAAACTCTTCTCAAAAACAACTAAATACTACAACCCACAGACAGACACCGGCACGTAAACTCATAAACATTAAATTTCTAACAGTTGTTATAATAGCATTATTGAAATACAGTTGTAAACGAGGCCTAGTTTTAAAATTAACTTAAAAAACATTTTAAAAAATATGGTTAGATGCTGAAAAGCAATAAATCGATTTTTTTTGTCACCATATTCAAGACATTATACCTTCGCGAATTAATGTTTATTTTTATAAACAAATATGTCATTTGAAAGTTCCACCAATTACCTTTTAAATGTTTTAAATATTTTACCTTTGTAGTAATATATTGTTCTCTGAGATATCTTAACCTGAAGTTTTTAAAATCCGGTTTTTTCGCAATATTCATGTTTTTTCGAAAATTTTTTTTCATTAATTTGACTTAAATAAAATAAAATTACAAAGATTAATGTGCTGTTTCCAGGTGACAGGCAATTGATTGTGTAGAAAAATTTGATTTGAATTAATAAGTTTTATTTAAACAAACTTTTTAATTTGCCCTCATACATATACTAATATACATATATATGTATGTACTTATATTCCCATATTCGTTTATACAACTTTAGTACCTGTTTTACTCTTTAGTCCTTATAAATACAAATATTGAAAATTTAGTTTTCCCAAACAATGCAATATGTTTGTTTGAGAGTGCTTGTAAGTATTTTTCATAGGAATATTAACACACACAAAGACAAATTTTCTTTACATTGGTTTTATAAACCTTTTAACGTATGCAAAAACCAATATACTTTTGTATAGTTTTATACATACATATGTAAGTAGTGTTATATATTTACCTTTATAAATACATAAATACAACTACAGGTCGACGTTAGTATATAGTATTTCTGGTAGCAAATGAAAATACATTGTATCATCAAAACATATTAGAATTTTTTTGCATTATTCCAGCAAAATTTGGGAAGATTTTAAAATAGTGGAATCTTTTTTGGATAAAAGAATATTTACAATAGTTTAAAATAAAAAAAAATTACCGTCCCGGGATTTACCGGGACTTTCAATTTCCACTTGAAAATTTTTTTCAAGTAAAGATTATATTAGTTTTCGTAAAAAGTTTGTGATAAAACATTTTTTACGACATCTCATTTCTAATTCTCGATAGTAATAAGTAAAAATTATAGTACAAATTCTCTTAATTCTCTAAGTGAATTAAAATTTAAATTTACTGTTTGGATAAATTTGCCACCACAAATTTTGAGATAAAAAATACCATGCTTCAACTTTAATTTATCTTACCAGCCTAAATTCGCTATAAAACGTTCTAACCTTCTATTTCCTAAAAAAAAGTTGTGCATTACAACATTACACATTATTGTGTTGCTTTCGTGTATTATTTAAATATTTGGCACTTGGGACGAAATTAGATAAACGCGCTTGCGACAAAAAGAACCAAAACTGAAGTAATGACAGTGCAAAATGTGAATCAACGTGCGGTTAACAAAACATGCGAGACAAAACGGTTAAGCAACGGCATTCAATTGTTGTTCTTGCATAAACCAAAAAATTGTCCGGATTGTAAAGGTTAAAAATTTTAAATTGTCCGAAATGTAGAATCGTCCAAATTATTGGGATGACTGGGCTAGCGCATATCGGGACTGTCGAAGTTGAACTGCACTTATATAGTAAGTGAACACGCGTCGCAAAACAATTTTCTTCACTCACACATCTCTAATAATTCCTATTTAAAATTTTAAATATGTTCAAACTTAAAACAGAATTGTTTAAGGAAGTCCAAAAACTTCAATTGAGCACGCTATAGGGAGATCTTATTAACAATTTAGTTTGTATTCCCAAAAATAATTTGGCTTCAAAAGTTATTCATGATCATTTCATTCCTTCACTTTCCTGTTTGAACGTGTAATGTCATACATATTTTTCTTATGCTTAAGTTTAAAGGGTCAAAATAAGTTTATGTAGTCATCTACATAACATTCACACTAATGTTCTTCTAATACACACATTTTCACTCTCCAAATATTGTACATACACATACATACACACATTAATGCTCCTGTGCACAAACACATGTTAAACTTTAAAGCATATATTCTCAAATAACGAAATGCTAAAGAAAAAAAAAAGAATAATAATAAAATACAAAAATGCCCGTAACGCGAAACTAAGTTAAGGATTTATGGCACACAACTCGTTTCATATGATGATGGGCTTATGAGACGTAACCGTAACATTTGAATACTGTTTTACCTTTTGCTCTTGCTACTTCCTCTGCAGACACTACTGCTGTTCCTTTTTTCAAGCTTAAGTACAAATTTAACATACATGTGAAGGTATTTAAGTATTTATATTTGAATTTAAGAGTGTGTATGTGTATTTATTTATTTAATGTTGTGCTGCGTTTGTATTTGTAAAGGTAATTGTAAGACGGTTATATGAAGTTAATGCGGTTAAAATGATAATTTTTTCCCATTCCTCTTCTGTTAGATTTCGTGTGTAGCTCAAAACAAACTGAAGTTTTTAAATTTGTAACTTAAATAAGCTAAGAAATTACATTAAGATACATCGTCAGGTAAACCGCAAAAGGCCCTATCTAACATTTTACAGGATAAGCAAAAACTATTAAAAATAATAAATTGCCTTTAACTGTTTATAATATATTTTTCTTATCCAAATTTTCAAATTTAATTTTCATTGAATTATATTTATGAAGAAAGGATTTTTACAACATGAAAATTAATCAAAATTGTTATTGATTATCTTTCATTCGGCAGGTCACCGTGACATGTTTCGATCGCAACCACTCGCAACCATTATCAACTCTGCAGCAGCTTCAACTATAACCAGTTCCACTAGAATATTTTTTAATTAAAAAAAATAATTTAGCGTAAATTTTTTAATGTTTATTATCTTTTAATTAGTTTTGTGGTTATTTTGTTGAACTATTTATGGTTTCTAATCGAAATTTTTAATATTTGAATTAGGCTTAAGTTCATCAAATTTAATTTTCATTAAATTATTTTTATGAAGAATGGAATTTACAACATGAAAATTAATTAAAATTGTTTTTGATAATCTTTCATTCCATGACATGTTTCGATCGCAACCACTCGAACTCCTCAGATGGATTTGCCGTCTTACACTCGCAGCCATCGACGACTGCTGACGTCACTAGTCAAACATCAATCCTTAAACCAAATTGTATTTCAACCTTTGGTAGATTGAAATTTGCTTTTTCGAATAATTATCTATTCTAATTGATTTTACATGTTTTTCCTTACTTCCGTTCTTTCGTACTTTTTCTTGTAAAACCTACCAGTTGTTTTGACAATTGACAGTTGCATCTTATGCAATCTGTTAGTTAGGCCCTTAAGCGTTTAGCATTTAATCTTTTGTAGAGAGGGCCTTTTGTATTTTGCTTATATTTTATGTGGACATTTGTGTTGATGGAATACATCAGAATCAATGAAAAATACGATTTTTTATTTTTGGTTAGTTAGGGCCTTTTACGTTTCAGGTAATGACATACATATACTTACATTGTATGCTTTAGAAGAATTTTTAACATGTTTGCGAAGTTATTTTGTCAAAACTTTATAGTAGTTTCTTTAGAACAGTGGAATTGCCAAAGAGATTCAGATCTTATGTGTATGCATGAGTCAAGCACTCTGTTTGACAAAAAGTAAGTCTTGTACTAAGAAGTCACCACTGAACTTTTCTATACTCAAGCATACGGTCTGTGAGACCGCCTTATTGCATCTTAATCTTCTTATTATGAACGAAGAGTGCAAGAGCATTGTAATATCTGTAAGCCTCATCATTGTCAATAAACGTCAATTTGGACCAAGACGAGTGTGTGTAAGCAAGACGAGTGTGCGCATATAGCAATATTTTGTATGCGAGACCGACGTTTTTAATAGAAATACATAAATTTTATTTAATGGTTTTTTATCTCTGAAGAATTAAACCATATTTTAAATAGACTACTATTAGTCATAAGTAGGGCAACCAAAAAAAAAAGCAAATGCTTATTTTTTGGTTTACAAGATAGAAAGATTTTGATTGAACACAAATTCCGATCATAAAAAAACAAAGAAAATGAGCTATATTTTCTTAGGGTTTTTTTTTGCTTATTTTGGCAATATCGGCTTTTTTTTAGTTATTTTTGCGATATCGGCTTTTTTTTACTTATTTTTCCATTTCAAGATAATTTTTCTTTTTTTTCATACGAAAAAAAATTTATTTAATAAAATTTTGTAAAAATCTTTATTATTATTTTTTTTATGTGCAACTTTTTTTATCTATATATATAAAAAGAAGTGTACACTTTGATGTCACCACTAACTGCGAAATCCGCTCGACCGATTTAAACCAAAAACCAAAGGATACCTTGGGAGTAGTCTGTAGATGCTTTATGTAAAGTTTTCACTAAATCGTCTCAGTGGTTCCGGAGATATGTCATTTAGCATTTCCTATATATTCCCATATAAATATCAACAAAAACCCATTTTCCATATTATGATTTTTTATTGCCACTTGAAAAGTTACCAAACCATGATGTATCGTAATGTTTTTTGTGTACAATGACATTTGGAATAGATCTTAATGTATACTTTAAATCGCTAGAGGGCGTAAAATAGGGCGAACGGGTAAAAGCTCCCCCTCCCAATATCTTCTTAACTAACTAACCGAATTTTTTTTGAAATTTGGCAGGCAAATAGTGTAACATATTGATTAACTTTAGCCTATAATTTTTATTATTTTGGGCGTGAAATAGGGCAAGAGGGGTAAACGCTTCCTCACCCTATATCTTCTTAACTAATTAACCGGTTTTCTTAACATTTGGCATGCAGACACTGTAACATCTAAAGGAACTTTAAGATATACATTTTCTGGAAATTCCAACAAAAAGGGCGTAAAATAGGGCAAAAGGGGTAAAAGCTCCCTCTTTCCATGTCTTCTTAATTAATAACCCGATGATAGTTTTAAGTCTTGAAGGAAGCAATAGCTATAAATTTTAACACTTACGGCGCAAAATAAAGCAAAAGGGGTAAAAGCACCCCTCCTATACCTTTTGAATTAATAAACCGATTTTTTTGAAAAGTTGGTGTATTTTTTTTTTTAATTTTCTCCGGTTATTTTACGTCGCCTATGCAATAAAATATTGATGAAAAACGTTATCGAAGCTTCCATTTTGAATGGTAAATTCCGAGACGAAAATATTATTCGACGACCCAAATGAATTCAAACGCGTTTAATTTCCTATGCAATAACAATGAATAAGTTGAAAGGCCAAACGATGTCTGCTTGCGGCTTGGATTTGGGCACACCATGTTTTTCACACGGACAATTATACGTGGCATGTTCTCGGCAAGCCATCGAGTTTATTTGTTTTGGCTAAAGACGAACTGACGAAAAATATCGTACACGCAATTACTTTTCATCGGCGATCATGGTATAAAGCGATATATTCCTCTTTCTCTCACTAGAAATTAGTAATATGGCAAAACAACGTTTGCCGGGACAGCTAGTAAATACTAAAAAATCAACCATTTCTGTGCTGTAAGAACTCTGGTTAAAAAAATCGTTCAACGTTATGATAATATTTTGTGCTTCCCTTGAGCAATATCATCCCTAAAACCTATATTATCTCTGTATATTATTATAGCTACACTAAAGAGTGCTGATGTGAGAAACACCTTAAAATATTGGTCCTAAAGTATACCGACCAACTCAGAATCACTTTCTGAGTAGATCTAACGATGTCCGTCCGGCTGGCTGGCTGTCCATATAACCTAGTGCGCTAAGAACAGGTCGCAAAGATAATTTAATGAAATTTGATACGTGGGATCTAGTTGGCACAAGGGCGAATCGGTCCATAATTTAATGTAGCCCCAATACAAGCTGCTACCCGGAAGAGGGTATAGCCCTCTAATTTTAATGCAATTTAAGACACATGTAGATAGATACATATTTATATGGACACGTTAGGTATGCATATTTTAAAAATAGGACCATGAGGGGAGATATGGTCAATTCCTGCCCATCACTAACTATTTAACCGATTTTAATGAAATTTAAAACATAGTTAGATCCCTATTCATATAGCCATACACTCTCGAAATGTGTTTTAAATACTGTGGTGTTGGGTATCATACGGTCGGGCTTGACCGACTATACTTTCTTACTTGATTTTTATGCAACTCTTTCTTAGCGGTACTGTAACGTACTTTTTATAGTGTTGTGTATAATTTTTATTTGTTTATGTTTTTAGAATTAAGCCTTTTTATCAACTTATTTTATTATTTGCTTGTTTAAGTTCTTTTCTCTCGAAAATTCCATTCCTCAGTCTGTAACGTCTTTTACCATCATACTTTGTAACGTCTTATTTCTTTTTAAATACAGTTTTTGTATAAAGTAACGTTTGTTAGTTCCCCTTCTCTCTGTTTTTGGTATAGTAACGTCTTATTTTTTGCTTTTTTAATATAGTTTAGCTATTAAGAATTTTAAATATTTCTCTTAATTATCAAATATTGTTAATTTCTGCAAATTTTGGGGTTTTACACGAAGTTGTAACAAATTTGGAAACAAAAAAATCTTTCACTGGTTTTCTAAGTGAACATAGTTATGGACCGTAAAAAAAATGTCCCGTGCTCCAGGAGATATAGGAGACAAAGTTAATACAAAATTAAAATCAGTTTCATTAAAAAATGAAGGATTTTCGGTATTTAAAGATATTGGTGATATTTTGGGAGGCAAGCTTTTTCTATGTACAAGAACTTGCTGACTTTAAACAGACATAGTTTTCTTTTCGAAAATTTATTGCATCAACTTATAATTTACTATAACAACGAATTAAACGTATTAAGTGGAAAATAAACAAGGTTAAATTGCTTTTTTTTAATTTTAATTGCTTATTTTCATGTTTTAAACGCTTTTTTTAAGAGCTTAAAACTGTTTTTTTAGTGCTTTTTTTTTGTTGCCCTAGTCATAAGTAAAGAAGCTATTTAGAATAAACTTTTTTATCAGCCATGTTATCTAAATCGAATTAGAGGAAAATTTAAGTCGAACTAATTTTTAAAACTATCTTGTGTTTAAAGTTCATAGAAGAATTCTCTTTTATATACCTCCTACTTTAAGGATCACTTATCTTTACCACAACTACTTTTGAAACCAAGTAAAACCACGTTGATTTAAAAAAATTAGTTTCAAATCTCCGTCGATTTAAATTTCATTTGATTTCGATTTTAAGAATATGGCTGCATACATGGCTGCCAGATTTGACGATTAATTGGCAAATTACCGATTTGCTGATTTTTTTCTAAAAAGTGACGATTTTATTCAGTCTCCAAAAAAAGAAAACTTTAAATGTTTTTTTTTATGTTTAGATATTAAGCTGCACAGAAAAAATTTTGTAAACAAGACAGCTTTAATTTTAAAGTTTTTTTTTTTCATGAAAAAAGTTCATGGGGAAAATCAAAATTTTAGAGGAAAAAGCTGTTCACTTTTTATTCACGATAGGCGTGATATTTTATGCATTTTTTAATGTGATCAAAACATTAACTGGTTACCGCAGTTTTCTGCCAATGAAGAGGGGATTTTGACTCAAGTTAATTTAAATAAAACAACAAGCTACAGTGCAATAAACGGCTGTGTCGAATCTTTTATACCCTTCACAATTGTATTTAAAGTCGTACCAAAACCTTAAATTCGAGTATGGGGACCAAGTGAGCTCTTTATTTAATAATCTTCATATAGAAAACAATGTGGACCGAATTCGACCGCCCTAGCACAAATAAACGCCTTGGTGCCAAATTCTAAATAGTTATTTGTTTATAACTCGGTCATTTATGAACCGATTTTTTAATTTTCACTATCAGGACTTTACAAAAATTATTTCAGGTGAAAAATAAAAAAAATAAAAATTATAGATTATAAGTAGACATCAAAAAGTTAAGGTTTATAGGTTAACATTAGAAATTTATGAGTAACAATTAAAAGCAATCTTGATCATTTGCTAATACCTCAACCACTTGTGGAACGATCTATTTAAGTTTTATTAGCAAACTATTCTAGACGATATATGATATAAAAATATAAGAACCTAGTTACCATCATATGGGATCTTCGGAAACCCCGTTCCAAACAAGACTTGATAGGGTGCATGGTTATTATTGCAGAAGTTGCAAACGGAATGATACAATTTGATTTTGATCTAGTTTGATAAATTAAATAAATGCCTAGCTGGGTAGGATGTTTGTTAGACGATTGGTTGATTATACAACACGATTTAAAATGCTAGCTGGGCATGAAGTAATTATGTTTGTTTTGATTGTTTTTTTTTTTAAATCGACAAAGTAAAAATTGAACAAAAATTTTTAAAAACATAAATTTTAAGTAGTCAGATTTTTTGACGATTTTTCAAAAGGAGAAGGACGATTTTTTATATTTTCTCAGGAAATTAACGATTTTTTCTTAAATTTATCTGGCAGCCACGGCTGTATATTTTTCTAAATACGAACATTTCTAAAAGTAAAGGGGGGGTTACTAAATTATTTTTAAGCAAATATAAGTTAATTAACATTGTTACTTTTTCACTTAAATTTAAGCGCAGTGTTTAGAAAACTGCAGTCCATGTAGATAATTTGCTATTTCTTTAACTTTTAAATTTTCCTTGCCAAACCAAAACTGCTGCTTTTACTTTGGATTCTCATAATGCAAACAGTCGCAGTCACCGCGAAATCAAAAACCGGAAAGTTATACACAACAAAATACACAACAAAATGTTCGAAAGTGTTTGAGTGTTTAATTTCAGGTGTCGATTAAGGACTTGTATTCGAGTTTAAGCTTTAGATTAGGGGTCTATAGACATGTCAGAAGATCCGGAATTTGTTTCAAAATTAAGACACTTCGGGTATTGCAAAAATTAAAAACCATCCAGAGGCCGTATTCTATAATTCGCTAAAGCTAAATCTCTATCGCTAAAAATCTATTAAGAAGATTTATCGATTTTTCGCTACTAATGCAACACTGTACCATTTATTGCTAAATTTGGCAATGCCATAAAAATTTAATTCGCCGCAATTTAAGCTTTAATTGTCATCGCAAATATTTTTAAATTTTTTATTCTCTTAGGCATTTTAGCGATCGAGACTTAGCGAATTACAGAATACGGCTGCAGAATTCTTGATTTTAGCCCGGGTTTTTTTTAAATTGTTTTCATCAACGAAATGTACTGGTCGAGTGACATACCTAGTTTGTAGTTTGAAAAGTATTAAACTTTAAAAACTAAAATTAGCTATTTTTGAATAACCTGCAAATATAAGTAACTTTTAAACTAAAAATCCACTTGTTTACGAAAAAGGAATTTTTTTATGATATGCCATTTTTTCAAAAAGTTTTCTTATTCACTCTAAGGCACTTTTAAACCATAAAATCGATTTCTCGCCAAATTCCACCTTTTTCACAACTATTGAATAACTAGTTTCGGTTTTTATGGCCTCTTTTGTTAATTCAGCCCCACTGTTTTAAATATTAATTTATGTGCTAGATTATTTGTTGTCTTTAAAGTGAGTTTATTAAAGCCCATCCCACAGAGAACTGATTTAGTTTGTATTATGTGAACAACAAACACAAACCTGATGTAAAATTGAATTAAGCGTTACAACCAAATTTGACTTAAAGCCTTTTGTAATGAACAAGCTAAGTATATTAGAATATCTTAATCTTCCAGTATAACACATTATTATAAACAAAATTAAGTTATTCAATTGATCACCATTAAAAATCTTAAAAACATTTAAAACAAAATATATATTTTATTTTTATTACAGGGTCACACAGGAGCGCATGGGCCCGCTGGAGTAAAAGGCGAACCGGGTCAACCTGGTATACCCGGTATTTCAGGAGTTCCTGGAGCTTCTGGCCTTAAAGGAGATCGCGGTCTTCCAGGTGAAATAGGCCCGTTGGGTCCACCCGGACCTCCAGGACAAATTGTATATGCGGATACACCGTTTGGTCTACAGAATACAACACAGTGTACTTGTCCCGCAGGGCCAGCCGGTCCAAGTGGACCCCGCGGCCCTCCTGGCTATGATGGTGCACCAGGTTTGAACGGTGAGCCGGGTCCAGCTGGTTCGATCGGTTTGACCGGCCTGCCTGGTGCAAAAGGCGAGAAAGGCGAAAAAGGTTTGCGTGGTTTGGCTGGACCGAAAGGTGATCGAGGACCTGAAGGTCCACCAGGACAGGCCTTTTTCGCTGGTGGTTTCGAAGGCATGGCTATGAATGGCACCAAGGGTGACAAGGGTGATAAAGGTATGCGTGGTCGTCGCGGCAAACCGGGAACAGCTGGACCAATCGGACCTCCGGGCAAACCAGGTCTAATAGGCGAAATGGGACATGCGGTAAGTTAATTAAGTTTTTTTTTTTGAGAATTTAAATATAGAAAAAAACATTTGAGAACTTAGTATTCAAATCGCAAAAGCATTTCTTTTTTTAAATACAAATAACACTATGCCACCAAAAAAAAAAAGAATCTCAAAAATTAGATTTTTTTAAAGCTAAATTGGGGCTGCTGAACGCGAATATGGTATTCATTTATTTTTCTCAAGAAGCGTTTTCGATATATACGCGAAAATCATGTTTTTCTGCAGTTGTTTTGTGTATTTCGCAAAATCTAGAGAACTGTTCAACTGAATTGTACAAGATTTGAACTTTTGCATAGATATGTCTTTTCTCTTTTCGCTCATATATCTTAAACAATATTTTGTTTCAAACGTAGTAGGCGTAAATTTGTTATCGTCGGATAAAAAATAAGAAAAAACGGCATATTTAGTGAAAACATCCGAATTTGATTTTTTATAAACAATTTTTTTTTTATCAATGCTACTATTATATTTATGAACCTTATTGCGTATTTAGGTACTATGCTTTCATTTATTTGTATTTTTCAAGATACCGGATGACTTCATAAATGCAATGTTGGAACGCATAACTGAAACACCGAGATTATGAAGTCAGCCACTGTCCCCCTTTTGTTTTTTTAATAACTTTTGATATTTCAATATTACATTGTATATTAAAATATGTAAATATTCACTTGATAACTTTAAGTTTGTTTGTGGTCTGTCTACATTATTAAAAAAAGTGTCCGAAGAATGTTGACTTAAATCTTTTTGGAATTTTATAAATTTTATTTTCGGTTCTGAGCCAGATTTTTCAATGGGCTCGAAACATATATTATTCTACGTGTTTTGTTAAATTAACTTAAATTGGTAGAGCATGGAGGAGGTGAGCCAGTTGATTAGGGGATCTAATTGATCATATGACTGATTGCTATATCTGCATCAGCAAAGTACACAGCGGAAAAAATGGCCATGCTAAATATCCGGATATAAATCAATTGATCTCCATTCCCAAAGCGAAGAGCTCCAGCATAAAAAGTAACATCAGATAATCAAAAGATTTGAATCTGAGTTTTAATTCTATAGGTGATGCGAATTTTAAACTATTAGTCGAAGCGCACTTAATGTTTTACATCGTGAGTTAAACTTTTCTAAAGAGAACTCAAAAAAAAAAAGAGGATTTTCGGACCCAGAGACGGGCGTTTTTTACAATTCCAATCGCTACAAGATATATAGAAATCTTTTCAGAATGTAGTAAGTAGGTTTTAGGGAAACAACGAAAGCCATAACGATAGTCACATAATTCCAAATATGATGGAAGACTTTTATGCCATAGGTTAATATCAAATAAATAAGAAAAAAATCCGTATTATTTGAAGTCTAAATGGGCTTCCTGTAATTACAGGGGCACACATGTCATTGGAAACGCGTTTTCATTAACACTTTTAAGACTTATTTCATTGTGACTGTTTGAGGGATGAACTTTCAATTTTCAATACCTCAAAGTTAACACGGTTCACTATACTTTTAATTTAAATAAAAACACTTTGTTTTATTTTTAGTTTTTGTATTTAAGTTTTATTCAAATGTATTGTGAAAGTTAATATATGCTATTTTTAATTTACACTTTTTGTTAAACTTTTTTTTTGTTCACAATGTTTTTTCTGTTTGTTTTGTTGGGTCACAATGTTTTGTTTTTGTTTGTTGCTTCACTTGTTTATTGTTTTACGGTTGAAACTAGAGTGAATGTTATTGATTTTCAAATTATTTAGCAAGCTTGGTTTAGTAAAGAAAAATAATGGAATTAAAGAATTTAAATAGTATTATTATTTAATTAAGCGTCAGGTCTCTTTTTTTATAAAAAATATTAATTTTATTTAATCCGATATGTCGGCACTCCGTTGTGTGCCTTATTCAGGGTTTTTTTCTTGAATTTTTGAAGAAATTTTAACAAATTTAACAAATTAAATAAATTTAACAAAATGTCATATAACAATTTTCAATTAAATACAAAAAAGGTTTTTCAATTCAAACCTAATCTATTACAGAATAAATAAATTTTTAACTTCCGTTTCTATTTTTAAAAAAATGCAAAAATTCAAGAAAAAAAAACTCTGAAGAAGGCACACAACGGAGTGCCGAAATATTGGATTAAATAAAATTAATATCAAAAAAGTAATTTCAATTTTTGGGAATACAAAATTTTAATTTTAAAAGATTTTGTTATTCGTGCTTAATTCCCAGTTTTTATTATTGATAAAAACACTTGAAATTTATTGTTGATGGGATAAGCTATTCCTATGCGCATTTCACTGGTTGCTTAGGCCAGATCATCAGGAAACTTCATCCATAAAGATTTTAGAAAAACAAAAGATATTAAACCAAATAAAACTGTTAAGCGTATAAGACTTATAGCAACAGTTCTACTTGTAACAATATCAAAGTTTAAACAAAACACATCAACAATAAACAGAGGGTTTATCTCATCTTACATTCCCCACTACAATTAGTTGAAATTCTCTCAACATTAATTGTAGTTGTAAGTAGGTTAAGAAAAACAAAATAAAAACAACAACAACTTTACAAAAGATGTTGTCAATTAAGTGTTTTTTAGGCCGTGCACTTGCCTGTTTATTATCAAAAAAGTAATTTCAATTTTTGGGAATACAAAATTTTAATTTTAAAAGATTTTGTTATTCGTGCTTAATTCAATACAATACAATACAAGTAGAACTGTTGCTATAAGTCTTATACGCTTAACAGTTTTATTTGGTTTAATATCTTTAGTTTTTCTAAAATCTTTATGGATGAAGTTTCCTGATGATCTGGCCTAAGCAACCAGTGAAATGCGCATAGGAATACCTTATCCCATCAACAATAAATTTTAAGTGTTTTTATCAATCATAAAAACTGGGAATTAAGCACGAATAACAAAATCTTTTAAAATTAAAATTAATATCTTTTATAAAAAAAAAATAAGTTTAACTAAATAATAATACTAATCAAATTTTGTAAAGGTCGAATAAGAGTCAATTTATTTAAATAATTTTAAATCAGGTAAATAACAATTAAAATAATATTTTACAGGGTGTTTTGTTTTTTTTAATGAGTCATCCAGAAACAGTGACTAACATGGTGACAGATTTCACCGAGGTCTTGCAGTAATGGAAAAGCATTTTCAGCGCCATTGCGATCAAACCATGATGAGTAAATACTGCTGGATGCAAATTCGTGAAACCTCATCGCAATATAAAAGGATAAATCGAAAAAGTCAAATATAAAATTTTTGATCAAAAATAGAATTATGTTAACAAATTAAATTGTCTAAATCCTCACCCAATAAAAACTTTTATCATTTTGCGAAGCACTAAAGGTACATTTAAAAAAATAAGTGCACAATTATGGGCTACGCAATAAGACATACAGAAATGCAGTAAAGTAAGTGATAGAACCCTCAACAACTTTTATATAAAAAAAATAACATTTAAAGTGCTACGGCATTCCCTTACAACGAAGCTGGTTTGTAAGGGAGAATACTAAAAAATAACTGTTTCAAAATATTCAGTATGTAAAGCTGATCGTTACATCCAACAATTTTTATATGCCCTGAATAATGCGCTTTATGTGTCAAAAATTTATTGCTTCAAAGTGGGAACTCGCCATATAAAATTCATGTCTAAGCGCAATGGTAAGCGAAACTCTTATGTTTTTCTCTTACAAACCTGCTTCGTTGGAAGCTTCATTTTTTATTGGGTATCTAATCAACACAACAAAGAAAAAAAATTTTTATTGAAAATTTCAATTTGGATGTTTTGTCTTTGTCCGATGATAATCATTTTGTTACAAATATGTTTGGATATGGGTGTAAAAATTATATTAAAAATTTCTCATAAGAATTCTATAGCACAAATTAAAATAAAGAATTCACCAAAAGCTGCTTTTTATCTAAAAAATTTATTATTCTTAATGTCCACTTTTTCCTTAAAACAATTTTATTAAAAAGATTCTTTATTTTTATCGAAATATCACGTTCTCGTTTTCTTCAAAAATTTAAAACAAACTTTGTACTTGGAATAAACAATTTTTATTAGAAACTCAAAATACCTTCTTAAGCCATATTTTAAATAATTAACATTTTCGACAAAACAGTTTTTCTAAAGAAAATAAAATATTTTAAAAGTCAGAACTTAACTGTAAAAGGTAGTTTCTGTGGCATTATATCACTTTTTTTTATATAAAAATTGTTTTTTAATACAGCTTTTCACCCAAAACGGGCTTTAAGTAAATTAACATTTGTCCAACAAAAGAAGATTATTTTAAAATTTTTTTTTTTATTAATTTTTCCATTTCAAGTCCTTAATTCGAAACCCATATTTCAACTTAAAGGAAATCCAGACAAATAAAAATATTTGCCATAAAAGTAACACATCAGCATTTTTGATCCTTTTACATAAATATGTTTATACTCCTCGCTACAGAATACATCAATTTTTTATTATTATTTTTTTTAACCAGCATCGAAATCTCACCATAACTAACTGTGACAATGGCCTCTGCAACTTGATATTATTTACTGTGATAAAATTGTTGGAGGAAAAATCACAAAACAGAGAAGAAAAATAATAGAAAAATATTTAATGGGAAAAAATGCTTTGTAACCGAACAACGCAACTGACCCCATAACTGAGTAAACAACATTCTGTGTAACAACAAACTACATCAACATCAACAATAATATTAACAACAACAATAGCAAAACTAACACTACAACTACTTTTAATATAACAATAGTTACTACAACTACTACGACCAACTACTACACTTCTGGTGGCAACAAATTCTAACATTACCCAACCAACAACTTTTCAAACTTTTTGTTTGAAAATAAATAAAAAAACTTTTTCTTCAGCGGCAACAAAACTTGTTTATTTCACATTTGAATAAAGTGGGGTAGAAACTCTTATTGCACTTGTTGTAATTGTTGTTGTCACTGCTGTTTTCGTACATACGCGTACAAAAAATCCTTCGACTAAACTTAAAAACAGGATAAGTCCGGAGAATAACACAAAACAGATTTAAAAATGTAGTTGGGTAGTTATTTAACTTTTGTTGGTGAAGATGACTGTGGAGAACACTATTTGAACAAATAGTGACTGACGGAGAGAAGCTTTTTAAAAAAACTTAAAAAGTTCATTTCAGAATTTTATTCTTTTTAAAAACTAAAATAAGAAATAAGAATTTAAAATATCTCTTTTTACAACAAATATACTAAAATCTTTCGATTTGCTCAGACAGTTGTAATGCCACAAAGAGTTTTAGTTTTTAATAAAAGTTTATTATTTTTTATAAGACTTCTATCACAAAACAGTTGCTTTCCCACTAAGAAGTAAATTTGTTACAAAAAATAACTTTTTTTTTTTATCAAAAAATCCCTTTTTTCTAATTGAAATTCCCTTTTTTTTACTAAAAAAGTCATCTTTTTTACTAAAAAGTCATCTTTTTTACTAAAAAGTCATCTTTTTTACTAAAAAGTCATCTTTTTACTAAAAAGTCATCTTTTTTACTAAAAAGTCATCTTTTTTACTAAAAAGTCATAATTTTTACTATAAAATCCATTTTTTACAAAAAAGTTCTGTTTATTTCAAAAATCCCTTTTTTACTACAAAATACCTTTTTCTTTAAAAAGACCCTTTTCTCACAAAATTATTTTTTTCATTTAAAAGTTTCTGCCTTACTAATGTGCCTTTTTCACTATGAAGTCACTTTTTAAATGAAAAATCCATTTTGCAATAAAAAGACCTTTTTTTACTAAAAAGTCACATTGTTCTCTAAAAAGCTACTTGTTTACTCAATTTTTAACCAATTTTTAACCAAAAAGTATTTTATTAAAAGATTTTTTTCATTGAAAGTCTTTTTTTCAGTTAGAAGTTCCTTTTTTCAATAAAAACTACCTTTTTCACTACAAAAAAACTACCTTTTTGACTAAAAAAAAAACTACCTTTTTGACTAAAAAAAAAACTCCCTTTTTCACTAGAATTAGCCTTTCCGCTTAAAAGATCTCTTTTTTACTTAGCCTAAATTTGCAGTGTAAATTTTACACTATGAAAGTGTCTGTTCAAAAATTATGCGTGTACTAATGAGAGAAGAGAGAAAATAAGCACGTTCTCTTGCCTTTTTATTAACAAACACAGACTTTTTAAAAGAAAACATTCATACACCCAGAGAAAAAACGCGTTTAAATATGGTCACCACCAACAAAACTATTACTAATGAAAATGTTGAACATATTATGTTTAATTTAGCCATATTATTGTCACCGACATAATGGTTAAAATAATCGACGATCAAGGAGCCACAACCGAACATGTTATGGTAAATAACAACTAAAATATGATTAAAAATTAAAATAGCATGGTTGGTTTTCAAACATAGCATGTTGATCTTTAAAAAGAGAAATATATTATTGTTAATTTAAAAACAAATTATTGTCATAATTAAAATGGTTGTGGCTCTTGATGGAGGACTAATATAACCATAATATGGTTGTCGGTGATAATTAAATGGTTTAGTTAAACATAATACATATGTTTAAAATTTTCTTTAAAAATAGTATTGTTGGAGGTGACCATGTTTAAACATTTTTTTTTCTCTGCGTGTAGTGTAAATCTAGACTACGTTGCTCGCTTTTCACTTAGAAGTCCATTTTTCAATAAAAACTCTCCGTTTTACTGAAAATCACTTATTCACAGGAATTAGATTTGTCACTAAGAAGACCCTTTTTCACTGAAAACTTACTTTTTTTTTTATTTTTTTATAATTATTATAAATTTCATTGAAAAGCCTTTTCTTCACTGAAAAATTCCTTTTTCATTGTATTAATAAAACAAATCCCTTTTTCACTTCGCCATTTATTATATCAAAACCACAATAGTGGAGAGGGTATTATTCGACAGTGCTGATGTGACATCATCATCACTTCCTTAATCAATATCACGATGTCCGTACGTTTAACTGGCAATTTCAAAGATAAATTGATGTAATTCTGTGCATACGTTTTAATTCTCATTAGAACTATGCCTGTTTAAAATAGTGGAAATCGGTCAATTATTTTATATCGGCCCCATACAAACTTCTTTCCTCAAAAGAACTTGTACATATTTGATTATTTTATTATGCTTTTATTTAGACGAGTGTTCGCCTAATGGTCAAAATTCGACCATACATTTTTAGGTTCATATGAAGATACTACTTCTAAGTATATACGAATTTATATGTTTTGAGCATTCATTTTTTCCATCTTAGTGGATCAATTTGGCAAGGGACCAACCTCTGGTTCATATTCTATCTTCTACTATAAAAAATATCAGAAAATATCAATTGAAAATTAATTAAAAAACTAGATGTTGAACGAAAAAGTACAAAAAAGCTCCCCTTACATGTTCTTATTCATTTTTCATCTTACAGGTTTTAATTCACTCAGGACCCTGCACTATTATAGGTGCATGTTTCTAAGTTAAATAAATCACCACATGCAGCACGGAAAAGTAGAATAATGAAATTAAATTTCCCGTATTTATATAGTCGATATATTCGAAAACCGGTTTCTTAAAAATGTCTTATAATCGAGCACCCTATTTTTTTATTATTTGATAATTGATAAAAACCAATTTTGTATTTTGTACATATGTGTTAGTAGCTAACTTGAACGCTTATTACTCCGAAAATATTGATCAGATTTTAATAAAATATATATTGTGCACTTTTGTCGGTAAATATCTTTCAAATGGTGTGTGTGTTTTTTTTTAATCGGTTGACATACAGAGGAGGTTCTTAACTGTTTTGCCTTAGCCGATTTATATATAGATTAAACTTGTTTTTTTTTAATTGGTCCATATTTGGCCCATATTTGTCAATAAAACAAATAACCCTCTCGAAAATAGCTTTAAACACCGAATAAATGAAAAACCAACTTCAATTAACGTATTTGTTAGAAATTTGTAATAATAACTAAACTCCGTACTGATTTTCCGCCTTCAAACAAATTGATTATATCAATTAACTTACAGTATATTTGTAAGTTTGAGGTTTTCTTGCTGTTCAGTTTCAATCAATAGGCTTAATTGAAATGTTATCACCAGCAAAATAGGCTAATTAAAACGTAAACACAAATCAAAATATTTTTTGTTAATCAACACAGTTAATTGAAACAATTGAAAAAATTTTTTCAAACTCTAAAATATTTTGAAGTTTTTGTGTATGTTTTCATATTTGCAAATATACACCCAAACATTATAATTTGTATTTTCAATTAAGGAAATTAATTGGAAAAATTAAAAAAAAAAAAAATTGTTTGAAACAGCATTATTGAATTTATTGAAAAAATTTTGGTGACACTTTTTCTGTGAATGTCAAAACTTCCTTATAAATATTGGTATTGGCACTTTTATAAGATCATCTATGAAATCAGAAAATTTTCTACTGGTAGGTCTAAATTTTTTCATAAGTCCCACATTATCAATATCTCCAAAATCGGCTTAAGACGAACAAATCGCATAAAGATGTTTATATTTAAAAAATAATTGATACATAGAACTTTTATGTAAATCTTACTCTCTTAACATCATTATGTTTTGACGTGCCATTATTGAGCAAGGTTCCGAAATAAGTTACAATCTCGAAAATGTGTCTTTTTATACTGTGTTGTAGATTACAAAATTAAAGGGCTCGACCGACTGTACTTTCTTGTTTTGTTATCCTTTAGTAACTAAAATACCGTGCAGTTTTTTTACAAATTTCTTTATCTCTTACTGGCACAAATATTCCAAAGGGACATGCTGGAAATTTTTCACTGAACTTTTGCTGTAGGGTATAAAAAAGAAGCAAGTAAAAAACAATATGGACATTTTTAGACTGACAACTAATGTTACTGCTTTAAGCGTTAAATATGTAGGATTTTTTTTTTTTTTTATTTTATGAAACTTAAAACCTTTGTGTTCCAGTTTTTTGTTTTATTTCAGTTTGTTGCTGTATTTCATAAAAAAAAAATTATATTTTTTTCATAATGATTACATTAGAGGCCATGCCAGTCGGCCCCCTATGGTAATTTTATAAAAAGAACTTTTTTACTCAACAATTTTTTTTAATTTCTCATATTCTGCTATTTTATATTACATTTCATGTGAAAATTTAAATAAAAATTTAACATACAATTGATTTTTAAAGATTTTACTTATAAAAAAATTAATGGTTATTCCAGCAGGAAGGGCTCTCAATTTGATTTGATAATATTTAAAACAAAAGTTTTATGTCCCGGAGTTTATAAAGTTCTCAAATGTTATTTTTTTTTTTTTTTAATTTAATTGAATAATTATTTACTTATAAATTTCTTTTTTTTAAACCAGGGTCGTCCAGGTATGCCAGGACCAAAAGGTGATATGGGTCTAAAGGGTCCTAAAGGGGACTCTGGTGGGCGAGAAGGGGTAAGTTGTTAATAATAAAAATAAGTTGCATGCTTCTTTAAGTAAAAACAATTCTCTTAATATTTGTACCTAAGCAACAATAGTGGAGAGGGTATAATGCGTTTGTGCTGACGTATGTAACACCAACGATCTAACGATGTCCGTCCGTCTGGCTTGTTAGTTGTCTGTCAATGTAATCTTGTACGCAAAGTAAAGGCCTCAATTTTGAAGATAATTTGATAAAAATTTAGTACACACGTTTCAATTGCCAAAAGGACCTAGTCTATAGAAAATGGTGGGAATCGGTATATAATTTTACATAGACCGCATATAAACTTCTTTTCGCAATAGTCTTTATTATTTATGAATTAATTTGGCTCACATTAATTATTTAATTGTAAAATTAATCGCTTTACCAAATTTTATTTAAAATCGATTCATATATGAACATAGTTCCCATACCAATACATCTCCCGAAATAAAGCTTTAAAGGCCATAACTTCTTTATAAACGTTGGTATTGATATACAATTTGGTAGCGATAACTTAAATAATAGCTGTCTTATGGGAATATGTTGTACAAGTACGTCCAAAGTTAAAGATATAAACCCCCTCCCTAAAATAACTTAAAGGCAAAAAAATCTCATATAGATATATTTATCTAGGTAAGGTTCAACACATAGAACTCTTAAATAATCCTTAATGAGTTTGTTCTAGCTGGTCCATGGTTGCCCATGGGTGCAAAATTGGTGACACTCTCGAAAATTTGTCTCTTAACTCTATGGTGTAGGGTTTTATATGTTTGAACTTGTCTTTCACAGAAAAAATTTTTTAGGCCAGTAAAAGAATTAATCAAAAATAAAATCAGTTTTTATAAAATATTTAATCAGGTGAATTAAACTTTTAATCAAGTGAATTAAACTTTTAATTGAAATATTGTCAATTAAACATTTTATACACTTGATTAAAAAGTTTAATTCACCTTATTAAATATTTAATTAAAACTGATTTTATTTTTGATTAATTCTTTTACTGGCCTAAAAAATTTTTTCTGTGTTATTAACCACCATGAGTTTCAAGTCGTACTTTTTTGTACGTCATGACGTTTATCCCGTTTCGTACATCCCATGGCCGTGTACGGTGAATGCTTTCGTACGACATCGATTGTTTCACTTTACAGCCCGACGATTTTCTGTACGGCACCTAATTTGTTGTGGTGTTTAAATAAAGGAGACTTTATTGAATGAATACATAAACAAAATTAGCAAAAACGTAAGCTATAAAAAACGAGCTTAAAATAAAATGTAAGCAGCAGAATAGATTAAGGATATCTCCGAAATCGTTTTTTATCAGAAATAACCCTGCTGAAAAGGTTTTTATCAAAAACGCTTGGCACTCAATTTTAGGGAAAATGTATGTGTTTGAGTTTGGTCCAGAATGCGTAGGAACATTTTCTGATGATTAAAAAAACTGGCATCTTCGCCATAAATACTTACAGAACTGATCCCATGATGGAAGTTTCGAATAATCTGAATTTTCTCTCCACTTTGTTTGTGTATCAGTATCTGTTTTTTAGCCTATTAAATGGATAATCAAAGCGATACTTATAAGGGTTGCCAATCGGGACTGGTTTTCGCAAAACCCGGGATCCCGGGATTTAACAGGATATTTTTTACGGGATTCGCGATTTTTGAAAATTAAGAGATAAATGCTTTTTATAGATATTTATTTTAAAAAACGTCTTTCAAAGAAGTTAACAAACGAAGGTTTTATAATTAATTTATTATTTTAAAGTTAAATATTACTTAAATTTGTAAAAATTTAAAATTGTGAATTCTATTATTTAATGACTAATTTAATTAAAAATATGATAAAAACAACGTACGATTTTAAACAATGTGTTACTTGATTCAATAAAAAAATAATTACCATAAAAATTACCTCAGTTCATTCAAGCTAAATAAAAAAAAATAATTAATATTCTAACTGAACAACGCAACATAGTAGTTGATTTATTTGTAAGATTCTATTAAAATTTTATTAAATGAATTAAAATAAATAATTAAAATTTGAATTCGAAATTAACGGTAGGAATTATGTAGTGTATAAAATACATTACTTAATATTGTGAAAACCATCCATTAATTACCGTAGGTTTGACACTTTAATTATCTTAAACCTTTAAACAGTTGTATTTGGTGCACCAGTGAAATGTTTTGTTCATTTCAAAAACATTTTTTCTTTAATAAATTTTCTTGTTTAATTATTTCAGCATTTATCACGTTAAAATTTCTTTATAATTATTGGACACGCTTGAAAAGAATAACAAAGTTTAGCTATTTTCATACGTTTTCAATGACAGTATTAACAGAACTAATCAAATAAATATTAAAGATAAATATTGTGTTCCCTATCCTCTCATGGGGAATGTCATAATGAATTTCTTTTTATAAAAAAAAGGTAAAAAAAAAAAAATTAAGTTAACAATTTCGGCATTGAAAAAATCCCGAAAATTCCGGGATTAAAAAATTTTAATCCCGGGATTCGGGATTTCGGTATTGGCATCCTTAATACTTATGTCTTCAGAGCTTCCTAACGATTTTAGTGAACCATATATTGCAGATGCACTATGAACTAAACTACGCAAACAAACACCTGATGATTTATTAACATTTGGTAGATCATAAAGATTCTGGATGTGTTCTAAAAAAATTAAAGTAAAGTATTATTATATATAACGCTCTTGCAGTCGTTTTAACGCTTTTTCATAATTTTCAGATGTTATTTGAAAAGACCGAACTGTATCTAAAGCTTGAACCGATAAACAATGTAAAAGATGATTAAATTTTTCTATTTTAGATAACGATGTATCATCATCGACAAATTGTTTAAATGATGAAGAGAAGTTTTTGAACGCATAATACTTTCCATCAAATGTTGGCAAATCAAGACCATCAAGACCTGGAAGCTTACTATGTTGTGTAAATGGTATGGCAAAAGAAGTGTAAAAATTTTGTCTTTTATAATTGTCACCCAACAATTCTAGATTTTGTTTTGATACACAAATCCTCAACATCAGCTCTTGCTGTGTCTTTTGGATTAAGCTCTTCAATATTTGTTTGTATAGACAACATCTGTTTAAAATATGCTTCAACTAAAGACAAACGACATTCTTATTTAACTATAGACATTGAAGGAGAAATTAAATTTTTAATTCTTGTTACATTTCCCTTTGATGGCTGCCGTTGTTTTGTAAGAGTTTCTATACCAGCCATAATAGTTAAGAGAAATTATTGCGTTTTAATTTCTTTAATGCGTATAACAGTTATCGTGTAACATACAACGAGATTATTAATCACCAATTTCTTTATTGTTGTTAAATTTGGTGACTGGTGTAAAAACAAAAAGCTGTTTATTAAAATTGTTGATTGATTTCTCTTAAAATTCAAACGATGAAAGAAGCGATGGTGATATTGCGATGGTTTATGTTAGTGAGAGAATCAATATGTGACGACACAAAAATTCACTTTTGTAGGCAACATCCATTTAAGAATACGTACGAATTAATTCTTTTTGGATTTATAAAACACCAATGTTTGTTTTATTAAATTTAATAATTTAATTTTTGTTTTTCTTCTTAAATTCCGAATATAAATATAAATTGACAATTAAAAATATTTTATGTGTTTTAAATACAATTAAGCAAAAAGTGAATTTGACGAATTTTTTAAATTGACATTATTTAAAATAGGAAAACTATAACACCAATGCTCAAACAGTATGATCGGTCTTGTTTCTCAATATTTGTTACATAAAATTTTTTTTTAAAAATAATAAAATGCTCAAAAACCTTAAGTAAAAACCGTTGTTGTATTTATGTCAAAATATGTTTTTCTTACTTTAACTCCGTTATTTGCGAAAAATGTCACTTAAAGCAAAATAAAAAAGAATTCATCTCAATCATAAAATATGCTCAATTGAGATTTGTTAAACTTAATTCTAGCGTAATGAATAACAACTCTTCAAACTGAAAATCAAATTTTTGTTTTATCTTTAAAGAATTTTTTTTTTTTTAATATAAAATATAAAGGAAAATAAACAGAACCCTATAACTAACAACCAGCTAAATTTGTCAAGTGCAGGCAAAAAAAGAAAAAAAGATTTGCCAAAAATCTTTTTAATAAAAACGAATAACACAAATATTTTTAGCTTTGCTGAAATATTTTTCAAAGTATAACAACACTAAGGCCTATTTAGTATTTCCATAGCAACTACTCATATCCCTTTTTTGTTAAAATCGACATTTGTTCACTTTTGTTTTAAAAATAGCTATGGCACAAGCTCTATATGTTTACATTTGTACTTCAAGTTATACAATAAAATGTCTACGAAAGTGGACAAAAGACGTAATAAACAAATGTACTCAGGCATTCAAGACAAAGTCTTGACAGAAAGAGTACGAAAAACAAACGAAAAGGAAGAAACATGTAAATAAATTGAAAAATTTCCAAAATAATTTTTGGGAATACAAAATTTTAATTAAAAAAAAAAAAAATCTTTTAAATTGAAAAATGATAATTAATTACAGCAATTATCGAACCACTAACACCATCGGTTAAAGATTGATGTTTGACTGTTGGCTGGCAGGCACCGCAGTAGTGCAGAGGTTAGAACTGCAAGGAATTCTGATGATGAGAATGTGGTTATTCTCGAAACCTAAATTTAACCTGAGTTCGAGACCCCGCGCAGCCAAGAAAAAAATTATTTAAATTAATTTCATGTTGTAAAATTCCTTCCTCCAGTAAAAAAAATTATTTAGTGAAAATTAAATTTGATGAACTCAAGCCCAAAGCTACGGTCAGACTTATCAAATATTTGAAGAAAAAAAACTAAAAAATCATTTCGCTTAATATCAATATTTTTTTGATTAAAATACCACATCTTACAAAAAACTGTTTTTTGCTATGTCTAAAAGTATAATTAGTTTATTTTGTAATATTAAGACCATTTTAAATCTCACTAACTATTAACAAAAGTAGGGGTTACGCTTATTTGACAAAATATTAAATAAGTGTGACCGTAGCTTAACTAAATATCAAAATTTCAAATTAAAAAACTATTTTAATTTTGTTTGAATGCTTTTAGTCTTTAAAAAAATTTATTTTTAAAGTAGTATTTAGTACACGGAAAGAATTATTTGCTAAATATTGCTAGAACCAAGAAAATTTTGCATAATTCTCGTCATTCTTAATACATGTGTGGCTTGGTTTAAACAAAATGTTTCTTTATTAAAGAAAATTTTTGAAAAAATTATTTTAAGATCTTAGATTTTCTTGTTTTAAGAAACGAAATTGATTACTTTTTGTTCGTCCAAATAAAAACTTTTGCTATTTCTGATCTGCATTTGTGGCATTTCTGTGTCTTTAGAGGGATTTGTGTTGCATTTTTTGAACATTCAATTCCCATTTCTATCCAAAAACCTGCTCAGGTATTTTAAATATGACCTTTTAAACTATAAAGTTCAGCAGTGTAGTAAATGCGGGCAAAATGTCATTCAAATAGGCATGGAGTAAAGAAGAAAGAAAAAAAGAAAATTGGCACTTAGAAAATTTCAAATAAAAATAAAACTGGAAATAGTCAAATATATTATTGATATAAAATGACGTTACATTAATCATAAATAGAACAAGTACAAATAAATCCATTTTGTGTGACACATAAAGTAAAGTGACTTGGTAATTTTTTTTTAACAAGAAGCCTAAAAAAGCTTTAGCAATTTAGGTTTTTAAAAAAAAGAAATTAAAACAACACTTTTGAGAATTGAACCTGTAAAAAAAGTATATTCAATTAAGCCTGCATTAAAAAAAGCATGTTGCATTTTACAAAAGAAAACTTTCGTATCTATTTCGTGCTATTAGCAAAACTTTCGTAAATATTACGAAAATTAACTCTTAAGTAGAAACCTAATTTATGAGGCACTAACTGCCACCTGGGCCTGACTGGACCCACTTGTATTTTGTATGGAGTTTTTTGTTGCTATAAAAAAGTCACACTAACGAACTCCTGGGCCTGGCTGGTAATACTTTTATTTGTATGGAGTTTTATGGCTATAGCAAGAACCTTTTGTTGTCAACTAGAATAGTTCTTCGAAATAAATGTAAAGAAAAACGTATTATGTGTTGCGTCTGCTTCTTGATACGTTTCGTTTTAATTTTATTTATTACATTACATCTATAAAAGCTCAGGGCCTAGCCAGATCCAGGTGAACAATGTGCACAAAATTTTAATTAGGTAAATTGCCACGCCCACGGTGTTTAAATTTGCATTTTTTCATTATCTTAAAAAAAAACACTTTGATTCAGGAATACATAAAGTTTCGTTCTAATATTTTCAATAGTTATATGAAAAAACTGGAAAATAGTCAAAAAAGCATGGGTAGGCCCAGGTAAACACTTAAGGTATAATTAACCTTAAATAAATCTCTTATTACCAATTGTGATTTTTTTCTCTAATACTTAAACTTAAATCTTTACTTTTAAAAGGCTTCTTCTATGAACTTAATTTTTTCATTTCTCACTTTAGAGTACGGTTCATAAGTGATTGAGTTATAGACAAATAACTTCAAAAGTAATAGTTTTGGCACAAAAGCGTCTATACCATATAAAGTTGAAGAATCAAAACACCAGCCTTAACTCGCCGATTTTTGCATATTTTTACATATACCTCAAAATCATTTCCACTTTATGTCACGTACAATATGCACCAATTCTGCTCGATATTTTAGACAACCGAATGTGATTTTTTTCATCCTCTAAATGATACATAATGAGAAATTTATTTTCCAGTTACGACTATTGTTGCAAAATCTCTACCTCCCAGAGGGCGTACAAATATCACCTACGATAACGTGGAAATACCCATATGTATATGGAATTTGTTTGATTTTAAAAGTGATGGCAAAATGCGAATTTTAACAAGAGAGCGGCTATAGAATATGAACTATTTATGGCCAAGGGTATAAAAAAGCGACAGGCAAACAATTTATTATATTTTACAATTATATGCGCGGCTTAAATTCGACATACAGTCAAAGCCCGGTTTAACGAATGATATAATGTTCAGACCTTTTGTTATACCGAGATATTCGTTATATCGATCAGTAATTTTTACCTTAAAATTTTATAAAAAAACGGTGGTCTACAATTTGAAAAACATTAAAAATTAATTGTATTTATAATTTAGTGTCGAAATAGAACTTTAATAAGATTTTGGTATTCCATACTTTTGGATATTACTGAAAGATTTACACCTTTCTTATACTCTTCTAAAATCTTTAATTTTTTTATCAAAAGTAATTCTTTTTCGATTTGACATCTCGTTTTCACAATGAACCAAACCAAACTACAAAAACTTTAACGAAAAAAGCAACGCATCACACGTGTTCTTTCAATACAAACATAAAAATGTAACGGTTCTGTTAAGATTTTTTTATTTTGCTTTGTCATTCGTTAAATCGGTACTATTTTTTTTCTGCCATTCGCTATACAAGGTAGTTAATGTAAAAATTGGGCCATTCGTTATATCGGATATTCGTTAAACTGCGTATTCGTTATACCGGGCTTTGACTGTATTTTGTTCTTAATATTATTAAATTCTCTTCAATGTGTGTGCACAAGTGCAAAATAAAAGAAAAAAAGGGACAGGAGAATAATAAAGCGCCCATTTTGCTTATCACAGGTATATAACATTCGGCACAGCAGACTGCAGCGCTTCCCTTTTTTTTGCAAATTTTAAGATGTTGGTTTTTAGCCCTTTGTATTTCTTATGGAAAGATGTTAACAAATGGTGGCAAATTGATGGTAGATGTTAGATGTTTATCAGTGTAAAGAGGCACGCATATTGATACCAGAAAATGGTCATAGCTCTATAACTTTTATTAAACTATCGTCAATCGTCATTTAACTGTATTTCTTAAAAAAAATCATAAAAATGATGAAAAATCGTTACATCTTATAAAAAGATTTTTTTTAATTACGAATTTTTTTTTTAAAGATAGCCAGCAATGTAACAAAAAAAAATAAACCTGGACTATAGTTTCCAACCCTAATATGCATGAGTGAAAAGAGGGAAAAAAAAAGTTTAATTTTGCAAAATTTTAATAAAAATAAAAATCAATGACACCAAAAAAAAAAAAAATAGCTATAATTTTTGCTATTGCTTTTTCATGTGTGCCCCCGTAGACTATCTGGTAGTGAGCTATTCTATCAGCGCCGGGGTTGCGGGTTCGATTCCCGCCAGAGACACTGGTTTCTTTCCTGCAGACAAGCGACGAGCTTCGCGGAATTAGCTTAGGAAATTAAATTAAAAAAAACAAATAAACACACTTCAATAATAAAAATTCCACTTTTCCAATTTATAAAAATATAAAAATACAGGCAATTTTAATTTTCTGACAATGTCTAAAAACAGATCTGGCAGTTCGTTCCATGCAGTTTTCTGACAACCGTGTGAACTGTCAATTTTTATTTGCAGATGACTTTATTGTCAGGCAGTTTTCTACCAATGAAATTGTATGATTTTCTAGCAATCGGTTAAGCTGACAATTTACTATTGTTCTTTGGCAATATATTTTCAGCACATTGCCAGACCTCACATCAAAAATCAAGTTTTCTTAAAAAACACAAAATTCAACTAAAACTTATATGTTGAATGTGCTTCGTCGTTGTCCGTAAGAAATCTCAAAATTATTGTTGTGAAGTCCTTTAAGCCCTAAACTGGTGCCAAAAGTGCTCACACGCATACAAAATCAAATAGTCGTAGACACCTTCAAGAATTAAACATCTTTCAAATACACACTTTTTATAGTCTTTTTATATGAACTCGTGTGTTAAACTATATATTTGATTTAAAGTGTTTGTAAAAGAAGTGTGTTGATAGTTTTGCGAGCGCATGTAAATATGTGTATATGTGTTCGAGTATATAGGTATATGTTTATGTGTGTGTATGTGATAAGTCTTTAACGACTAATAAAGCCTCTTGTACTTGTATAGTATTTGAAATGGCTTTTCTTGACTACTTTAGAGACTCATTACGCCAAATACACAAGTTCTTTCGGAAACAAGCATACACACGTGGTCCTTATATACAAGTGCAAATAAAAGAAAGCAAAACTTCATTACACATAGTAAATACTCTCCAGAAAAAAAAACAATATAGGAGCCCTTACACCTGCACATATTTTTGGTGTGTGTATACACTCGTTTGTATACTTGTGTACACATACTTAAGAATACTGCAATAAAGTTTCTTTTTTTTTATTTTAGCTGCTTTGTTGTTGTTGCTCTTATACACATATGAACATATGTGTTTCTCTTTATGTGCAAGTATGTGTTTATGAGAATAGGTACTAGTTTATATGCACCAGTTCCAGTTCTGTTTAAGTCTAGTCTTTCAATGATGAAGTTTTGGTTGGTTACGAGGTAAAATGTGAACCACTGATTTTGTATGTTTCTTTTTCTGTCAGCCTCGATATTTCCAACAGTGTTGTGTTACATAATAGCAATCCAGGCTTTAGAAATGTTACTTATCAGTTATTAACTAAAGCAATTAAGCAAGCAAGCTTTTTTAAATGGACTTAAAACGTACAAGTTAAGGTCCTGTTAATAAATGGAAAACAAAAAAAAAATGTGTGTGACAAACACTTGATTATCTCCTATAATCTGATTAGCAATAACACATGGGGTGAGCATTGGTAAACGATGTACATAAAATGCTTAAGTAAGGCGAAGGTCAATATATCAGATACCCAGTGATTATTTTTAACAAAATTCAACACTTGCCGTATACTTATTTAAATGTATAAATATTAATCATACGCCCTGCTGATGTAAAATTAAAGAAAAGTGATAATTAAATTATTACTTGTACACGCAGAGAAAAAATATGATTGGGCATGGTTACGGCCACTACACTATGTTTGTTGTAACAATATATTGTTGTCGTACACAAATAATTGTTATTTTTATTTAATATCAACAATATTATGGTTACTGTAAGAATATCAATGTTTATCGCAATTATAAATTTGAGTATTGTTGACTGAAAAATAATTATTTTTCTAACAACGAAATAATGATAGCTTTCAAAACATATTATATTACTCGCAACCATATCATGATATTTAATATCCATAACATGATAACTTTTTTTACATTTATCATAATATGTTAAAGATGCAAACAAAATATCTTTACTCAAATAATATTTTATTATCGCCATTTGTAAAATAATTTTCCGTCAGCTGTGTCGTTTGTTTTACATATGCATATCGAATTATTTGTTAGTGAGTAGTTAAACAATTAAAAAAAAAAATACAAATTAAGAAAACAATTTTAAAAAATTTAAAACAAATAAGAAAATTGTATTAACATTAAAAAAAAAATTGTAAAGTGCGCCAAAATAAAAAATCGATGCAAAAAAATTTATTTTTTTTTAATTGTTGTGACAGCACCGCTGTATCATAATATAATTACTTATTATTTTGTTATGATTAACATGACAATAATATGATAACTTTTTAACTTATAATGATTATCATTATTTTAATATGACTAAATCTTAACTTATTATGATTTACTTTTCAATAATATGAATACTTCTTAACTTAGTATGACTAATGCTATAAACACATTCGAGACAGCAGGCTACCGACTTCAATATGTCAAAGATAGAATACATGTGTGTATATGATGATATGATGATTATTTTCACGACGACACGGCTACATGACTGCAGGTTGTTATCTGTGCTTATTTTGTCGTTGTTGTCAAATTAAACTAATTTCTATTTTTGTCCACTACAAAACAGAAAAAGTGTTACTAATATAAACAAATATTAAAAGAATAAGTGCTTAAAAAAAAATTTTTTTAACACAATTTTTTTTTGTTTAACTTAACACCAAATTGATATTTATTTATCAAAGTTTTTCTTGGGATTCAAAAAATTAATTAACAAGGATTCGTTTAAATAACTTTATAAAAACCTATATAACTTTTAAGTTTCAATATCAATTTAGGTATAAAATTAATCTGTGCAATATGGGAATCATTTGAAAGTGCTTCAAAGTGTGTTTCACATGGCGTTCAAAGCATACCGATTAGCTAATTGAGAGCCAATTAAATATATTCATACTCCGTGGCTGACTTTTTTTTTCACAAAACTGGCTTTATCTTTAAATTATGTCGCCATAACAATAATTATTTAACCCTTAGACATTTGCTTGATATATAATTGCACCCAGCAGCATTTGTAGTCGTGTGTTCGTGTAGCCTGCTGTAGTGAATGTGTTTAATGCATAACAGGATAATAATGATTTTGATAAGTGATTTCATATAAACTTTTCTACACAATCAATTGCTTGTCCCCTGGAAACAACACATTAGTGTTTGTGTGCAAAGATACATTTTATCAAATATTTTAACAAAATGCCTTTGTCGACAACTGCAACATAAGTGACTGATTATGACATTTGTGGGCGCAAAATATTTTTTTGTGGGCCGCAAATTTGTATGAAAACTGTTACGTTATCGACCGCTTGCATTGGCGATCGACTTGTCGTGCTGAAAATTTTTAGTGGGCCGCAAATCAGCTGTTTGTCGTTGAAATTGCAAGAGAACGATAGCGGGTGACATCGGGGTACAGGCTGGTAATCTTCTTAGTTTTTTTGCATTAAAGAAAGTTCAGTTCGTTGCTAAGGACGTATCCTTTTCTTATATTGCAATTTGAGACCACCAGTTATAGAACAGGGTATAATTATAGATTTATGTTTATCTGTAGAACGACAAGAGCTAAAGTTTCCAAATTTAGTACGAATATCTTGGTTATCAGAACACAACATCTGACAAAATTTTGGCGGAATTTATCCATAAAAATTTATTTTAAAAAAATATAAAATGCGAAAAGAGAATTTTGTTATTGAAAACCGGAAGCTCGATTTTGATTTTAGATCCATGGTTTCTTGGGCAAACCTTCTAAGAATTCGTCGTAGATTACGATTTTGACAACCGCTTGGTCGAGAAAAAAATTGACCCACTCTAATGTTTGTATATGTGTATCGTGTTTTAATAAGATTTCTGTAATAAAAGAATTTTATGACAAAACACCTTCCAAATTTTTGTGTTTTACGTTTTTCAATTCCAGCACACCCCGTATAGTTCAGATAACCTTAGGACAATAATGCAGAGAAGTATAATGTCTTCTTTGTTTCGAAGGTATGCAATAAGTTTGTGAAAATTACATTTAATATATGCTACAAAGTTCTTGTATTTTATTTATCGCTTCGGTGCATCGAATAAAAATCGATTGTCACTCGATATTTTACAATATACATACAATTTTACAATAAATAGACACCAGCAGAATGTAATGAATTTTCTGTAGGGTCCTCGTAAACATTCTGGATAGTGCTAATTTAAAAGTTACATATATTAAACTCAACATTTTTAACGAAAAGAATGTGGGAATCATTGATAAACCTTCTACTACTTAAAGAACATTAAAAAAAATAATACTACTACTTAAAGAACATTAAAAAAAATAATAAAATAATGTGTATAAAAAGAAATAATTCCCACATTCTTTTTACATATTTCAATATAAAGTTAAAAAAAGTTTAACAAACGTTCCTTTTCCGACAAATCACTGTGCCTTTCCTTATTCCCTTCATTCATGATAAATGTTTTTACACGTGTGTGTATTTGTTTTTGTATAAACTTAAGTTCAAGCCAGTGTATGTGTATGTATTTATTTGTCTGTTAAAGGTAAAATATACAAAATAAAATATAAAAGACGCAATCTAAAGTGAAACTCATTACAATGTTTATAAAGAATAGTGAACATAAAGCAAATGAGGTAAGAAAAAGTTAAGATCATAAATACATATTGTTGTTATAACAAGCTGTTTAGCTACTTGGCTTAAAGGACTAGCTATACAACGTTAAAGTATGTGTGCAAAGGAAAGTTTATATATGTGTGTGTTTGTGTGTGTGTGTGGCAGTCAGTGTGTAGAAGAAAAACTGTATAAGTACAGTAACATTAAGATTTATACAGCATATTTCTCTCTAAATAACGGAAATATTACCAACAATACAACTTTCTATGGAATACAATTTAAACGAGTTACAAACATAAACATGTTACTTTACTTGCAATATTCCTGTCATTGTATCTACTTAAAAAAATATTTACCGCCAAAACGCTCTAAGTATTAGGTAGGAAGTATAAGTAATTTTTTTAGAGTTTTCAAAGATCCTGAAATCTATCTAGTCTAGCATTTTTATACTTAGTTTTCCTATTTATTTACAAATTTTTCCCTGACCTAATAGTTTTTTTTTAGCCACTAAACCCTCTACTTGAGGTGGTTCTTAAAGTACTAATTCTTTGTTTATTCTTTCTAAGCATTTGTTATTATCATAAATACCCCTTAAATTCTGACGACCAACATTAAGGGAATACTTTTTTTTAGGAAACGAATACTACAAGTATTTATTTGTTTTGCTCCCTTTTGTTATTTTCCTGGAATATTTGTTTTTTTTCTAGTTTATTTTTTAGTTTCGTAATGGCATTTACATTGTCAGTTTATAAAAGAAAAATTAACCTGCGGTGGAGTATTTATGTCTGAAATTTGAATTGATAATTAGTAAAAGTTTTACAAAAAGATCTTAGTAGCCAGATAAAAAAAGTAAGCTACATTTTCTGAGTAGCTTAGTACCACAAAATTATTAATTATTCTTTTAACTATGTAAATCTGAGGATTACCGGTTTTGGAATATAAATTCAAACGGGTAATTAAAAAACCAGTATCTCAAAATTATTAAAAAGTAATTTTATGTTATATGTGAAAATAAGTATTTTTTGTTTTGAAATGAGTCTAATGAGGTTTTTTTTATATACAACCAACCCAGAATGTTTTTTATTTCGTTTAAGTAAACTTTACTAAACTGAACCGTCTTTGAGTTACGCCAATATATGTTGTGCAACCTCATTCCTTTTCGAAATAACGGTATATCTTGAAAACAAGAGATAACCTATAAAAACGGCTTGTCTCTTTTTTCAGCTAGCACAGTGTTATTATTGTGGCATCACTGGCAACATATATTATTAAACAAAATAAATTCCAAGTTCATTTTGGTGTTTTCTTTAAAAATTTGGCACTTTTGTAGAAAAAAAGTACTGAAAAAAAGTTTTTTTTCAGAAATGGTGACATTTTAAATTGATAGTAGTATCTTTCGCATACTTTTCATTTTTAACATCTTCCATGCGTTCCTCCGAAATGTTTGTAAGTGTACAAAGGGTATAAAGGCTAGTATTCAAATTAGTCTGGAATATTTCTGTATATTTTTTGGTTAAATTAGAAACAAGACTGGGGTGCATCGATCAACTTATTTACTTTGACTTTTGTTGTTAAAGCTCTATCTTTGGTCACTCTAAAACGCTGGAATAATGAAACTAATCATCGCCACATGTCAATCAGAGAATAAACTTGTAAAAGTCATCCACAATCAGCTGTTGTGCCAGAAAGCATTAATGCTGCGCGCAAACTGGTAAAGCAAATTCTGCAAGTGACATTTTGGAAACATCCTTGTAGTATTACGAGTCAGCAGTAGTATAACGAGTCTTCATAAGAATGTACAATTAACTTTAAAGAAATGCTCAACAGAAGCAACACCGGTGCATTAAAGTCTGTGCAAATTATCTATACAGATCACGAACCCTGGATCTTTGCATATGTGCCCGAAAATTGCTATCCACAAAAGAAGCTGTTAAAGCACTTCGATCGACGTGGAAAAAAGTATCACAAAAATTGATTCCAATAACGAAAGTACTTTGAAAAATAGTAATCGCATTTTCGATGCTAAATTACCATCTTTTCATTTTTATAAATAAACGCTGCTAAATTGTTTCTTATGGCTTATTAAAATTTTTATTTTATATATCGTTACCCAAAACGCAAAAGGTGCAATCTAACCAAAAATTAAAAATCGAAAACTTACTACCAAAACTTTGCATAATATGCAAAATTGTCAAAACAACTGGTAGGTTTTACAAGAAAAACAGAAGAAAAATAAGATTTCTAAATTCCCAGTTTTTCATATTTGATAAATACACTGAAATTTATTGTTGAGAGAAAGCTGGCTTCTATGCGCATTTCACTGGTTGCCTAGTCATAGAAATCTTATTAATAATAAATTTTATATTCCCGAAAAATAGCTTTGATAAATTAAAAATAGCTTAAGGGGATTTATCAAATTATCATTTTAAATGGTTTTAACAAGGGTTCGTTTTTGATTTTCCTGTAAAGTTTTCAAAATGTTGGATTAGATTTTTTTTTTGTTTTAGGTGACGATATAATAACTGATATCTGGTGGTCTGAAAAACTATTTCAATAAAAAAAACCCCACTTAGGAATACAACGTTCCCTTAAGAAACTAAAAATTAATAAATTATGTACAACTTATTTCTACCATACCTTTTTCCCTAAAACAACGAACTCCTTATAATTTAAAACAACTGTATGAATTTAAGAATTTTCCGGTTTATGTCATTCATTTTGTCCTGGCCATGTTTCGTTAACCATGCTTTGTTATTATAACATTTTTCCCGTTCTCTTAACGAATTGTTAGTCTCCGGTGTTTTGTAAACAACAAGCAGCAACTACCTACCTGCCTCCTCTTTTTGAAAAACAATTCTTGCAACATTGTCAACTAACTCACTAATAAGTCTATACATGTTTTCCGTTTTATTGTTTGTCTGTCTGACTGCGACGTTTTTAGTCGTTGATTTCCTTGTTTATTTGTTTACATTTCTGTTCTTCTTCTTCTTCTTCTTGTGTGTTATTACCTTAACAATATATTTATTGTAAGGAACATAACAAACGTATCTAACTACATATAGAGAGGTATACCCAAGTGGTCATGTTTACTACAAATAATCAGAGGGTGATTTTATGAGGATACTTAAAATAGACTAAGACCCGAGTACAACAAAGTCTGTACAAACGTCAAAAAACTAAGAGTTGCGCAAGAGACTTGCGCCAGTAACTTGCCGAGTGTGAAAGGGGTCTTATTTGAAAAAATATGGTTGTTGTTATAATTGTTATAACAAACCAACAATGGTAGTAACGAAAATATTTCAAAATTTTGCAGCTAAACCAAAATTTTTAATCAAAGTTATTTTTGGGAATACAAAATTTATTATTAATAAGATTTCTGTATGACGTGCGAAATTCCCAATTTCTCATATTCGATAAATACACTGAAATTTATTGTTGAGGGAAAGCTAGCTTCTTTATGCATTTCACTGGTTGCTTAGGCCAGACCGTCAGGAAACCTTTTCCAAAGATTTTAGAAAAAAAATATTAAACAAATAAAACCCTAAAGCGAATAAGAATTTTAAACACTCAAAGTCTTACTTGTAACTATATGAAAGCTTAAACAATAAACCAACAATAAACAGTGAGTTTATCTTTTTTTACATTTCCCTACAATTGGTTGCCTTTTTTCCGACTCGAATTGTAGTTGTAAGTAAGTAAAAAGAAAAGACAAATTAAAAAAAAAACAAATGGCTTCATTCTCTTGTCTTCGTAAGAAAACAACAAAAAAACCAATTTGCCAGTTCGTTTTTAATGTCAAATTTAGTTACAAAAATGCTTAAATGGTCACACTTTTTCTTATTCTTTTTGCGCTTTTACTTAGTAATCCAAACATTTTTAAGGAGATGCTCTTCGAGTTTCACTTAATATCTCATACATTTCCGTTATATTTTCTAATTTGTTGCCGATAGATAATATACTTTGTTTAACCCATCGCAGCCAACGCATTTCCAATTTGTGCAATGGGATTGGAATTATCTCTATATAAAACACTGTACAACACACAAAGAAATAACAAGATTGTGCCAACTGATTCTTGTAGAGGGACTAAAAACTGATTCTTGTAGAGGGGACTAAAAATGATATACGTGTATCGGCGTTTTAAAAGTTTACTTTTGAAAATCATCTTACGGCCTATTTAAAGTTGCACCCTTGTGTAGTAAAAAAAACGTGGAAAATCATGTGATAGGTAATTCAGAAGATTTATTCAGAACATTACAAGAACATTTTTTTTGTGTACAATAACCCTCCAATTCTTCTAGAAATGGGTTTTTTTTGAAATTTTTTTGAATAAAAGCAAAAATCACTATTAAAACTAGAACGTCTGTAGTTAAAATATTCTGAGAAAATATTTGTCGTGAAATTCTACTATAGGTCTCCGAACACACTTAAGTTGAAAATTAAACTTTTTTGTAATGTATTCACAAAATATTCGCGAACAGACCAAAACTTTTAAAAAATCCCGTAATTATCGAAGATGGGACGTTGTGTTTGTGTTTTTATTTTCCATATTTTTTTTAATAATACATGCGTTCACAAAAACATAAATATGTACATAAGTACATATTTATTATTTTTAAGCTTAACAAATCTTTTTAATTTTTTGAAATTAAATAAAACTGTAAATAACATCATCGCTTTCATATATATACAATGAACACAACGTCCCATCTTCGTTAACTTCGGGATTTATTAAAAGTTTCAATCTGTCAAACCAAACACTTTCTAACATGACGACTGCCAATGTTCTTTGTTGTGTATAACATTTCGTTTTTTGCTTTTGCCTTCACTGCGACTGTTTTCATTTAATGAATCAGAAGTAAAAGCAACGGTTTATTTTTGTTCAATGAAAAATCAAAAAGTGGAAGAAAAGCAATTTTTTTATTTTGACTGTAGTTTTTTAAACCCTGTTCTTATTATAATTTTGCTATTGAAATTCAGCCAGATCGGTCCAAAAATGGCTGAGATATGAGCAAAAAACCGCGACTACCTCTAATTTTTTTCCAAGAAACCCTTGTTGTTGTATTTTTATTACTTTTTTCTGCATATCTGGAGAATGGCAACAGCCAAAATTCCAAATTACATACAAACATTTAGGTTATCAATACACACCATCCCACAAAATGTGGGCGGAACTAGAGAAGTGGGCGTGCCACCTCCCGTACAAAAAATATCAAAAATTGTATAAAAACCTGGATTTTTGGACTGTTATATGACCTATGGTTACGCCTTATATATCAAAAGATCGCACCTTAGTAGAAAGTATTTTCAGAATTTTAGAAAAATCGGTTCAGATACGGAAAAGTTATGGCCAAAATAAAATTTTTTTAAATACGCTTTATCGGGAGCCATAGATCTTCCCGAGTGCAACTTTTATAGTTAAAATAAATGGAAAATTTCTTCTTAAACACGTCGAAGCACATGTAGCTAAGGTCTCAATAAACAACTCACGCGATCACGCACCGACCGCAGCAGCACAGGCAAAGCAGTAAGCTCAGCACACGCATCAAGGGACGCAGCACACAATATAAAAGCGACATAACGATCACATCGAGGCATTACACAGCGCGACACCGACGAGAGCTCAGCGGTGAAAGTTATAGAGATGCACACACAACATTGACATTTGACAATTTCAATATGCAGTGTGACCTTAAATTTTGTATTTTTCTTTTTTTTGTCTTTTTCTCCGAAAGCTGCCCTTTTTTTGCATTTTTGTTTTGATCACACAAATTGTGTTGGATGTAGCGACCTGTTTTTACACATTGCCATTTCACTACCAAAAAAAACGCTTTCTATCTCTTTCTTTGAAAGATGCTCTCGCAAATGATTTGGGCATTATTCTTACATCATTTTTTTATCTATGTACGCTCTGTGGTGTGAACATAGCAAAACACAGCATAACGTTTTATTGTTATTTCAGTAAAAAAAAAAAACTTTTAGCCGCCCACTTATGTACAATCGCTCCATTATTGACCATAGGGCCCATATTAGGCCCGCTACCGAAAATCACTACTATTTTTATTGTAGCTAAATCTGGTCCTATACAGGCTTAATATGACGTCACATTATATTGTCGAAATTTTGGAGATTTTTGGTCCATAACTTACCAAAATTCTAATAGAAACCCCCTTCGGCAATTCAGTTTCATATATCAAAACCGTATCAAATAATCTTTTATATTGGTTGGCGATTTTGTGGCGAGAAAAAATTACATCGTGGTTAATCAAGACGACAACAAGCACGACACTGTTTACAATTCTATGTATTACAAAAAAGGTTATTGTGGTTGGCGCATTTGTTCCAAAATCTGTCTTTAAGTATTTTTTTATTACGACAGCGTATAGTTACAAGTTTCCACGATAAAGGTGACACCACAAATTTGGCACACTTTACACAGGGTCTCCACCATTTTTATATCTGCAAACGTCAAACTCAATCGCAGAGATCTTACGTGTGGACTCTCAAATAGCGTTAATATTAATATTATAATAAATATTATGAGACAGTTGTTATAAGAAATCTTATAACAACTATCTTATAAGATGAGTTGTCAAAAATACACATACATACATGCATATCTATAAAACAATAATAACCCGCATTCATTAAATTGTTTAATTCTTTAGTGCAAATAGTGAAAATTTTGTGACAAGTGTTAAAAAAAACAATATTTTTACCAAAAAAAAGAAAATAACTTTTAAAAAAAGAATAAAAACGATACAAGTTTACTGTACGAAAGTCATTCGATTATGAAATCTTATAGGATACGTGTTGCCCTTGTTTAAGATTAAGATTAACATGAAGAAATTTGTTCTCTAATTCTGCTCAGGTGAATACTCAGTGTTACTTTAATATGAATGAAAATTGTGTTTATCAGAGATTTCAAATAAAGTGATTATAATTTCTAGTTCTTTCTTATTTTTAATTCTTAGGGGAGGGTATTAAAAATTCACGAACATTTCTTTCCTTTTAGCATCATTCTTTGGTGGCTGTAACAATATCACTTTTAACTCTTTGTTGTTCTTAATTTATTTTTCTCCCCTTGGACCCACTGTTATGGTTCGTTTGTTAGCAACTAATTGACAATAATATCTTTAGCATCACACATACACACAAGCACTCGTACGTAATTTCTCTCTCTAATAAACTGTGAAACAAATTGTAGCACTTTGGTTGCGACTACTGTCGTTTGGGGATTTAACCAAGCAATTATTAAATAATTCTAAAACATTGTTAGCAAAGAAAACAACTTTAACAACTTTAGTACGACATTTCATCTAAACGAATACCCTAGGCCCCTAAAGTATTTGTTAAAAAAAAAATTAATATAATTTTTGTTGGTTTTTGAATATTTATTAAAATTACTTTGACAAAGTTCTTGCTTAGCAAATGTGATTGATTTTGAGCTCATCTTTACTTAAATAATTCCTTTTCTTTAAAGGCCAAAGGCGATAAAGGAGATAGAGGTCAGGATGGTCGTGATGGTTTGCCAGGGCCACCAGGCTTACCGGCAGCAGCAGGAGAAGGTGTACAATATGTTCCTATGCCAGGACCACCTGGACCACCTGGTCCTCCCGGAATGCCGGGCCTAACAATAAGTGGTCCAAAAGGTGAACCCGGTATGGAAAATAGAAATGGTTATTACGGCGATGCTTCGTATTACGGTAGACCGGGTAAGTATTTTAGAAAAATCGTTTTTATTTAATTAATTAATTTAAGCATTTGTATTAAAATTATTTAATATATTTGGTTTACAAATTACCATATTGCTCTACAAACCTCTTTGTGTAACTTATAATAAATCTAATTAAAAAAATTTTATGTTTCCCTTCCCAAACAACCTTAAAAAACAAAAAAAAAAAAAATGTTTGTTACTTTTGTTTAAAACAAACAAACCTTCTTAAATCAACTTAGATGAACTTAAAGCTTTGCGTGAACTTCAAGATTTAAGAGATCGGCCAGATGGCAGTTCGGGTAAAGTTATTTTCTCCTGTTTATAATGTTTTAAATTTTCCTCTTTTAATAAATGTCCTTTTCAGTTTTTTTGCAAATATTATGCAACTGCATTAAGTTTTATTTATTAAGTTTCTTTTTCTTCCTTAATTGTTGCATTTTCTGGTTTTTGTGATTTAGTTTGAAAACTTTCTTCTGCGTTCAATTTATTTTTATAATATTTTCTTTTTCTTCTGTATTATTTTCATCTTTGCACTCAATTTTATTATGGACGAGTATTATTTTCACTTATTCTTTTGTACTCCTAAATGATTTCACATAATTTGTCTTATTCTTGTGTGGATCCAATTGCTTTTTTATATTCACAACGAAAATATTATGGGTATATTAATTTTCTTATTCCGTTTGTAATAAGACGAAATAATTTCTTAAGTCCTTTAAGAGTTTATATAGTATATTTTTTGGATCCTTGTAACAATTTTAAGCGATTTAGAATATACATATATGCCTCGATCTATTTAACGCACTATAGGCTCTGCATAAAAAAGTAAGGAAGGTCAAATTGGTTTTTATATTTCTTTTGAAACATTACTGACAACCCGATTACTGACAGTCCTGCTTATGTTATAAATGTGAAAGTTTTTCTGTTTGTGAGTTTGTATGTTTATGGCGCCGTCACGCGAAAACCGATATGTCGATAATTTTTGAAACTCTCTTTTGGACCACAAATTGAATAGCTGAAATCTTAATTAAACAAAAAGCAAATAAATATTTTGTTGGCTCAATATGCAAACCTGGTTAGCCGGAAATGTAGATTTTATTTTAATAGTTAAATTGAACTTAGCGCATAATGGGCCGCATTTTTATTTGATTCGGTTCAAACTCGATTCGGAACTATAATTTATAGAATTCACGTTTTAGTTTTATCGATAGTTTGTCCTATTTGAAAGAAACAAAAACAAATTTGGTCTGGTTCACCCCGAAATAGTGATTTCATAAACATTTAATAGATTTGGATGAAATTTGGTAGACAGATAGCATAAAGCCCAGAGTGAAATAAAGCGTACGTTTTAAGAGGTAAGAAACGGGGAAAAAATTGGTACTTTTTAATAAATATGGTATACGGGCTGGTTGCATATGGTTTAGATTAAAAAAGGGGTACAAACGGGATAAAGTTTTTATGTTTGTAAATTTGGATATTAAATAGAATAAGAACAAATATGGCTGACGGAGTGCTTGTGGTCGGTCAACAATAAAGTACACAGAAAGAAAAACATTAGGGATAAATTCAGTTTTTTATACTTACTTTAAGTACGAGTCGTAATCAAAAATTCAAGTATGAATAACACTAAAACGTACTTAAAACAATTAAATTAAACAAGTACAATATTCTTAAACCAAGTAAAAACAATATTAAACTTTTCGTTGGTAGTTTCACGCTGAGAGTAAATTTACAAATTTAGCGTTTTAATCTCATATAACTTATCAAAGTTGGTTGTAGACACTACAACAACACAACACAGGAAGCTAAAAACGATTTGCTTGTAGTGTGTAGAAACAACAAAATCAACAGAATAAGACAAAAACATATTATTTTCATCTTAAAAAAGTAAAATTGAGAACACTTGCTTCTCATTTAGTTTATATTTTCAGTTATATATGTACAATGTACATTAAGTTTTTACAGTAAAAACCATATCGTAAATGATGCTGCTGTTTTATAATTTAAATTCTGTAAGGTGTAAAACGGGTAAGTAAATTGATAAAAATGAAATTCTCCTTCTAGTACTTGAATCAATCTTTCTGTACTTCATTCAAGAAAATCCATACTCACCGTACTATTGATACCGCTATGGATTGATTTGAGTACGCATGGATTGATTTTTCCGTTGACTGTACAGAGTAAAAAATTTAATATATCCAAGATAAGCATATAGTGTACTCCTAAGGCAAAAATTGCAATAAAATTTATTTTTGTTTTCACATTTTATTTGTTTTAATAATATAGGTATTTCTTTAAACTTTTTATTGAGTAAATCCTTTTCTTTAAATCTTGCTCGAATTTTCACGGTTTAAATATAATTTACCTTAAATACGTAAGATCCATTGCGTAAGAAATTGGCAAAATCGGACCATTATTCTTAATAGCCTCTAAACAAATGTCGCCTTTAGTACAATTGCAATGGCCGTTTACTTCGTACTTAAAATCGATCAAATCCATTATGTCATAAAGAATATTAATTGGAATTAGCGATTTAATGCAATTAGGACACGTTAAACGAGCTTGAACAATAAAATTTAGTCTTTCTATATACAAAAATCTGCTTTCTATTGATATTGGTTCATAACTTCACCTTCTACTTTCGGAAATAATGTTTGGCATTATAATGCAACAATATTTTGGGAGCAAAATATTTCATATGTTTAAAGTTTGTTGAGGGTTATGCATTAAGTGTTTTCAAAACCGCCGGTCTGGCAAGCCTATCGACTGTTTAATATCAGTAATTTATTTTGTGTGTACAAAACCTTGGTACACGACCACAATGACAAATGGTATGCGTTACTGTTCGTCGCACAATTACAATAGTGCTGTAAGGGTACAAGAATTCTAAAAAAAAACTCCAGATAGTACTTGTTTTTTTTTTCAAAACCTTACAATACAATAAACAAAATGTTTGCCTATTTGAAGATACCTAGTGCAGTCTGCGGGAATTTGTAATGTTTAAGGCAGAACTGGTTTGAACGTTCTGTTATGAATCAGCTGTTTTGTTTCAGTTCAATTAAAAGTCTGTTTGTATGGTTTGGTTTCCATTTTTCGTTCTGTTCTGTTGCGAAAAAATCTGTTGAAATTAGAATTCAACGTTTTATAGCGGCCAAAGTGCGTATGTATTATGAAGTTAAAGTTTAAGTTATCTTTATTGAGCCTTTCCAACGTTACTAAAAGTACAAAGTAAATAAACAAAACGAAAACTTAAGACTATAATGTGACATCTTAAAAAACTAGAGCGCTTTTAGCAACAAGCTTACAATAAAAAGTAATTTACATATATAAAAAAAAAATAATATTGTTTTTTCCGCCCTTGCTCCCGAGGCTTCCATAATTTTAGAGAAAATCACCTAAACTAAAATTAACAACTTTAAACTAACTTAAAATAATATTGTTTTTTCCGCCCTTGCTCCCGAGGCTTCCATAATTTTAGAGAAAATCACCTAAACTAAAATTATCAACTTTAAACTAACTTAAAGTATTATGAAAAAAACATTTCAAATATGAAACAAATTTAAAGCTAGAAAATTTTTTAAAAAGTGATGTATTTTTTACGAAAAGTTTTTTCACAATTTCAATGTTTTTCTTCTTTAAAGCAACTGATTTCTTTCACAGAAAAAGTAAAATATACAAAATATTTGCTACAAAAAAGTACTGCACAGAACGGCAACCAAAAGTAATGAGACCTTTACTTTTATGTCGTATGTGGCTTACGCATACAAAAATGTTATACACGAATCCGGAACTCATATTAAGGGGATTATTTTGTATATCCCGTGCGTTGAGAAAATTTTTATTCAAAATCTTTTGAATTATGTATTAATATTCTATATGAAAAAATTTTTCAAGTAAGGCGTGTAGTTTTTTTTCGTTTGTGAATTTTTGAGAGTATTTTTTATACCCGCACTTTTAAACTAGTATTTTTTGCTTGAACGCATTTTCACTCTTACGTAAATTTGTCATCTACACTTATATTCAGTTCAGTATTTGATTGTGAAAGATACATTACAGTATAGAGTTTGAAAATGTTTATAATTATAATTTTAATGTGTATTCAAATGGAGGCCTTTACTTTATACAATAATTTCTTAATACTTATTTAACGCTGGGTCTCCACGTTGCAATATTTATTGCTAAGTACAAGCAAAAAAGTCGGCAGAACAATGACAGAACAATGGAGCAATAATTGCTGAATTTATTGCTGGAGAACACTTGAAATTGCTTTGCCATAAATTTGCAATTTTCACCGCGAGTAGTCGTATAAAGTTTTGTGGCTGTACATATATATAACAAATGTTTTATGTTGTGTTTTGAAGTGGTTGTGAAATTTTCTTTTTTAAATTAATAAAATAATTAATTGTAATTGTCGTAGCTGTGTTTTGTATTACTTTTTTGTTTATTTGCGTTAAAAAAAGTTGAATTGTTCTATTGAAAAAATAAAAATTTACAAAAAAAAAAAATTCGTCGTTTGCTTTTGTTGATCTTGTCGTTTATTTAAAAATATAATATATAATAATATATTTATTGATTGCTTTTTTAATAAATAAACACACAAACAAAAAACAACCGTACAGAGAAATGAAATGTCAGATAAATTACAACTGATTTGACAGCATATTGCTAAGCAATAATTGCTCAAGCAATAAGAAGAGCAATCATTGCGCAATGGATTGCCACTCATGGCAATATGCGGTCTATACGTCGCAAATTTTATGGAGCAATGAAATTTGACGTTTGCCGCAATAAATATTGCTACGTGAAGACCCGGGGTAATAAATACTTATACATATGTATATGAGTTTTAGGTTTCAAATCACAATAAATCAAAAAAAAAAAAAACTAGAAGGTAAAATTTGGCTAATATACCCTTAACGCATTAAGTGACGGTTATTAAAGATTCTGCATGGCTGACTGTAGCCTTCTGACCTGTTTTCGTTGTTCTTGTTGTTTAAAGTGTTTTTTGTGGCAGACAGTTGTGTGTATAAATTTTACTAGCAATTTACTTAGGAGCATGAAATAAAATTGTGAAAAATGTTTGAGACATTCTTTATGTATTGCAAGACAGAAGTAGATAAATCTTTTTTTTCGTTTTTCTTTTGAAACCAAATTGTACTGTACTTCTCATTTGATTCGTTATTTGGTGGAATTTTTTTTATATTTTTTGATTGTTTATTTAGTCCAGTGAACTCACGTTCATTTATATATTGCAAATGCACTTTGTTTGTCATTATCTATGAAAAATTAAACTACAGCAATTCTCAAGAAAGCAAAAATGTTATTTTCCTTGGAATTTGTATTGTTTTGTAGTTTATTTTTATTGTTATGTAGAGTGCAGACTGAAGCGGTATACAAATTTCCTTTAACACACAGTTTTGAATTTCAATGAGTTTTATTTTTTATTTGTCTTTTTGAGATTTTATGAGTTGGAAAAGAAAAACAAAAAAAAAAAATTTAATTGTATTTTGTGAATTAAAATCAGAAATTCTTATGAAAATTATTTCTCGATATACACCCTCAAAAGAAAAAGGTCAGGCTTAATATTTATTTAGAAAAAAATAAATATTCGCTAGCAAATTAATAATACATACTCAATAAAATTTAAACTTAACTAAAATTTTAATGAAAAAATTTTTATGAAACAAGAATTTTGTTGTGTTAATTTCTTGCCAAAATTTTAAACTAATTTGCATTTTTTTTAGAATTGCTACTTAGTTTCAAAACTTTAAGGAATAACGAAACTTTTTTAAATGTCCTTTGAAGCAAAAATGCTTTCATTTTTAACAAATTAATTAAAAAAATAAACTTTTATCTTTCATTCTTTTACACCCATACAAACAAAAAATTAATAAAACTGCTTAGTTAAATATATGTATACACAAAAAAAAAATTAAAAATTAAAAAAAGTACTGTATACCACACAGAGACTCATACAAACCAAAACCAACAGAAGGACATTAATAAAACAGAAAATTAGAGCCAGCGTTGCCATATGCCTTTTTATAAATCAGAAAAAAATCGTTTTACTGAAATAGTTTTTTTCACACTTGCATACTTTTCGGAGGAACGCTTGGATGGTGTTGCAAATGTGAAATATGCACTCACACCTACAACATCTAACATCTCTAGTAACAATCAAAAATTTCAACTTCTTTTTAAAGAACCTTTTTTTTAGGTGCCAAAGTTAAAAGAAAAACACCAAAATGTATTTAGAAGTAATTTTGTTTAAAAATATTAAAAAAAATTAAACAAAAAAAGGGAAAACTTAAAAGAGTTTATACTGCTTTCAAAACAGTTGCCATTTTGCCAGTGATGCTTTAATAATAATGGAATTTATTGCCACTTGTCTAGTGATGACACCAACTTATTCCCAAATTGATGGTCGATCTTAGATGTTGAAAAGTTTGAAAGGCTTTAACGGCAAAAGTCTCGACGTTCGTTTTTGCCAACATTATATTTATATGTGCTTTTTATTTTTCATTGTTGTGTATGCACGGAAAGAATTATTTGCTAAATATGGCTTGATACAAGAACATTTTGCATGGTTCTCTTCTAAGCCAAAAACTACTTATTCTAACTACATTTGTGGCTTGGCTTAAGCAAAATGTTTCTTTATTTAAGAAAATTTTACTAAATACGAACAAAATAAGTTAAAATCAAGAAATGATTTTTAGATTTTGGATTTTCTTGTTTTAAGAAACGTAATTGATTACTTTAGAAAATGTTCTTTTTTCCGTGTAGAATCTTTTATTTTGTATTATTTAAATTTAAATATAAAATGAAAAAGAATCATAAGAAAGTGTCTCCTAGCGTTAGATAGTAAAACACGTCTACGTAAAGTGCAAACCCTTAGGGTAACTTGGTGAAAAGATCTGACGAGCAGCTGTGCGGTGAATGATTTACAATATTAAAGGGTGTGCTTGAATCAGTGTTCGAAAATAAACAGAACAATATTTAGTGTTCGGCTCACATCAACGATATCAATTTTTTTAGTGTTTGTGTAGAGAAACACAACCCTTAATACCGTTCGTAACTATTTTCAAGAAAGAGCCGAACATTATATAGTGTTGTGTTCCTCGTTTCTTTTTTTACATTGATAAATAAATGAACAAAAAATATAAGCAACGACCGCAGCACGAACAGCTTGTGTGTGTACTGTGTACATGTTTTGCTTGTGTAAAATTCTTTTGCTGGCTTTTCGCATTTTTTTTTCGTATGTTTGGTTTTTTCCCAGCCTAAAGGGCAAAACGAACGAACATTAGTGAGCTGAAAAGCTGTGGCTTTTTGAAAAAACCGAACGGAATTAAATGATCTCATCTTTTTGGTTGAGTTGGATAAGAACAGTATTATTTTTGTATTCGAAAGACGACAAATAGCAAAACGTTATTTTTTTAATGATTTTCCACACAAACACTATTGACGTTTGTGTTTTCCACAAATCTACCGAATTGAACACTAAGGAGCGATATGTAGTATTTATTTTCCAACACTGCCTTGGATTGGTCAGATAGCTGGTGACAACAGTTTATGAACTTGCATTGGCAAAGAGATTAGAGGCCCAGCTAAAATATGCATAAGCTTGGTTAAAGTGGAGGTCCACATCATGTGTCAAGCCTTATTGAACTTTAGAAAACTTTCTGTTTAGTTTTAAAGAACTAAAATTTTCTTCAGAAAAGTGCAAAATACCGTACGGAAAGAAATGTTTTTTCATTTTGGTTTTGTTTTTTTAAACGCATTTGAAAGAATTTTTTATTTTTGCTTAAGCAAGTTCATGCATATTGTTACGTGACTGCCTTTCAATAACGTTTTGGTTTATTTCCTTTATAATAAACCGTTTCGAGTTCTTTATTGCAACTTTAATAAAATAAATAAAACACACACTTTAAGCACTATTTACAATTTACTCAACTCTATTTAGTACTAAGTCTTTTTAACAACCGAAATTTATAGCTTTTATTCACAACCAACTATGATTTTCTCAGCGTTATACGTTATTGAAAAAGTCTGAACTTAGAATGATCTCATTACGCTAGTCGCCGCTAGTATTTATACTGCAGTTTGGTTGTCTAGAACATTCGAAATGCTGTTCGAAGGTTCGAGGCTTTACTATTCACCACACTTTAATTTGATTTATGGCAGCACTTATGTTTACATAATTTTACCTCTTATACTGAAGCTTTTTTAACGGTCATTTCTAGGGCTTTCTGCACATTTGGATTGAAGTGTACTAAATTATAACAATTTTTAATAACAATGTAAACTAATGGTGTTTTCTTTTCTACAAAAAATGTCACATTTTATTTAAAAAAATGCAATTTGGTGTTCGTTTCTTAAAAATGCTTTGCTCTCTAAGAGGGCAGCGTGTTTTATTCTAAAAAAATTCACCCTTAAATGGCATAAGGCATTGCACTTTCCGCCCCGTATAAATCGAGAGTGTTGATAATGCCCTGTAAGAAGATGGCTTCTGTTTATATATATGGTTACCAGACGAAGTTGGGAAAAAATCGCCACTAATCAGGACAGTAAAATTTTTAAGTTTTAATAGTAATTTTGTCTATTATTTTGTAGTAAAAACAAAAGAAAGCATAACATTATTAATGGTAGGTTGTCAGTGACATAAAATTTAAATGGATTCGGTGTTAAAAAATTGTTTTTGAAAAAAAACGTCAAATCAAGAAATCGTAAAAACTTGGTGTTAATAAATTCGCAATCTGGCAAAGGTATTTTCTTGTTTACATATTTTATAAAAAACAAACTAAAGAAATTGGAATTTGGTCATTAATTTTGTTAACTTATTTATTTATTTAATATTAATATATTATCAAATTTGGGTTTATGTGTATTTTTTTTAAATTTTGAAGAACATCCTTTTTGATTTATGTACATATTTTTTTATATATTGAAGAACAAACTTTTTGTCAGTTGTTAAAAACAGGGCGATCCAATTTTGTGTTTTGTTCTCGTCAAATAAAAAATTGCATTATTACATGTAAGGCAAGACATTTTATAAATGCACCTTTTAAAATGTGGTATTTTTTTTTGTAGAAAAGAAAACACCATAATAAAATTACTAATAACTAATAAATACAAGATAACTAATAAATTCAACTAATTCTTAACTAACAATTACAACTATTTCTTTACTAAAGTTACTTTCGTAACAATATTATACTTGGGCCTCAATACTTTCAATTTCTTTCCATCGTACAACTAATAAGGTAACCCTTGTTCTACAACAAGTATAGCCAGGGAAAACAACATGTATTTAGGTGTACACAATTGTAAGCCAATTGTGAGAAAATGTAAGGTTTACAAGCAATAATCAGCTGGGCGTTTGTCTTTTCCTTATCAATGGTACCATGGTAAGTCCTTACTTTATGGTTACTTCAACAGCTCGTGGGAGGACGGAAGAGAAACCAGAGGTTAGATTAATACCCTTCTCAAACATTGTCCGAAAACCCGAAGTGGCATTCTTGTGTGTCTACTTCGACCTACAGTTAATAATTTAAGAAATTAGAAGACAGTTGCGAGTACACAGAATAGATCTCCCAAGAACTTACTTTTAGCTGCGAAAGTCCAACCCACCTTCGTCCTAGCCTTAAGCGTACCTATGTATGTGTGATGAATTGAGCTTTTTACAGTAAATTAACAGGGGTGTGCTGGAAATCGAAAACGTAAAACGCAAGAATTTGGAAGTTGTTTTTAATAAACTTTTAATCTAATTTTTATGTTAAATAAATAATAAAAAATATATTGTATAATATTTGTCAAAAAATTCGTTTATTACTGAAATCTTATTAAAAAACGACTTTTACAATTTTTGCGGTTTACGTTTTCGATTTCCAGCACACCCTTGTAAAATAATTTTAACGTGTATGGAAAACACATATATTATTTCTACGAGGGGCAATGTAGGCGACAGTGGACCGACCTCGTTGAGCTGCCCCAGCCACCAGCGTAATAGTAATAGATATTAAGATTTGCTTAAAAAGGCCTTTACTCATATCACCGTTTATGAAAATCTTGATATATATTTCAAAGTCTTCTTCAAAATCAATTTTAACTAAAGTTTTGAAATCTCTTAATTTTTCTGTACCAAAAAAGAGACAGAGTTTAACAAAAAAATAAATAAATAAATAAGCAGTAACATACCAAAAAAAAAACTAAATACAACATTATTTCTTCATCATACATACCCAAATAATATTGGTCCTTAGCGTAAAAAAGGTACCAGCTATAAAACAAAAAAAGGACGAATCATTTCATGTAATGATTATTTTCATGTTCTTGATTTTGTTGAAATTTCTTTTTTCATAGGAATAGAAAAAACTACAAAAACGATTCAAAAGGAATTCTTATAGTTTTTTTCCTATTGAAACTAAAAAATAATGATTGAAAAATAAAATAAAATTGTTATTGTCTTAAGACAATTGGTTTTTTTTTTTTTTTTCAATTTCGTCATTCAACATTTTTTACAGCTTAAAAATACAACAATATGTTTGTAGCTAAGTTACTGAGAAAAAAATTGATTAAAAAAGGAATTGAAAATAGGGACAGAGAAAAAATTTTAACAGAAATAGCCAAAAAACTTTGAAATCAATTTTATGGAAAATGGAAAATGGCTGCAGTTATGGGCAAAAATATATTTTCAAATTATTTTAATACGTTTAGGGTACACTTTCTATAGTATAGAATCTATACAATCGTCTGCTTTTAAGCTTTAACCGTAGGATTCTCGGTAACTTTTTACCACTAAGTTCTCCATTGTGGTCTGGCCAGACTGCAATTAGAAAAGCCAAAAAACCCAATAAAATAAAAAGTAAATAAATATATTTTTTATGGAACGTATGCTTATTATTTTAGATTATACGAATTTAAATAATCTTTTTCCCGTTGGTAAGGGAAAAACAAAAATAAAAACTAATTTCTGTGTTTTATTTTGCCAGTTCAGTGTTATCGCACTGCCACTTGCATATTTGATATCAAAGTTTTTCTTGGGAGTCAAAAATTCATTTTCAAAGTTTAGTTTTGATGGCCTTAATTCCTAATTCGTACTATTGATAAACTGATATTTATTGTTGGTGGGATAAGCCTTTCCTACGCACATTTTAATGACGGACGGTAATCCCAGGATTAAGGCACATTCATAAATTTATTACAGTAACTGATTGTGGGTTTTTAAGTTCGTTTTCACAGTACGGAAAAATTGAATAATAATATAGCTATTTTACGAATAATTTTATTTTTTAGCATGTATGTTTGTTATTCAAAAAACAAACTACCAAAAATAAAGTTTTTTCGTATTTATTTTGTTATGTAGTTTGATTTTTAGCGGATAAATATATTTTTTAAAAGTAACAAGTAAGAAAGTATAGTTGGTCCATCCCGACCATATGATACCTTACAGCACAGTATTTAAAAACACATCATGCTTATGTGTCCATATTAATATATGTATATTTATCTACCCAGTAAAAACTTCGCTTACTTTTTCAAAATTAATAGCTTTTCAACTCATTATTTATTAGCTTTGTTCTATAACTACATCTTTAACAACTTCTGAAACTACTTTTTTTCTGGATGTATGTAGGTAAAAAAAATAATGACTTACTTTGAATGCGTTCATTTTGGGGCATCCCTTGTTAAATTCATTGGTTCTTTCAGTAGAAATGTAAGTAGTGCTCTTATGTTTTTTTTTGATTACTCAACACATTATTTTGTAGGCGAAGTTTTTACTGGGTATGTTTATAAACTTCATTAAAATCGGTTTGAAAGTTTGTGAGTGGTAGAAATTGCCGCCTACCTCCCTTGTATTATAATTTTAAAAAACTACATAGCTTTTGTGTCCATATAAATATGTTTCCATCTGTGATTTAAATTTCATTACAATCGGTTTGATAGTTTCTGAGTGGTAGAAATTTCCCCCTATCTTCCCTCGTGGTCCTACAATTCGGCCCATTTTCAATAGGCTTGGTCCTTGTGTCAATAAGAACCTATGTCCCAAATTTTATCAAATTATGTTCTTTGCGCACAAGGTTACATGGATAGCCAGCCAGCCGGACGGACATTTTTAGTTCGACTCGGAAAGTGATTCTAAGTCGATCGGTCTAGGACCAATATTTTAAGGTGTTACACACAACAGCACAAATGCATAATACCCTCTCCACTATTGTGGTGTGGGTATAAAAACTATTAAATTTTGGGTCCTTATGAGGAGAGAAGTTGATTTAACGACGTCCATCTGTCCGTCCGTCTGTCTGTCCATCTTACGTTTGATATGTGTTTTCCGGACACTCCAGACATGATAGCGGCTAGGTTGTTTTACATTTATATCACATATAGTCCACCATTTCTTGCTATTGAAATTCAGCCAGATCGGTCCAAAAATGGCTGCGATATGAACAAAAAAACCCGACAACCTCTAATTTTTTCCAAAAATCCCTTGTTGTTGTATTTTTATTAATTTTTCTCTGTATATCTGGAGAACGGCAAGAGCCAAAGTTTCCAAATTAGATACACACATTTAGGTTATCAATACACAGCATCCCACAAAATGTACAAAATATCAAAAATTGTAAAAAAAACCTGATTTTTTGGACTGTCATATGTCTTATGGTTATCCCTTATATATCAAAAGATCGAGAATTTATAGTAGAAAATATTTTCTGAAAAACTCGGTTCAGATACGAAAAAGTTATGACCAAAATAAAAATTTTTTTTATACCCCAAATAACCGGCAAATTTCTTCTTAAACACGTCGGTGTATAAAAATTACTGTTTTTATATCCTTCACCTTCCTTCACTACCGTTTGTAATTTCTACAATATTGATCTCAGACCCTATAAAGAATATATATTTTGGGTCCTTATGAGGAGAGAAGTTGATTTAACGATGTGAATGTGTTTAATAAATAAAAAATTTAAAAATTAATTTAAAAATCATTTGTTTTAAATGAAATGTAAATGATCCATTTTTTAAATGAATTTTAAGTTGCTTAAAATGAATTTTTGTTTGAATTTAACTACATAATATTTTGAGTGCAGGGAATCCTGCTCTTTTTTCATAGATTTCTTAAGAAATAACAATTTAAAGTGATTAAAAAAGTAGGTCCTTTTTTGTTTATTTAAATTAATTGTTAACCGTATGAACACACTTGTACCGTAGAAACGTGCGATGTAGATGCGTTTTCAATATAAAACGTATGCAAATTTATACAAAGGCACCCAATTCCTGGCGCTGCAAACGTTAAAGCGTATATTTTGAGATATGACTATGTTGCAATAAAGCAGCGATATATTCTTTGTATATATTCAAGAAAAGTCCAAGAACTGTCCAACAATCGCCCGTATGGCAATAAAATATGTGTCCGACAGATGTTAATCACTTATGGTTTGTTTTGTTTGTCCTTTACGTGTAAAAAAAGTATGAAACATAGCTGCATGTCTCAATTTTTTTATTATTTTTTTAGGTGAAAGTAAAAAAATATGCTAGATGGCTTATAAGAAGACTTTAAAAATCAAGGCTGATTTGTAAGCATTTTAAGGTTTATGTGTTAAAACTAGATACAGTCGTGGTTTCTTTGCTTATATCTCAATCATTTTTGGAAAAATATAACAACTTAGTCGCCATCATTTCCGGAGACTTCGGAAACCCATTTTCAACAGACAGATGTCTTCACGAAACTTCCTTAAATCATAAGGGCCCAGAATATATATATGTATATAAAGCTTAAGATCAATATTGTAGAATTTCGAAGAAGAATGACAGACTTATTTCGAAGAAGAATGACAGACTTATATGTACCCTTCCACCTGTGGTGAAGGGTATAGTTATAGTAATTACACTGTGCTCGAATTATAAAATTTGTTTGACGACAAGCGGGACATCCATTTGAGTGCAGTTGTCTTAGCCTTTTTTTTGCTTAGCTCTTGTGTTCGAGATATACCGTTATTATAGGAAGTTGCATAACATTTATTCGCGTACTTTGAAAACGGTATAGTTTATTTAATAAACTAAAAAAAAAACGAAACTCCGCAATAAAATTACTGTCAAGTAAGGCTTACAGTTTTTTTAAACGGCGTAGGAGCTTAAGAAATATAAATTTGTTAGGCTTAGGTTTACCCGCTAGGTGCGATCTTCTTTAAGCAACAAAGATCTTCAAATCTTAACGATCTCTTAAAAACTGACAAAACATCTTAAGTTAAATTTAAAAAGTTGAAAAAATGCTGTTAATTATACGAATTTTCCTTCAAAAAACCTTTTTTGACGATTTTAAAATTTTGTATTATAAACGAAATTTTTCTTGAATTTTGGTTTATTTAATTATTTGATAAAAATGATTTTTCGTCGAGTTTTTTTTTTAAACTTGTTTTTTGCTATTTTATCTCGACTTAAGATGTTGTGTCAAAATGCCACAGATATTAAAATAAAATTAAAACAATAATAAAACAACGTACTCTATTTTATTTAAGGAAAACGCCTAGACACAAAATTAAGAGGGAAGTAACAAAACCTCTTGCTTATCTATTAAAACCGAATGTTAAGCGATATTAAAATAAAAAAAACTGGAACTTTTTTAAGTGAAAATAAAGTAATATCATTTAAGTCGTTCGTTGTAAATATTTCTCTCATATCGCTACTTAAAACTTTCGAGATCGATTGATAAGCTCCCACAAACTAAGCGACGGCTGAACTCAAAGTGTTTTTGTTTCGTTTCACTCCAAGTACTTAAAGCAGTGAATCTGTAATTTTTTCTATTTAAAGTTAAAAAAATGTTCTTTTATTATGCAGATATTCGAATAAATTTGCGTATTTAACGTTAAAACGTATTGTGTAATTTTTTCCCTCAAGTACATTAAAGGGTTAATTTCGATTTTTTTTTCTTTTCAAATATTAAGTACAGAAAAATAGGTTATACTACTTTCATCAATATATGAATATAACCCACGATATTTCATTATCAATTTCATGATATGTTAAAAATTTCCAAAAAATTTAACTTTGACCTTTTCATTTGACTTTTAGTGGGGTTAACATTTGTTTAATGTAGTCCTTATAGCTTGTGTCAAAGAATTTATAATTAATCAATTTTGTGCATAAAAAATCATTTCCTCGAAATCTGTAAAAATTAAAAACTGGTGTGCAAATATAAACTTTTTTGATTTTGTTAAAGAAAATTTTTTTTCGGTTTATTATATTGGTGCCCTTGTTCTACTACATGAACTTTCTTTCAATTAATTCACAATCCTTGTGTATAATTATAATGAATAAAGGCAATAAAAAAAATTAACATCACCAGAGGACGGGAACAATTAAATTTTATTTCAATTCAAAATTTTGTGATGTTAATTAAAAATTGTTTGATATTTACAACATTTTCTGCTGCAATGTTGTTGATATAATTAACTTTAATTAAATTTTGGAATAAAACTGATTTTATGTTTAATTAATGGTTTAATTGAAAAAAAATTGCCGAGAATTTTTTCTGGGCAACCTACAAAAAAAATTTGTTCCCTTTAAAAAATGGCCGTACAACGTTAAACACCTCTAATGGAACATATTAACCATTTAATTGTGGAACATATTTAGCAAAGAAAACACCAACCTTTCACTTTTGTGCATATATTTCTAGAATGGAACATAAACCCCCGCGATTGGTAGCATACATGCAACATTTTTGTCAGAAAAGAAAGCGCACCATTATACAGAGTTTGAATGTTAAAAAAGTTTATGGGGATCTTCGCTAAGATTAAGGCCCTAGTTGTGTAAGACGCAAACACAACGCCAAAATTTGCAGTGAAAGCAAAAACAAAATCAAAAATATTTCATAATTTTGTTGTTGTTGTTTTTTTAGAGAAATTAATATTGAATTTTTAAATTTTAAATGCTGCATATCTTGTGGCGTAAGAAATTTTAAAAGGCAGTATGAATTTTGTTAGAAAGCAACAACAAAATTACGACCAATTTTTGACATTGTTTTTGCTTTATATTTTATTTTTAGCGTTGCGTTGAGATTTACACCATTAGGTCCTAACTTGAAAAAGTATTGGAAAAAAAAATTTTTAATAAACGATCTATTTGCCAATTATATATTTAGATATTAGGTTTTGACCCATATTATGCAATGATTCCGTGCTGCACTGTATCCTTTACTGTTAAGACAGTAACTTTCCTTTTTTCGAAAAAATACAATTAAAGAAGAATCGCCAAAAAATAAACATAAAAATATTAAGCTATAACAAAGAAGCGGAAGTAAAGCTCAGAGAAACTCAATATTTATCATATGTATGTATGTTTGTACAAAGCAAATATTTTTAAAAGCTTTTTATAAACTGCAACAGACATAGAATAAAGAAGACGTTACTATTAAAGCAGCTGCTAACAAAGCGTTAAAAAACTGCTGTATTGAAAAACAGGCAACAATTCAAGTAATCAATGACATTTTTATTAACGTTACCAAACAAAACTACTTAAAAACAAGGAATTGCAACAGACAGAAAACATTTTTCAGTATTGTTATAATGATGTAACTGCATCATCATTGTCTTAGTACTGCTCTTTATAATGATGATGTAGACATTGTTTTCGACAACAACAATACTGCTAACGACTTATTATAGTAATGAGTTACAAGTAACAGAGGGAGTAAGCGGAGAAAACAAAAACAATTATTTCATGGTAATGATTTAATTTTTTTCTTCTCTGCTTTCCTTAAAGATAAAGTTTTTGGTATTCTGTAATTTGTGGGCTTCCTCTGGTAGTACATACTTTGTGTGTATGTGTTTCTGGTTATTGTTTTGCACTATTTAATGTATTTATGTATTAAGTTTTCAGACGTATGGTTGCAAAAGCAAGTAAGAAAAAAAGAAAAATTCAATTAATTTTTTGTAAAAAGGGTTTCATTTACACCATTTACAGGGCTTTTTTAATTGATTGATAGATTGGTTGTCTTTAAGAAAGCTTATGTGGATGAAATTATTAACACTTTTCTTATTAATACTTTATTAAATATGACCTTATTGTTCCATTTAAAAAGCAAACTTAACAATTTTAAAATATTCTTAGCAATATTCTTAAATCTTAATCAAGTTTTTTTAAAAATTTTAAATTAAAGTTGCAAAAAACTTTAAGTTTTCTCCTTTATTTTAAAAAAATATCAAAGTATGACCGGTCAAGCCCGACGATCTGATGATCTACACCACAGCATAAAAAGACACATTTTCTTTATTTATTGTGAACCCGAAAAGACAAAATTATGTATTAAGGTTAAAATTCATATTAGAGTTATTTGTACCGAAAATTTTTATTAAATTTGATCGTCTTAAAGCAATTTTGAAGAAGGGATTTATAGGGGACCTTAACGTGTACAAATTTTATATGAATACCAATATTTACACTTCCTTATATATAAGGAAGTAATGGGGCTTATAGCTATTTTCGGGATCAATTATGGAACGACTTCTAAAAAAGTGGTTAAACGATGTATGTTGCAAAAACAAAAGCGTTTTTGTGCCCAAATACTATTCCGGAAAAAAGTTTGTATTTGGGCAAACAATCATAAAAATATCTTCGTCTTTATGACAGTTAAAACGAACTCAGCAAATTTCATCAAATTATTTTTAGAACAGACAAACAGCCAGCCGGTCGGATGGATGGACATCGTTAGACCTCGGACATCAAAAATGATTCGGGGTCAATCAGTATACTAAAAGGTGGGTCTAAAGCTATGTTATTTGACGAAAAATTCCAAAAAAGCGTTAATCAAACTTAAATTTATTTTTAACAATTTGTATTGATTTGTAAGAGGTATTATGTTATTTAGAAACTGCTTAATGATGTTTAATCCAGCCACACGTTTTGCAAAAGCAAATAATTTTTAAATAAAACTAGTGTGAACATAGCTTTAGACCATATTTTTTATAAACAAGGTTTCGTTTAAATGTGCTAAACTCCCATTTCATACTATTGATAAACTGAAATTTATTGTTGAAGGGATAAGTTATCCCTATGCGCATTTCACCGGCTGCTTAGGCCAGATCGTCAGGAACCTTCATCCAAAGATTTTAGAAAAACTAAAGATATTATACAAATAAAACTGTTAAGCGAATAAGAATTATAAATCCCAGTTTTACTTCTAACAATATCAAAGCTTAAACAAAAACAACAAGAATAAAAAGTGAGTTTATCTTTTCTTACAGTCCCGACTACTATTTTTTATTGTTACACACACACTATTGTAGTGTGGGACTCGATTTAACGAACATTTTAAATAACATGTAGAAAAAACTTTATTGACAACAGAATATAATTTTTTTACATTTTCTAGCATTCATAAAGAAATTATAATTTATCAAGGCGAATTTATAAGAAGCTTGTGCCAAGTAAACATTTGTTGGTCAATTCTCGTTCTGTAAAACGGTGTAATGAAAATTTTTTTAGGATTTTCATAATAATTTTAATTTGCTTTTAGTAAAAAAATAAAATCAAATGTCAAAATAGTTTCATATGAAAAAAAGGAAAACGTAACAAAATTTGTACATCGTTTCACAGCGCTAGCGATTCTTGTTTTGTGAAACAGTGTATTTAATTGTCAAAAACTTTTCATTTTTCTGGTTTGACATTTGCTTACAAATTTTCTTGGCATAGTTGCAAAACTTTCATAGGAACACATGGAATGAAACACTTTTTTCTTAATAAAAACGAGAATCAGAAAATAAGTTAAAATGAAAAAAGAAAGTGAAAAGTACTTTTGAAAACTAAAAAAAAAGTTTTTTTTTACTTAAATTTATCACAGAACAAGAATAGACCCCCTCTTAATTCTTTGGACAACTGCAGTTTTTGAACAAACTACACTCACAATATTATTACAGTAACGGAAGTATTCTGTTCAGTCATTTTTAAATAAATAAACATTTAAAATTCCAAGCAAATTAATTTTTAACTGTTTCGAACTATTCAAAAAACTAAGTGCATATTAATACGTATTTTCAGTTGCAGTTAATATCGTCCGTTGATTAAGTTAAATTCTTCTTTAGGTAAAATTTAATGAAAATTTAATTTAAAATAACGAAAAATTCTTTTAATTTTACTGTCAAAAATTAAACCCCATGTTCCGTAAAAACAAATGAATATTCAGTTATTTTATATAAATAAACTAACAAAAAATTAACTACATATTACGTAAAAAGAAATAAATATTCAGTTATTTTACATAATTTAACTACCAAAAATAAATTTTTCTTGTGTTGTGTAAGAAATTCCCATTTTCTATTTGTTAAAATTATTTCGTTAAATACATCAAATATTAAAATAATTGCGAAACCATATCGGTCATGCTGCTGGTGTCCTATAATTGAGAGATCTTCTGTAAACAACGGAGTCAGTACAACAAAAGTATAACAAACGTGCGTAACGGGGTAAGTAAATAATAATATTCTTTCTATCACTCTCTCTCAAGCGGACATGTGTCTGTCTGGTATTTTTTAGAAATTCGTCTCTTTTGTGGAGTAAACAAAAATGACTAAATTTAATAAAATAACTGAATATTCCTTTGCTTTTTATGGAATATGTAGTTAATTTTTTGATAGTTAATTTATATTAGATAACTGAAAATTCATTTGTTTTTACACAAAATGGGGTTGAATTTTTGACAGAAAAAATTAAATGAACTTTTTGTTAAAAAAATAAATGAAAAATAAGTAGACCGGTTTTTAATATTTTCATTTATTTTATTTTACAATTTCAGTTAATTTTACGTACAGAATACTGTGAGTGTACAATTTTTTAAATTTAACAGAAGGAATTGTTAACAAACAAATTTTTTGATGTGAAAAACGGCGTACAAGTAAATTTTTAACAAGTTCTATAACTTTTTTGTACTTAACGGAATTTATTTTATCATATAACTAGTTGTAGAAATTCTGCAAATTATAAAAATGATGAGCTTAAATTAAGACATTTTCTTTAAATACTTTCTTCTTTCGGTTGTAAAAATTCAAGGAAACATAACATTTTATTGACGTCAATCATAAAAATATCTGCGAATATTCGTAGAAATAATATTGGCATTTTTGGGATCATTTAGGATCAAAAATCAATAAAAGACACAAATTAATCGAAATGTGGTTACAGAAAACCATGCATTGGTTTTTGAGATCACACAGTTGAACTTAACGTTCCTATTAAACTCAATTTTTGATGACAATCCAAAAAAAAAATTGCTGACATGAAATAATCGCTTTAATCAAACTTAAATTGTAGGGGAATATTTGACCTTTATCATACCAAAACCCTAATTCGGGAGGACCCTTGTATGATGGCGGAATGAGGTAATGGGCCAGACTACATTAAATCCTCCTAGCTCATTGAATCATGTTGCATTTGCGCCATTATGCGCAAACCAATATTTTGAGAACAAAAAAAAGTACATAATTTGGCTTTAACTCGGTTATTTATAAACCAAGTTTCTTCATTTTCAATAAATTTTTTTTTTTTTTTTTTTTTTTTATTGTATACTGTTATTTACAATCTATTTTACAATATTTAGCAAATTTGATAAATGAAAAAAAATATCACATGTGTTATTAAACTACAATAAGTTTAATAAACTATATAAACATACGTTTGTTAAATATATATAACAAGTTAAGTGTTGTTTTATTTTCTATATTGGAGATCTAATACATGAAACCTATTCAGTCTTCTAATTTCACTTGTTTCATCTAATAAAGAAATCGCCAATGGGTTTTGGTGGTTGCTTAGTCTATTTACATACCTAGAACTAAATCTGTTTATTTCACTTAAAATAAATGGTACTCTTAGGTCCCTATGAATTTGAATATTGGTCATAAACCATGGGGCGCCAGAAATATTCCTTAATGTTTTAGACTGATAGCGTTGTAATATCTCAATATTTGAATTACTGGCCGTTCCCCACAACTCAATGCCATATGTCCATATGGGTTTTAAAATAACTTTATATAATTTTATTTTGTTCTCTAAGCTAAGTTGGGACTTACTTCCAAGTAACCAGTTCATTCTTTTGGTTTTCATATTAAGGTACTTTCTTTTATTTTTGATGTGGTCTTTCCATGTGAGACGTTTGTCTATATACATTCCCAAATACTTTACGCAGTTAGACTTCGGTAATTGCAAATTATTTATAAATATGGGAGGGCACTCTTCTTTCCTTAAAGTAAATGTAACATGATTACATTTTTCTACGTTTATAGTGATTTTCCATTTGTTTAACCATTGCTGTAGCATGTTGATCTCTCTTTGCATTACAGAAGAAGCTTCAATGTGGCACTTGTTGGTAGAGATTATGGCGGTGTCATCCGCATAAGTCGCAACTTCGACATTATCGGATGTTGGCATATCAGAAGTATATATAGTGTATAATATTGGTCCTAAAACGCTGCCTTGTGGGAGATTTTTCAATAAATAAGATATTGTTTGTCTTGACTAATTTCAAATTTTTATTATTGGTAAAAACACTGGAATTTATTGTTGGGGGGATAAGCTAGTTTCTATCCGCATTTCACTGGTTGCTTAGGCCAGTTCATCAGGAAACATTCTCCCAAAAAATTTTAGAAAAGCCAAAGATATTAGCAAACAAATGAGAATAAGAATTGCAAAAACTTCAAAAGTCTTATTTGCAACGACATCAAAGCTTAAACAAAATACCAACAATAAACAGTGAGTTTATCTTTTCTTACATTCCCCACTACAATTAGTTGGAATTCTCCCAACATTAATTGTAGTTGTAAGTGGGTTAAGAAAAAATAAAACAAAAACAACTTGCTTTATTGTTTTCGCAAGAAAATCAAAATAAAGCAAATTGCCAGTTTAGTTTTTTAAGCCATGCACTTGCATATTTATTATCAAAGTAAGTGTTGGGAATACAAAATTTTTAATTAATAAGATTTTGTTTGTCGTGCTTAATTCCCAGTTTATATACTATTTTCACTGGCCGTATTTTTCTTGATCTACTTAAGGTAAAACCAAAAACAAATTTAGTTTATAGATGATAAGGAACCCGATAAGGAGACTGATGGGTCATTGTTTTCTGCTCATATCTCAGCCATTTGCGGACCGATATTTTTAAGTTCCAAAGGCAATATATTCCAGACTATTTACATTATAAATATATAACACTTTAGTGCGCAGTACGTATGGGATTTTCGGAAAACCCATTTTTACATACACACAGCCAGACAGGCAACGCTGAATCAAAACTCACTACTCCTAAAAACACAAAATATATGCACTTTGTAGGGTAAAAGAGTAATTTTGTAGAAATTACAAACGGAATGCCAATTTTGTATATCAATGGCTTAATATAAAAAGGCCTAACTCGATTTTTGTTTGTTTACAGGGAAAGAAAAAAAACTTAATGAAATCCGTAAAATTTTAGATAAAAAAATTTTTAATGCAATTTTTTTTAAAAATATCCAACAAATAATAAAAGATTGTGTTATTCGTGCTTAATTCCCAGTTTTTATTCTTGATAAAAACACCTGAAATTTATTGTTGATGGTTGCCAGATCATCAGGAAACTTCATCCATAAAAATTTTAGAAAAACTAAAGATATTAAACCAAATAAAACTGTTAAGCGTATAAGAATCATTAGCAACAGTTCTACGTGTAACAATATCAAAGTTTTTTATCTCTTCTTACATTCCCCACTATAATTGATTGGAATTCTTCTACAGCCCTACATTGGAATGTACTACAGTCCCATGCAAATTTTTAATCAAGATGCATGTGGCATTAGCTACCAGAATAAACAAAAAAGCTATTTTTAAAAAAAAATCGAGTTAGGCCTTTTTTATATTAAGCCATCGATATACCCTTTCCACCCCTCGGGGGTATACTGGGAGACCGAGATCCTATCTCATCTTCAGTCTGACTTCTGGTTGTGGCCCCTTCGGGATCAAGTTCTAAAAATCGTAAAAATTCGGCTTTACAGGCTGTTTTGCCACCATGAGTAAAAGTTCGGCTGCCTGAGGATTTTCTTGGTTGCTGATGCTATTTCAACAAATTCTGTTTGCCTTACAGCAGCGAAAGTTAGATATCTTCAGCATTCAGCAAGGGGAAGTGTATAATTCTGCTTAAATATTAACTTATACAATCAAATGGAATTTGGTTTCTTTCACACATTGTGAAGATATTTGGAGCACTATTCTAACCCCGTAGGAAGAGCGCAGTGACTTTAGAGTCTAAAGTTTAGACTACCATGGCGTTTACTAACGTAAGTCCCATATATCATTTTTACCTGTGATGAAGCGTATAAGAACATCATTAGCTTTGTTTGATATACGTTTTAACCCAAAACACATTAAAGTTATTCCTGGTCACGCTTAATTTTTCTTTATAATAACATCAACTTTTTAAATATGATTGTAAAGTGTAAATCGAGTAAAAACAAGTAAAAGGGCTATAGTCTTAAATTCTGAATCTTATATACGCGATAAGAACAGAAAGTAATATAAAAATGAATAAAAAATTATATATACCGTTTTCACCTGTTGTGAAGGGTATAAAGCAAATGTATTAAATCTGGAAATATTTACAAATTTATAGCCAAGTCTGCATATTTACTCATTGTAACCAGATAAAATTAAACTTTTGCGCAGCAAATAGTCATAATTTCCATATTTAGTCTCTATTTCTCTTTATTCCATAACACTTGTCAGAGAAAAGTGACATATTTTTTTATAACAATCTACAATAATTCAATATAACAGTTTCCAAAAAATTTTCCGCCAGATGTATGGCTTCACTTAGGCTTGCTCCAATTAGTGGTATCAATTGATCTGACCATTTTGAAGGCTTTTCTACTGGTTCCATTACCTTGATAGTTCCTTTCTAAAGTTCCCTTTCTTCTCGCAATGTGGCCAAAATATTTTGGGCACGATCTGTTAATGCTGTTTAAGGTGCATGTAGACGACATGTTTTTTACATCTGACTTGCCAACTTTTCAAGTCGCATGTCTGTCAAAATTGCTGTTTTACCGAAGATTAATAATTTTTGCCACAAACGTACATGTTATTTGCTTCTTGCATTGTCTCTGTTTTTTTTCGCATTGTTATTGCAGAAACCACAGTAGTTCTCGGTTTTAAAAAAGCTTGCTGCCGCCACGAACATTTTTATTTGCACCGTAAAATAGTTCAAAGATACCAATTTAAAAATATTTATATAAATTCTATTCAATAGTGAGATGATCATACATATTTCGGTATTGTAAAATATTAACTTCAGCCGGCTAATGATTCCGTCAATAGTGGACGCCGCTGCCGGTAGAGCACGCTCTAATTGACTTTGAATTTGAATTTTACAGAAGCAATGTTATAAAGGTAACACACGACATATATGCAATTTACAGTGGGAAATTAGGCAAGTCAGATGTAAAAAACATGTCGTGTACATGCTGCTTTAATAATTGATCTTTGATTTTTATTTCTGAAGAGTTGAAACATCTGTACGAAATAGTGTCCATGACACTCTCAATATTTCTGCCTTTTTTATAAACCTATTAAAACAAACCTGAAAATTTATTTTTAATTTTAAAATCTATTTCAAATTATTATCCTCCTCCATAGCATTTAAAATGCATAATTAAATACAAAATTATATTCCTGTAGGTTTTTTTTTATCCTTTTACCACATTTTATGTTGCTGATGTTATAAGAGACAGGGAAAAAAAACCAGACCGGAAATGGTGTTGTAGTACTTAATGTTTATATATTATTTTTCATATTTTTCTGGGACTCCACTTTTTTTCTTCTTAGTTCTGTGCCATGTTTCATCCAGTCTTTTTGTGTATTACAGTCTGCTATAGTTTATTATACAATTCATTGTTGTCGTGTATGCCAGGCCATTAATGTTGCAGGCAATAAAAAACCCACAGAAATAAAATTAAAAGAAAAAAATGGGAAAATAGCAGCAGTGGCACCACTAAAACAACTACAACTACAATAAAAATATTAATAATGTTGTAGCCAACTCATCACTATACACCAAGTCATATTTTTCTGTTTGTTTTCTCTTTTTGTTTTATACTTCCGTTTCCTGTTTTCAGCAACAACCAGTTAGCATTAATGTTGCTCTTGCTGTGTTGTGTTGTATATGTGATGTTGTGGCTTTTGATGGTGTTGATTGGTGTTGCTACAACATCATAATAATTTTTTTTAATGCATTATTTTTCTTTAATTTTCTCTTAGTAGTTTATAGATATATTTCCACTATTTTACACTTTTTTCTTTATTTTTTTTTTATATTTTATGAAATTATGTTATAGTTGCTGCATTATGATTTTAACAGTTTTTTGCTTCCATATCTTACTCTCTTTTGATTTTTTTTGTTCGCCTTTTATATTATTCAATTTATTATAACTTTTTTTCTTTATTTCTATTAACAGGACCTCCTGGTCCTCCAGGACCACCTGGACCTCCTGCTAGCAGTAGTCGCCATCATGATCATGATGAAGAGGAAGAGACTCCCTACTATTCAGCTGCTTCGTCTTGGAATATGCGTATTGTTCCGGGAGCTGTCACGTTTCCCAATATTGATGAAATGACAAAGGTAACTTGAATTTTATCTCACTAGCTTTTGTAATTTTTATTAAATTCTTTTATAGTTTCTTAAAAATCTGTAGATTTTTTTTTATTTTCATAAACCTACATTATTTTTTTCTTTTTGTATAGAAATCTGCCATGAATCCACCAGGCACTTTGGCGTATATAACAGAAGAGGAAGCGTTATTAGTTAGAGTCAACAAAGGTTGGCAATATATTGCGGTAAGTGATTTCTATTACTTAAATTTTTTTGATAAATAAGTTAAACTGTTTCCTAAAACTATCAAAAAGCTCTACAATAACGAATTTATACTATTAGAGATTAACAAAAAGAGAAATTTTAATAAATTGTAATTGCTAAATTTCTATTTACAAAAATCTCTATCTCTATATAACGATTTTGTAAAAATTTATCGTTTAATTTAGATTTAAGAGTTTTACGCTAAATTGCGATTTTAGACGAAATATGTATTTGAAAAATTGTGATTTTAGAGAATATTTTTTGATAAATTGCGATTCTAGAGAAAAGTTTTAGTTTAATGGCTGTTTTAAGGAAAATTTTCGTTTAATTACCGTTTATAAGAAAAAAATTCTACAAAATATTTCAATTTGAGACAAAGTTTCGGTTTATAACGATTGGCAATTATATTTACAATTTTTTTCCTAATTGCGATTCGGAAAAAATTTTAACGCAAAATTTTTGGTATATATTTCGATTTTAAGTTAAATAAAACGCCAAATTGCGGCTTAATTTTAGATAGAAATAAGTTTCTCTAAATTTCGGTTTAAAGCCTGGTACTCTGTTCAACATTTCACGTGAAATGCTGCCAAAAATCATATGAAAAAAACTTGTGCGAAATATCTATGAAATAATGTTGATAGAGTTGTACTCTGTTCATTTTATGAAAAAGTTCCGAAATGTTTCTGGCAACATTTTTTTACAACTGCGAAATAATGTATGCTGCACTTATTTCACGTGGAATTTTTAAAAAAAGCTAAAAAGTATGAACTGATTTTTAAATAACAAGTTAAAAATAAAACAACACAACCGGTAACAGTTTTTTATCCATATTTATTTTCTATTTTTTTAAATTTTTTATTAAAAAAAATCATCTTAGTAAAATACATGTGGGGTATGTACATACGCAAAACAATGTCGCATACTTTCCAGGAACAAAGTCGTCAAATTGTAAATACTCGCAAGATAGGTAACGTTGATACATGTCAAAATTTTCATGTGAAATAATTAATGTTGCTCAACATTTTTCACAAATTTGAACAGAGTACTATGCTTTAGAGTAAAAAATTTTGCTAAACGGCGCTTATTAAAAAAATTTAACGCCAAATTGCGATTTGAGTTAAGAAAAAAGTTTCGTCATATTCCAATTTTAGTGTAAGTTTTGAGATTTTGGTTTTTCCTAAATTTTAATCATAGAAAAAATATTTGTTGAATTGCGACTCAAAAAAAAAAAGAAACATTAACAATAAATGGCGATTTTAAAGAAAATGTTTATGTTTGAGAAAATGAAAATTTGTGTATAGCAACATGTTTAGGTAATGTATGCAAAATGTTGCTTACACAATTTTGCGAAAAAAAATGTCAAAACTAGGTACTTTCAGTTTATCGGGAATAAAACAGGAATTTGTACATGGATTTTCATGAAATAAAATTTATTTTATTTCTTAAAGATGCAGCTTTACGATTAAGTACTTAAGCTGGGAAGTATTTTTTGATTTAAATTTTTTTAAGATTGTTGATTTCAAAAACTTTGTAATTAAACAAAAAAAAAAAAAATATTAAATTTTTTTCCATTTGTGCCTCAATAACTCCAAAACTAATGGCTAAATCAAATAATAATATAAGAAAGACTTAAATCTGTTGCAATTAAAATTTTTTTGACGGACTGGAGAACAAAAAAAAAGTTAAAAGTTAAGACAAGATGTATGGAGCAGCCACTTCAAAAATCTCAAGTTTTAGAAAAAAAAATTTTTTAGAAAAACCTTACCATAGAATTTAAAATAGTGATGATTTTTGACGTTAGGTAACTAAAGCGGATCAAAAAAATATAGTGGTTATTTAAGTAAAAAAAAGTTTTTCCCATTTGTTGCATAGCGTTATTTGTATATGTTTCCAAATAAGTTTATTGGGCGCTAGTGTGTTAAGAAAAAATGTTGATGCTTAATTGAGATTTCCAAGGAAACTTTTAATAATTTTCGATTTTAGTGGCAAAGTTTTTTTTTATAAATTTTTCGGTTTTAAAGAAAACTTCGCTTCATTACGATTTTAAAAAGAAATTTTTATGATTATTAGTGCTTTAAGAGAAGATTTCCGCAAAATCGCGTATAAAAAAATGTTCGCAAACTATCGATTTTAAAAAATGCCAAATTGCAATTTTAAGGATATTTATTTTTGTTAAATTTCGATTTAAGAAAAATAATGTTGTTAATTTGCAAAAGCTTTTTAATTTTAAAGAAAATGTTTGTGTAATTGCGTTTTAAAAAAAGCTTTTCACCCTTTTGATGAACAGTACAAATATAAAGCAATAGAAAAATTAACCAAGTGCAAAGAGGTAAGCTGTATTAAGATAAATGGCAAACTGTCAAAAAATTTACTAAGTTATCGATAAAAAATGAAGTTATGTCAAAAAAAAAAAAATTTTATTGTTCAACATAAAATTGTCATTTCATGCTTGAAATATTAAAAGTGTTGCTGAATCAGCGGTTTATGGGCAAATTCAGCGACTTACCGCTTTATGTTTGTTTTGTTTTTATGTCTCTCATATCCAAAACTTTTACAACATTTCATTAAACAAACAAAACCATAACAAACGAAAAAAAACTTTGTTTACATTTTTTAAAGTTGGCTCTTTCTAACATTTACTGTTTCTTTCTATCAATTCAATAAATAAAAAATGTAGTGTCAAAAGGGCTTAAAAAACACTTGAAATAGTCTGCGATTTTAGAGAAAATTTAAAAAAATCGCTATCTTTTAATTTAAAAATAAAAAAAAAACTAAGCAATAACCGGCAATTTAAGATAATTTTTCGATATTTTCCATTAAGAAAAATCTATTATTTTAAGAAAAATCTTAAAAACACAATTTTTAACTTTTTCAAAAATAACGGGGTTCATTCAATGGATTTTGGTAGAGAAGACCAAAACTAACTTAATTAACCTTTAAGTGAAATCATTAGTTTGTCTGTATTTACTGTTTGTGTTTAGTTTTGTACTTTTGTGTTTTCTGACATATATGGAGTAAAGTTGTTATGATAGTACAGGAGAGTTAGATGGTTAAAATGTTCCAAAAAATATTTGCCGTAAAATTGGGTGCGTTCGTTAATGCATCACTGCGCTCAGTGATTTCAAATGGTTATATATTTATCGGTGAAGTAAATGTGGACCAAAAAATTGTGAAATACTCCACAAAAATAATAGTCACACAATAAAAAAAATTATAATTATTTTTTTATCCGCTTTAAAAAATGTTCGCTTTTCTGATGCAGCCAGTGATGTTAACCGTACGTTAATTACCCTTTTTTACGGTAATTTTGGGCGGCAAAGGGTAGCAAGGTAATTCTATTCAAAATACGGTAATTTTTGAAATACATATACTTACATAAATATGTAGGTTTTATAATTTTCGCTTTCAAGAGGTGATTTTCAATTTAAAAATTTGCCTTGGTTAAAGTACGGATGGATTGATTTTTCTTGTGACTATAACAATTCAAAAATTATTTTTTTACTGCCAGTTTAACGGTTTCGAACGTTATCGTTCGCATAGAAAATTTATGTGAAAAACACTCAGTTTTAAAAATAATTTCAATATCAAATTCTATGCGAACGTCTACGTTCGAAATCGTTAAACAGGCAGTTAAAGTATAAATTTAAATGAATGAATAAATTTAAATGAATTTTTTTTAATGTTCTTCACATACATATGTACGCTAAGCCTATTAAATAAAAATATTTTGAGTTAAATGAATATATGTACCTATTTTATTCAGAATTATTTTACTGCCGTATTCATAAAATATACAATAATTTTGGTTAAAATTGTATTTTAAGACAAAAATTTCCATTTAAATTTTTCTTAAAACACATTTAAATTTTAAATAAATTGTTTATGAATACTGCTCTTATCTGTTGTTTCCAAATGAAGGCGATGGACTGAGTGCTTTTCATATAAATTTTACTACACATTCAATCGCCTGTCGTTTGGAAACAGCACATTAATGCTTTTATTAAAAACATTTGCGTACGGTAATTTCGTCTCAAAAACGGTAATTTTTGGAGGGCCGTAAGGTAATTAAAAAATAAAAGTTAACATCTCTGGATGCAACGCAGAGATGCATTTACGAACGCACCCATTATTATACCTCAGAATTAAAGAGCACATAGTTTTATATACCGATATGCTGCACGAACAGCCCAAAAGGGTGAAATTACAAATTTGCCATTTTTTTTTTTAAGATTTTCTTAATTTGGGATTTGAAAATTTGCAATTAAAAAAACTTGTAGTCGTTTAAAATTTTAAAGCAAATTTCGTTTTGGATAAATTTTCGATAAATTAAAATTCTTGAGAAAATTTTCTTTGGTTTGTAATAAAAATGGCACTCTTTATGTTTTAAGCCACCCAAATATGCACAAATCATTTTTCAAAAACAATCATAAAAAGTCTTTTAAATATAAATAATTAATTTTATTGTTTCCAAAATTAAGTTTTGCTTATGCTATAGTTTTTGTTTCCTTCTCTTGCCTAAAAGTATGCATTTTATTTTAACTAAAACTTTTTATACTAAACAAATAAATTTCAAAATTTTATTAAATCATAAATTGCATTAATTTTAAATTTAATAGAAATATTTCTCAAAATTTATTTTAAGGAATTTTAATTATATTCATTTATTAAAAAATACAAAAATTTTCTTTTATCCACAAATTTGTTTGTTATTTCTTTTATAATCTTTGCTTTGTATTTAAAAAAATAAAAGTATCTGATTTAATTTGCTAAGTTGTGTGTGTAGCAAAAGAAAAAAAACATCTAAAATTCTTTAAAAAGAATTTCAGATTTATGTCTGTCTTAAAAACAAAGACAAATTCCATAAAATACATGACAATGAGAAGTTTTGTGAATCGTGTTTGGAATTTGTAATTGTTATATTGAAATAAGACACTGAGGATAGAAGGTATGCTAATTACGACATTTCATTTCTTTGAAGGGCTTCCTTGTAAATTATAATTTGTTTGCCATTTCGGGCACAAGTTGTTCGTTAAATTTTTGTATACTAAAAATACCCCACAAATTCACATCAAATTTGTTTGAGAAGCTTCAAATTAAATTTTCGTTTTTTACAGAAGCGAAATACAAAATTACTTCCACTTTCGATTGGAATTGTTTTCTGTGACTGGTAATTTTTCACAAAATCTTTGAATTTTTCTTACACAACTTATTTTTTAAGCCTCAGCAATAAATGGTAAATGATAATTCTTGAGCATCGTTTTATTGCGGTAAGACTTAAGCAGGGAAACAAGGGGCAAACAAAAACTATTCGTATTATTTGAATAAATTAGCCTGAATTATAAGCTTCGTTTAAATGTACCACGTCATATTTACGAGATAATGGAACATTCGGGGTTTTCAAAATCAAAACCGAAAATAAGCCAGATATTTTTGCTCCATTTCAATCAAACTAACATTTTACTCTGGATAGCGCCATCCGGATCGAAAATCACAAAGTAACCGTTATCTCTCATATGTGACTTGTTTTGGATCCTATCAATTTTGTTTCCCCTTACTTTTGCGACAATAACTACAAATTTTCAAAAATTTTAATTTCGCAGGCCTGTGTAATTGCCTGTATAATTATTGTTTTCAAATAAAAAGGACATACAAATTTACCATAAATTTACGGCAGATAATGTATAAAAAACATACAATCCTTAATGTAAATATGCAAACAAACACGATTAGATTTGTTTGCATGAAATTAGCAGAATCTTAAACAACACATTCGTTTAACCCAAAAATTTAGTAACCTCTTCAACTTAACTAAATATATCAAGTGCATTCAATATACAGGTTCAATTATTTCCAATATAGAAAATTATTTTAAATTACATTTCGATCAGTTGCCGTCCTAATTTAACTTATCGATAATACCTTCCTGTACTCTTAATATAAGATTAACTCTTGTGGTACAGGAATTTAACATAATTATGACATAAATAAATGATTTGCGACTTTTGGGAAAATTATTTATAATTTTTTTAAGAGAAAATAATAAATAATTAAGAGAAAAGAGAGAAAATTATCGATAACTTACTATTTTCAATTGTCGATAATTTACGAGAAAATTTGACTATGCCTAATAACTAGGGCAACCAAAAATAAGCACTAAAAAAACAGTTTTAAGCTCTTAAAAAAAGCGTTTAAAAACATGAAAATAAGCTGTTAAAATAAAAAAAAAAGCAATTAAAATTTATGGTTTATTTTCCACTTTATTCGTTGAATGCGTTGTTACAGTAAATTATAAATTGATGCGATAAATTTTCGAAAAGAAACCCCTGTCTATTTGAAGTCAGCACGCTTTTGTACATAGAAAAAGTTCTTTCTACGTCTACAGATGTTAAGGGAGCATATTTAAAATTGAGTATTTGCTCTGAGGTATATTTTATACGATTGAACTCGCAATGCCGCTTGCCTCCCAGTATATCCACAATATCTTTTAGTACCGAAAATCCTTCATTTTTTAATAAAACAGATTCAAATTTTTTATTCACTTTGTCGCCTATATCCCCTGGAACACCGGAAATTTTTCTTACGGTGTCCATAACTATATTCACTTGGGAAACCAATGAAAGATTTTTTGTTTCCAATTTGGTTACTACTTCGTGTAAAAACCCAAAATTTACAGAAATGAACAATATTTGGCTGCGCAAATTATTTTCATTCATTAAAGCCTGGCATATACGCACTGCTGAAGAATCTGTAGAGTTTAAATTTGAAAAATTTCTACGAAATTATCAAAATATTTGGCATAATAATTTACAGCCATTATCCACGTCCCCCATCGAGTTATCACTGGTTGTGGAGGTAGTGGTATATCTGGTGCTGTTTCTCGTAAGATTTGAACCCTTGCAGGAGATTTAAGGAACGTTTTTTTAGCATTTGAAATAAATTTGTCTACATTTGAGTAGTATTCTCTTATATGTTCACAAACTCTGTGAACTCCATGTGCAAGACAGGTTACGTGAGTTATATGTGGGTAAAATACAGCAATGGCTTTTGCAGCTTTCACCATATACAAAAAGAAAAATTTTCTGTTTATCTAGGTCAAATTCTTTCATTGAATCATCAAACAAACGTGCAATAGTGGAATGATTGACTTTTTCTAATACAGCTGTTTTTATTAAAAATCTTTTTTCTGAAATATTTTCATCCACATGCAGTATACCCACAACAACGTTTGCCACAAATCTGTTCGACGCATCGGTGGTCTCGTCTATAGAGACCCAAATAAAATGTTTTTGTATTTCTTCCTTTATTTTGTTAACTGTAGATTCATAAACTATTTTTGTATATTTGTTTCGAAGAGACGATTCAGATGGAATATGGAATGATGTATAGTTTTGAAGATAATGTTGTACTTTTAAATGTCGAATTTTGTATAATGGTATATCTGCTGATACAAAGGCTTCACAGAGATCAATGCAAAATTTATCGGCGGCCGATGAACTTGTAGAACTTTGTAGAAAAGTTTGTTGTAAATTTTTTTTTGATTCTCTTTCTTTTAGATCTTTGTGCTTTTTTGAATCCAGGTGTTGTTTTATGTTGTAATTTTTATCAACAGATAAAGGTTTTGAGCACACGTTACACACTAAAGCTGATCCATCAGTTTTTAAATCTGGATACTGTTTGACTAGCTTGCTCAAGTAAACCGATTTGCTTTCCTTGACTTTAGGCATTTTCTAAATAATAAAACAATAAACCAATTTTAACAAAGGTTTTAATAAATTAAAAAAAATTTATACTTACATCCAAAACGCAGAGGCTATGAAGGTAATTTTATCTGTTTTTAAACTAAGACAACTTTAAAAAGTTTTAAAAATGTTATGCTTTCAACAATTCAATGAAATTTTTAAAATGTAAATTTGTTGACAGTAAAAACTTGGCTACTTTGATTTAAACGTTTTTTTTTTCAACCAGAGTTGTAGCAGCACAAAAAGTAAGGCGATTTCATGAATTCGCCTTGACAAAAAGGTGAATTTGTTAGTACAAATAAAAAAAGTTGCCACATCAAAAAAAAAAAAAACAACGATTTTTGCAAAAATTTATTAAATAATTTTTTTTTCGTATGAAAAAAATGAAAAATTATCTTAAAATGACAAAATAAGTAAAAAAAAGCCGATATCGCAAAAATAACTAAAAAAAAGCCGATATTGCCAAAATAAGCAAAAAAAAGCCCTAACAAATATAGCTCATTTTCTTTGTTTTTTTATGATCGGAATTTCTGTTCAATCAAAATCTTTCTATCTTGTAAACAAAAAAAAAAGCAATTGCTTATTTTTGGTTGCCCTACTAATAACTAATAACCACTATATTTTTTTGATTTGCTTTAGTCACCCAACGTCACAAATCATCACTATTTCAAATTCTATGGCAAGGTTTTTTTTAAAAGGTTTTTTTCTAAAATTTGAGATTTGTAAAGTGGCTGCTCCGTAATTTTGAAACGACGTACTCGATTTTATTATGCAGTCCTTAAAAAAAATTTAAATTACACCAGATTTAAGTCTTTCTAATATCATTATTTGATCAAGCTATTAGTTTTGGAGTTATTGAGGCACAATTGTTTGAATTATTTTTGCTTGTTGCATAGTGTTATTTATGAATTAGGTTTAAAGAAAAATAGAATCAAAGCGTTTAAGCCTGCGTTATTAAATGGATGTTCTTACAAGTTTACCCTACCATGTAGGATAAAGTTAAGTTGAAATAATAATTTACTTGCTATACGTCCGGCAAAACCCTTCCTTTAACTTAAGACAAGTTTTGATAATGGCCCTTAAGATATTTTAGATAGAGCCTTAACGGGTATTCTGTCCTCGACCTTATTTTCAGTAGCGTATTTAAGTATCTATTATTGTATTATTTTAATAGGTGTCTGTTTGCTGCGGGTTTATTTATGAACGTTTTTTCCTTCACTCAAAAATTAGGTAACTTCACTTAATTGTGAATAAAAGCGAAACGCGCACATCGATTTTTATGATCTTTGTTTAATTTTGTTCATAGGTTATGTGACATATTTTAAAGGAATAAGATTTTACCTTTTTCCTGTTTTGGATTTTTCATGATTTTTTAAATTATAAAATTTGTAATTTTTTTTACGTAAACAACCATTACTCAGCCATTTTTGGTGATTTTCAAAAATTTGGTTCTTTTTCAAAGCTAACATCCTTCAAAAAATTAAATTTTAAAAATCGCTTGATAAAAAGTAAAGTTATGATTTTTTTAAATATAAATTTTTGTAAAAAAGTCAAAAATAGGATTAGTACCCGTAACTAAAAAATGCGAGCTGATGGAGAATAACGGAGATTAGATTTGAATCAACTGAAAAAAGTTCAATTTTGTTTCCTTGTGCTATAGTAGAAGTTATCGATTATATTAGATACAAGCAAGGGTCAATTGTGTACGATTTTAAAGGAAACTATTAATAACACTGGGTTACAGCCAAAAAATACCAAGAACACCACATGCCTAGATAAGTTAACTGGGACCTCCTGAACACGAAAAACGCTGTAACCGTTTTTAAGATAACGGTACTTTTGTGTTTTTCAGTGTATGGTCCCACTTAAACCCTTGTGGAGCCCAACCGAAAAGTCCGATCGAGATAAATAGCATATCGTTGGAAAGGTAATTAAATGCCTTTTCATCTATCTTATAAGAAGGGGCTGAGTTATAGCAACTCAAAATTTGCCTATTTTTTACGTTTTTTTCAAAATTTTTCATTTTTATTTCGTTTTTTTTTCTACGTTACCAACATTACCAACATTTTAAGCGTAATTTGAAAAAATCGGATGAAAAATAAAGCTTTTATTAAGGATTTTGTGGAACGACAATATTTTCATCTTCATTGCTCACACACTATATTCGGCGTAAATTCAAAAAGTTTAAATTAAAATGACGAGCGTCTTGAACTTTTGCGTTTTTTTTCGGATGGATCTTCGCGAATGAGGAATCAACAATAGTCCGCCATCATTTGTTCATCTCACCAGCCTTTGTAACATCTCTCGATTTTTTCCATATCCTGGTGAAATCTTTCACCTGGTTCATCACTTTCGGAGCCCAAGTTCGTGCGGAAAATATCCAAATGACTGAATAAGAAGTGTAATTTAGGTGTCATATTAGAACCTAAAATATAAAAAGAATAAATTTTCGAATGATAACGGCCTTTTTGATATACATGTTTTCACTCAACGCTAACCAATGGCATTGAATTATTGCAATAATGTATCGATCTTCTCAGCGTAATCAGGACTTCTGTAGTTTCCCAAAAAGTTGTGAACGATGTCCTGGTATGCTTCTCATGCCTCCAAATGAGCTGGACCTAAACACTCATTAAATGCTTGGTCACCGTACAGAGCCCGAATTTGAGGACAGCCGTGACCGTCAGAATCACTACACCCGAAAAGTTTGGGCCAAGCGAAGTGGACGTACGCACGGAGAGTACAATATCAAAAATGACCCACTCATTCCCCAGGAGAAGATAATACTTCCTCCATTACATATTAAGCTTGGGTTATTTACAAATATTGTGAAAAAGTTGCCAAAAGACAGTCTTGCCATGGATTACCTTTAACAAAAATTTCCGAGAGCCACAGCGAGCAAAATTGAAGCTGGTATATTTGATGGACCTAAATTACACTTCTTATTCAGTCATTTGGATATTTTCCGCACGAACTTGGGCTCCGAAAGTGATGAACAAGGTGAAATTTTTTACCAGAAAATGAAAAAAATTTCTAATCAGATAGAAATTTGCGGCATATCGACTGAAAAGGCATTTAGTTACCCTTCCAACAATATGCTATTTATCTCGATCGGACTTTTCGGTTGGGCTCCACAAGGGTTTAATTGGGACCATACACCGAAAAACACAAAAGTACCGTTATCTAAAAAACGATACTTAGAAAAAGAAATTACAGCGTTTTTCGTGTTCAGGAGGTCCCAATTAACTTATCTAGGCATGTGGCGTTCTTGGTATTTTTCCAAATTAAAAATTTGTAAAGCAGTGTAATTTACGATTTTAGAGAAAATAATATATTATTTTATAATTAAGAGGTAATTGTTAATTATTTATTGTTATATAGGTAATGCTCGATAGTTTACGATTTTATAGAAAATTATTGATAATTTTGGACTTAAGAGCAAATCATCGATGACTTGCAATTGTAAGCAAGTATGCACAATTCGCACATTAAATGGAAATTATCAATAATTTAAAGTTTTAGAGAAAAGTATCAACAATTTTATAATTTAGAGGATATTGTCTATATTTTAAGATTCTAAAGAAAATGATCGACATTTTGAAACCATTAAAAAGCTTTTTTTAACCGTTCCAACTGATTCTTATGAGTTTTGGCATGCTACAGCCGAATATGTTAGTTTTCTTCCAGCACTTCACACTTATCAGACAACGGTGTAGTTGCGCTTTGCGCTGTATACTTCACTTTCAGCCGCCTTCCAGTTTCAAAGTCTAGCTTAATCAAAATAAATTATATATTGTTTGGAAGGCCTTTATTCGTAAAAATTTTTTAAATTTAATAAAAGTTTACGAAACAAATTTTGTATAAAAATGTTCCTAAATAAAAAAAATTAAATTAATAACACTGTGCAAGAAACTGACACCTTTATCGTGACAAGCCGGGCACATGGCGTTTTAACATACTTCGGGTACGATGAATCTGTTGCCCGAAATTTTTTTAGATTGGCTCTGGTTTTCGAAATATACCGTTATTTCGAAAATGGAGGAGGTTGCGCGACATATGTTCGCCTACTCAAAAACGGTTTATTCAACTAGCATAGTGTAATCGTTTATGAATATGAGGGTAATAAATCAATAATAAATGTTAGTACCAAATCGGATAACTATGCTTTCAAACAATAAATAATTGACTTTAATTCAGCTATACTGAAAGAGTTATAGAGAAAAAGATTGGTAATCTTGGATTATAGAGGAAAATAACCGATCATTTACGTTTAAAGAAAAAATGATCGATAACTTACAACCTATCTATCAACCTATTAAATCTATCCATTAAAAGAGGTGTGATTGCAGACCCATGTGTCTCAGTTAATAAAATGGAGTTATTAATATAGTTGAAAAAGTATACCATTTTTTAAACAAATTTTTACAATTGTCACGTTTAGAGTAAATTTTTGTGAGTTTGCAACTTAAAAAACCAAAATTGCGTTTTCAAAGAATATTATGGTTGTTAAAGTAGTTAGTATTTACTTAGTTTTAATCTAAAAGATAAGCCTACACGCTTCAACTTTTGCTGCTCAATTTGCTGTTTAAAACATTTTCCCTAAACTGCGATCTTAAAGAGTATTTTTTTTTTGTAGAAAAGAGCTTTCGTAGAAATGTTCACTTATAAGAGAGCTTAATAATTTTGAATAATTTTCGTGATTTTTTTTTTTTTTTTAAATTGCGATTTAGGGGTAAACTCTCTCTCAGGTTTTACCCCAGTTGTAACAGCTAATCTATAGCTTAAGGTACGATTTTTTTCCGTATAAAAAGTGTTCCATTATTAAAAATTTTCTTTAACCTACAGGTAGAATGAACATTCCTTTAACTTGTCGCTTTCTTAGGTTAAAGTAAAGTTGTTATAATGAAACACATCTTATACAGCCGATAAGTACGTTGTGTAAACAAGCCTTAAAATATTATTTTCGCTAATCAACAAATGAAAATTTTTCATAAGTGGATTTTTAGATAAATTTTTCTGTAATTTCTGATTTAATTGTCCTTCTTAGCTTTTATTTACAGGAGAATTTATACATAAAAAGTCAGTCGATTTATAATTTCATTCTTTCAAATACCACTGCACTTTTAACAAAAACAATACGCACTAACAGTAATTCCTCGTTCTTGAATTTAAGAAGATCTGGAGTTTCGAAACTCTAATGTTGACGTTTTTATATTAAATTACTTTTTTTTTTGATATATTTTTTTTTTTATATTTTTGATTGCTCTTTACAAAATGACTTTTGTTCACGGCACAAGAGCAACACCAAAAATGTCAGAAAAGTCGAAATCAAAATAATGGCTGTGTATACAATTATTGTTAAGCTTTTACATGTGTTAAAGTTGATTTTAGTTCTTTGTTTTAATGTCTGTCTGTTTGTTAGCTTGTCTGCTTATAAGAGTATTTTTGTAAACATGTAAACACAAAATACACACGTACCCAGTTGGCCATGTCTTGAAGACATCCTTGACGACGCGTGTATGACCATATAAAATCCTTGAGGACGCGTAGGCGACCGTCGAAGCAAATCGTCGACGACTTTTTCAAACAAATGTCCGGCAAATCGTTCACGACTAATGAGCGATATAGTCGCCCATATGGTCGTCGACGACATAAGAAGCGATATTGCCGCTTATATATCGTCAACGACAGCGTCGCCCATATGATCGTCAACGACAGCGTCGTCCATATGATCGTCAACGACATATGAGCAATAATGTCGCTCATTAGTCGTGAACGATTTGCCGGACATTTGTTTGAAAAAGTCGTCGACGATTTGCTTCGACGGTCGCCTTCGCGTCCTCAAGGATTTTATATGGTCATACACGCGTCGTCAAGGATGTCTTCAAGACATGGCCAACTTGGATGATAAATAATTTAAGTTAAATATAGAAAAACTGAAAAAATATTTAATTTCTTTATTAAATGTTGCAGGAAATTAGAAATTAGGAAATTAGAAATTAGCAAATGACGTGATTGTGACATTTTAGTTATATGTACTTACCAAATTAATTAACAATACTAAACGAAAAAGCAAATCACAATTCTTAAAAAATAACAGAGCAAAACTAGGTATAACCTTTACCACGCACTTTAAAAATTCAACTAAATAATTTTACATGTTTTTTTGTTTGTGATTTTTTTCTTTTGTCGTTATTGCCCCGTTATTTTTAAGAAATAGTTGAAGCAAATTTTAGGTATTATCTTTCATCTTTTATTTTTCGCTTATGTTGCTTATGTTGTCCTTAAACAAGTCTTATTGAAGACAAGATGACCGAAAATTGCATGCATTTTGTCGTCAATGTGGTTTGAAACACGACAACATGCATGAAGTGGTCGCTTATGTTGTCCTCAAACAAGTCTTATTGAAGACAAGATGACCGACAATTGCATGCATTTTGTCGTCAATGTGGTTTGAAACATGACAACATGCATGAAGTGGTCGCTTATGTTGTCCTCAAACAAGTCTTATTGAAGACAAGATGACCGACAATTGCATTTATTTGGTCGTCAATGTGGTTTAAAACACGACAAAATGCATGCAATTGTCGGTCATCTTGTCCTCATTAAAGTATTATTCAAGGCAAAAAACGATTTTAAGCACTACAAAATACACGTTTTGTTACTTAAGTTGTCGTCTTTAATGTTATATAGGCGACAAATTCTAAATTGTCCAGAGGACATCGTAGACGACATTTGCGTCTAGGACCATTTTGCCAACTGGGTATGCACTCACGCATACTGACATACATATGTATATATATTTAGTATGTTTACAGTATGGAAGTATAATACAGTGGGTGATAGAAGAGTGATGGCTTATAAATATTCGAGTGCGTTGTAAAATCTTTGAACTCAGATGAGTTAATTCGAGGTAGCTTAGAATCGATATTCGAGTTTATTTAAGAATGCTTTTGGTTTAAAAAAGTCTTTGAAATATGTATGTATATTGTTTTCAGAATCAAGGCCAGACTTACAATGTCAGCAACATTTTTTTCACTTCGTGTTAACACAAAAGCAAAAATTTTTTAACCAGCACACATATTTTCAATCAAGAAACCGTTTGCAAGTTTCTCCCAGCTAAATATTATGTATTTTTTATTATTTTTTTAAACATTCTGTCAAAATTTTTATTCAAAACTTAAAAATTAAAATTATTATCAGCGTCAGTTACAATTTTATACAGTGGACTAAATTTTTAAAAAAACTTAAAATATATTTTTTCTCAACAAATGAAAGGAAAATATATAAAATACTCTGGAAAAGAAAGCAAAACGAAATTGCTGCTATAATTGTGAACGACGCTTCAAAGTCTCAACAACCATTTAACTAACTTTTGACTCACTGTATTTTACATAAGCATTTTAAGTATGCAGCTTATACGGTTTTATGTCTATACACACATACATCCACTTCTTGATAAGTACATTTTTAGGATTTCAATAAAAAAAAAAAAAAATACAAAAACAATAAAAAAAACACAACAATTTGATGGCAAACATATTAAATGGAAAAAATCGTTCCCTTAGGCGACATTATTATAATGACAATGATTTCATGTTGTTTTTTCTTACGAATTCGTTTATTTGTACCGCTCAGTTTGATGTTATTGTATTTTGATTTCAAGTAGATCATTATTACAAACAGATGGGTTCTGTAAGATATCAAATACAATAAAATAAAAAAAAATAACAACTAAAATCAACGAAAACAATTTAAGAAAATTTCATTCAGGATCAGCCCAAAATCTACAAAAAAAAAAAAAAATTAACATGTTTGTCTGACACAAACATTCAAAAACATCCTTAAAATACCAAACAGCTGAAAGTAGAAAATACAGAAAATTTAAACTATAATACAATTATTATACATACCACTTTAAAACTTTGTTAGTTTCTCAATACGTGTTTCCCTAAGTAGATGTTTTGACTATGAAAATCAATTTTCTTTTTTACTCTAGCAGATTGCCAATAAAGAACATTAAAAAGGATTCTATTTTCAATATATTGTTTTGTGTTTTCATCTCTATCGGCATACAAATTGAAACTTGACAAAAAACTTGCTTGTCGAAAATTTTTCGTATTTGAGTGGAAAATTGTTGTTGGTAACTGAATAAATCCCTTAACAATTGTTATCTCTGTACAAAACGATTTTATAGACATCACGGTTTTTAATCTTAAAAGCGAATGATTTGCTATTTTTATTATTTTAACAGACCCTGTAGAAAATATCAAGAGTGAAACTATACTGATGCACTATTGACTTTGCTCCCAGTACTACTGACCAAATGTATACCAGACAATTTTTTGTGCTATTGACATTTAGCGTGTCCTTGTCATTAAAAATCCACTATGGACCTGCGTATTGACTAGGGTGTTCTTGTGGGACTATATGGAGATCTTAAAACCCCAGAAAAAAAACTTTAAAATTTTGTTTTTTCAAAAGTTATGTAATATTCAAAATGTCATAATATCGCCAAATTAGCCAAATGTGTTAGGCTTATTTCTTTAATATCTCGAAAACTACTTTACATACGAAGATGATTTTTATGTAATTTTAAAGAAAATACTTGGGGCTATAAACAATATACTAAAAAAACCGAAATTCTGCAATAAAAAATAATGTGGGGTTGGTCATACATCTGACCCATCTAGGAGCATCCTACGCGTTGCAGGGGCCAGATTAAAGAATTTTATTAAACCGCCATTTATGTATGGTACAGCGGTTCGATGCTCCTAGATGGGCCAAATGAATGACCAACCTCACTTTATTATTCAGTGCGGAATTTCGGTTTTTAGTAATTTTAATTAGCTAAACCGTTTTTGAGTTACGCGAATATATGCTGGGCAGCCTCCTCCATTTTCGAAATAACGGTATATCTCGAAAACAAGAGCTAACCTAAAAAAACGGTAAGCACCACTGGATTCAGCGTGTCCGAATTAGGTTAAAACGCTAAGTGCCCGGCCTGTCTGTTTTTTTGCAACTAGCACAGTGTACTTATTGCTCAAAATTACAATATTAAAATTGTTTTTTAAAGGTTGCGAATGAAAAAAATCATATCTTTAAAAAGAAAAAAAAAAAACACCTTCTTCAAAGTTTTAGAATTTTTAATGAACAGTTTGGGGTATTTTATAAAAAAATCAGTCAAATAAAAAAATAGGTTTTTTGACTTTTGGACTTAGTCCATTTTAAAAATTTTATTTTATGTAGATATTACATATTTTTTCAATATACTGTTTATAGCCCCAAGTATTCTCTTTAAAATGACATAAAAGTCATCTTCGTATGTAAAGTAGTTTTCGAGAAATTGAAGAAATAAGCTCAACACATTTGGCTAATTCGGTGAAATTATGACTTTTTGAATATGACACAACTTTTGAAAAAAAAAAAATTTCATTAAAATCGAAAGGGGTTGTGTCCCACTCTTGGTCGATTAGACATGGAATTACCCGTATAAGTATATAGTTGTATTAAGCATATACAAATTATGAAAATGTCCATGTGTTCATATGTTCATTGCGAACTTATAAAGAAGTTTTTGATGAGTTTTTTTGTTTTAAGTATTTAATATATTTGTTGGGAGTTTTTTCAGTATTGAAGGTAGAGTAACCTTGAGGGTATTCCTTCCATACTCATTATGGAATCTCTCAACCTTATATCGTTTTTGCGCCCGACGTCTTGTGTTATATGCACGATCTATTTCATGCAAATAATCTTTGTTGTTGAAGAATTCATTTGCTTGGGTAGTATAAAATAAACTTTTAACATTTAGAACTTTCAGATCTTTTGCAATGTTGCCAGTGTTGAAATGACGTCTTCTTGTGATATTTGTGTTAATTAGCTGGTTGTTGTTGATGATGATGTTAGTTGTGTTGTTGTTCATGTGTTGTGTTTTTGTGTTGTTTGATTTACTCGTTGGTTGTTGTTGTTGTTTTAAATGCTAGTGTTTGTTGTGTTGTTGTTGGTATTAGTGTTGATTGAGTGACGTATTCTAGTGAGGTATGTGTTTTTACATGGTGATTGTTGTTTACGTAGATGTTTGTTATGCTGCGGGTGTTTCCGTTGTTAAGGTTTTGTATACTTGTGCTGTTTGTGTTTTTTAAAGTTGGTTGTTAATGCAGGGGCCTGATCGAGTTCTTTCTCGATTGGAATTATTTCAGTCAATACTGAACAAATCGGAATTATTTTTTCAGCGTTATTAAGCATTAATTTGAGTTTCACAATACTGAAAAAATAATAACGATTCGTTAAGTATAGACTGAAATAAAATTGCTTTTGAATCGAGAAAGTACTCGATCACGACTGCCAGAACTAGGCCCCTGCTATTTCTGTTGAGATTGGTGTTGTTGTTAGAAATGCTGTTTTCATGGTTCATATTATTGTTGTTAATTGTGTTGTAGCTGTAATGATAAGAGTTATTGCCTGTTTCGGTGCGTATGTTTTTGATAGGTGTATATGTTTGGATACTTTTTGCTGAGTTATTAGTTGTTGTGTATATGTTTGTGTAGGTTCGATGATTGTTCCAAAGCAATTTTAAAGTTCGATTAGGGAGAAACATAAAAGTTTCGCTTACCATTGCGCCTACGGAATTTTATGATTTATATGGCGAGTTCCCACTTTGAAGCCATAAATTTTTAACACATAAAGCGCATTATTCAGCGCATTAAAAAAATGTTGGATGTAACGATCAGCTTTACACACTGAATGTTTTGATACAGTTATTTTTTAGTAGTCTCCCTTACAAACCTGCTTCGTAGAAAGGGAATGCCGCGGCACTTGAAATGTTATTTTTTTATAAAAGTTGTTGCGAGTTCTTTCACTTACTTTACTGCATTTCTGTATGTCTTATTGCGTAGCGCATAATTGTGCGCTTATTTTTTCGCAAAATGATAAAATTGTTTATTAGGTAGGCTTTTACAATTTGTAGCATTTCCCCGCGCAGCAATTCCATGCCTTATGTAAGGCTTAGCGAGAGGAAAATAAACTTGTCAAAGTTCACTGTATGTTGCACAGTTGCTTAAATGATACAAAAAGTATGCAGATTTCCTAAGCTTTTTCTTTACATCGACATTACTTTCGACATAAACGCCTAAGTATTTATACGATACTTGTGTTACATTTATCGTCGTGGCCATTAGATTTTAAGACTTGATCATGCAAGCAGTCACTATTATGGAATTTTATATATATGGGCGAGTCTGTTATATGCCTTGGCTTTATATGCATAATCTTCGTCTTAGATTCTAGTGAAGATCTAGTTTAGTTCTATTTAAGTTATAGCTAAAAATTACAAACTTGTTGGAATAAAAAGTCACACTCAAAATATTATGTAGTTAAATTCAAACGAAAATTCATTTTAAATAACTTAAAATTCATTTAAAAAACGGATCATTTACATTTCATTTAACACAAATGATTCTTACATTCATTTTTAAATTTTTTATTTATTAAACAACATATTCCTCAAAGTTGAATAGTTTTTACTTTTAAAAAATATATTTTAACTGACAAAAATCAAACTACATAACAAAATAAATACGGATAAACATTATATTTTGATAGTTTGTTTTTTTAATAACAAACATAAATGTTGAAAAATAAAATTATTCGTAAAATAACTATATTTTTATTCAATTTTAACAGTAAGGAAAACGAATTTAATAACCTTCAATCAGTTACTGTAATAATTTTATGAGTGCAGTTATTTATTACTAATTTACCAAAAAAAAAAAATTTTCACTTCAAAGTCACATTTTTACTGAAGTCACTTTTTTACTGAAAACTAATTTTTTCACACACTCATAAAATTATTACAGTAACTGATTGTGGGTTATTAAATTCGTTTTCCGTACTATTAAAATTGAATAAACATATATAGTTATTTTACGAATAATTTGATATTTTAACGTTTATGTTTGTTATTCAAAAACCAAACTACCAAAAAATAATGTTTTTTCGTATTTATTTTGTTATGTAGTTTGATTTTTGTCGGTTAAAATATATTTTTTAAAAGTAAAAACTATTCAATTTTAAAGAATTTTAAAGAATGAATACAAAATTTAAAAATTAAAGTAAAAATCATTTGTTTTAAATGAAATGTAAATGATCCGTTTTTTAAATGAATTTTAAGTTGTTTAAAAGAATTTTCGTTTGAATTTAACTACATAATATTTTGAGTGCATAAAAGTAAAATTTTCACTTAAAAGTAAATTTTTCTACTAAAAAGTCACTTTCTCACTGAAGTCACTTTTCAACTTAAAAGTAAATTTTTACTGAAAAGTCACCTTTTCGTTGAAAAATAACTTTTTATTAAAAAATACTTTTTGGTCACTTTTTCTACCAAAATGTCAGCTTATCACTAAAGGCCAATTTCTTCGTTAAAATGTCGACTTTTCCACTAATCTGTGTACTACTGCTTTTAATATATTTCTTACAAAACTGCGGTTATAAAAACTATTCTGTCTGTAGTTTTTTTTTTTTTTTTTTTTTTTGTTACCAATTTTTTGCTATATTTTTAACGAGTGCAATAAAATCAACATTTGCTACTTAAGTGTTGTAGTTCGACATAGTATCAGTAGAGTACTTGTAAAGCAGTAGTGGTAGTACGAGATATGGCTCACAGGAACGTTAATATTGGATAGTATTCTACTTTCTCATATCTCAATGACTTCTTAACAAAACATGTACTGGATCTGTTTGTGCTTGGAGTACAATTCAGTTAAAGCTGTCATACAAACACACTGCTTAATATTCTTCGTCTGCTTTATTTTATTTTTTAGCAAGCACAATACAGACTAAGAAGAAAATTCAGTCAATAATCTAAGAATTTATTTTAAAAAAATAATAAAATATATTTATAAATAAATTTTATTTTATAATGTTATTCTGAAGCTGAATTTTTCTATAAATTAAAAAAAAATGGCTTTTGTTTTTGAATTAATTTGTCACTCTATGTCAAGCTTTTGCAACAAAATTTTAATATTGCCTCATCGACACGTGTACAATAAACACTTGGTTCGTAAATATTAAAGTACATCTATTGGGTTTAAATTGTTCAAAATAATGAAAAAAAAAATAATAATAAATAATCAGATTGACTGCCACAAAAAGTAAGTTTCTCAATAAAAGCAAATCAGAACTTGTTGTATTTTTTGATATTCCAATTAATTTCCATTTTCTTTTCCTTTTTTTTTTTTGATCAATTTAAACAAAAAAATTTCAGATTTTTTTAATGTTTTTATATCAATGCAAATTGAAATAAAAGATAAAATAATTTTAATGGATTTCTTAATTATCTTGTAATTTTTATTTATTAAAAAATCTACAAAAGTTTAACATTGTAATGATATCAACCATTACGAAAATCAAAAGAAACAAAACACACAGACTCAAGGAAATGTTACAAGATTTTACTTTAAATTAAAAAAAAGGATATTAATTCAATAGCAGCAGAATAAAAAGGAATAAAACAAATACAACAAGAAAAAAGCAACTTCACAGCAACAACAATAAAAACAAGAAAAAAGTAAATAAATTTTAATTGGCACATGAAAAATTGTGTTCATCGTATCGCTCACTCTTCTTCTTCTTTGAAAATGAAAACAAACTTTCTACACAACAAGAACAACAAAATTTCAATGAATTCCAAGAAATCACATTTTGTGTTGTGCTCCTTGTTGGTTTTTGTTTTTTAACTAGGACACTTTTGCATACTACAAAAAAAAAAACGCTAGAAAATAAAGAAAAATCCAAACAAACGAAAAAAGATGTGAGGAATTTTCGGTATTTGGTTGAGAACGAACGAACGAACTAACAAATAAATAAAAATCGTATTTATTAGCTTAACAAACCAAAAACAAACTAATTGCTGGCAATTTGTAAATGCTAACGTGTTGCCAAATTCAAAAGAAAAGCAAAAAAAATTCAAACTTTTTGTTTTTCAGTTCCACAAGCGTTAAGATAAAAAATGCCAATTTTTCTGTTATTGAAATTTAAAATTTATTTAACAATAAAACACTTTCAGCAAATCTGTTTAAATTAAAAATGTTAAATTATTTAATTTATTTAATTATTAATTATTATTTATTTAATTATTTCAGTATATAATGATTACGAAAAAGAAGAACTTTAATCAATCTTAATATATATAAAAATCAAATAATTTTATAAGAAAATCTAGATTTGATTAAATCATGAAATTTTTTTTATTGATATAATGCTATTAAGGCAAAAATACCATTAAGACAAAATTGACTGCGAAATCAAATACATTTTTTGTGCCTGAACTCTAAAGTGGGTATAAAGGAAGAAACTTGGCTTTTATAAAAGGTGGCTACTGGTCAGATTTTAAGAGCTGTTCTGCCCTCAAAAAAAGAATTATTTATAGTTTCTACACTCAAAAGAAAAATCAATCCATCCTTACTCAAATCAATCCGAAGCGGTATTGATAGTACGGTGGGTACGTATTTCCTTGAATCAAGTACAGAAAGATTGATTCAAGTACGGATTTTCAATCGCAAAATACTTAAATTATCCATATTCAATCCCGGTTTTGCACTTGAAATAATCCGAAAATGAGATTGATTTAAGTAAAACGAAGATTGAACCAATCTCAAAATGCGCTAGATTCAAGTCTTATAAAGTTGATTTTTCCCGAATTAGAAAGAAAAAATTATTATGATTGATTTACTTACCCGTTTTACACCTTACAGAATGATAAAACACCAATATCATGCCCTTAATGGTTTTTACTTTAAAAATCTTATGTACATTTTTAACCAAAAATATAAACTTAATGAGAATCAAGAGTTCAAATTTACTTCTTCACCCTTTCTGCTACACACGAGTCCGGCCAGACCTTTTTTCAATGTGTGTAGAAAACAAAACATGCGTAAGCCAGAGGGTTAAACACAACGAAAAGTTAAATCTTTTCTCTACTTGATTTAAGAATTTTATACTTTTTTCAAGAAATTCCGGGATTAATTTTTATAAGTAATCCCATTTAGGATTGTTTTGAGAACGTTTTACTGTTATTCGTACTTGAATTTTTGAGTACGACTCGTACTTAAAGTAATCATAAAAAACTTGTTTTATCCCGAAAGTTTTTCTTTCTGTGTATAGATGAGGAAAAAAAAACGTCTAATTTGGCAAAAATCTTGTCCAATTTATATGATATCCGAAAGAATATATAATAAATGTTTAGCGTAATAAAAATGGATTTTTAAATCTTCATATAATTCACATCATTCTTTGCAATAAATTTTCAAAAAAATTTCGGAATGAAAAAAATATTTTATGCTCTCCTGGAAATAGGTAAAAGTCCGTGTAATTAAAAACCCTTATCGTAAATTTAAGTTTATGGCGATCCTACTACATATAAATTATCACCACAAGAATTTGAAAGAGACACTTTCTCTTGCTGCTAACTCTACTGGTTCTTTCCCACTTGGTCCTGCAATAAGATTTTAACCAATTGACCTCAATTGTCAAATAATGTGTCAAAACTTTTGAAGATAGAGTTGCAGTTCTGGTGACTTAAAAAGGCTTTGATTTCATGATTTTCCATGTGCTATGTATTATGATAGCATTATTTAATGCTGTTTTAGGCGTACTCCGGTAGTAGGGTTTATATTGGACTAGGGTTAATTATGGACCGATCTTCACGAAATTTAACAGTGTGATTTCCACTCGAATAAAACGAGTTTTTGCAAAATCCTATATCACTCCGAACATTATTCCACCATTAAGGTTATTTTTTGCAGCAAACTTATTAATTTTTTAGAGTTGTGGTTCCACATTTTGATTCTTAGCTCTGATCCTACTGAACCAATTTTGCTGGATTTCAATCCCAAACTGCTTAGGAAAACAACAAGCAATTTGACACAAAGTTTTTTCATTTCCTTTATTTTTTCGAAAGTAAGAGTGTTTTCAACAGACGGACATGGCTAAATCGACTTAGAATTACTCAAGGAGCAAGAATATTTATAATTCATGAAGGTCTGAGATGAATAGAAGTATAGAAATATATAAATATAAAATAAAAATTTTAATTTTGGAATCGTATTTAGGAACCCCTGGACTACCATTCCTATATGGTGTTATATGTATGCAATTCCATATTTGTCTAAAATGGTCATTTAAATCATGATTTTTTGTGTCCGTAGTATATTACTTTGACTGTTAAGTAGTTAACATTGTTCTGTTAACTGCAAAATGAGCAATGTTAAAAAATATGGTTTTCGTCTTTGCTATTTAAATTCAAATTTATCTTTACACACATTTGTGGTAGAGGCTATAAAAAAGTTTTTAAGAATGGTTGGGATGCAAATTTTCAATTTAGGGATCAAAAAAAAAAAAAACATCTGGATACTCTTCCCCTGGTTAAGAGTAATAGAAAGAGAGTTGGGGAGAGAGAGAAATATTAAAAAACTAACATTTTTGATTTCTACGGCCGCACTGTGGCGGCTTTTCCCAAAAACCGTGGCAAAAATACAAAATTTGATGACAAAATTTGTAAAATGAATGAACACATCGTATAAAGACCATTTTACTAATCAGAATTCAAAAACGTTTTTCTTAATTGGATAAGAATTATAGCTGGTGGAGCTGCTTAAAGTCGACTGTTTTTTAGAAAGTCCAAAAAAAGGTGATTTTGAGAAAAAAAAGACATTTTAGAATTGAAGTGTCAGAAATCGGTATTGTTTTAAAGGTATATTTATTGTTTATTAAAAAAAGTAAGAAAATGTCCACCAAATACCCTACTTTTTTGGCAGTTGCCGTTTTTCAGACACCCTATATTTAGGTACTTTTTACAAATAAAATAGAGAATATCTAAAAATGGGCAAAAATGGTTACGCCCATATTTTCTTAGCATATTTACTACACAGTACTTTAAATAATTTAGCTAAATTGGGCCACAAAAAATTACAGGTTTTCTTGAAATTTGAAGAAAGATGTTACAATCTTATAGCCAGCGTTGCCACAGCCAAGATATTTTTGCAACCAAAATTAAAAAAAAATTTGCCAAATAAGGAAAAAATCTACCAAAATTTTAATATTTTTTATATTTTGTGTTATCATATTAAAGCTAAAGGAGTTTCCTTTCAAATGCTTTTTAAAATTTTTAAATAAATTTATCAGTTCAAAAGTTATTATTTTTGCAACGAAAAAAGTCAAAAGGCCCCACTGTGGGCCGGCTTGGCAAATATATTTCTATAATTGTATATATTGCATATGTATATGTACATATTGCGCTGAATTGTACCAATATTATGTATAATATTTTTTGCTATAAATGTCGTTCGTGCTAGAAATCTTTAATTGAACCATATTTTTTCATCGCTTAAACCTACGACTAAAAAACTAAGCTTAGCCTTCGAACATATTGTGAAACATTTGCTGCAGCAACTTTCTTCAATTCTGTTTTGAAACAACATTCTTGTCCATGCAATAAAACTTTTGTTTTACAGTATTTAAGCATATTGTATGACTTCTGACGTCTCTTTCTTTCAATAACAAACTCACAAAAACTGCTTTTACACATTTCCATTCGTCTTTCCCCTTTCATCAGCAAACTCAAATGTTTTTCTGCAAATGTTTCATAATATGGACGAGGACCTTTCTTTTAGAGTAGAGTTACCACAATTATTTAACATACAACAAAGTTATACATTAAAGTTTTTTGAAAATTTCTTGGGATTAAATCAAACTTAACTTTATCGTAAAATACCATTTCACAAAAGTCCCATAGAAACCCCATTTTATGTTAAAAGAAAATTTATGATGTTGAAAAATACAAATTGAATAGAATAAAAATTTCTTTTCAATTTCCCAATGGACACTGTTCAAGTTAAAAAATAAATTCCAAAAAAAGAAATTTCAAAAGGAATGTAAAACTATTTAAAATTTACTAAATAAATATTTGATCACCATCATTTTATTTGCATTTTTTTCACTCATTCTTCCTTCTTTTTATTTAACAAAAATATAAAATTCAATCTAAAGTGTCACAAAGATGAAAGAAATTTATTTATTTTTCGTCCATTTATTGCAAACACATTTAAATTGATGGAAATAAATTTAATAGAGATTTAAAGAAACGAACATAAAAAGGGATACAATTGTACTTAAGATTAAGTAAAGTAAAAGTAAAACTATTAAGAAGATAAAGAAAAAATTAAATTAAATGAAAATTATTGTGAAGAGAAAATGAAGAAAAGTATTAAAATAAACAAAGACCAATTTTTCAGCAGAATAACTCTTATTTGCACTTGTTCTGCTTAAAATCGAGAAAAAAAAATTACACAGGTTGACATTGAAAAAGATTTTTTTAACAATTGAAACTGATTCATCTGTTTTTTTTTATGGTACGCTGAAGCCGAATATGAACTCAGTTTTCTCCCATCCCGTTAGATTTATCAGCCGCCTTCCACAGTCAAGTACTGTTTCAATTACAACTCGTTATATCCTGTTCGAAAGGCTACAAAATATAAATAACAAATATATTTCATATTATGTAAAGTTACGCAACACATAAAAAAATAGCTGTGACGACTCCCAAAAAAAAAAAAAAAAACTTATCATTAAATAAAATCTTTTAGCTTTCTTTAAGTTGCCAATCTTTGGATGAGTGTCAGATTGAATGTCTCTGACTTAAGAAAAATTTTTAAAACCCAGCGTTTATACTAAATCTAAAAAAGAATGTGGATTATTTAAGTCGACGTCGACGGCAACGGAACAGTCACTGTATATTCTTAGTCATTATTGACAATAGTCGATTACTATTGACAGTTACTTAATATTTTAAACATCGTTTTTATTTCGACGTCGAGAAGAATTTACTTTGTATTACTCGACAGAATATTTTGAAACTCAAATGAAAGTTCATAAAATTTTAATTAGAATATAGTTACATATGGTCAATACGATTTTCTCCTTAATAAATTTTCAAGCTCTTGAAAAAGAACAACCAAAAACCCAAAAAAAAAAAAAAATTACAGCGGATGGAAGTTTTTTTTGTCAGATTTTCGATAACTATTCGACATCGAAACAACTAAGGATGGGATTTTTTTTTGTCAGATTTTCGATAACTACTCGACATCGACACAACATTCGTAGAAAATTCCAAATTAACTACGAAATTATGTAAACATCTACTTGATATGACAATAACCAAAAATTGACTTTGACTTCGACTTCGACATCTACAATGACTTACATTAATCAGGTTACAGAAATGGCTTGAAAATAGTAACTTTTTTAATAACTATATAGAAAGTGACAACCCTGCTCTAAACATAAGTTACTTTACCACAAAATATTGCCAGTGAGAGTAGAAAAACTTCATTAAAGATGTATAGAAATAAACTCTTCCAATGAGGCATAAAATTGCTGCAACCAAATCTTTTGCATCTCCCAAAGAATGTCTTTACATATACAAACTTATTTTTATTATTGTTGAAGGTTCATTGAAGTGCAAGAATTTGCTACACATTCACGTTCTCCAACATATTTTTAAACTCTTCCCCGAACACATATGGGCATTTCCAGCGAAAAGTCTACTTTTTGAACGTAAAGCCAGAAGTAATTTAAATTGTTTCTCAAAAAAATTTATATGTATAGTTTACTTTTTTATATTTTGGTTTAAAGCGCAACTAGCTCTACATTAAGTAACAAAAGGGATAACGGTTGAACAGCATGGTTCTTAAATACAACCTTATTTGCATTCTGGCGTTACATTACAAAAAGTAGACTTTTCGCTGAAAATGCCCATATGTACATTACAACGAGCAAAGATTTTTAAATTTGATAGCTTGAAAAATAAATCTATATAAGTCCAAAGTTTACCAAAAAAGGTTTTATACAAAACGTCTTGCTCAATTCGCAGTCTAATTCAGTTTTGTAATGCAAGTCAAAATCCACTTCCGTTTTTTGCTTATATTTGCAAATTCTTAGCGTCGAATGCTGTAATTTTTTTTTTCTGAATATAGTGGAACTTCATTACTTTGTTTGTTTTTTTTTTTTTAATTTTACTGCGTATATTTAAGTAAATAAAGGACATATATATTCATATATATATATAATTACTTTGTATATGGGCATTTCCGTCAAAAGGTCCACCGTGACCGAAAATTTAAAAGTTATTAAAAGCATATTCTTTTATGATTTTGTTATAGAGAAATATTTAGATTATACTAATTTTATAAATTAACCCATAAACTTGTTCACTTAGATAAACAATCAGACTGTAAAGTTGTGCAAACGTAATTTCTTATTTGTGAGAATGTTTTATTGCATGTTTTCTTTAATATTATCTTCCTTAAAAGAGGTGATATTTGATGAAAATTATTCCAAAAAAATTGTCATACACGGTCTGTAATCTAAGGAAGAGCTTGAAGAGAAATATGTTATTCGGATTAACGGTGAATTTTTATTTTTTTTTAATCATTATTCAGTTAAATTATTATGGAAAAAATGTCACGTTCGAAATGTCACGTATCGAACCAGATTTTGGCTTAAACAAAAAAAAATACAGAAAATTTTATGAATCAAACCAAAGACATTTAACTGTTACAATGCTACGTAAAATTCTGAACGTAGTTTGACTAGAAATTGTGCCAGGTTTCGCTGAATTACGCCTTTTTATACACGGCCACAAAAACTACTTCTATTTTTTTCACGTTCGAACCGCTACACACTGGTTCATATTTTGAGAAGGCGGCCAAAATTATTTTTTTTTTTGTTCTCCGATTTTAAAATTTTTTTATTCATGTGAAAGTAAATACTAGTGAACCTCGGGAGCCAAAAAATTAAAACCCTATTTCAACTATTTCATTGAGAACAGCGTGGTCCGAAATGGACTTTCTCAATATTTGGTTATAGTTTTGAATTTCTGAGTCAATTTTTGAAGTTGAAATGCTCATAACTTTTTTGTTTTTTAAGATTTTTTGACAGAATAAGTTTTGTGTATTAGTTTATTTTATTAGCTATACGTGGTTTAAAGCATTAAACTCTGCGACCTCTAGAACTTTTTAATTTTTTTTTTTTTTTTTATGTCAAAATTTCCCGGAAATTTCCTACTTTATAGAGCATAAGTCCTGAGCGTCAAAATGCGTCAAAAAAAAACCTATACTCTCTTGTAGTCCAGAATCTAACCTACATTTCTATACCCCATTGTACGCACGTCTGGATACGACCTTGCGAACTACAGCAATTTCTGTGACCCAAGGTAAGATATTCGGTTCAAAAAATAAGTCCTGCAAGGAAACATTACTGAAATTAAAGAAGGTGAATCTTAAAGAATTTTCGACAAATAAAGCAGTTCAGGCCACATAAATTATCTAGCACGTCAGGTTATCAATTAATTTGGAGAAGGTAAAGGTATTGCCATTGTTATGAACTTATTGTGGGTGAATGGATGCTGCAAAACGAATAGGCGACATAAATAGACTAACACGTTAGATTTCTGAGTAAGTTAAAAGGTTAAACATTAGTAAATAGCCGCAACATAAACTACATAGTTTAATTACCTGAAAATTGCAACTGAATTTAAAAAATGAAAGAGCAGGTAAATGGCAAAAAACTTATATTTTACGTGAAAATTACCTACATGTTACCTGTTAATTTATTGCCGGTATGTTATCCTTTTAAAAAGTGTGAAAACAGGGGTTTTTATGTTTCAAAGAAATGCTAATAAAAGATTAAATTTGTATTTAAAAAAGAGTTTTTATGTTTCAAAGAAGTGGTAACAAAAGATTATTTAAAAAAAATTCTATCAAGAGTATAAAAGTGCATGCATTCATAATTTTACCTTCATTATTGTTTAAACAATGGCTAAGTTCAGTTATTAAGTTCTCGCAGATATATATTTTCAACAGAAAGATGAAAAAGATTTTGTGTTACACATAATGAATAATCCATTCTTTAAATTATGCAACGAACAAGAAATCAAAATTCATAAGATAAAAATTAAAAATTTTTCATTAACATTAAGAAAACGGTACCTTAAATGTTCTAGAAACAAGAAAACGTTTTACTTACGCAACGAAAAATGGCTAACAAATTATCTGATTTTTAAGAAGCTGTCAATAACCGCTAAGGAAACTGGAAAAGTGGGTCGGCCCGCAAAACAAATTGACAATTGCAGTAAAAGATCACGAAGACGCAAGCATGCAAATATCAATGAAGAAATTTCTCATAGTATGATAAAGGATTAATTTCTGCATCAAATTCAACCAACGCAAAATAAGAAATCAAAAATTGCAATAATTGAAAAAATAGTGGAAGCTAGCCCTAAACGCACAAAGAGGATTTTAAAAAGTATGCCTACACCAACTGAAGAAATGAAATTTACTCCAGAAGAAGCATTTGCACTATTTTTGGATTTAAAACTGACAAAAAATCAGTATACAGAACTGCGAAAGCGAACCAATGAAAAAAAATTGTGGAATCTTTCTAGGATATCGAGATTTAGTTTTTGTCAAAAAAGAGTGCTTATCTTCACAAACGGCTATTAGTGTAACTTTAAGTTCAGCAGAAGTAAAATTGCAGGCTCTTCTCTAACACACTGCAGAACGATTATTAAATACACTTGATGCTGACTGTTTAAAAAAACTTAAAAATTGCAGCATCACTTTATTTTCTAAATGGGGATGTGATGGAAGCTCTGGTCAGAAACAATACAAGCAATGTAATTCAGAAAACTCATCTGATGCTAACAAGAAGCTAAACAACTTCTGGAAAATGAAACCCAAAGCTATTTAGAAGAAATGTTTACTAATATTGTTTAATTTAAAATAGTTTATAGATTATAATTTGTTTTTGATTTAAGTATACATTTGTATTAATATACAAAAATAAAATACACATACATCTCAAACCAAAAATAAAAGTTGAATTACCTAAAATGTTATCGATAGCCAAGAATGCTATTTGGGCATTTTTCAAAATATTCCTTTTCAGTTTTATCCTTATAACAACTCGTCTTTCCCAAAAAAGCCAACTTTTGGCCCCTGTGAATATTGCGACTAAAAAATTTACAGGGGCCAAATATTGGCATTTTCTGACAGGATCTAAGTTCGACAATAAAAAATAAGTATCAGTTGTAAAATACAAGAGAAATAATGATAAATTATAAAAAAATCATATTTGAAATATTCATCTTTTACACCGAAACTCAACAAAAAAATGAAAATCCATTTTGAACTCCCCATAACTTTTGCTCCTATCAGTCGAATTTTACGTTTTATAGCGCAAATTAAAGCCTAACATCGCACCTATCGAGCAAAAAAAATCGCATAAAAAAATACCGATCCAGTCAAAAGTTATGGAATTTTGACCGCCTTCTCGTAAAATTTCCCACTGTGCGCTACTTCTTTTGCCATTATCTTTGATCTAGAATCGCGCCCCCCATAAGCTTTTGCATACATAATAGTGCTTTCTTAGTGCTATAATTTAAGGGTTAAAGGAACGTAAAAATATTTGTTGTTTAAAATGTTATTGCATTTTTGATGCGTACGACTGTCACGTTCAACACTTTGGAATTACCCATATATAAAAGCCCTTTTTACAAATTTGGCTTCTTCATTTAATTGTTTTTTACATTTTGTGGTACAAATATCGCGACAAGTCAAAATGGAAATGCCCATATTCAGAAAATAAAATCAATGCAATGAGGCCAATCGTGTTATACAGGGATTCTTAAAGTTTTGTGAAAAGAAGTAGAGAGCTCGACAAGCTTATGGAAGATACCTTTGGTGGATCCGTAACAATATTCCGAATTTACAGTTCAAAATAAAAAAAACTTGTTTTCCTTGTAAATAAATAAAAACAGATTTTCTCTCAAGTATAGTGGAGCATCTCACTGTCACGTACAGACAAATTTAACTACTTCGAGCGCATATATAACATCGAAATCTTAATTGGTAAAGCAGATATTTAATCTCTTTTCAATTATTAAATACATACTAGCCCTAAATCCTACATAGAAAATTTTGAAATAACTCATGAATTCCTAGTCAACTAAAATTTGGAATTGTTAAGGTTTAATAAAAATTCCAGCGAAACTATTCCACATGGAAAAAAGTGTCTAAGAAGCAAATTATAACAAAGGACATATAAGACACATATTTATATCTTAACATTCCTTTTTATATTTTGTCACGTACAGACGAAACGCGTCACGTTCGGGATATAGTTAAACTTAAATCTTTCAAATAAAAAGAAATTAATGATTCAAAGAAATTTTGTCTTTTCATTAGTTTTAATAAACTTAGAGTTTGAAATTCCAGTTATCGCTTTGCTATTATCTATTGGTGATCCAGGCGGAAAGCAGTTAGGAAATTTCTGGCTTAGAGAAATTATGGATATATGCATAAAGAAAACAAACACAACAAAACTATTTTTAAGAAAAAAACGTGCCGAACAAAATAATTTCTCTCCCTCAAAAGTACACAGAAATAAATAAAAATTAATTTCAATAAAAAAAATTTGTGATATTAATTAAAAAATTAATTAAATTTGCACCAGTAAACAATTTAATAGTATCAGTTAAACCAGTTAATAGTATTAATTAAGCGTTTAATTTAATTGATTAAAACTTTAATTCACTTGATTAAATTTCTAATTAAAACTTATTTTATTTTTGATTAATGCTTTAATTGGTGAACACTTTTGGAGAATTTTTTCTGTGTAAGCCGTCAAACTCAATATAAAAAAATTTTCTCCGGAAAAATATGGTTCGGAATGCATTGGTGAATCAAGCTCAAGCCGATTTGTATATTCTTAAAAGCGCAAGAAGAAAATCAGGAATGGAAAATTAAAATTTTGTTTACAAGTTTTCACTATTATTTTTTTCCAATAAAGAAATTTGCAAAATATTTACTGTTAAAACTAATTAATTAAAAATAATTAATACACAATCGAAATGAAGAAATAAAAAAAAAACAGTTGTTAAATAATTTGCCGCAAGCATCAGAATAAAATTTATTTAATTTTAAAGAAATATTAAATTTTATGTGGTTGGTATCACGCTAAAAATAAAAAGCTCCTTAAGCAAAAATTTAAGGCCCTAAACGAAGTCCAAAGTATTTCATAATTTTGTTGCTGCTTTCTACAGAAATTCATATTGAAATTAAAAATTTCAAACGCTGCATATATTGTGGCATTTAAATATTTTTGACTTTGCTTTTGCTTTCAATCAGCGTTTAAAAAACTGCAGTCAATGTAGAAAAACTGCCATTTCTTCCACTTCTTTATTTGTCATTGGCACAAAATAAAAAACTGCTGCTTTTACTTCTGATTTATTAAATGTAAACAGCAGATGTCGAAAAAACTCAAAAAGCGAAAAGCTGTGTACAAATTTTAGTTTTTTGTTTGGCAGTTGTTGGTTTCGACTGCAGCTTTTTAAACCCTGCTTTTAATATTATTTTTGTCGTTGCGTTGCGTTTAACACAATTAAGGCCATGTCAGATAAAACTTCGCGTTGCGTTAGAGATTCTCTTTGGCATCTAAGATGAATATATACGATGATACTTATACGAAACATGTCATATAAAGTTTTTCAAACTCAGAGCGAAGCGAAAAGTTAGGCAACTTTCATCTTTTTGCGCGTTTTGACAGTCTGCTTGTATAAATTTTTTATTTATTTATTTTTTAACAAACAATGCGTGAGTGTTGTCAAAGTTTTTATTGTGACATACACCTTTTGCTTTAAGCTTTTCTGTCTAAGCAAAAAACGTCATGCAAAGCGAAGAAGTTAAGTCTGATATGGCCTTAGGCCCTAAATGTTTTATTATATTTTATTTATTTTTTTTTAAGTGTGATACTGTAGAAGGAAAATATAAAGAAAAATATTTTCTTTTTACTTTTTTGACAATAAGGCCAAACATCATTGTAATTTGTGAGAGCAAAAAGCTTAAAACTTGTAAAATAGAATAAAAGGCGCTTAAGTTCTTATTTTTAATAAAATAACTTCGATTATATGGGATCTACATATAGTCAAATATCAATCGATTAATAGATTTTTACCACAACTTACGAATCAATTCACATCAGAGGATTTGCGCTTCTATCTACTTCAATTGAAATTATTTGCTGGGTAATGAAGACACTTATATGAAATCAACCAGCACATGTTATATAAGTATGTTTGGACAAATAAGAAAATAATAAACGACAGTAAAAAAGACAAAGAAAAAACTCAATGGTCTAGTAGTAACTTGCAATAAAAAACGTACTAAAATTTTTGTAAGAAAATATTGAAGTGGATCTTTTATACTCAAAAGTCAAGTACAAAGCAAATTTACAGACATCATTGTGCAAAGATGTTTGATTGTTACACAATTTATGTACGACCATCTTTAAGGAATTTAAGGCGATACGAATGCTTTGTAACAAGCAAATGTTACTTAGTACAATTTTGAGTAGGAAGGGATAACAAATTTTTTATTTTTAAAAATTTAAGGCTAAAGGCCTTTTGACACTACATTTTCAATGCAGTGTTCAAGTTTTGGTGAACAGTGCAAATATAATGTAATAGGAAAATTTACCAATTACAAAGAGTTCAGCTGTATTAAGATAAATAGCAAACTGTTAAAAATTTTAAAAAAGTTATCGATAAAAAATGATGTTATGTCAAAAAAAAAACTTAAAATTAACATTTCAAGCTTGAAATATAAAAAGTGTTGCCTAATCAGCGGTTTGTGGGCAAATTCAGCGATTTGCCGATTTTTGTTTGTTTTGTTTTTATGTTTCTCATAAACAAAAAGTTAACAACATTTAATAAATTTAAATTTAATAAATAATTACATTTAATAAACAAAAGAATATAGTTTGCTCTTTCCAATATTTACTGTTTCTTTCTATTATTTCAATTCAATGAATAAAAAATGTAGTGTCATAAGGGCTTAAGAAAGGCACCTTTTTATTTTTTTGGTGAGATACCCTTAAGCTCTGAAATTCCGACTTACCCTACGTTTCCACATGCAAGTAATTACTTGCAAGTGGCGTATACGTATTAATTACGAAAATCAGGAGAAATACAAAAAGAAACACAACATTTTTTTGAGTAGCTACACAGGACAGTGCAAGTTCATTTTTAAAATGTCGGCATCAACTATACTTCTAGCTATTATTTTCAAATCGCTGCATCTATAGACTCTCCTATGGCTACGATTTAAATTAATTAACATTATAATTTTTTCTTTATTTAACTTTTATGAAATCTTTATAAAAATGTGCACACAGTATTGCCGTGTTTCCGATATCATAAAATTACTTAAAAGAATATTTTGATTATGTACCATTAAGATGCGTTGTTGTATAGTTGTGTCCTTTTTTATTTTTAATTTTTTATTAATACACAGAAATTAGCTATAAACATAAGTTTTATTTTACTTAGTACTAGTTAGTTGATACATAACATAACGGTAACACTGTTTTTCCATTTGTCATTTTACTTGCATCAAGTGTCAAAAATTTACTTGCAAGCAAATTCTCTTGCAAGTTAGCTGCAAGTATGAAAAATGTGATGGTGTTAGTAAAAAAGTGTGAGTGTATTGAGTTTTCGAACTTGTACTTGCATGTGAAAACGCCAGGTTAGCTCTTTATTGTTCGAACTGAAATTACTTTTTATTAAATACACTACGTAACAATTTTTTGACCATTGAGATATTCCAAAATAACCGTTATTTGTGTTTTTAAAAAAGATGATGTGACTGAAATGCAAATATCTTCATGAATTTTAAAGGGATTATGTAATTATAATTATGTAAAATAATAATAATTATTATTTTTTTTATGGTGTTAAGAGTTCCCAGATGTTTTTCGAATCGTAATCCCTTACAGAACATTTTTATCCTCAAAAAGCCGATTTTATTATCCCCAAAAATTAAATAAATAAAAGGTAGTAACAAATCCTACTTTTTAAATGATTTAATATGTAGGGTATAGTGTGTGTTATTATAGCTGCTTTTCTTCTTTTATATTTGATACATCTACATAAGTAGAATTTTATTACAATTTTTATATATACGGCTTCTTAGGTCTTGGTGTATTTGAAGCTTATTTTAGATGTCTACTACGGATGCACTCACAAACATCTCTTCGATTATTTGATTTGTTAGTTGTTCTATTATACCCGTATAATAGATAATCAATATTTATTGAAGAAATTTGACTTGAATCATAATTTCTGTTTTTTTTTTACTTTAGTGTTGCAACTGGTTTTTTGGTTAGACTTCGGAAAAATGGGAAAAGAAGTATTTTACATTCTAGAAGCAAAAAATTTTAAAAGATAAATGATAAATCAAATAAAATTCATTGTCAATGTTATAAATTTTTTTGCAAAACTAGCTAATTTTCAGTAAATTTTGATTATGACCCAATTTTAAAAGTTTTTTGTTAATAATGGCTTTTATCTAACTTATGTTCGTGTTTAATTGTTATTCAAGTCTTTAATTATTACAGACTAGCGATAAAGACTAGATTGTCGCTCACATTTTATTCTTATAAAGGATGATTCAATTTGTTTTAAATAAAAACAAATAATTAAGCTATGATATCGATAAAACTTTTATTTCATTAGCCATTATGTGCAAAATACCGCCTTTAGATTGGCTGCCGCTGTCGATCCTTTTGAGGTAGTTTTCGACCACTTTTTGCAAATTTGTGGCGGTAACTTAATAGCCTTAGGTTTTTCAATACTCCAACTTAGGGATACTCTCCGCGAAGACATGGCCTTTGACGTAGCCCAGCAAAAAGAAGTCCAACGCCGTCAAATCGCATTATCTTGTTGGTTCCCATATAAACCACATGTCCAGTTCATAATCAGGCCATAATGAGCCGTAAGAAAAGCTCAATTGCTGAGAACGCCGTGGAATTGAGAAATTCGGATTATCCGCGACACTTTCAATAACAGAAGCGATATTTTTGGCATTGGGCACATTGCGATAATGCATAGGACAGGCCACATCTGTAACGCTTCCAGTCTCTTCAAATTTATTTGTAGTCTTGCCAAGCCCTTGCGCAGTAGGTCGATTATGACGATTATAATTATCCCGCAATGCTCAAAAAGTGTGCCCCATTTGAACCACTACTTTTGTGTTAAGCTTAAATTACTGTTGTGCGTTCTTCGGTTGTTGAACGATCCATATTCGTAAATGGCAGGCCTTTCACATAATAAATGCCACTTCACGTAATATATATTTAAAAATTACTAAATGGATAGCCATTATTTTTAATATTTCTTTAAATATACTAAAAATTATAAATCAAAAAGAAAACGTTTAGGATTTTTTAATTTTTTAATATAACTCATTACCGAAAAACGTTATGAAAAAGCTTTTAACTTGGTGCTGGAATTATATGCAAGAATAAGAACAAGAGAATAGACAATTGCTTAGAAAACGGTGTTTCTTTTAGCCTTTAGATTGTACTTGCAATTTTAAAAATTAAGAGAAAAAATTTGATTTTAATAAAAAAAATGTTTTTCATTCAAAAGATCGATCGATAGACGGTATTAATATTATTAAATTATTTTAGGCATTCAATTTTTGCCCACTTTTTCGAGTAATAAGAGCGAATAACACAAACAATGTTGGCCTTCAAGCCGTCTATTGTTGCTGGCTTATCAGCGTAAACCAGACACTTTACACACCACAGGAAATAAACGAGATAATTTGAATTGCCAGCCATTGCACAAAAGTTTTTTATACTTACTACGAGTCGTTCTCAAAAATTCAAGTACGAATAACAATCATAAATGGAATAACTTTCGAAAACTAAATGGAATTACTTTCGAAATATTAAACTTTTCGTTGGAAGTGCCACTCTGAGCGTAAAATTACAAAGTGAGCGTTTTAATCTCGTATAAATTACCAAAGTTTGTTGTAGACACTACTACTACCACACAAGAAAATCCGTACTTACCGTCAGCGTTGCCAGAATGAAGATTTTATCTTATTCTTGAAGATTTTTTGACCAAAAAAAGATTTGAAGATTTTTTTTCTCAAATAAAGATTTTTTGTTTTTAGAAATAAAGATTTTTTACTTTAAGTTTGTACAACATACATAATTTTTATAAAGTTTTTTAAACAATCAATTTTTAAAACAATACAATTAGCGGTTGTTAATTTTGAAAATACTGATGAAAAATAATTATTTGTGAAAAAACGTATGTTTATAAAGTTTATTAAAGAATAAAACATAAAGAATATTTAGTACTTAAAGGTAAAACTAATGTTATTTAAGAAGCTTTTTGTTTGAAAATTCCACATTCCATGTTTATGATACTTTTTTAACAAAGTATATGTTAAAAGTATGGTTAAATTTCAAGGGCCGATGTTGATTTTGAATAAAACACAAACTATTTAGGAAATTATTGTAATTTTATTTTATTATGATATATTGGTATTACTCAATTATGTATGGAACAAAATATCGGCCAAATGGGCGCCGCGACCACGGCGGCACACCTCCATCCGATGGTCCAAATTTTCGATGACCCTGAGGCATAATGGAGGTTCTATGCCGTTAATGTGCCGAATTATCTCATCCTTTAGCTCTTGAATTGTTGCTGGCTTATCGACGTACACCTTGTCTTTCAAATAACCCCAAAGAAAAAAGTCCAACGGTGTCAAATCACATGATCTTGGCGGCCAATTGACATCGCCATTACGTGAGATAACACGGCCATTGAATTTGTTGCGCAATAGAGCCATTGTTTCGTTAGCTGTGTGGCAAGTGGCACCGTCCTGCTGAAACCACGTATCGTTCACATCCATATCTTCCAATTCGGGCCATAAAAAGTTCGTTATCATCTCACGACAGCGAACACCATTCACAGTAACTGCCTGACCGGCCTCATTTTGGAAAAAATACGGCCCGATGATGCCGCCAGCCCATAAACCGCACCAAACAGTCACTCTTTGTGGGTGCATTGGTTTTTCGACAATCACTCTTGGATTATTATTCGCCCAAATGCGGAAATTCTGCTTATCGACAAATCCACTGAGGTGAAAATGTGCCTCATCACTGAAGATGATTTTCTTCGAAATTTATCAGCCATTTTCATAATTAGTCTGGATAACTTTAACACGTTGTTAGATTGTGTATCTCTCCATGGTTCAAATTGAGTGAGTCTGAAATAGAGAAATGTCAAATAAAATTCGGAAAAAAACATGGCGTTTAGGTGTGGTTCACATTCAACATCGGCCCTTACAATTTAACCACCCTTGTGCTTAAGAATATCTTTTACCAACATTATTTTAATAACTTTTCCATCAGAAATATATTTAGGAAAATCCATATATTTTCAATGAGCTTTTTTTAATTGAAATTTTCTCAAAATGCCTTCGATTCATAACATTATCAAAAAAAATAATATTAAATAAAGATTTCATATGATGTACATATGAGCTTCATAGCTTCCCAACTAAAATCTTCTTGTCCAAAAATTATATATCTCTATTTTTAGCATTTAATTACTTTTAATGAGACTTCTTTATTTAGGTGGACTCTTTTAGGATCTTATTTATTAGAAATTAAATAAATTTAAAATGTATTTTTAGAAAAAATTTTATGCAAAATATAACTTTAAACACAATTTAAACCTACAATCTAATTTTGTATAAATACCGCAATTATGTATTTTTGTAAGTATGTATTTCAATTTAAATAGTTTCCATAACAAGAAGTATGTTCTTATAAAAAATAAATAATTTTTACTTTTTTCCCTTGTTATAAACAATTTTAAGATTTTTCTCTTCAAAAAATGTTTTTTTTTATCGATAAATGAAGATTTTCCTTCCAAATCTTCTGGCAACGCTGCTTTCCGTTCTATTAATAGCGCTTCGCATTGATTTGAGTTCGGATGGATTGATTTTTCTTTTAAGTGTGTAGGTCTATTGACAGGTTTATTACTCTAAATCAACTTAGTTCCCAATTTCTATTTTAATAATAGTTGCGGTCACCGTATTGTACGAAGCACCGTCCTGTTGACACCGCATCTCAGCCAGATCAATGTCATCTATATTTTTAAACAAAACACCATTGATCATGGTGCGGTTATGACCTTCATTGGCCGCTTACTGAGTCTCAGCTTGATTTTTGTAGGAGTAGGGCCAGATGGTATTACTAGCGTTTTAACCGCGCCAAACGATTTATTTTTCTGAATGTAATGGATTTCTGTTTGTTAGCCAAAAACATCGATGGCTGTTCTTTAAAGTCAATTACGATAATTTGGTAGCGTTGAATCTACTAAACTTATACATCCCAATTATGAATGAAAATTCCCCGGGAGTTTTCTCCCTTCTCTCATTTTTCCTATGTTAATTCAATTGTAAAAGTAGGAAAAGGGAAAAAACTCCCGGGGAATTTTTATTCATGATTGGGCTGATAGTGATTTGCTTATGCATGTAAATTATCAGTGCCTAGAAGTGATAGTTCGTTTGGCAGCTAACCAATTCGTAAGCACAATCGGGCTTCAAAAACACCCTTTGTATAGCAATTACCAGCCTCAGCTGTAGACCCAAGAGCTAAAACTCTAAAAATAAAATGTAATACTTGCATTTTCAATCCAATTTTTGGCAAAAACAGAAATTTTCGACATAAAAATAATATGTATAGTTAAATAAAAGCTTAAATGTATTTTAAAGTAGCTGCAAATCTTCAACTATTTTAACAAAATGCTATTGTATTTGTCTTCATCTGGGTAAGCTTTTGTTTCGGTTCAAGGAAAATTAATTACCGTGTTTTAATAAGGGCCATGCGTTCTTTCTTCTCCTTTACTAAGCGATTGTCAGCAAAACCTTTTTTCACAAAATTCGTTTAAATAACCCCTCATTAAACATCTTTTTACAATAATTAAAATTATTTCGATACAAACTAGGTTAATCTTTTTAAATTCCCAGCGACAACTAACTCATCCAATCAATTTCATTTGCCTAGAAATCTATATTTATTTGTTTAATTATTCTAATCCTTCTTTTGTATTTCTACTCATTTATATTAAATTATGTTTGTATAATCTGACGTACATAATTATGTATTTATAATTTGTGTACATCTTGTAGATACCCAGCGGAAAAAAGAAGGAGTACGGAGGCCTTATAGAAGGCCTCTGTACTCCTTCTTTTGGATATACAAGTCCTGCTCGCTCCATTCCATACTCATATCTTTTTTACACACTTTGTTATTGCGGAGTAGGCCTTCCGCTCTTGCTTCTTTAGCAGGTACATAAGAATTGTAACGGGGGGGAAAAAAAAAACTATTTTGCTTTTGTTTGTGCAAAAAAATAATACGAAATGTGTTACTCCTTCTCTGCTCCCTTCTCATAGAAGCGAATGTGGAATGCGTATCTTATCTTTTAAGGACCAACCATAATATGCATAGCCGTGCTTAACCTACTGTCTAAAATTAGCAAAAAGTCTCTCAAATGTATTTAAGAAAACCAAAACAAAATTTGAAAAACATCGATTTCTTGCAGAATGTGCGATCAGTATCGCACTTTGCTTAAGCAAATGACAGTTTCATATCAAATAATTTTTGGGAATACAAAATTTTAATTTAAAAGATTTGGTTATTCGTGCTTAATTCCCAATTTTTATTCTTGATAAAAACACTGAAATTTATTGTTGATGGGATAAGCTGTTCCTATGCGCATTTCACTGGTTGCTAAGGCCAGATCATGAGGAAACTTCATCCAAAAAGATTTTAGAAAAACTAAAGATATTAAACCAAATAAAACTGTTAAGCATATAAGAATTATTAGCAACAGTTCTACTTGTAACAGTATCAAAGTTTAAACAGAAACATAAACAATAAACAGTGAGTTTATCTCTCCTTACATTTCCCACTTTAATTAATAACATTAATAGTAGTTGTAAGTATGTTAAGAAAAAACAAAATGTAAACAAAAACAACTTGCAAAAGCATGTTGCCAGTTAAGTTTTTTTAGGCCGTGCACTTGCCAGTTTTATAAAACTTAACAAACAGTTTCCTTAAGTTCAATATAGTTTACCTTATATGATTTACATGTATTCGCACATTTGCTTAAGCCAACTTAAGCACATTATGGTTGGGTCTTTAAACGAAAGAGAAGAGTCCTTCTTTAACAGTTAGATAAGAATAGTTTTTGAATAAAAACAATTTTTAAACTGGCCTTTAAAAAGGCCTACAGTAAAAACTCTTCAGAGTTTTCCCGCTGGTAAAAACGATGTTATATATATATATATGTATATATTTCCTTATTAACAACCCCCGTTTTTATTATCGTTGTTGTTTTTTACTTCTTTACTTAAAGTCATATTGTTTGATATCAAAGTAATTAGGAATTTATGATTAATTAACTTGAAAATTGTGTTACTTTGCTACGTTTTCATGCTTAGAACCACCACATCTTATAACCAAATACTCGCACTTGCCTTCATACAAATACATTAAAATTTGTTTTAGCACGCACACCATTATCTAGTTTCAATAAAACATTGACACTAACTAATACAGCTAAATAATATTGCTTTTAGATGTTTTGTTACTATAAGAATAATACGGCTGATGAGGAAACAAGGCACAAAAGCCTTAATAGATAAACCATTTATTAAATATTTTAATTCCAGGGATGGGATACCAGTATGGTACTATCGATAGATCTAGTGAAAAAGTAAGCAGTAAATTTTGTTCTTTTGTTGAATTCAAACTAAAATCTCAATATTCTTTACACTTAATGCACAAGCGGTTGTGTTAAGCGTTTTATTTTTTTTATGTGTTTTATTTAATACGACTTTATAGTTAGTTTAAAGCGTGAGTGTGTTTTTCGTATGTATTGTAAATTAATGAACATGCTTTTTAAAAGAAAGAGAGAGAAAGGGTTTTGTTTTTGTTTTGGTAGATTTAGCCAGTGTTCGAAAATAAATACTAAAAATGGCTCCTTCGTGTTCGGTTCGGCAGATTTGTGGAAAACACAAACGCTAATAACGTTTCCCTGTTATTCATCTTTCGAACACAAAAATGACAAAAGATGAGAACATTTAATTCCGTTCGGTTTTTTTTTAACCACAAACTTAATTGTATTCGGTTCAGCTCATTAACGTTTGTCCCTTTGGGCTGGTAAAAATAAACCAAATATTGTTTACAAAAAACAAAATACACATACGAAAAAAAGCCAGCAAAATAATTTTACACAAACAAAACATATACACAATACACATACAAGCTGTTTGTTCATTTCTTTATCATCGTTCTTATCGTTCTTGGGTATTTGAGCCGAACGATAAATTATGTTCTGTTTATTTTCGAATATTGGATTTAGCACACGTTCTCACTACAGATTTTTGTGTGATTTTTCAGTCACAGCGTAGGAAAAAAATAGGCTTCAAACTAACCTTAAGGTGATTTTTTTTTCTTGTATTTTGAAATGTAGAATTTCTCAAAGTTCTGCTAAATTCTAAAACTTTTAATTAAGATTTTCTATAAATAAGAGTCGTTTCATTAACAGTATGATTTTCAATATATTTTGTTTTTACTTCTAGTCAAACAAAATTGTCTATTTGCTTTTAAGTTTTTACATCCCTGCTTTAAAAAATTATATCTTTCTTTATAAATACAATCGCTGGAAATGCGTGTCACTAATTACCCTGTAGATCACAAACGGTAGCAAAACTAGCTTCAAAGTTATCGAAAATAAATGCTTTAGGCCATAGTTAAATCATAAAGTTTGTGTTAAAAAAAACCATATTATGGCCCTTAGAATAGCTACAAACAAACAATTGTTGTTTTTAACAGTTCTATTCAAGCGATTAATAAAATTCTGTTTATATTTAACCATTTATTGTTAAACTCCCTTGAAATTTAATTGAATTAAATGCTTAAATTAAATTTCGTTACAAACAAATAAATTATAAACTACAGCAATAATTTAATAGTTTTAAACATTGTATGTTTAATTTTTAAAACATTATCCTTGGAAGTATCCAAATTATAATTGTTTTTTTTTCCTGCAGTATTTGAATGATTTTCCGTCACCTGCTTGGTTTGCTTAAAATTAATGGATATCTTATAAAAGTGAAAAATGGAATGAGCACAAAAAACCAATTAGAATGGAAACAAGTTAGCCAGATCTTTAATACACTTAATCTAATGTAATGCAGCGTCTTAGACCCCGAATCCACTTACTAAAATAAAATTTACTTTCTTATTCTTAAGCTTGTTAGGCCTGGAGCTTCAATGTAAATAAAACAAAAATTTTATTACAGTTTTTCCCAACGTTTCGTAGAGTATTTTTCTACTTCTTCAGGGGGGCATAAATTTTCTTAATTACATGTTTAATATATTTGATTTTCCTCTGAAAATTTTTTGAGAAACGAAAGCAATTAACAAAACAGATAATACCGTCCAAACACATCCTATTCTAATATCACTAATTTGTTCAGAACATTTTTTCTTGTAAAACACATTTTGCTATTTAATCGGCAAAATTTGTTATGTAAAAAAGAGCAAAAAAAGTGTACACATTAAAATAAAAAAAAAAATAAAAAACCGCAACAACAGGAAACTCCATGACCAAAAATTAGAGTGAATTGTAATTTATTGCTCATACCTCATTTTTTTGCTCATATATAACAACCTAGTTCCCATCATTTCAGGGGTCTTCGGAAAACCTATTGGAACAGACAGACGGACATCGTTGAATAAGCTTTGCTACTGCAAGTAAATCGGAATCACAGGGCTTAATATCAATATTTTAAAGGGTGGTCTATCCAGAATGCACGATTTAAATTGTGAATCACACCTTAACGTCAAGTTTTTGTCCAACCTGATTTGACATTTCTTTGTTTCAAAGTTTGACAAGTTTTGCCATGGAGAGGTACAAAACTGAGAAGCGCGTTAAGATTTTTGAAGCCTTTTACGAAAATGGGCTTTTAAAGCAAAATGCATTTCGTGCACTTCGTGCACTTCGTGGTTTTAGTCAGCATATTCGCCCAAATGTGTCCACAATCGGGAGAATTGCGTGCAAATTTCAGTAACAAAACAAACAAAACAATTCTTGAACTAAAACGAGCAAATAAAAAAATAATTCATAAATATGTAATACATATTTTTTTAATTAATAGATAATTAGGGTATTCACAAGGTGTGCTACCAAGTCATATTGTCATAATATCCTAATATTTTACAATAGTTTAAACAAAATATTGTTGTCTTTAATAAAAAAATCCAAAAATAATAAGACTTCTTATGCTTTGGTTATTGTTTTGTCATAACTACTCCGTAGAGACCTAAATTATGAGGGTTACTGACAGCACTCATGTTTAAGACTACCTTGTGAATCCCCCAATTATGTATTAATTTAGCGAAAAGTGTGTGTAATCAAGTTGTGTCACACCACTCTTTTCCCCCCGTTTGACCAACACAGCTGTTGGCTTTCCAATGCTTTTATGCAATATAATTCACATAACTAAAAATCTGTTTGCTTGTGTTATAAAAAAATCAGTTTAAGGTGATCTTATAAAATAATCATTTCAAAAATTGTTTGGTTTAAAGGTTAGGATTTAAGCGTTACTTTTCTTTAGTTTTGATAAAACTTGAGTTGGAAAAAATTCTTTTACTTATCGTAGATGTTGTAGAAATCGAAAACAACTCATAATAAAGAATATCTTATTTCCCAGTCCTTTTAGTGGATTTCTCTAAACATAAATTCTTCCATTTAGCCATTAGAGTCCTGTTTTAATTTTTTAAAATTTTTAGCACTTTTAGTTGTTTCGGGTTATTCTGTTAAAATATTGTTTGTGTTACTATCGATTAACCGAATGAATACCCTAGTAAATTCTGATTGACAGTAGCGTTGGCACAGTAAACTTTCAATTACCTGCAATAAAGATGAATTCGAAAAAGTAATGTATCTAATCCTTTAAAAAAAATCTGCCTTGTGAACTAACGGGTATATACCGCACACTTATACAAGTGTATTTGTTCGTTTAACATTTCGTGAGGGTTGAGTAGGTGACAAGAGTGCGAAAGAAAGCAAAAATAGCAACAAAGTTAATTGAGTTATGCTTCACTAAATTGAGGCTTTTCTAAAGGCGTTTTCTTAATAATGTACTTAAATATGTGTATGCAAGTACGTATATATGTATGTTTATGTGCAAGTGTAGTATATTTGTACTAGTTTAAATGCAGCAATTTATACACTGTGGTAATTACTTTCAGATGACAGTTTAAGCACTTTAACGTGTTTCTGGCAAGAAATAGTTATTTCGAAGAGATTAAAAAGAGAGATGATAATTTTGTATAGAAAGTTTACAAACTTTTTAAATGATGAATTTCGAAAAAAACTGATGTACACGAAAAAAGAATTCAAACCTAAGAGTTCGAATGAAAAAAATTTTTTTTTCACAAATTGCTTTTCTTTAAGTGTACATCTTAAATTGTTTTACAATGAACTTTAGATGACAATGTAGTTAATTACACGATGAAACTTTGACAATTAACATACATATACAATAATGTAATCTAATTATAAATTACTTAAGAACACTTTTGTATTTACATATAAATACACATAAATTGCTAAATATGTTATAATTAATATTAGCGGACTTTCGTTATTTTGCTGCTCTTAAATCATTATAAATAACAAAATGGCAAATTCTTATTTATTAAACAGTTTAAATTTTCTCTTTTGCAATATATTAATTATAGATAAATTGTTGTTCTCTTCTTGGCTTTTATTATTTCTATTTTAGTTTAGTGGTTTTTGTGGTTTCTTGCTGGAATTCTTGCTTGTTCCTTGAGTATGTTTTATAACTTATAAAAAATTCTTGCTTTTAATTTGTTTAATGGTTTTTCATATGAACTTACATGTTTATAAACATTTTGAATAAATTTTTATGGTAGAAAAAATCTTAAGAGATAATTTTACTTAAACTTTGTATCTATGCTACTAATAATCTTAATGTTTCTTAATTGGTTTGTTGGAAAAAGCTTGCTTCTCATGTGGTTTTTAACTTTTAAAGGGTTTTAAAAACAATATAGAACAAATTTTTAAAATTTTTTAGAAAGTTTAGTTTTTTTTAATTACCTTAATTAACTACTGCCTACAAAAAAGGGCAAAGTAATAAATTGTTTACTTTAGCTACTCGCAGACGACAACTTTTTTAACATCTGGCTTGTCAGGTTTCCTGCTGCAAAATACATACACATACATGTGATAACTTTAACATTGCTTTCGTAAAAGTCTGACGCAAAGTCGTCTGAAAAAATTGGAATTGGTATGCGCTCTATTTTCATCTGACAAGCCATCTGACATTAGATGTTTTTATTATGAAAAAAAAAAATACTTTTTCCACCCCGAAAATATTTTGTTATAAATGATAACAGACCAAGATCCGATAGTACATTCAGATGGCTTTGGTAATATTTTATCAGCCCGCAATGAAGCAACAGGATGTATTCGTAAACTTCGAGAGTGACTCATACTTTGACATAATCAATTAAACCAAATTCGTATTGACTGAGCCGCCATGTTTGCAGATAGAGTATCCAATTATTCAACTTAAGGTTTTGTTCGAGTAAGGAATTAATCGATTTTTGAATTTTAAAATTGCTCGATTAATCGAATAAAGCTTTTAAATTGTTCGAGTTACTCGAATAACTCGAAGAATTCAAATAATTTTATCCAATGGAAAAAAACAAACATCTCTATTAGAACTCATACTTTTATTTATTAATAAACAGAAAAAGAGAGGTTAGAGGTGCCAGCCAGTTATTGAAAAACAATCGAGGGAAATTGAAATCGATGGAGATTCTTCGTTAAGTTTTTTAAAATCACCGCTTTTTCCCTGATTTTAAAAGTAAGGATAGGAATTTAATGTATACTATATAAAAGGATTTTTTTATAAACGTTTAAAACAGGATCTTTTTTTAATTCGTTTGGTTCCAATTACTCTCGAATATATATATTTTTTTGTAATTCCCTTGAAATTTCCTTTATTTTAAAAATCAACTCTTTTACTTCTGATTTATTAAATGTACACAGTCGCTATCAAACCAACTCAAAAAGCGAAAAGTTGTACACAAATTTTTGTTTTTTGTTCGCTAGTTTCTGGTTTCGACTGCAGTTTCTATGCCCTGTTTATAATGATTAACATAGTTTGTCACACACCCTCAAATCTAAAAGTTGACTAAAATATGTTTAAAAGTATGAGTAATGAAAATAAATGCAAAAGGTAACAATATGAAATTTAGTTTTAAAGGTTAGAAATCTAAACAAAATATTCTTACATAAAAAAAAGTAGAATTTTCTAAAAAATTAATTTTAATCGAATAATTGACATAAATTGTTCGAGTTATTCGTTATTCGAAATTGGCTATTTTAATTATTCGATCAAATAATGGCGGAAAAATTCCTCGATTAATCGAACAACGATTAATCGAGTGGATACTCTATTTGCAGATCAATACGCAAGATCAGCTGGAAACATTTTAGGGTCCAACGAAAGAATCGAATTACCTGGTTAGCACAAGGAATATAACTTCATTTGATACTCTTCTTTGCTAAACTTAATTATTTTCACAGCTTACCCATGCCATTCACAAAACACCGAGCATTATGTTCATGTAGTAAATAAATCTTCCAAGGCGGTCAACCATGGCCAACGCATGGGTCATATTTTTTCTAAGCTACAAAAATACAGCCAACTTGAATCACGTCGAAATATGACTGATTAAAATGTCCAACATATTATTTTATCTTAAATTTTTTAATTATTTTTGTATACTAAAATTTTAAATTTTTTTTTGCTGGAACTATCGAGTTTCTTCCTTAGCAAAAGCTAAATAGTTTCTTGCGTGCTTTAATTTTCTGACATTAGGGTGGTACGAACAGATATCTGGTGGATAAATACTACAACGAGATACTTGAGATCAAAACCCCCAAAAATGCAAAACATTGGTATTCTCGACACAAAAAAATTGATACATCACACTTTCAGTAAATGCCTAAGACATAACGAAGAAACTTAAAAGGCGAACCCTACTTTCGGCAAAATGAAAGACGGGAATTTAGCATATTTAAACAAAACTTTGTTAATTAATTTTTTGTATCCCTAGAAAAACTTGCAACCCATCAAAAACTGATGCTTCTTTGGAAGCAGTTATGTATGGGAGAACTCGGAGTGAAGCGCTTACACTTCTATGAAATATTACATGATTTTTGTTTGGAATTCCTCGCTGAGAAGCTCTGCTGTAGAGATTTGAAGAACGCTTATTTCACGCTTTAAAAAATTTTTATTTCAGCGCTTAAAAAGTTTTTTATAAATCTCAAATATTTTTTTTTTATAAATAAAAATAAAAATAAATAAATAAAGCAGTAGAAAATGTAATCTGAAAAAACGAATGAACAGGAATTCTCTCCGTGTATTTATCAGCGCATTTAAGAATTGTAGGATTGTATGTGTTATCTTACAGCAGTTGAGTAAGGCAGTAATTTTTAGAAGCAAAAAAGGAAGCAGTTGGGATGCAATTTACGTGTTTATTGCTTCCAAATTTAAAAAAATTTTTGCTGGGAAAATTCTTTATATTAGAGGTGGTACGGGGAAACTTTTTTTGATGTACGATCTAATGCATAGTCACTTCCCCAGAGGGAAGCGAACTGATACCAAAGTAGTCCCGTGATAGGTCTTTGGCGGTAGAGACCGGTTCTACTTCTAACACTTTATATGAATAAGACCTATCACTTTTACATGGGGTTGTCATTGGAGGGGGTCAATTGACACCATTTGGCCAGTCACAGATCTATTCTCAATGAACGTGCTTAATGTCAGTTCCTAAAATGTAGTATTATTTCAATAAAATGCAGTATTCTTTCAATAAAACAAGTCCTAGAATTAGATTCAAGAACCAAATTTTAGAAAGTACCAAAAAATGTGTCACAGCACCGGTAAAAACTGTACTCTAATTCATTACTTTTTGTACCTTTTTGTTCTTCATAAACCAGTTAAGGGATTGCTTCTTCTTTCACTGGTCATGAGTCCTTTCTTTTTGTACTTGTTCTATTTTCACAAATCGCAGGACCAGTCTGTTAGATTAATTTACACAAATTTCCCGCAGGGTTGTGACTTAAAAAGTTGAAACCATGTTGTGTATTATGACTTTTAACTTATTTCCAAGCAATTTACAAAAATCTATTGACTAATTTGTCAAACACAGCAAAAGGTTATATTTTAAGGAGTGAGCAACGCTCTCATTGCGATATTTACCATCCCAACAAGCACAGTAGTATGATTTCAAATTAGGGTTTTTTCCCGGGAATTCCCGGGAATTCCATTATTTTATTTCCCGTTTTCCCGGGATTTTTCTTGCGGGATCCCGGGAAATAAAAAATTCCTCATAATTTCAGAAAATAGCTTTTTATACTTTGAAATTTAGTTTTCTAAGTGAGTACATGTATTTAAACCAATGTCTCCTGATGCAATAAATCTACTAAAAGCAGAATGGGCAGTGCAACAGTTGATAATTATTACATTTAGTGAAGTGAAGAGTTAATAAAGTGCATTAATTCAAAATAAGATGCAGGCAGTAAAGTTTCATTGTACATGAACAAGTCTTTAAAATAGGATATACCTAAACATATCGCTCCTTTATTGCAACATAGTCATATCTACAAAAACAAACGATCTTGGCGAAATGCGATTAAAGTTTTCAAAATGTACCGATTTAAAGATATATCTTGCTATAACTTCGCTTCAGTTTGAGATATAATACGAGAAGGTATGAAGGAAAACTTTGCTAAAGTTACTTAAAATTTTGAGATATGACTATAATGCAATGAAGGAGCGATATGTTTATTAGGTGATAAACACAAATTTTCAATTTCAATTTGTGTTGGTTTACATACCCGTGAAGTGCGGGGAAACCGAAATAAAATAACATTTTGGAAACTCTTGTAAGATACCACAACATACAACTTGAAAAACACATTGTCCTAAAGATAACAAATGGACCTATTGAAATGAAAAGGTTTGGAAGAAGCAGTCCGGTTGATGCTATTTTTGCATCAACCTTGACATACATTTGACTGAAAAAATTGCTTCTGATTGTGAATCCGAAGCATGCTACAACGGTGCACTTTTAACTATTTGTTCAACCTCGGTAAAAAATGAACGAAATTTTTCGGAAACATGATAGTTAGTAAATAAAATCAGGAATATACTTTTTGATGACTTACAAAGCGCTTTGAGTGTGTCAGAGAGTTATTTCCTAAGCCATAAAAAAATGTTATATATTTCTTTAAAGTATTTTATCTATTTCATTTACTTTCTTTGTAAACAAGTTCCCTTACTTTTTTTTTATAAAAGTTTTTTTTTATTAATTAATACCAAAATTTACTTTGTATTATTTATATGGAGCGGGTTCCCGGGATCCCGGGAAATTTAAAAAAATTTCCCGCTTTCCCGGGAATCGAAAAAGTCCGGGAAAAAAAACTCTATTTCAAATTGAAAATAATGTGAAATCAAAAAATTTTTCCATAGTCATACGTTTGAAAATAATTGGAAAAACAAAGCATTCTCAACGAAATTGAGAAATACCTATATTTTCGACTTGCTTTCAAACGTTATTTTCAAATATTTTTCCAATCAGTATTGTAATACATGTTTTACATATTGTCGTTACGAAGTTATCTTTCAAATTTTCAAAACTTCATCTTATTTGCTTATTGTGAGCTGTACTTTTCACACAAGGTTACATGAACAGATAACAATGGTCGGCAAAAAACAAAAAAAAAAAATTGGGAGCAAGAACTTTGTTATGTGACTTTAATTGATTGATTTAATCTATAACGTTTAGTGTTTATTTTAATTGGCGGGACTAATACTTCGCCCGAAATATGGCGGTTCTGCTAATACATTTCATCATAACTATATCTTGAGAACGATTTGTACGATTTCGGAGTTATTCAGCGATAAATTTAGTTTTTTTATGCAAAAAAGTTACTATTTTTTGTTTTTAAATATTCATAAAAAAATTATTGGGACAAAAATTATTAATTTTTATAATTTATCAGAAAGCAAACAAAATATGAAGTTCATTTAAAATTTAAAAAAAAGTTAAACTAATTTACGAATCCAAAAAAAAAAAAACTTTATGAAGACAACTTTCATCTTCCTTTGTGATTAACTGATTAATTTATACAAAAAAGTTTAAAATTTTATATGATTTTATCAAACGACTAAATAAGAGAATAAAAAAAACTAGAAAGGGCAGTTGGGGATGAAAACCTTTACATGTTTTTTTTTCAAAGTTAAGGAAAAGGTTAGTTATTAGTTAAATAATAAAGTAAAGAATAACAAAATTAAAGACGACTTTTACTTTGTTAAACTTTTTGGAATTCAAATACAGATGAATAAAGGTTCTTAGAGAAGTTAAAAGAATAATAAAATTTAATTTTTTTTTTAAATAAAAGTCTACTAAAGGTTTGATTATCCAGCAAAGATTTAACTGTTTTACGGTTGTTAAGTCAGAGAAAGTATTTTATAGCGGACGTGTATCAGCGTGGCACAAAGAGAATACATATACTGTAGCCTAAACACGAATGCTATGAAATGGAGAATATGCCTGTCACAAAAATAATAATAATAAAAATTTATTATTTAAAATAAAAGTTTTTATCCGGCAGAGATAAACCCGTTTTACGGTCATTTAGTTTGGCAACTCTCTTTGAATTCCTACTTAGTTCGGTCTGAGTTACTTATTTTTTTATAAAATAGACTAAAACTAGACTGCTGCTAACAAATTAAAAAAATTAATTTAAAAATTTGATGATCACTTCGGGAATGTTAAAACGCGCTAAGTCCATTTTAAGGTCGATGTTATCGTTTATCCAAGTTACTTATTTGGTTAACCATAGTTTAATGGATCGATTACGGATGGCAACGCAACTCAAGTTGTGTTGAATTTCTTATACGAATTTAAAGCTCATAACTAGGGAAACCGTTAGTATCAAGCCTGTTTTGAAAATCACGTGATTTAAAATCAGGTGCTTCTAAAATTAGTGAGATAGAGAGAGAGTTTTTCAAAAATGCGATAAAAATAACGTACAAAACTTATATAGACTGATCTCGTTTGTCAGTCTTGCCAACTAGCAATACTTTTTGTGCAAGGACTAAAGGTATTTCTGATAATCTTTGCTCACAAGAATCAATTCATATGACCGAATAAAGGCTTCAATTTTAATAAGACTAAATTTTGGTGAAAGTTGCAAAATGTTTCAAACATTTTTGCTTTCAACTAAACTAATAGAGTTATTAAATTCTTCAAATAACAATACAAAAAAATATATGTGTGGCATATTGACAAAACATCTTAAGTCAAATTTAAAAAAATGTTGTTAATCATACGAATTTTCATTCAAAAGACCTTTTTGTTAACGTTTTTAAAATTTTGTATTTTTAACGAAATTTTTCTTTAATTTTAGTTAAATTCATTCTTTGGTAAAAATGATTTTTCCACCGAGTTTTTTCTAAAAACTTTTTTGCTTTCTTATCTTGACTTAAAATGTTTTGTGAAAATGCCACAGATATATGTGTGGCTAAACAAAAAGTTATCAGCCCTCTTTGGGAAATCTCATTTAAGTAAAATCAAAATCGAACAAACTTTAAAAACGATCCAGTGTTCAAAGTTCTTTAAATAATTTTGTTTTATATACTTCATACTATGAGCACAGCTTCTCTTCAGTAGAACTTATCTTAAAATAAAAAAAGACGGTAATTTAAACAAAAATTTTGCTAGAAATCTCCATTTATTTCAATTTTATTCGATCCATAACATGGCTGTTTATGTATTTTTTTATTTAATTTATGGCGTTTTCTTTTCTGAGTAAAATTCTGCTTTTTAAATTTTTTTTTTTTTATTGCAAAATAAAATCTGAAGTACAATTTTTATTTCTTATGTTAGTTAAATGCTTTTTCAAATTGTCCAGTTATTTTATAACATGAGAAAACCTCTAACATGTTGAGTCTATACTTAACACTAACTTTATATTACTGTTAATGTTAACCATTTCATGTCTGTTGCAGACTGTGTTATATGGAAATAATTAGTATTGTGGTTATCTTATTGAACTGTTTATGATTTTAATCCAAATTTTGAAATTTCAATCAGGCTAAAGTTTATTTAATTACATTTTCAATAAATTATGTTTATGAAAAAAGGAATTTTACAACAACAATTTTTACTGAAATGGGAATCGAACCCAGGCTTACACGGACAGGTTGCCCTCTTTTATGTTGCAGAATTCCTTTCTTTATAAAAATAATTTAATGAAAATTTAATTCAATGAAATTTAGCCTGAAAGCCTCTAAAATGCAATTAAAAAAAACAACAAAAACAAAATTAAAAAAATTTGTGATACATTAACAATAACAACCTGTGATATTAAATTACTTTTTTATTTTTATTTTTCAATTAATTTTAAACAACTTCGTGTTTTATGTTGTAAAACTTGTGTGTTTTTTATTATAAAATGTAAATTTAACAAAGATTACATATTTAATAAACTGAAAATCCCAGATGAAGTTGGAAAAGACCAACGAAACGTAGGATGAAAATATAAATAAATAATCTTTTATTTAAATACAAATGACCTTGAAAGCCTGTTTAGATAAAATCTAAGAAAATAATAATAAATTCAAGAAAAAGGTCGATTAATAAGTAATATTAAAAAAACATTTGATTCCTAACGAAATGTGGGATCTTTTTCGCACTTTGCTTAAGCAAATGACAATTTCATAGAACTTAACAAAAAGTTTCCCAAAGTTCAATATGGTTTGATACGGAGATATTCGTACAGTTTGTAACGAACCAAACCACGAAAGGCCCTAACTATTAAGAGGACTTGCTACCTATTGTTACCGGCCGTGCTCGTCGAAATGAGGGTTGTTCTTTCCCCTTTCTAGTTAGACTATGGTTCGAACATTCAATTAAAATTTAGGTAGCTGTTAATAATAAAGTCTTCTAACCAACCAAAAAAAACAATACTAACTCAAAAACAAATCACCTTATTGTATCTATGAAGTATCGGCTTAGTTCAAGAGAATAACCCCCGTCAATTTCATTACCCTCCCAAGCCATGCTATCTTTGCTTTAAATATATTCCTAGATAGCCCTAAATTTGACTCACCTACAATTGATCTTAACTTTTCATAGAATAGAATAGAGAATTTAGAACTTCATAACGAAATATTGAAATTTTTTATTCATCTCATCATAAAAATATAAAACTATTCTTTTAATAATAATAATATTTTAAAAATTATGATATGTGTTATTATTAATAAAATTTTAACATAAAAAAAAACTACAAAGTGTTGGATTATTATTAAAATTTAAATAGATTCAAAATTGTAAAATTATTACCAATAGCAATTAATGGTTTGAAATTATTTATATACATAAGTTAAAACATTAGTATTTTTCCAACAAGTGTGATAGTATAAAATTTATAGGTTTAAAATTGTTTGAGTGAAAATTTATATTAAGTTAAAGTAAAAATTTCAATGAACTCACCATTTTTATTTAAATCTTAAGAAGACTCCAGGCCTGTCGTCCGCGATGATTTGATGTTAAAATGCTGATAAATTTTCACTCAATTAAGGATTACTTCTTAGAAATTAATTAACAGGAAACACAAATGAGGGTAAATCAGTCCATGTCGATTTTACATACAAATCAATAAGATATAAACCCATAAAAATATCGAACTCTATAGTCCCATATGCTAACCATGCTAAGTATCTTGGAATGACGCTTGATTCGCAATTAAAATGGAAAGAACATATAAAAATAAAGGAGACCGAATTGAATATAAAATTCAACAAACTTAAATGGATTATTGGAAGAAACTCTCCAGTTTCAATTCAAAACAAACTACTTATCCACAATCAAATGCTTAAACCAGTATGGACCTACGGAGTTCAAATATGGGGCTGCGCCGCTGAAAACCAAATTAATGTTATTCAACGATTCCAAAATAAAGTACTTAAGAATATTGTTAATGCACCCTACTATATTAGAATTAATGATCTACACAGGGATCTTGGAGTAATGAAAATCTCAGAAGTAATACAGAAATTAGCAGCTAATCACGCATTTAGACTTCAGAGCCATGTTAATCCAGAAGCAGCCATATTATGTAATGATGAAATCTACTCAAGGAGACTGAAGAGAACAAAGCCACAAGATCTGGTGGCTGTTATTGCATGAATTTTATTAAACAGAAAAATATTACTTGTTAGTCTAAGACTAGGTGTAATGAAATGAAATGTATATATGTATATAATTTCTGCAAATAAAAAAAAAAAAAAAAAAAAAAAAACACAAAAAAATGAAGTTGATATATCAACAGGAAACAATAGTCAAATAAACAAAATAAAGATAAATATAGTAAATTAACGCATTTAAATAAATAAATTAAAAACAAACCAATGGATACATATTTTACATATCTTCGTTTAATATTGTAGGTTTATGTCTAGAAACGACTATGGTTATACGGTCATTTCAAAGACCAAAATTCCAGAAAAATGCAGTTTGATTGACATATCGGTATTGGCCCGTTAGGCCATGACCATAAAAAAACATATACTATAATAAATTTCTGTCCTTTCAAAGTTATTTAAGTGATCGATTCGATTGGGTGCGTTTGGTTGGGTGAGATTACCTTTATTATTTTTCCCAAAAAAATAGACTTCCTATTAAGGAATATCGTACAATACGTCTTGACTTTCCTTATGCAAATTTCACTAAAGGCAGAATTCCCTTTATCCTCTTCTTGAGTTTCCTTTTTCTCACTACACACTGAAAGAGTTATGAATATGTAAATATCCCTTAAATACAAATTACAAATTCTTACCCTCAAATTGAATTAATGCTTGATTTGTTGCAACAATAATCAATTAAACTTATTGCAATCGGTAATATTAATTTGCAAATGAAAAAAACCATTGTCTTTAAATAAAATCTGGTTTCTCTTTTTTTTTTATAAAAAACACACCATTCAAATTAAATATTTTTTTAGTAATGGAAAAAAAAATATCTAAAATTTTCAAATTTGTTATAAAAATTCCAAAACAATTTGATTAAAAAAAAAAAAAAATTAAACATAGTTAAAATTAATAAAGTAGAAACAAAATTACAAATATCGAAATTCACCCAACAGCCTCACAAGTTGCTTAAGCCAGCTTATGCATATTATAACCCCTTAAGGGTTCTCATAAAATTGGCTAAAAGTCGGACAACCTTCGCCAAAATTTATGAAAATTCATTTACATAAACTTGCTAACTAACACCTGTAACTTCAAAAATTCTTAACTGATTTTAATGAAATGTACATTGTGCACTTCTGCACTTCGAAATATTTGTGAAATTCTTAGATATCATAGTCACTTCTGTCCAAAAAGTCCAAAAATCTCTCTGTTTAAAACAGTATAGGGCTTGCAAAAGAGGACCTAAAGCGATGAAATTTGCTGAAGATAATTTTAATACAACGGGCTTGCTTGGTATGAAAGAACATCTGTGAAATCAGGTGATTAGTTTACTGTGGCTGTATTAAAATGTCTTCCCAAAGTCGGAATTTTTAAACATCTACAGTCACATAGGATGTGTAAGGATGACAAAATATCTCACTTGTATGCAAAATGTTCATTCAGAACAAGTCAAAACGAGCAAAGTCAAATGCCTTAAGTATTTTCATAACGGTAAGTAAAACCTCCAAATCGAAACAAAACTGTTTTTGGTAAACAAAAAGCATTAAAATATATTTCTGTGGCATTTTGACAAACATCTTAAGTCAACTTTAAAAACATGAAAAAATATTGTTAATTATAAAAATGCCACAGATTTTAAAACATAGTTTTTAACTGCCATATTCATAAAAAATAAAATAAGTTGGAAATGTGTTTTAAGGCCACATTTCCATTAAAATTTTTCTCAAAATACATTTTAAATCCATTTTAATTTTTTATGAATACGGCAGTTAATGTTTCTACCTAAATTATGCAAGCCTTAATTTATATAATTAATTAAAATGCTTAAGGGATAAGAAAAATTTAGTTTTTACAGTTGAAAACTTGTTTTTATAAAGAAAGATAGTTTTATATATAAACCTTGGATATGTAGCAAATACGTTAATCACTCCTTAAATCTGCCAACATATGTATGCCCCAAACAACTTAAGTTTTAGAAGTGATAATGACCTCAACAAATAAAAAAATTCAAAATAGAGAAGTTTTTTATAAAACCTTATATGTATGCACTTGTAAGCAAACCAATACAATGCACATTCTTCTGACATAAAACACTTTTTGCCTCTTTTTCTAACTCTATAAAAAAATAAATTCAACAAACGAAAAGGGAGTAAAACCAAGCAGCAGCACTGTCCTTGGTGTATACAGTTTTGGTAGTAGAAGTACTTATGTTTAAAATTTCACGTTATTTAGTTCATCTAAATATGGACGTACAAAACTAAATAGCAAAAAAAAAAAAAAACTACTGTTTTTACTGAGGAGTTTCAACCGAACTGATGACAAAACTTTTAATTACTATTTTGCCAAGTTAAGGCAGTTAACTCGTGCTCTGAAATCTAATTAGATTGCTTGACTTGAAATCTGAAAATACAAAAAAAAGAGACAAAATTAACTATAAAGTGGAACATTACAAGCCGAACGTTAAGAGAGGAAGTGCATGTATATATTGTAAATGTATTTGGGTTGCAACATAATGCTGCCTGCTGCTTGATATGTATATTTGCTACACTTCCTGTTAATAAACTGTGAAAACAGAAAATGCAACGGTGTTGTTTTGACTGGCTACAACGAAATAGTCTTTTTTGTTAGATGGTGCTGGTTTCCTAACTTCGGCTCTATTCCACGCTGTGTTTATTTTTAGCAAATACATTTTGTATGCAAATTCGCATCATTTGCTAAAGTCTCTTTTCTAATGCATACTTTCGCTTTTTTCTTTCTGTTTTAATGTTTTTTCGCTATAAAAATTATGATGTTTGTCATTGTTATCAGTGCTTTATTCGGACCATTTATGCAAATAATGTTTATTTTTAATTTTTCAAAAATATTGTAAATAGTTAAAATGCCTGTTACATGAAACATTTTTTAGCAGTGACCTGAATTGTATAAATAATGACTTTTGTCAACAAATTTGTATAACAGAGGTGGACAACACTTAAACTATGATATATACGAGCGCAAATAAAATTATGTTTTTGCAATTTGAGTTTGAAACACAGAGAACAGAGGCAGAACCTTTTTAGCTAAAAGCTTAACTGCCAATAAATAAGGAAAGTACCCGAACATCTCTTACTTATCTCTTATGCACTGCACACAAAAGTATACTAAAACGGCACTTTAGAGGGTTAAAATGTTCAACGAATATTTTCTGTATCAAATTTTACTAGGGGTCTTCTAAGACTAAAAGTTCGTGCAATGTATGTACAACGGATTTTCGAAATTTCGGGCATTGAAATTTTTGAATTTCTTGAAAAGGCGTTTGGTACAAGTAAATATACTAAATGTACTTCTGAGCTAAAATCCTATTTCAGATGTCTTCAGTAGAATTGTATGAAGATTCTTTGCATAGAATATTTTTAAACCTCTAACACTCATTTTAGAGCATGTATGCAAACGGATTTTCGGAATTCCGGGCCGTGACATTTTTGAATTTTTCGAAAAACCGTTTTACATATATTGCACGATTTTTTGGTTATAAAAGACACCTATTGAAATTTGATGCAAAAAATATTCGTCGAACATGTTAACCCTCTAAAGTGCCGTTTTAGTATACTTTTGTGTGGAAGTCAAAAAAAAAAGAACAAAAATGACCCATTAAAATGAGAGTTAAAGGGTTAATATAATATTTTAGCTCAGAAGTACATTTAATATAAATTTTAATATTTTTTTTTTTTTTTTTTTGACTTATACCAAACGCCTTTTCAAAAAATTCTAAAATTTAGGGGCCGATATTTCAGGAACCCAAGCTAACTTTTCAAAACCCTTTGGCAGGTTTGCTCTACCAATAGTCTAGTTTTATTTCGCGTTACAAGTATTGAGTTTTTTTTTTTTTTGTTGCACAGTGTAATAAGACGGCTATGGGCACAAAGACTCTATACTAAAAAGAATTTTGTATGGGGGCTTAGTGGAATTATGGAATTTTTCTATTCATTTTTAAAAGGGAGGTACCTCTGATAATAAGATCCTACGTACCAAACTGTAGCAAATTATATCCAAAATTGTAATATATATACATATTGCACAAAACTTACATGGACAACCAGCAATCCGGACGGACACACATGGTAAGATTTATTTAAAAAGTGATTTTAAGTTGATCGGCTTAGAATCAATATTTTAAGGTGCTACAAACATCAGCACAAATGCATAAATATAAAAAACTTTGCAACTTTGCCAAACCTTGTAGATACAATGTTTAAACTGTTCTTTAAACAACAGCTAGTTTTTTTTCTGCCCTGGTTTTATTGTAATACTAACCACGAAATTTAAGCAAAGTGCTGTTGATTTACATATTTATACAGGTCTTAATAACATTTGCTGCCCACCACTGGAGTAAATTTCAAATTAGTTTTGTAGCACAGAATTAAATGGCAACTGTTTCATGTTGATTTTATAATTTCCAACACTCAAAATACTTTCAATCATTGTTTTGCGTGTATGATATCACTTATCATTTTGTAAATATAAATCCAAAGTTCTATTAATTTTAGTATGTCAGAAGAAATTCTTCTTTATGTACGATATCCCTAATTTGAACACAATTGCTAAATATAAAAAAATAATTGCTTACATAGTTTTTACTACTCTAACACAGGGTGTTTTTTTAAGCTCGGTAGAACTTGAAATTGTAAGAAATTACACAAACTATTAACATTTTAAAATGGTTTTGGGCATATGGGCACCGTGACTGTTTCTTTACACAGTTCATTCTGAACCTCCAACTTTCAGCAAATAAGGTCCATCGTGTAAATTACACAACGGTGCTATGTAGTTTGTTCTCAGTCCATTTGCTGCAATTTTGCCTATTAACAATGGGTTTGTTTGCTAAAAATTAGCCTCATAAAATTCAAGAAGTCGTCTTTAAGTTACGCAAATCGTTGACTGCTGTTTAAATTAAATTTAGATTATATTTTTGCGTTGTTCACGCGTGAATCTATTCACGATGATTTGTCAAAGTATACTAATCACAAGTATCAAAATGTGAGCTTAGTATGATAGTGCGTTTGGCAGCTATCTACCCCGTTCTTTAGTTCTATCAGACTTAAAAAACACCCTTTATAAGGATATTACATTTACCATTATAAAATTATTGTAATTACAAAAAATTAACAATTTTCTACAGTTTTGTATTAATAACATAAAGACATGAATCCTACCCAAATATTTACTTTTACACACACAATCTAGCCTGGTCATATACTCCAATGGACAACTCATTAGAATCCATTTGATAGAGGTGATATACATGTTGATTTTGATTAATAATAGTAATTATTATTTATTTTTTAATTGATACAGATTGTTTATTATCACTCTAACATTTATACTACAATCATAAATACGTGTTGTTGTACCAGTGAGACCTGAAAAGCACACGCAAAGAAAAAACATGGTTGATGCAATCACAATCGCAAACTATCATTAATGTTTGTGGTTACGATTGTGTCAAACATGTCTTAAGTAACAATATATGTTCAGACATAATGTTTTTAACTTATTATTGTCTCAAACATGTTTCTATATTTCCCAAAACCATGCAAAATGTATTTTTTAACATGTTATATGGTTCTCACAATAACAACAATAACAAATTTATTCTCAAGAATTTATTTTTTATTAAAAATACAAATGTTTGTACATATACTTTGTTTTATATAAACAATAAAGCATATGTTAAAAAATAAAATAAAATACCTACATACATTAATTAGCCGTTTTCTCATTACGCGTTTATCTTTATTCCCAACAAAAAACTGCACATTAAAGAAATTTGTTTTGTCTATTCTGTCGCAAAGCTAACCAGCACTCATCTGCCAATTGTTTATTTTCCCGATATTTGCCGTACAGATAAATTCAATCAGCTGACTCCCAACTTTTTTCAATGTTGTAGGTGTTTTTGGCTGCAAGAAAGACAACGTTTATACATATATGTATGTATTTTTAGAATTATATATAAATAAATTACCTGTTTCAATAAACGTATAAGTTTTGCAAGGCAGCATGGCCTTTTTCTCCCTCAAAAAAGTTTTAATTATTTTGTAATAATTTAAGTTTTCCGATTAACTGATGTTCGCAGACTAAATGACGTGAAGAAAATTTCATTTTCTTTATAAATACACATCGTTTTTTTACAATCAATCAGTGCTCAATAGAGAATGTGTTTTAAAACAAACAAAAACTATGGTACTAAACATACCTTTTGTGTGCAACTTATATTACGGTTGTAATTGTATAGTTAAAAAAATATATATTATAGTAGCAAACATTTCACATAATCAAACGTTCAGCTATATCATAGTAACTTTTTAGGTGTAAAACACCATATAATATTATTATAGTGAATTTAAAAATGTTAAGGACAAAAAATATTTTTTCAAGTTATATTTATTAGGACTATAATAAACTTATTAGGGTAAACATATTAGGCAAATATGAATAAAAATGTTTGTAGTGATCACTTAGTAATCATATTTTTTCTCTGCGTGCAGATGTTGCTGACTTGACCATTCTTGATTGGTGTTCATTAAACTCCAAGTCGTTTTGGTTCGTAGAACTGATTGAAGTGTGGACGTAATTTTTTAAAAGTTAAATTATCTACACAAATTAAAAAAAAAAATATTAGAATTTCGTGAAAATATACATGAAAAACAAATTACATTTTCAAAACGGCGTCAATGGGAAAACTTCTATCAAAAATTGCTCTTAAAACTTAAAGCATAAAACTTTCCGAGGGTAGGCCCATAGTTATAGGCCGATTTAATTAGTTAATATATTATTGATTCCATATAGAGCTCACTTCTGAAATATCTTAGCTGTCGGTGGTGGGTAGCAAAGCTTCTGTGCAGCTCTGAATATAACACTCTTACATGTTTTTTTTTTATATAATTTATATTGAATAAGTTTTAACTTTGTTTTCCGTAGGGAAATTGTTTTTCAATGTGGGTGTTGCCTAGCACGGTTTTAGATTATTTGCCATTTTTCATAAGATTCAAGAGAAAAAAGGATCAGCTTTTTTTATGCATTAGGTACTAACTTATAGTGTGGACGGTGTTATAAACTTTTGATGGTTGGCCAATTTTTTAAAAGCTTAGAAAACATAAAAAAAATCTCTAATTCTATAATTTTTTTTTTTATAAGTGTCATCCCATTTCAGAATCTACGTTTCTACAGAAAAAAACATTTTGTGTGTTTCAATATTAACAATATTAACAATAATTTAAAATCTTTCGTGTATCTAACAAGAAAAGTTTTTCCCACCACCGTTTAAGTTCTTTCTCTAGAATAAGGTTGGAACAAAACAATGCTCAACAAAAATAGAAAAATAAGGAACTAATTGGATTTAACTAGAAAAAGTTAAAGTAATCTGTAGTATGTAAATTAATTTTAATTTAGATAAAACTATGCAAATTCATAGAGGAGGCTTAAATAGGAGGCGGTATCAGTTTTTAAGAGGCAGAATATTTAAGATCTTTTAAACTTGTTTACTTTATTAGTTTCAATTTAATGACATCTTGTTTATATTTTCTATGAATTGTTTTTTTTTTCAATTAAATTTTCCTTTGTTTCCAGACAAAATAAAAATTTAAGGTCGATATTTGTAAATCGATTTTGGCCTTTATACTATAAAATTTAATAAACTGAATTATATAGAAAAATTTTATAAAAAGTTCCCACCCTAATATTTATTTCATACATGTTATATAAGTTAACCTTTTTAGGTAAAATTTTTTTCATATTATTGTTTTTTTTTTTTTTTTTTTTTTTTTTTTTTATTTTTTTTTGTAAAGCATCAATCAAAATTGTGGAAAAGGTAAAACAAATTCACTCACACACATGTAACAAGATAAAATCTTGTTATAATTTATTCCTAAAAATCCTTAAACAAAACATGGCTTAATAGCAAACAAAATGTGGGGGGGGGGGGTAATCTAAAACAATACAAAATCCTTTATAAGAATTATATCTATAGTCCTTTTGATCCCTAAAACACAGAAGAAGAGGGATTATCTGAAAAATATTAGGAAGTTTTACAATGAACAGTGGTGACTTTAGGAATTGGTAAAAATTAAATGATAAAAACCCAATAAGTCTTTTTGATTTTTACAAAACAAGAACGTTTGTTGTTCTACATTCTCTGTTAAGAGATGACTGATAAATTTATATCAAGAATATATAAATTGTTTAAGATTCTTATGCATATTGAACTTTATTTCTTTAAGTTCTTTATCTTAGTATTTACAACTATATTTCCTTTATTCGATTCGAAGCTTAATTTGAATTGTAACAAAATGTAATTTCCTTACAAGCAACACGCCGTTTGCTTTAATTTTTTTTTTTAAATTTCCGTTTCTCGTCAACAGATCTCCTTCATTTTTCAAAAGTTGTCACTGTATCATTGCGATCATACATCATGTTTACAACATTAAACAGCATAATCATCAGAAGAAAAAAATTTGTTTCGTTTATATTTGTCTCCTTACCAGCCAGCCAACATCTTGAAATAGTAAATTTAATTTAGCGTTTATTTAATTTCTATATCCTACCCAACCTCTAAGAAGCTCATCACTCTTGGTTAAAAATCGTTTATCATATTTTGATGAAAAATCTTAAAAAAACTCATAGATTGCAGGAATATTACATGAAATTTATAATGTAGTATATATAATTTTTTATTTAATATGAATGTATGTATGTGCCTGTGTATATAAATTTAATACAGAATATGTATGTTCACATGTTTTTACTTACACACAAGGTTGAGGTTTTTAAAAACATTCATCTTTACAGCTGTAAGAAGGAAGAAAGTCATTAACACAATTTTTAGCAAACAAAAAAAAAGTACAGATGAAAAGTGAAAATATAAGAAAAATAGCATTTATTCGTTCGAAAGAAGTGTTACAGAAGTATGCTGTGCTTGATCTGTATGGCGTTCATATGGTTTATTTCTTTGTTAGGTTTTGAAACATTTTTGGGGTGACCAATTTGGGAGAAAAATTAATTTAGTTAGCTATAATTTTAAATCAAATTTGCGTCAAAATGAATGCGTCTAAATGCTCGATGTACAAAATGGCAATGTGAGAAATTCTATAGCAAAACGTTTAAATGTAACCTACTTAAATGTTTGTTTCCAATAATTTTGTTATAATTTCCCATCAAATATAATGGTTTATGGTTTATGAATGGATTATGATCTAATGAAATATTTCCATTGGTATTAAATTATCAACTTCGCGTAAGTAGTGAAAAGTCAGCGAAAAAAAATAAGATACCCTTAACTTTATACAAATACAAATCGCACCGGTTCCTCTACAGGGGGTTTACTTAAAATTTATAAATTTTTAGTAAAGACATAAAACTGATTTTTATATATTCTCTTATATTTGTGAGGAGCTGAGTTCCAAAACTCGCTACTTTCACAAATCTCAAAAAAACGTTTAATATTATGAATAATATAAATTTTTAGCTGATACCTTTTTGCTGTTTTATTGGACTGGCATAAAGTCGATTTTTTCAGAAAGTAAAACTATTTTCCTTTGAAAAATATACACTCTAAAAAAAATCAATCCATCCGTACTGAAATCAATCTGAAGCAGTATTAAAAGTACGGTGAGTACGGATTTTCTTGAATCAAGTACAGAACGAATGAATCAAGTACGGATTTTCAATCGCAAAATACTTAACTTATCCATAATTAATCCCGAATTTGTACTTAAAATCAGTTGACAAAAAAAACGAAAATTTGTGTACAACTTTTCGTTTTGTATTGTATTGATTCGGTAGACGTACTTTGTTTTACATTAATGAAGGAATGATCACACAAAAAAGTTTAGCAGCGCTTCACTCGTTTATGTTACTTGGCAGTTTGCACAACTACAACACGTTTAGGCAGTGTTTGTATGGTGTGCATGTTTTATTTGTGTTCAACTTTTTTGTTAGCTTTTGGTTTTTACATATGTATTTTGCTTGGAAAAAAATTTTATGTACGAAAATCACGAACAGAGAAACATTTTTTTAAGGTATTGACAACACAAACACTATAAAAATAAAAATTGGTGTATTCAACATTTCTACCGTACAGAACACTAAAGAACAGTATATAATGTTTATTTTCGAACACTGAATTTATTTAAGGTTTTAAAACGGGTAGATATGGCCACTGCATGTCGTTTTCTTGCAAAGTGTGAAAATCTGTTAATTTTAAGTTGACTTCCTTTGGATGCTCCAGTGCGATATGTAGGGACTTCAAAATTCAGGTTTTTAGTTTAAAATGAACTTTAGTCAATTATGAGGCCACCGAACCAAAACATAAATGTATAAAAATTTAACGGAATATGTGCTGACATTTATTCTACTACTAATCAAATTTCCTAGATTAGGAATGCTAAAACTATAGTCCACTATGGACCACAAAATGCCACTAGATAACAAAATTATACTTACGTCGTGGAGAGTCCTACATGGAATTTGACCAATAACGTTTAAAGTGATCATTATTTTGTAAAACTACGAGTATTCGCATGCAAAGGTTTCCCTTGAGTACAGTTTAGAGATATCAAAAAGAATTTTAGCAAAATATTTGTTAGATATACAATTTTTTTACTTCAGATATTTTCTACAAGCTGGTCACTTTATTTCCTACAAATTTTTTTTTTCACATTTACATGCATAAGTATTGCAAATAGCTCTTTGGGGAAATGTGGTTGAACTCCTTAAAGTTTTCGTATATATTTGTTTCCTTTATTACATTTTTATATGTGCATAAAGATTTTTTTTGTGCTTCATCTTAATTTCATGCATACCAACACGCACGATTTAAATGTGCGAAAAAGCGATTTATCATTTACACAATTACGCATTCTGTTAGTAACGTTGTTAACACCAACCAACACACACACACTTATACATATATTCACATAAATACGTTTATCCCATCCAAACGATTTACAAATACTACTGCAAACTGCTCAACTCACATTATGATAGAAATAATAATGACGCCTGTGATAATATTGTAAAAAAAAAGATGAAAACATTGTATCAAATGTAGATACTCTCTCTTGAACACAAAAAACACAGACTCACACAAACTCACACCCAACCACTTCAGAATCCTGCTTATAAAACAAAACTGTTTAAAAATAATCGCTCATATTTTAGATACGAGTACCTTTAAAACATTAAATATAATTCAAACTAAAAGATTAGCCGACAAACTCACACAATTTAGAACATCATTAGATTTGTTTTTGTACAAAGGATTTTGTAGCTGTTCAAAAAAGTTATCCTTTTTTCTCAGGCCTGCTGCCGTTAATATCTAATTTATATCCATTAAAAGCATTTACATGTAACGTATTGTACAAGTATGTTAATAATATTTCTATAAATCTTAAGTTTTTAATGTTTTTACGGCCATGATGAACAAACAATCTGTTTCAGAATTTCTGTTTTTTTTTTTTTTTTTTTTTTTTTTGAATTTTGCTCCTTTTAAATACTTGAAAAAACACGTTTTGGTATGGAAATTTTTAGCAATTTATGAAAAAATAAATTTATTGATGTATTTTAAGCTGTAAATATTTTTTTTAAATCATAAATATTATTGTAATAAAAAATACTTTTTTGTTTAGGATTAAAAGTATTTTTGTAAGCAGACTTGAAAGTGAGAGGTCAGGAATTCATTTAAAGTATTTGACAGTAAAGATGACTTATTAAAAAAAAAGGTATTAAGTGTTAAAATAAGTTTCAAGCTGAAAGAAAACTAAATGAATTATAGGTGTACAAGCGGATAGAAAGGACTTAATAGGGAATTATAATCACAATAACAACAAGTAAAGTGCAATAATCGGCTACGCCAAATCTTATAAACACTATTAAAAAATCAAATAAGACTTTAAGTTTGCAAGAACACTACTTGTACTGGGGCCATATGAAACAATTGAACGATTTGGTTAATTTTCATATTTTGCACTCCTTATAAAGGGGTTATTAAGGGCACAGAAATTTTCCACAAATACAACACAACAAATTCAATGGCATGATCAACATTTTGGCTTTATTGTCTTAAAACTATTTTTGGCATATGGCTTTCGCGACTTTGCTTATCAACGCCATCCTATTGATTCAATTTTGCACCACTTTTTCGGCATACCCGGACTAATTTTTTTAACCCTGGATGGTAACTGTTTGTCGAATCGACGCTCAGTACTTTGTTCGATATACAAAATTCAGGTGAAACAATGTTGTTCCAGTGTTTAAAAAAATTACTGTACTGTATTCGTATCTAAATAAATTACATGTAGGAAGAATCTTTTTTTAAGTTAAATGCGTTTCGCCGCTGCTAGTGGTCGCTAAACTTGTCTTAATTTTTAATAAAACTTTACAAGATGTTAAACTTAATTCATGTATTAGTTAAAATCGTTGTCGGATCGATATTCGAATCCTTTGTCGCATTCATGTCTACAGCGTAGTCATGAATCGATCCATAGTAACGTATGCGGAATGAAATATGGACTGATTTTCAACCATCAGGTGAACTTATCTTGCTACGTAAGCAACAGCTGATAACTAACCTTGTGTCAAAATGGTATACCGTTCTAGTGGTTCTGGGGAATCTTTACTCAATTCTATAAATTTCGCTTAAAATTATGAAATTTAAAACTTTTTTAAGTTATTACATTTCAAAACACACAATTTAAAATTGAAAACAAAATAAAATATTTGCTTGAATTTTTGACAAAACGTTAAAATAGTATACAGTGTTGTAAAACGTTTTCAAAATGAGACCACCTTGTATGAATTCGCCTTGATCAGTGCCAAAAAATAAAACATAATGTAATATAAAAATAAATTATGGAAAATGTAACGGCAATTTCCCTATAACTATTTGGCTAGAGATAAGATCAATAAATTCATAATTAGTAGAAAAAAAATTATAAAACGAATTAGAAGGTCGTAAGTTGATTTGTAAATTTTGTGAAAATAATCCTCATAAAAGAAAATTTGAAATTTTTCGTCACTGTTCTGAAAGCCAAATTGAAAAATCTTTTGTTTATTAGACAGTAAAAGCTTTTGAAAGTAAAAAACCGTTAATAGAAAATGACTATCCGGTAAAAATTTTTAATACAATGAAACCAAGCTCGAGCTATGTTGAAGGTAGAAATTGCCAGATATACTTCAAAATCTTACCATGCGTTGGTAAATAAATGAAGAGTTAAAAATTAGAAATACGTAGCACATATGAGAGTATTCAAATATGCAAAAGAAACCCGTTCTAGCAGTCTCAGAAAAAAGTCAGTTATCCTCAAACATCTAATACGAGCTTTGTTACCAAATTTTTTTGCTGCACACTGAAAGAATTTTCTTCAGAATACCAATGAATACTTTCAAAAAAGTAAAAAAATTTTTTTTTATTTTATTTTTAATGTTTTTTTTTAACCAAAGTTGTTCTTATTTAACTTTTTTTTTTTAACCAGAGTAGAGTGTCGCTGCCGGGAATCGATCCCGCAACCTCGGCGCTGATAGACTTCTTTTATTTTTTTTTTTTTGAATATTTTTTAATTTTTTTTTTATAATCAAAGTTGTTCTGTTCTTATTCAACTTTTTTTTTAACCAGAGTCGCAAGGCGGGAATCGATCCCGCTACCTCGGCGCTGATAGACTTTTTTTTTTATTTTTTTTTTAAATTTTGAATTTTTTTTTTTTTTATAATCAAAGTTGTTCTTATTCAACCTTTTTTTTTAACCAGAGTCGCTGGCGGGAATCGATCCCGCAGCAACCTCGGCGCTGATAGACTAGCTCACTACCAGCTAGCCTACTGGGGCAGTGTAGTTTTTGAATAAAAAAACTATGTTTTTTGCCATTACTCAATTAAGAGCGTAAATATGAGATTAAATTATGTTATGTCATAACAACAATAACAACGTTGATCTTTTTTTGCTAACGCATAATAAAAATAGACCACATAAAGAGAGAACAAGCTTTTTCGTATACATCATTTGGTTGACAACAGTTTAAAATAACAGTGTGTTTTTTTAAAGGAGAACATTTATTTGTTCATTACTTAGTACATACTATATGTATTTAGGTATGTACACATTAAAGAAAACTAAAAACATACGTATTTATGGATTGAAAGTTTTTGTTTCATTACTTTAATGACATTTTTCATTGTCATAATGAAAATTTAAATTTATGAAGGAATGCTTTTTCGAAATATTTTTATACCTTTAATTGTTGAGACTATAGAGTTATTTGAATGTTAAAAATAATTTTTTTTTTTTTCAAAAATTTAAATATGTTGCTTTATAAAAAATTTTTGATTTCATAAATTTAATGGCAAATAACATTAGATGTATGAAATAATTAAATCTTACATTTTTTAATTAACAATGAAATATATTTTTAAGGAAACTGTAATTTTGTATTAATTTATGAATATAGTTATGTTTGTATATTGTTTTTTATGTTCCCAATTAAAATTTTTTGTTTAACTTGGGCAAACATTAGTTTTCATATATCCAATGAAAATTTTTAACGTATTTACGAAATCCAATGAATCGATTTTAACGAAAATACTTCATTATAACTACGAAATTCCATTTGGACAATGAAAATGTTTATTTAACCAGTGAAATTTTTTTATGAAAACGATTCATTAAATATATGAAGCATTTTTCTTTCAGTGTAGGTATCATGGATGATGGGAGCTTCTTCACAGCGGAAGCTCATGAATGGACATCAATTCCAAATTTTTAGGCGAATTTAAAAAGAAATTTCTATAAAAAGGGATAGGAACCAAGAAACCTAGAATGTTTTATCACTCAAATTAAATGGATGTTATAGAAAATGCGCACAAAGGTGATTCAAGAAGCTATTCGTAGGGTGCCTCAAAATATGAAAAAAACACATCCACATTGATATTTTTTTATAAAATAAGTTTAAGCTGTGTATTTTAACAATTGCATATGAACTTTGATTTTTTAATACCTGATATAATTTTTTTATAACTGCTAATGTGTCAGTCCATATTTTATTCCGCATACGTTATTGCGTCTCAGCTGCTCAGATGGATGATTATGCACACCGTTAATTTGACGAAGTGCTCTACAAGTTTAGCAAACATAGAGCGAAATAAATTTCCACGATTTTTAAGCGTTGTTCTGGTGTTTGTTATTTGCATGGTGATTTGCCAAAGTTGTATACGTCTAAAAAATACTCTTGATTTAAAAAATATCTGATAAAAAATTTGGTCCTCCTGGCTTATATGTATGGCATTGGTGCAGTTGTGCCAACACCATTATTTTGGCAAGAAAAAGCAGACAGTTGTTTGTAACTTGGTAATTTGTGAATCTATTATCTTAGTTTTAACTACTTGTATTCTACAAAGCTTATTTAAGATGAAAATGAAAAAATAAAATTCATAAGAAGATGTTGAAACTAAAAGTTATGGGTAAAAATGAAAGGCATTACGTGGTTTTTTGGTCATATCTCATTTGAGGACCGATCTGGCTGAATTTCAATAGCAACATTTCCCGGAGTATATGTGATACAAATATCTTAAGCTTTCAGAAAACCCATTTCACATACATACGAATAGAGAAACTGACGGATGGACAGATGGAAAACGTTAAATCCAGTCCGCTTCATACTTTCTAGTGTCTCGGATCAATAGTGTGATATCCAAGCGGAATGAGAAACTTATGTATGTTATAATAACAAACGAACTTAAACATATCTGGGGTTTTCACGAATAATCGCGTAAGTTATAAAACCAAACTTTTCAGGAGAGCAAAAACAATTATTTTTTTCAATTGCGGCTTCTGTAGATGCTTTTTTAAACTTTTTTCTTTACTAACAGTGACTTTCTACGTATTATACATAGTTTTCATGAAAAAATCCTCACAGGATCACAATCTGTAAAAGGATTAAAAATGCATATGTTTGATTGACTCATTAAGTGTGTGCAATATAACATCATATCTCCACATAAGTTCTTTTTTGTGAAAATAAATGTTATCATTTTAATCACACATGACGACTTACGTTGTTATTTTTAGCACAGAAGTTGGCGACATATTCAGAGTTTTTGATACTTATAGCACAACGTATGGACTTAAAATTACAAACAACCGCTCATCTGCTGTTGTTGCAACTAAAGAAGTCAACAATAAACGCACACGTACATATAAGTTGTTATTAATAGAAAAATTTACAAAAAATACTTTCATATTTTTTGCACGAATAACAACATAACATCACATATGCTTTTTATTTGGAAACATATTCAGCAATTTTACAATTTTTGGCGATGTATGTCGACATAAATCGTTATAATAGCAAAATATTTTATTAAAAAGTTAACTTAAGGTGTTTTTAGCAGAAAAAAATTAATAATACTACATTATATTCTAAAAAGCTTAATACTTATAAAAACCTAATGCAAAATGTAGCACTTTGACATCATTATCTCAATTTCGGTAAAAACCGACTTACGCGATTATTCGTGAAAACCACAGATATATCGTTAGCTTAAAATGCCAAAATGCGTAACTAACAAAAAATTAAAAATCGTGTTTTTATTGATTCTTTTGAATATCAATAAACTACATGGCTTGACAAAGTTTTACACTTCTATGATCAAAAATTACGCTTCATTAACAAAAAACAAAGGGACGTAACTAAAAGTGTTGTTATTTGATTTATGCAAAACTATGTAATTACAAATTTAGTTTCTAATAAAATATAATGAAATGGCTTTCTTTGAATTTGATTAATTCCATTGACGACTTATCAATGCTTGTATTTATGAAATGTTTATAATTTAAATTTTACAAAGTTTTTTGCTTCTGCTGTAAAACTATATATATGTTTGTCACGGTTTTTGGCATTTTAGCTAACGATATTCCCGTTCCACCTGTAGTGAAAGGTATAAAAAAGAGAAAATTGATTTTTTTTGTTGACATCTTTAATGAACATCGCTATAAATATTTAAGCAGTTTCTTGTTTTAAAAATTCTGATATGCTGTATTTATTAATTATTAATTTTTGTTTTCGATTACAGCTTGGAACATTGGTACCAATTGCCACACCTGCCCCACCGACAACAATTGCACCACCAGTACGTGTTGATATACAGTCATCGAATTTATTAAATAATTTACCACCATTACTCAATACTCCTACGGTAAGTGTGTGTTTCGAATAAATCTATTTTTCTTTTTATTTTTTTTTATCAGATATTTTTTTTTTTATTTTGTTTTTATTCCTTTATTTAAATTCAAATATATGAATGTTGAATTTATCTCACAGAAAAATAAGCTAACGTAGCGCAATAGAATACAAAGAAAAAATTAAAAGACAAATCAAAACAAAAAGTTTTAATTGAGAAAATTTAAATAAATAGTTTAATAATTAAAAAACTTAAGTTTACCTTTAAAATTTTATTCCATATTTAATTTTTTATTTAAATATTATATTTAAGCTTAAAAACTTTTGACTTGGTTTTATCTTGATTTTCTTTTAATTTTTCTCAGTGCATTCATGTGTTATAGTAAAGCGTAATTTTCTTTGTAATTTTTTTTTTTTTTATTATTATCTTATTTTTATTTGCTTTATATTTATTTTTAGTTATTTAATTGTTGTGTTTATTAAAATATAATCTATATTTTGTATACAAACAAAAATATAATCTATATTTTGTGTACAAACAAAATAACTAAAGATCAACATACAGACACTTAATCAATAGTTACTTTCACATACGCAAATTCATAAAAACTTATCTAAAAATATTCCATTTACATGTGTTTATAAACAGTCAAGGGCAGAGTAATAGCACAACACTTTTAGATCCAAAAATAATACTTTGCCAGAACAGAACTTAATCTTTAAAAGATTTGGTTATTGCCTCAATAATTGACAGAAATATGGGGGCGATTCAATATATCAATGACTTTTACTCAACTAAAAGGGCAGCACCAATAGACTCGTGTTAAAATTTTAATAGGATGCGTTTTTTAGTTTATGTTAGACAGTTATCGATAGCAGACTACCTTGTAATTTGAGGAGAAAATGGAAAAAAATGCGGAACATATGAAGTTGGAAATAAATATACATTCTTAAAACATCGATTTTGTGTTTCTTGATTTGCAGATTCCTTATATGCACCTCTATTACGATCTTTTAAATTGGACCGAAAAAAATTAATTACAACTTCATAAAGATCGTACAATTTAATTGCAAATTTGCTCAGTAGACCTCTTTAAAATTCGAGTTCAAGGCCTGGGGGCGCTACTCTCTATTGGAAAATGGTTCGCATCTTGTTTATTTTTTTTGGCGTTTTGCAAATTATCACTATTTATTTCATTTAAATTGTCAAACTTAAAAAAATTTTTTTTTTTTGACATTTCATTACTGTCAAACTAAGCCATCTTAAACTTTTATTGCTTCATTTGAAAAAAAAATTTCCGAAAGTGATATAGAGTACCAAATTGGCATTTTGCTTTATCGAAATTGAGTTCGCATCGCTAAAGAGAGTAGGCTACCAGATTTAGTATGAATAATATTGCAACAAATTCCCATCAACAAATTTATCAAACTTTTATAAATAGTTGGGACTGATTTTTAAAAATTATTTTTACTTCTTCTTACTGAAACATGGACAGTTTTAAAAAGTGTTGAGCAAAATTTTGTGGAATTTTTGCGACCGATCCGAAAGATAAAAGGAACTTGGTCGTTGTTTTCGTTCGTCGTTTCCGTTTTTTACTTTGAACATGGAATGAAAGAAAACTTAAATAACGTTAAAACATCAATGAACAACAATTTGTTATTGTTTGCTTTCATTTGGTGACGTAACAACTAAAGAAGAATCAATATGTTTTTTTTTTTAAATATTTGTAAAAAATAATATCTTTTCCGAATGAACCGCAAATGTTTTAAGACGTTTGTAAATCTACCCGTCTTCATGCCGTTGCTGGTGGTGAACGGGTGATATATTGATAAAACATATTGCTTTGGATCTCATTTGTAATTGCTTCAACGAATACAACGAATGATCCCTACACAAAAAATCAACCTTGTTCTAAGGGTACAGAATTAACTGAACGAAACACATGTGATGATCCAACGGTTTGCAATTGCGTAACGTGGAACGATATATAAGGAACTATTGAAAAATTCCGCACCGTTCCCATTAGGGAATCGTTCAATGAAACTTGGCCGAAACGACACAACTCTATAGTTGAATCTTCGTAGGCAAAGTATATTCAGGCATGGCCGGTCATTTGATATTTTTTATACTAAAAAGATGATTTTTTGTAAGATATCGAGTTTTAAGACCCGAATTTGACTTGTTATATTTGTCAAGAAGACTGATTTTTTTTTTAATTTTCCAGTTTCGTGCGAATAGGCATAATTAAAAATTTGTAGCCGAAGGATGTAGAGGTTTATCTATCCTGTCTGTCATATTACACTATTTAGGCCCGTTTTCACGACTTAACGATAGCTAAATGTAGGAAGTTATCGAACAGATAATGAGTTTTTAATTATCACAAGTTCCCTTTAATCTAAAAGTGAAGGATAAGCTAAAGAGAGAAACGTTCTACCTTTAACTTTTGTCGTAAGGTTTAGATTTGAGATTGCCATATTATATTCACATATTTTTTTTATATGGCAACTCCAATTATACGTATATTTTGTAAATGTAAAAAAAGTGCGTAGTTGCCAGTTCGCATTTTTATTTTGGCAAAAATAGTCGGTATTTTCTTTAGTATTGCCACATTTTCAAAAACGTTAAGTTTATTTTATAGAGAAGTTGTGAAAACGAAAAATAGTTAAAGGTAACTTTATACCTCACTAGTGCTAAAGGTACCGTTAACTATTTCGAACTTTATAGGTAAGTCGTGAAAACGGGCCTTAAAGTCATATAAATTTCTCTAAAAGAAACCGTTTTGAAAATTTTGTCGCATAAATCAAGATACAATTTTTGACTAATAACTCTAACACTTACAACGATCCTTTTTTATACACTAGTTATGTGGATCATATGGTAAGATTTATTTCATGATCTAACATTGGACTTAATCTAAATTGGATTTAAAGTTGTGCTATTTTTCTAAACTTGAATACATATAGAGAACTCTACATTTATCCAATATATAGTAACAACTGTACGTATAATATATTTTTTTATTAGATTTATGACACATGCATACTTACATACATATATGAGTATATATACACATGCAATAATATACTCGCATATACATACATACATATATACAAACATGCATACATACAAATGTCTGAGTATGGGTAAAACACGCTTTAGAAAGATATTTTCAATTTAAAATAAATTTGCAAAAAAAAAGGAAAATATAAAATGGTAGATACATATTTAATAAAGGATTTAAGTTTCGATTTAATTACAAAAAAAAAAAAAAATTATTATAATAAAAATGTTTAGATGTTATCGCAAAAATAGCTTAAGCGTCATCATATTAAATTTTCGTTCTTTTTTAATAAATTAATTTATTGGCAACACTTGCATCATCTCCTAAAATGTAATGGTCCCACATGGTACCGTTACGATTTTATAGCAAAAACAATTTAAGCTTAAGCGCCAACTTTCATAGAAAATTTTTGTGAAATATAATAAAAAAAAACTTATCCTCTAAAATTTTGTTTTTGTCGCTTAAGCTTTTTTACGATAAGAGCTCGATATGCAAATATGTATGTATTAATTGTATTGTTAGGTTTTATTAGTTAAGTTTTGGGGTAACTTAACCCTTTCGCAGCAATGCCACTGATGAGGAATTATTGAACATCGAAATTAAGAAACCTTTTTCACAAGTTATCGAAGTGAAGACACCTTCGTTTTAGGAGCTATCCGTAGCTTCGAATGTTGGCCCCTGACTTAGATTCAACTGGTTTTTGTTGGTATTCCAACAAATGTGATATCAATTTTCATGTGCACCAGCACAATGACCTAATCTCAAGGTGGATCTCAACCACATGGTGTGTGGTTGAGATCACATATTAAATGCCCCCGTGTTTGCTCGGCTAACACACACATAGTTTGCAATTAAGTGTTAAGTCCGGTAAACCCCATACACTCAACCCTTGTTTAGGAGCTGGAGTTATACAACCTCCGCTGCTTAAGGAAAAGCCAGCCGATTCTGTTGAAAAGCAACAGCACAGATGAACCATCCTTAAAAAATGGAACCACTCCACTGACTCTAATTGCAATTTAGAAACATTCTACTCGCGCGACTTTGTGTTTGAACCACAGCCACCACGTGTACTTCTTCTTCTTATATCTCTTGGGAAAAAACTCATTGTCAATAAACATCATTCTGTTCAAAACACACTCCATGTGATAAGCCAACGTTCTACAACCACTCCACACACTCCGGTACAACACCAACGCACATCAAGTAGATCAGACTTTTTACCAACCTTTCAATTTCAAGACGATACCCAATAAAAAGTTGTGCTTCGAGCGAAGCAGGTTTGTAAGGGAGAAATGTCAGAGTTTCGTTTACCATCTCGCTTACGGAAGGCATGAATTTTATATAGTGAGCTCCCACTTTAAAGCAATACATTTTTGACACAAAAGCGCTTTATGCAACGCATATAAAAAGTTATGAGTGTAGCTATTAGATTCACCCACTAAATGTTTTTTACAGTTATATTTCAGTATTCTCCCTTACAAACCTGCTTCGTAGTAAGGGAATGCCGTAGCACTTGAAATTTAATTTTTTTTTATAAAACTTGTTAAGAGTTCGTTCACTTACTTTACTGCATCTCTGTATGTCTTATTGCGTAGCGCATAATTACGCGCTTTTTTTTAAATGTACCATTAGTGCTTAGCAAAATGATAAAATTTTTTATTGGGTACTGTCGTGATTGCGCTCGAACACTACCAACAGCATCACTGTTTCCATAACTTTGTACAAAGCAACAACTAATTTACAAAATATTTATGACTTTGTTTTTGCTTTCAATGTAATTCCTTGGCGTTTTACATACTTAGGGCCTTAATATTTTATATTTTGCTAAAAAAAAAAAATGCTAAAAATCTGCTAAATAAAAAGCAGTTTTTATATATATTTCATAAAAACTTTTATTTTTTAAAAAAATATGATAAAAAATTCTGTGCTAAAAAGCATTTAGCATATTTTAAAAAAAAATATGCAATTCCCAAACTTAATCTGCTAAATTTTGCAGAAAATATACTAAACTGGTAACACTGAACAGCATCGACTTTACTCTCTATATCTTTAAAAAAGAATTGTTAAACACTCTAAAAAGGTCCTTTTTGCCTTTTATTTTTAAGCCTTTATGTGTTTAAATTTATATCAAAGTCAACATGGAAACATAATGTGAGCAGTAAAAGAGCCGATTTGTATAAAACTAAAAAGAAATCAAACTATTTCTTTAGTTTATTCAATCCAAAACAAATACCTTTTCATTATTTATTTTACAGTCAATTTTTCCAGCCAAATAGGTTCTTAAGTAAATAGTTAAATAGAAGCCAAAATAGCATTTAAGTAAATAAACGAACCTTAAGAATTCTTTAATCTTATTAAAGTCTTTAAAAGTTAAAAGCTGGTATTTCAAATGACCTTGATATTCTGCATTTTATCTTAACAGTTTAAAAACTGTTAAATAGGCAAATGAGAACTTATCCAAAATATTTTCCAATATCAAAGAAAGAAAAGTCTACATCAATCGATGGGTTTTTAAGCCGAAGGATTTTTTTACCTTGTATATATATGCAAGGGCACTGTTTCTCAAAACTACAAGTTACAAATCTTCAAGAAAAATACGTAAAAAAATCAACAATTTTAAAATTGTTGTTTCTTGTTTCAAATATATTTTACTTGTAGATTTGTAACTTTTAATTTTGAGAAACAGGGCATAAATGTAGAGTGTTTCAAAAAAACCGAACCGCTTACTGCTTTTCTATATGTTCACTATAAACAATCGTTGTTAAAATAAAATAGTTTCAGAAAACGTAAAAATTTTTTTTTTTATTTCATGCAAAAAACCGGTTTTTTCTACTCTAGCTCGTTCTGATTACTCTCCTGCATACAAAACCAATTTTAAATAGAAAAAAAAACAAAGAATTTAAAAAATACATTTACAACGGAACGAATTTCTTATTTCCCGTGTCCCTAATTTTTTGTTTTCAACGTTTATTTACCTTTCCTTGTCCTACAACTTTGCTTTTTACTGAGTTTTCGTTATTGCCGCTGTTCCTTTTAAGTGAGTTAAGTGCTTGAAAGCACATCAACCAAAAAAAAAAATATTAATTTTTTTTTTTTCTATATAAAAATCCTTGCGATTTGTTTTTTTTTCGCAATTTAACATTTTATTTTAGTTTTTACTGGTTTTCTGATTTTCATTTCAAGAAATTATTTTAAGAGAGTTTAAAGATGTTTGTAAGACTACGATGGCTTTGTTACTGGAAGTTTTAATTTTGTATCCTTTTGTTTTTCTTTCAAGTGGTGAAAGCATTTCAAGCGGAAGTCGTTGTCGTTTGTCGTTTAGGCCCGTTTTCACAACTTACCGATAGCCAAACGTAGGATTTTATCGGCCGTATAAAAAGTGTTCCATTATTACAACTTAACTTTAACATAACAGGTAGGATAAACCTTAATTTACTTTATCGCTCGCTTTAGTTTAAAGTAAAGTTTTAATGATGGAGCACTCTAAAGTCGGTTAAAGTCTACTTAAAGCTATCGGTAAGTTGTGAAAATGAACCTTATTAGTGTGTTTTAATCTTTAGTAAAAAAATGGATATATTCAAAAAAAACTTTAAAAATGTACCTTTAAAAAATTTAATCTTTAAAAAAATGTAGATAATAAAAAAAATAGTATTTATATCTAATTCAAGTTGTTTCGATATCGTTAGCTAAAACGCAAAAGGCCCTGTCTAATAGTTTGGAAATTTTACAGGAGAAACAAAAAACTATTTAAGATAATAGATTAATAAATTGCCTTAACCTTTTCATAAATCGTGTATTTTTCTTCTATTTTTCATGCAAAACCTACCAATCGTTTTGACAATTCACAATGTTGCATATTATATAAACTGTTAGTTAGGTCGTTTAGCGTTTATCATATAATCTTTATTTTTTGTTAATAAACACTTATTTTGGTCGAAAGATTCTAAAATTGGACATTTGTTTTGATGCAATACATCAGAATGAACAAAAATGTAGATTACTTTCTAAGTTCGTCGTGCGGGAGTTTATGTGCTCTATCCGCCATTTTACAAATTTCGAGTTAATTATGCCACTTTAGGTTTTCGACCCCAAATTTTTCAAATATGTAATCCGTTTTCGGCTTTCTCATAAATTTTATCTCAGAAACAAGATGAGAAAGCCGAAAACGGATTACATATTTGAAAAATTTGGGGTCGAAAACCTAAAGTGGCATAACTAACTCGAAATGTGTAAAATGGCGGATAGAGCACATAAACTCCCGCACGACGAGTTGCTTTCACATTCAAAGGTGTTGCATTTGTTGAAAAACTGCCGATTTCCCTTGGTTCCTGAATGCTTTGATTACGCTTGTTATTCATTTTTCAATTTTTGTTTGTTTTTGAGATAATATATGTCAAGTGAAATGATACTCATACTTCTCGACAAGTTATTAATAATCTAATACAGGCGAATTCATTCAGGTGACCGCGGAGAGAGCTACTTATTCAGTGAAAATTATGCTGGTTTTCATGATGTTTTTTTTTACATAAAAAAGGGTCAGCTAGCATTACATACTTCCTTTTTAATGCGGTCAGCAGATTTAATTCCCCTTGAATCTAATGGAATATTTAATCAAGAGTATTTATTTTTATATCGAAACCTTAACATTTACAAGTTCACACAACAATTAAACAAATATTTTTCTGCGTAATCGTAAAGTATTATTTATACACACAAATATTTTAAACGTTCATAAAGAAATCACAAAAAATACTTACAATAAACAAACAATTTTTAACAATTTATGAGTTTTTATGCCCTCCACCACTAGTGGTGAACGATGATGTAATAAGTTTGACATTCCGTGTGAAAGTATGTTTATTAGGGCGGGTTGATTTCGATAGATGAAAAAAAAAAATGAAAAATTATATAGCAAAAACGTAATCTACATAAAATTCTAAGCAAATTCTCCGAAGAAACCATGGGTCTAAAATCATCAAAAAAAAAATTTTGGGTGAATATTTTTTTTTAATGTAAAGGCATATACATTTTCAAGTCGAAATGCACGGATTAGGATTTTATTATAGATACATGGTTTCTTCGAAGAATTTTGTTGGAATTTTATGTAGTTTACGTTTTTGCTATATGATTTAAAAAAAATCGACCCGCCCTAATGTTTGAGTAGTTCTTAGTCGATTAAGCAATGTTCGTCTGTCTGCCTGTCTGCCTGTTCAAATCACACCAATTTTTGTAAGAGTCAAAAGAAAAGCACATTATTGGTATCAAATTATTTCTAGTTTCATAAGACTAGAAGTCACACTGCCATTTTATATGGATGAAATAACACCACTAAATTTTCTGATAATTGATCGATTCATAATCTACTAAATGATATTGTATTGAAGTTTGGTCCAATTAATTTTTTTTTTACACTAGAAATCAAACTACCGAATTTTGTAATTTTGCCATTAGTCCAATATAAATAAAACACCTTGCTAAAAATCGCTTTAATATGCCTAAAATCGTAGAAAATTATAATACTGTGAGACCAGGTGTTATAAAGATTGATTTATTATTTACCCAAGGTCTCTTATAAAGCCCACTCTCGGTGGAGGGCATCAAAGAAACGGCACAGCCGAACACATTCTGCATTAAAACTATAATAATATTATATTCTTTGTGTTAACAATTAAATGAAAATTAATATTAATTTATATTCTAGAGCGCTGGTTAAATAAGCATTTAGTTTGTAAAAAAAAATTTTTTATTAAAAAAAATATTTTATTTTTTAACAATTTTATTTAAAAAAAAAACACCAAAACAGGAATTTCATACACCAGAAACAAACAAAAGAAAAACTACAAAACACTATTAGCCATACTTGCTGTAACTATTATAAGCAATTTGTAGCAATTTTTAAAATTCTGCTTTTTTTCTATTTTTTCCATTCTTCCGTTATTTCTGCCATTCAAATTCAATAGTTTACAACAGCTCCGGAATACGAAACGGTAAATATTTTTTTGAGCCCAGTTTATATTTTTATTGTTTAAAATTTGTATTCTTTGTTAAATAAAAGTTTTGCAAAGTATAAAAAAATATTAAATAAAATAAGAGAATAAACAAATAATAAATGTTCTGTGTATGTGAATGTGCATGTAAAACAAATACATTTTTGCAGTTTAAATATTTGTTTATAATTTTTCATCTATATTTTTTAATATTTATTTTACTATAAATAAAATGAGTTCTCAATGGTTTTTTTTTTATTTTATTTCTATTTAACATTTGCGATTGAGCGGAATATTGAAAAATGATTGCATAAAAATAAAAATTAAATGGTTTTTTTTTGTGTATTTCTGTGTGTGTTAAAATACTAACGAACTAGTAATAATTTAATTTTGAAAAATAATTTTAAACTTTTATGATTTATTATAAATATTTAAAATTTTTTTATTTATTTTGCCACTATTTAATTTAAAGCAAACAAATTAAAGTTAAAAAAATAAAAATATTGTAGGATTTTAATTTAATAATCAATTTGGTGAGACAAAGTTAAATGTAGGTAAATTATATTTTTGATTTAAAAAACTACTATTGCAAATAAAAGAAAAAAAAAAATAATATTACCAGTACCCATGTTACTTTGGTGAGAACTTCTCCCATTGAAAAGATGTAAAACAAAATACTTAATCGTCTCTCAAAAAGCGAGAAAATAGTGTGTCTGTAACTCACGTCTAAAAGAATCAAAAGAGATTACTTCGTTACATTATAAATGTCTTAATAAACAACTCGAAGCCAATGTGAAATCGCAGGCGTTGAGAACGCTAATCAGACAAATCGTTGACGGCGACCAAAATTTACTAAAGTCTTAACATTTTTATCGACGTTGGAGAAAATATAGCCGTCGGCTTTCCTATATCTGTGGTTTTCTTGGGTAACCGCGTATGTAACTTTTTTCGATTTTGAAATGTTGATGCCATATTGCTTAATTTTAAATGCTCTTTACATGGTTCTAAAAATTTTTTAAAACAGATAGACTCATTCCGATTTTTCAACTCAATTACAAAGTTCAATAGGTACAATACCTAGCCCATAATTTGGTCTAGAATGGTTTTTTCGGCTTTCCTAAAAAATTTTCTTTTAAGACATACGCGGTTGCCCATGAAAACCACAGATATAACGTAAGGTGCGACATTAATGTTTGTTGTTTTTAAAATAGCTTTCAAAACATTCGTATATTTTTCCAAAATGTTAGAAGCAAAATAAATAAACAATGAAAAAACCTGCCAACAACAATATACTTATTTCTTCCGTGTTGTTATTTATTACATTTTTAATTTATTTTTTAGTGTTGAAATTTTTTTTCATCCCCTTTTTATTCGTTTCTTTGACAGTTCAAAGCGGGAGCTTTCTCACAAAAATTTTACAGATACACTTTTTCTGGAATTGTTTATTTCGATTTATGGCATTTTTGTTTAATTTTTCACATTTCAATCGACAAGTTTGTAAAGGCAAAGTTTTTTAGGCTTTTTGTTAGGTAAAAAACCTTTGCAATTGATTTATGCATATCTTACTGATCTCCTCGATAATTCATAGCTTTAGTTAAAAAAGACTTTAGAAGTAGCATTTCTGTATTCTTATACAATAATTTACTTTAAAAAACATATTCATGCATTTAGACATATCGCTCATTTGCTGCAAGACCGGCGTAACTCAAAAAAATCCATTTCGAGATAAACGCATTTAAAGTTTACTTAGAAAAAAAGAAGACACATTTTCTTCAAACTGGGAAAGTATAAAAGATAAAACGCTGCATTTAATACACAATATATAGAAAAACAAAGCGAACAATTCTGCATCTCTAACTCCAAAATTTCATTTTTTGAGTAATGCCGGTCTTGCAGCGAATGAGCAATATTTTTACCAAAACTGGCTTTAATTTTTTACAAGAAGTACATTTTTTAAATCTTCCGGTCGGCGGTCATAGTCAATCTACTTAATAAACTTAGGTTGGCTCTACAAACACTTATTGATCTTGGTTTGTATAATAAATGATTTTCAAGTACTTCAGTCTTCGGTAATCCTCTGGCTTGCCACTAAGCTAATTTCAGTACTCTGGTAAACGTTTGTCTAGCGGGCCGCAGAAGACTTTATGTGGAAGAAATTTTCAATAGAAATGCTCTTTAAGTGTAACCTGTAACGTAATTCTGTAACTTTTTAACGACAAAAATTTGTCGTTAAGTAGTAAATGTTTAAAATTTTTACTTGAAATTTTCTACTTAACGACAAATTTTTGTCGTTAAAAAGTTACAGAATTACCCTCCTGAATTCAGCCCAAACTTTGTTTATAATGCCTAATTAATTTGTCGCTTATGCAACCCCCGCGACTATTGCTTTGATAATTTTTGAACGGGTACTAAAAGTTTTAAAAGAATTAAAAACAAAATGCAAAGAATCTTTTTAAAATCAACAAACGCCTAAATAAAAAAAAAAACGTTAAAAGAGGAAAAATATTCTGTTCTCTTCAGAAAAATTAAACTTAAACCGAATAAAGCATATAAAAATTAGAGTAAAATCTAATTAAATGAAAAACAATATCAAAGGAAGAAAATCTCTAAATCAAGAGACTGGAAAGAATGAGATACAAAGCAAAAAGTTTATATTAATTATTTGATTGCGCCATTTAATTAACGACCCAAAATATTTGTAATCATGATTCCATGTCAGAGTCAGATGCAAAGACCATTTATTTCTTAGACTGGATTTTTACTGTTGGTCGAAACGACGAAGCTTATTTATTCTTTATCACGTAACTTTTTATGTGTATGCAAATTGCTCTCTTTTTTCAACAACGCTAGCTGATGACGAAAACTTTTAAAAGTTAATTAATTTGAAAAAGTTGAACTCTTTTCGTATAGAATTTTGAGAGAGAAAAATAACATGTTTTATGCTTAATTTTTTTTTTAATAAAACTCTTAACTAAGAAATTTTTTTTTTTGATTTTTTACTTTGATAATTGTTCGGCTAGAATTTTTTTTTTAATTCGACGAAGAGCATTCTTATTGTTATAAATAGAAAAGCAACCTTTCAGGAATAGAAAATTTTAAAGTTATTTTTGGTTAATGAAGTAGTTTAAGATGAATCTCTTGACAGATTTTTACTTACATTCCTTCATGAAAAGTAGGGAAATTTTTAAAAAGTTGACTTCTTTAATTTGTTCACTTGGTGCTAAAAAGGATTTCCATCTCCAAAGGATTTTTCTTTCAAATTTTCATAGTAGTGTTTTATAGTGAGACTGACTTAATGAAACTAACTGCAAACATAGATTTTATTACGCGGTTTAACTTTCTTATTAAGTAAATTTTTTAACAAATTAACAATTTGTAAACCTATTTTTAAAACGGTTTTCAAAGAACCCAAAAATGTATCTATCAGCTTAATTTGTCACTAATAAATTCAATTAAACCCTATTACTATTAATTAATGGTATTATTAACAAACAATAAATTACAAAAGACTTAATAACGAAACTCGTGAGCCGTAACGTATGATTAATTATAATTTGATTTTCAAAGTGTGTATTGCACATACGCACTGCGGTTCCATAAAAGGATAAACAAATGTACATATTTGTTTGGTTGACGTTAGAAAACTTAGTAACATGTATAATGTTTAATTAACAGGAACTGAAATCTTTATTGTTTTATATAAATAATGTATCTGTTGCTTTAGTTTGACATTTCGATACAAGAAAAGCCAGAAAAGTTTTGAAATTTCTTACGGTTACGTGTTAATTTCTTTGAAATCCCATCTGTTATTCCTGTATACTTACTAAAAAAAACTTATCTATCGCTTATTATACCCAAATCACAATAGTGGAGATGGTATTATGCGTTTGTGCTGATGTTTGTAACAAAATATTGGTCCTAGACCCCCTTTTAGTAAACCGATCGACTCAGAAAAACATTCTTATTTGATCTAACGATGTCTGTTCATCCGTCAGTCCAACTGGATGGCTGGTTGTCAGTACATTTAGACTTGTGTGTAAAGTAAAGGCCACGATGTTAGAGATAAATCAATGAAATTTGGAACATAAACTCGTATTGTCACGAGGTCCATAATTATGAACCATTATGGCCATATTCTCAATTTAACGACAAACTGCCTGTTACTTAATGCCGACATTAATTTATTAGACCGATAAACTGCCCGATGACGATTTTCTTAATATACCGACAAAAATATTGTTTTCAGTTGGCAACACCTTCCAAAATACATGTAAAAATTAGTAGTCAGCTGATAGAATTTATCTTTGCGGAAAATATACGACAAATAAATGATGAGCAGGTGAGTGCTGGTTAGTTTTGCGACAGAATAGACTCAGATTCACTTTCTGAGTCAATCTAACGATGTCCGTTTGGCTGGCTGTCTGCCCATATTAACCTTTTGCACAAAATACAGGTCGTAATTTTCGAGATATTTATTGAAAATGGGGCGAATCTGTTCATAATTTTACATGGCCCCCATACTAGCTCCTTTCCGGAATAGAATTTTTGCGCCCCTCAAGGATCATATTCAGCAGTGTGCTGGAAATCGAAAACGTAAAACGCAAGAAATTGGAAGTTGTTTTTAATACACTTTTAATTTAATTTTTGCTATACAACTCTGTATTTAATTTTTGTAATTTTTGTTATACAATTCTGTTTATTAGAGAAAAATTTTTATAATATTTGTCATAAAATTCTTTTGTTACAGAAATCTTATTACAAAACGACTTTTAAAATTCTTGCGTTTTACGTTTTTTAGATCAAATTTGGTCCAAACATATGTTATTACAATCTAAATCTTCTTATAAAATTTTTTTGTAATTGGTCTGTATTTAAGTCCATAACTTCCATATAAATGTTATTGCCGACAATTACTTTTAAGACAGCTACTCTGTCGTAGCAAAATCTTGTGCTGGTAGTTTCAAAATAAACCACAGGTCCCATATATACGGCCTTCCTAAAACCACTTTAAGATGCACATATCTCATACAGATGAAGACATCTAAACAATATTGGGTACTGAGGAATACTGCGGTGTAGGGTATCATATGGTAGAGCTTGACCGACTATACTTTCTGACTTGTTTTTTTATGTATGGGGGATTTCATGTCAAGTGACCCAATTTTTAAATCGATTTTCCCCAATTTGTCCCAAGTAGCTCCGATAGCTACTTGATCAATCTTTCGAAAAAAAATTTGTTTGTTTTTTTAAAAAATTTTTAAACATTTTTTTTAAAAATATTTCCAATTAGGCTTAAGTTCAATAAATTTAATTTTCATTAAATTATTTTTATGAAGAAAGGAATTTTACAACATGAAAATTAATTAAAATTCTTATTGATAATCTTTCATTCTTGACCGTGGCCGGGGCTCGAACCCAGGCCGGCAGGTTACCATGACATGTTTCGATCGCAACCACTCGATCTCCTCAGATGGATTTGCCGTTTTACACTCGCAGCCATCGACGGCTGCTGACGTCAATAGTCAAACATCAATCCTTAAACCAAATTGTATTTTAACCTTTGGTAGATCGAAGTTTGCTTTTTTGAATGATTATCCATTTTAATTGATTTTACATGTTTTTTCTTTACTTTTTAGGATGCGAGTGGCTTATGTATAAAAAAAAATAATTTCACCCTCAAAGACGAGGGTTTTTAAATTTTTAGCATATGCAGCACTATTTTTTCCTAAAAGACCACAACTACCTTAAAAAAAAGACATAAGCTTTCTTTTGAGCAAAAAAAAAAAAAAAAACATTCCGGATAAAAAAAAATAGAAAAAAGTTTTAAATTTAAAAAATAATTTTTTAAAAAAACAAACAAATTTTTTTTCGAAAGATTGATTAAATAGCTATCGAAGCTACTTGGGACAAATTGGGGAAAATCGGTTTAAAAATTGGGTCACTTGACATGAAATCTCCCAAATATATAAAAAAAAAATTTTCGAAAGATTGATTAAATAGCTTTCGAAGCAACTTGGGACAAATTTTGCTAACACCAATAGGTAAACGTTCTTGTTGAAAACTTGTGTCTAAACTACTATCCAATAGGACTAATCTTGGTGCAAATGTCATCCAAATTGGAAGACATCGTTTTAAAAATTGGGTCACTTTACATGAAATCCCCCATATTTATTTTTTATAATAAATAATTTTTGACACTTTTTTTGGTGTGATTTTTTTCTTCTATGAAATATTATATTGTAAATTCATTTCATATATTAAATTGTTGTTTTTGTTTTTGCTAAGTTGTCACATTCATACAAGCAGGTGTCAATATTCCCAGTTGATAACAAATATGTAGCAATCACGTTTATGTTATGTTTGTATGTGTGTTTGTTTTGCAAATTCATATTATTCATGTTGTACGTTAGCACTTACAATTTGTTGAACATAATTTAACTTGTTAAAATGGTGATAAATAAAAAAAAAAAAAAATAATCAAACTTTTTTCATCAAATTGGATTTAGATGAAAAAGAAAAATTATTGGAAATAGTATTGCTTGCATTAAAGTTTATAAATCAAAAATTTTATGTTTTATTTAACTACAACGACAGCATTTAGCAAATTAAATTTAAAAAAAAATCAATTAAAACTTAGTTCACTTTAAATAAAATCAAAATATTGCAAATAAAATGTACATAATTTTTAGATACACAGTACAACGCATAAAATGTGCACTCAAATTTTACCACAGTTTCTGAAAGTACTTATCAAGGCTTGCAAAAACGCGTTTGGGTTTTTCTGGCTTAGCTCGGGTTTAGATTTCACAACATAATAAATAAAGTTCCCAATTCAATCACATGCATCTTCTTGTTTGGTGCAAAGTCTATTTTCAAGCCAAGTAAAAAGTTTTTATATACTATCGAATGTTATTGCAACTATTAAAGCCGTGAGAATTATTTTTCCAATTCACAAGCACTGTCATATGGCTTATCGTTTAAAAAAATACGATTTTTGTTTTCGCACTTGTGAATAGACAAATTTGTTGTATCGCTACTTTGTCGTATTGCTTAATGTCCTAAATAGAAAAATATCAATTCAATTTACGTTCAGTAAACTATTTAAGAAGATTAACAAAATTCTTTTTACCAAATAATAAAAAATATGGAAAATAAAGCTAAATAAGACTAATTTTTTGATTTTAGTTAAAGTTTTTTACTTTACTCTTGGTTATTATCAATTTTTCTTCCTCTTTAATATAATTTCCATTCGCTTTGGTTGATACCATGATATTAAGCCAGGTATGGGAGTTTTGATTTAATATGAAATGGTAATAAATATTAATTGATAAGCAATTTTAATTAAAATAGCTAACATAATAAATTGAAATGAATTAAACATATTTTTAACATATAGAATAATTAAATGGTGCTTATTATCATATTCAAAAAAGATGTTTGCAAGTTCACCGAACAAATCGAACATTTCCAGGCCTGGCATACATACAAAATGTTTAAAACACATAAAAAATAATCGTATAAGAATTCTTTTGTATGAAAATTTCCAACAAAAAATATACAATATTGTATAACTATACGACTATACAACAAAAACGACGATATTATGAGCTTGTGAATTGGACAACTAAGTTTTGTTTGATAAAAAAAATGCTCAAAATAATATTTCAGTCAAATTATAGATGATGCTATAAAATCAAAATCCCAGCTAAAAGAACTATCAGAAATCCAAATAAACTGTTTATGAATATATGTATATATAATCCTTTAAATTCCTATAAGGATTATATAGGGCCTCAATAACTGATCTCCATCGAGTTCTTTCTGATGCTGCTCTTTTGGCTTTCTTCTACATATGTTAACCCAGCAGTTTGTTGTTCGACTTGAACTTGGCGTTTCCATGTATTTTTAGGTCGTCCCCTTCTTCTTTATCCCTTGGAATGTAATTGGCTGGCTTACGTAGGGTATGACCCAAACATCTATATTTGCGTATTTTCAATTGGAGGTTGTTGTGCTCTAAATCATAACTTAGAATTGTACATAGTCAAAATAAAAACTAAAAATTTGTTTTTTGTATATGGGCATTTCCGCCAAATGGTCCACCGTGACCGAAAATTTAAAAGTTATTAAAATCTGATTATTTTACGATATTGTTATGGAGAAATATTTAGATTTTACTAATTTTATAAGTTTACCCATAAATTTGTTCACTTAGATGAACAATCAGACTGCAAAGTTGTGCAAACGTAATTTCTTATTTGTGAGTATGTTTTATTTAATATTATCTTCATTAAAAGAGGTGATATTTGATGAAAATTATTCCAAAAAAAATTTCTTACATGGTCTGTAATCTAAGGAAGAGTTCGAAGAGAAATATGTTATTCGAATTAACGGTAAATTTTTATTTTGTATTAATCATTATTCAGTTAAATTATTGTGGAAAAAATTTCACGTTCGAATTGTCACGTATCGAACCAGATTTTGGCTTAAACAAAAAATAGTACAGACGATTTTGGAACCAAACCAAAGACATTTTAATGTTACATTGCTATGTAAAATTCTGAAAGTAGTTTGACTAAAAAATTGTGCCAGGTTTCGCTGAATTACAACTTTTTATACATGGCCACAAAAACTACTTCTATTTTTTTCACGTTCGAACCGCTACTTCTTTTGCCATTATCTTTGACCTAGAATCGCGCCCCCCATAAACTTTAGCATAGATAATAGTGCTTTCTTAGTGCTGTAATTTAAGGGTTAAAAGAACGTAAAAATATTTGTTGTTTAAAATGTTGTTGCATTTTTGATGCGTACGACTGTCACGTTCAACACTTTGGAATTACCCATATCAAGGTTCGTTAAATTCCAAGTTTCCGAGCGATAAAGCAGTACTGACTTTACATTGCTATTGAAAACTTTAATGTTTGTAGATACTGCAATGTAAGCTGCCCTTCAGAACCAATTCAAGTTTCCAAACTCTTGCTTAGCCTAAGTCAGTTTGCTTTGAATATCTTCGCTACAGCCACCGAAAGTAGCAACAATGCTGCCCAAAAAGGTTGTGACATCTTCAAGCTGTTTGCCAACAATGAAAAGCGATAGCTGTTCGTTACATTTAAACGCATTGATTTAGTTTTCGAGGTATTAAAAATCAGTCCCGCATTCATCGCTTAAGCTGTGATGCTATTTATTATTTGTTGCACCGTCTTGTTAACTGTACATGTACATTTGATGTCCTTGAAAATGTTGCACTGTGATATTTTTGGCGAAACAAAATTTTAAAAAAAGTAGAGCTGAGGCTGAAAACATATTTAACGTTTACAAATTTTGATTTTAATTAGGGATGCCAACCGGGACTGTTCTTAAAAGTTCCGTAAGTTGGATTTTTTACTTTTTTCACCTATTTATAAAAGTTTAATACAATAGTGGATAAAATTCACTCATTCGTTTCAATAGTGAATTCATTAAAATCTCTGTACTCTTGACATAATCAAAGACTCAAAGTAATCTTCAACGCTAAACGGACATTGGCAACATCCCTAGAATTGTTTTGAACCTTCAAGTATTATCCAATATTAAACATTTTTAAAGAAGAAAAGTTGTTGGATTAAATTTGTAAAATAAAAAAGAAAAAGTTTTTATTTAGGTAAATATTAATCCAGCTCTTTATTTCTCATATTTGTAAATATTTAAAAAAGTTTTAATTTTCGGAACTTTGGAAATTCAAAATTTCAAAGGATTTTTATTCTATAAATTTTGGGAATCGAACTTTGGCCTATCCAAAAAAATTTTGGAGTTTCGGGAAAGGAGTTTCCCGCTTGGCATTCCTTGGTAATACAATTGTACTAAGCATCTAAAAATAAGAACTTTTTTACGTTCATGTTTTAAAAAAAAATTACTTAATTGGAGAAAAAAAATTATAACTTCAGAGACAAATTGATAATGTCCTTTTAACCAATATTTTTTTTTCCAATATTTATGTTTCGAATTTTCATATATTAAATATAAACTAACAATTAATCAAGTCTTATTCTATTCCTTTTTTATATGTCCTGCAAGTTTCAAACAAAAAGACTGAGTGACAGCTTTTTTCAATTTTCTCTGCCGTTTAATAAACCAAGTGTCCGCCATTAAGAATCAAAAGAGAAACTAACCATATTTTAGTTCTAACTTAGAGATAAATGATGTTTTTTAGAGAGCCAAAACGCATTTTTTATTTTTAATAATTTAATCTAAAGTATAAAAACCTGTAAATATTTTTCTGTACGATAAAATTATCCTATTTTTTGTACTGTGTTTAAAAATTAACGTTCTAAAGAAATTAACTTTAAGTAAATCTCTACCGTTATAAGACATTGTTATATAGCAGTAAAAAAATACAGGTTGTTTTTTTAAAAAAATTTGAAAATCGTCAATATTTACTTTAAATTTAAAAAAAACTGAGTGCGCCGTTTTTCCGTTTTTTTAAGAATATATGCTCCGGTGCCCTTACTATTGATGTAAAGAAAAAAATTTACCACATTTTGCGTTAAAGTGTAATTTTTTGTGCTTTTTCCGGAATACAAAATTGTAGTCGTTTTTATATTTTTGTGTGAAATATTTTAATTATAAACAATTTAAATTGTTTGTATCATTGAAAAATCCTTGCTAGAATTTATACAAAATTAAGGACATCAATTTTAATATTATATTTAGATAGATTTGGTAATTTTCAACATTCAACATAAAAAGTGAATTAAATTTTGAATTAAAAAAAGGATATATGAGAGGTACATGAATCCTTTGACAGAATCAAAACTTGTAATTTTGTTTATTGTTATCATATTTACCACCATGCAAAATATTATTAGTCTGGGTCAACTCCTTCTATTTTTGCACAATTTTGTTCTACATCAAAGTATTGTGGGGCGGCTGTGATTATTCGCAGTTTATTTTGGCGCTTTTGCATTCGATATAAGAGGCCGCGGCAGTGCCACACAACAATACGGTAGTTCATTGACCTGGTACCAACATACATAAAAATTTCCTGGCAAAAGATTTCCAAGCCCATAGATACGAAGTTTTTTTTTAATTTATATTTTTACTTTGAAGTCAAAAACACTAAAAATTTCACCATTTAGTTTAAAATTTAATAGTGCTATTTATTTTAACGTCAGTGTAAAAGACTTACATGTTTACATATCACGTTTCAATGACACATGCAGAAAAATAAAGACAGGAAAAAAAAGAAAAAAGAAACAAACGCGTACAATAAATGTTAGAATATGACAAACCTAACAAAATGTAAGTTTTTTTAGTTTTGTAATATAGATTGGAACTGAGCGCGTGAGAGGTGTTTACATCACGATCAGGCACATTCACGAAGGAAGGAAATTTAATCAAGCGCGCTCCAAAACGAAAAATTTTAAGTTCTTACAATCCCGCACGCCTACAAAAAATTTTTTTAAGACCAATCCTTAACTAGTAATTTATAAGGCGAAATATTTTATTGAAAAAGTATTATTTTAGTATAACTATTAAAAAAAATAGAACTGGAATCACACTCAACTTTTTGAATGATTTACGTATGAATTATGCGTGACATGTTAAATTCATGTCACGCGTACAGCTCTAATTAAGATACAAGCATGATAAAACTAAAATAAAAATTTTGAAAAAATTAAATATTCTCAAATTGATGTATAAAATAGGTTTAAGTTAATAAAAAAACAAAAGAATTTTCAAATAAATTTCAATATTTTTGGAACATTCTTTAAACATGTTCTGAATTGTAATATTAAGTTGTTAAAACAAGTCTTGCCCAAAATTGCTATGGCAAGTTGCTTAACGTGCTGATAGAATTTGTTCAAAGCCTTAAGACTTGGACGCTGTTACAATTTGTTGAAAATGTTGAGCAACAATTTTAATTTCATTAGGAATGTGTTACACTGTGTGACAAAAAGGAATGAAGTAGAAGTTCCTGGGTTGAGCTCTTAAACTTGTTATTAATAATGTTTGCTTGACTGTTTTCTTTTTAATTTAACGTCATCATTATGCCTTTAAAGTGACCAGAAATATTCTAAAATCGTTTCTATTTTGTTTTTTTTTTTACAAAATGTTCGTCTTGTTCCGGTTCAAAACTAGTGTTTGAAAACCCCTAAAGTAAAAGAATGAGAAAAATCCCGGAAAAATATATTTGGTGAACAAATCTATATATTAATCGGCAAAGGCACAACAGTTAAGAACACTTTCCTCCTCTGTATGTCAACCGATTTGAACAAATGGTGTCTATCCATTTGAAAGATATTTACTTACAGAAGTGCACAATATGTATTTTATTAAAATCTCTACAATATTTTCGGTGAATAAGCGTTTAAATTTGCTACTAACAAATATGTATGTAAATACAAAATTTGTTTTTTTCCATTTTCAAATAATAAAAAAATAAGATGCTCGATTATTCGATATTTTTAAGGAACCGGTTTGCGAATAATTCGAGTGAATGAAAACCTATATGATGAAAAATGTTGGAACTCTTTGTTTTTCATCTGGTACTTTTTGAATTTTTGTTAATATTCGACCTATGATAAAATTATACATTAAACTGGGTTAATAAGAACATGTAAGGGGAGCTTTTTGGTACTTTTCAACATCTGGTACTTTTATTAGTTTTTGTTAATATTAGAGATAGAAAAATAAAATCAAACACGCATTGTCCTGAGTGGATGACAATCTATAAAGGAGAACTTACAAAATTAAATTAACTCACGTGGAAGATATAATCAGCCACAGAGTACAATTCCGTTCGGAAACGGAATTCATTCCGTATTTTGATGCTTCAGAAAATGACAAAAAAATTTTTCGGAATGAAACCATTTTTGTTTTCATGAACGGAGCGGGAGTTTTCTGTATATAAAAAGCCAAAAACCTATCAAAATACACTTTCTGTCAAAAAAAAAATATATGATTCCTTCGATTCCGAACGGAATTGTACTCTGTGACATGGCTGAATATTTATAAACCCTCACCAAATCGATCCACTTATATGGAAAAAATAAATGCTCGAAACATGTAAATTCATATATACTTAGATGTACTATGTTTTCTACAAATGTACATAAACATTTATGGTCGACTTTTGACCATTAGGCGAACACTAGTACACATAAATGTATATCTGAAAGTACTTTAAAGCAGATCTATAATGTTCGAAAGGGTTGAAAACGGTTTGTATTCAACTATCAAACAGGCTGAGAAGTGCATAAGAGTATGAAAAAACAGTATAACATCCTAATAATGTCCACTATATAAATTTATGTCACACAGTGTTATCTATCTCACGGTTTTGCAGAATTTTCGTTTTCTTTTTTTTTGCGTATGTAATAAAAAATTTTTATGTTCTATTATATTGCTGTCGTTTTGTAAAAACTGGTTTTAACTAAAATAAATTTTAAAATTATACACCTTAACACCGTCAAAATTCGATACAAAGACCCAGCCAGTGAATGAACGTTGTAAGTTACTAACAAAATGATACAAACATAATGGTTTTTCAACGTGGAATAACGTTTTAAAGCTGCTTGTGTAGTGGAAAAACTTCTAAAATGTCATCGCGATTGTGGATATAGAACGTTTTTCCACTAAAAAAGTTATAAACTGTAAATTTGCACGTCATTTTAAATTTAAATTTCTTTTATTTTGCATGCAAGTTTTTACTATCATTAATTTTGATAACTTAAAAAAAATATAAAAAGAGGTAATCCTGCCTTATTCAAACGTTTTTTTTTCTCACCTGAAAAAACTTACAACGTTATTTGCGGATGTGCTTCATCTATTGCCTTTAGTTCCCGCGAAACAAGTCCAACTCATTTTATTTAGCAGTTTAAAAAAAAAGTTTTGCCAGGAACATTCCTCAACATAAACAACGCACTTTATTATAAAAATTTTGCACAATCTTTTGTGCATTTGTGCTGATGTATGTAGCACATTAGAAATATTTTTTCTAGAGTCTAGAATATAGGCCCAGTTTTTAGGCTGAACCCACACAAATAACAAACAAAATGTTTTTGTCGTTAAAGTCTTGTTTGATGTTAACGCACGCAAAAAAAAATTCTTATCAAGTTTTTGTCTTAAAAGACAACCGGTAACCAGACAGCAATGCGGCAAAGGTTTTTGTCTTTTTCGTTTTTTATACCGTCCACCACAATAAGTTGTGAAGAGGGTATACTAAGTTTGTTATTCCGTGTGAAACTTTTTTATTATTCACCTCAGACCCCATAAAGTATATATATTCTGGCTCCTTGAGTAATTCTAAGTCGATTTAGCCATGTCCGTCTGTCTGTCCGTCTGTTGAAAACACGCTCACTTTCGAAAAACTCAAAAGCAATAAAAAAACTGGGTGTCAAATTGCTTGTAGTTATCCTAAGCAGTTTGGGATTGAAGCCAAATCGGTTCAGTCGGATCAGAGTTATGAATCAAAATGTGGAACCACCACTTTAAAAAATTGATAATTTTTTTACAAAAACTAACATAAATGATTGAGCAATGCACGAAATGATATGAAATATTGCAAATGTTTGTTTTATTCGACTGGAAATCACACTGTCAAATTTTATGAAGATCGGTCCATAATTTACCCTAGGCCCCATATAAACCCTACTCCCATAAAACCACTTAGTACGCCTAAAACCTTAATTATAATAGCATTTGTTGGTCAATAATTCAATATAGGTCTAAGCCGCAGCCAATTTTAATGCTGATGTCTATTTTTATAAAGATAAATTAATAATAAATAGCCATCATATAGATATCACTCCTGAAATATTCAAATTGTCGGCACAGCCGAATATAACACTCTAACATGTTTTTTTTTTACTTGTCATTATTGGTGTGGGTTACATCGTAAGAAAGCACGCAATTACAAATGCACAACGAGGTTCGTTTCAGTTGTGTAGGAATGCTGTATCAAGCCACATTTATTTTATTTAACCATTGTTTTGTAGCAGTTAGTCAAAAAAGAGAGTTTTGCGGTTGTCTGTTTTGGTGAGTGTTGTCTCTTGACTACTGTTGTTCTGTTGTTGTATTAGAAAAGAAAACTGTTTTGTCTTCTGTTGGTATGGGTGCAGCCTTTGTGTACCGTACCGTTTAAGAACGTAAGAAATAAAGATAACAAAGCAAATTCAAAATCTTCAGCGCATGTCGTACAAATGGCATCACGCGAACTGCATTCGTTTTGGCTAATAATTATAATCTGGCAACTTAAGATATTTGCTGTTTCATTGCTGAATCGCCAGCGCTTGGAAAGTTTGCCACGAACAAACTTGATCATCTATCTTTATTTCTTTTCTTCTTACACGGAAAAAGATTAGTTTCTAAAGAAATAAATTTCGTTTCTTAAAAGAAGAAAATCCAAAATTTAAAAATAGTTTCTTGATTTTAATTTCTTTTGTTCGTATTTAGTTAAATTTGCTTGAATAAAGAAACATTTTGATTAAACCAAGCCACACATGCACATATATTTAGAATAAGTAATTTTTAGCTTGGACGAGAATTATGTAAAATTTTCTTGGTTCAAGCCATAGTTAGGAAAAAACTCTTTCCGTGTAGTACCGATCGCCTCCAATTTGCTTTCTTAATCGATCAATCGGTGTATCATGCTTCGGCTGACTGAACTCTATCCATGTAAACCTTGTGTGCAAACATAATTTTGTAGTCTGTACGGCTGCAAGTTTAGAAATAATTTGATGAAATTAGGTGCATATATTCTTATTATCATAAGAACGAAGTCCCCATACAATCTTCTTTCCGCCCATACCCCATCTGATTATGATGGTATTTAGATTAAATTTAAGTCATCTTACCAAATTCCCAGTCCCAAAAAAAGGTTTTAATGCCATAACTTTCCTACAAATATAATATTTTATATCATATTCACTATAAAATGTCAAAATTTTGTGCTGGTTCCCATATAAACCCCTTCTCTAAAACACTCAAAGGCAAAAAAATCTAGTAAAGATTTGGATATCTATTTCATATTCTACACAAAGAAATCTTACATGAATATTAAGCTCATAACATAATTTTGATTTGAGGGCCCATTATAGCCCATGGATCCTAAAAAGGATACACCCTCAAAAATGTATTTTTGAATAATTTGATGTGGGGCATTAGATGGTCGGGCGTGAACAGCTACCCTGTGTTACTTGTTATACCCTCCACCACAACTGGTGGTGACTAAGGGTAAACTACGTTTGTCATTCCGTATCAAACTTTTTTATTATTCATCCCATAAAGTGTATACATATATATTCTGGCTTCTTGGGTTATTCTAAGTCGATTTAGTCATGTCCGTCTTTCCGTCTGCCCGTTTGTTGAAAACATGCTCACTTTCGAAAAACACAAAGAAATAAACAAACTTGGTGTCAAATTGCTTGTTGTTATCCTAAGCAGTTTAAGATTAAACTCCAGCAAAATCGGTTCAGTAGGATCAGAGCTATGAATCAAAATGTGGAACCACCACCCTAAAGAATTTATGATTTTGTTATAAAAACTAACACAAATGGTGGAACAATGCACGGAATGATATAAGCTTTTGCACAAATTCGTTTTACTCGATTGGAAATCACACTGTAAAATTTCGTGATCGGTCCATAATTTACCCTAGGCCCTATATAAACCATACTCTCGGAAAAAAGTTTAGTACGCCTTAAACCGAAATAAACAATGCTATCAGAATAAAATGTAATTCGTCAAGCTTTTATAGGACTAGAAATCACACTTATAAATTTCGTAAAGATCGGTCCATAATTTACTATAGGCCACATACATATAAAGCCCACTCTGGTAAAATAATTAAATACGCCTAAGACAGTAACAGATATATTTATTACTGCAAAATCTCTTTCAATTTAGCTTCATATGGCCAGAAAAAACGTTGCGCAATTTTGTGATATACGGTCTATAATTTACCTTAGATCCCATATTTAGCAGCCTTCTGAAATTCACTGTAAACGCTGAAACTAATTTCACCGCTGCTTTGAAATTTATTGAAATTTTTGTTTTTAATACCAAAAATCACTCTGCAGAATTATGGGATGATTGGTCCATAGCTTTCCATTGCTCCAATATAAAAATTCATTTAAGTTCGACTTAAACTGTTACGAATCATGATACATATTTTACTCAAGCTAGTTAAAACTGCTAAAAAAAAGCATAACACTTTCTGATTGTCGGTCAATAATTTAATATAGTTTTAAACCGCAACCAATTTAAATGCTGACGTCTGTTTTAACAAAGATACATTTCCAATTAACAGATATCCTGAATTCGGCCTGACTCGGCACAGCCGAATTTAGCACTCTATCTTGTTTTTATATACAGCTATGAAAGCGTTTCGTGGAAAATGTTGAACAGAGCATCAGGCTTTATTTCTGGAAAAAGTACTGTATAATAATAAATAGTTTGGTAAAAGAAAACGTTTATGGAGAATTCGTTTTATAAAACCTTTAATGCACCAAAATGTTTGTCAGTCTAACGTTCATCAATAACAAATTGTTTAATTCTGAATAAAAATTCAAATTTCTTTTTTTTTAAAAGCACATATCAACCCCAATCCATCAGTTATTAACAAAATAATGACAAATATTTAAATTAATGCTGAGTTGTAAAACCATTTTTATCTGGAATTTATATTTAATGACCTTTACACTTTTCAACATGATATTGTAAAAAATTTGTTTATAAATACTTTTTACTGAAACGTGATGAATTTGTTTATTTTACGTATAAAATGTTTGTGTCTGTCCTTTTTTCAAACATTTTATTTGCAATTCATCATCACATACACATGTTTAAACTTTTCACTTTTAGTTTTTGCCCTATAAAAAAGCCTTCAAATAAAAATGTTTTTGAAACATTAATTGTGTCATGTTCCAAACGAATCAAATGTTCAATTTGTGTTACCAACTTTATTCATAAACTGGGGACAATAAAACAATTACAACATCATTTATTACAATGATGGCAGAGTAGTTAAAATTTTTTTTGAAGATAATTTATTTGTATAAATTACTTACTTGTGCTCAGCTTTATAAAACATTTTTTATAGTATTTTAAAATTTTTTTATAAATTTAAGTCTTTAAATTGCCTTTTTTTACCAAATTGCTTTCATTGTTTTTCGGTTCAGTTGAAATTTATGTAAAGTTTTGTTGTGCTCTGTTCCGAAAGCCATATTTTTTTGAAAACAGATCCTTAAACAAGTAACAACAATTTATTAATAGAATAAAAAAAAATTCCACGTTGTTATAAATTGTTGATATATGGCGGTACTTTAATTTCCCAGTAGTATCACTTTGTCGGTGAGCATTAATTTATAGAATAGTTTGATCAAATCAAAACATAGCTTTAGTAATAATAAATCTACAATATTAAAAAAAAAAATATATGCGACTGGTATATTTGTAAAACATTATGTTGGGGCAATATTTGTACGGAGGCAGCGTAAATTATGGAAAGAAATGCGAAAATAAAAAATAATTTATGCTAGACCAATGTGTTATTTCCAAATGACATGCGATTGATTGTGTGAGCACAATTGTTTTATGTTTTATTGTTTTATGGCTTGATACAATTTTGGGAAATTTGCATCTATTTTTGAATCCAAAAGAAAAAGGAATTTAAAAGAAATTCTTACTTAATTTTGACACCTGTGCTTTAAACAGACAGATGGACGAACATCGCCAAATCATCTTAATACTTTACAAGGACCCAAAATGCATACTTTATTGATGCTTTTAAGTTAAGCCCAAATCGAGTGGATGAAAGTCTAAAACCTAAGACAGCGTAAGGACTGCTGGCGGATGTCCCTGGGTGGTAAAATAGTTACAATTTCTAAGCAAGAGATATTGGCAGTCATGTGCCTTTGGAAGCTTCTGCTCTTGCCCATCTGAAGATGTACAGAAATTTATAAAGTCTTTGTACGGGGGTTTCACGCCCAAATTCCAATCCTGCCCGTTCCGGACTATATGTGATATAAATATTTAACAGCCTATACCCCATCATATCTGGGGCCTTCGAAAAAGCCATTTCAACAGACATGCGGACAGTGGTTCATCTTTTAATCAACTTCGCTACTCATATGGCCCCAAAATATATAGTTATTATTGTGTTTTTTTATAAACATATAATATTTGGGTATGCAAATGCTGCAAAGTGTAAATCTGCTTAAAGTTTTGTTTTGATTAGAGAAATATTTTTTAAAATCAACGCTACCGTACCGCACTCACAAAGTCAGTCACAGCTATAAATAATATTTAAACGTTATTGTTTTAGTTACTACCGATGTTATTATTTTTATTTCTTGCTATCTGTTAACTGCAACACCATGTTGTTTTAGTAGTTGTTTTAACACATTTCTGTGAACTTAATACTAAAAAATCACTCACACTTTGTTTATATGCAACACTTTTGTTTTTCTGATTTTTTACATTTTGGTATTTATTAATTTTTTATCTAGCGAATAGTGTTGCATATTTAATTTGATGGTGCTTAAGCCGCCATTTTTGTGACAGCCCACTTTGAAGGATCAAAATATTAATAACATTAGTATATAAAAAATATATTCAGATACTCATATTTTAAGTGGGATACCTTACAAAACTATTTAGTTTGCGTTCTTTTTGTTAATTACTTTAAGGTAGGGCCTGAATCTATTTGAGATAGATTAATATAAAAATTAAAGTAAAATTCTTAAATTATAGTAAGGCTTTTATTTCGAGTTCCAAATATACCAATTTAAATTTTTTTTTTCTTAGTATACCACTGATAGTGTGAAGAGCAGTATATTATTTACTAATTTAACTTATTATGGATTAAAAAAACACTCCTGTGAAATATCAGAAATCAAAAACAAGTTAAATGCAAAAAGGTTTTTAAGTCTTTATAAAAAAAATCGATGTTTCAAATTAACAATCAAAATTTTTTATTTATGTATTTGTTTCACAAAATGTATTCTACATTAACTGAATGAACTCTTTTTTGTATAAAAGCCACATATTCTTTTTAATATTGTAGACTTTCAGTTATAGAAGATATTAATCTTAATAACATTTCATTAAATTTTATGTATTTCATAAATTTTTTTTAAGATTTATCTTTTTGAATCTTAAAACTGCCATGACATGAAACCAATCGATTTGAAACGATTTAACTAATCCCAGTAAACAAAAACTTAACGCTTGAAAAAAGCGTATTTTTTCTTTGATTATTTTATATATTTCATTAAGTATTTTTAAGAATTTTCTTTTTTTCAAACTCTTATCAAGCCACTTTCAAATGTGTGACGTATCAAATGCTTTGGCTAAACATTCCTCGAGCTAAGAAATATAGTGCCCCGGTAGGCTCATTAGTTGTGAGCTAGTCTATCAGTGCAATGGTTACGAGTTCGATTCCCGCCAGAGACTCTATTCTGTTTAAGTACAGCGAATTGAAGGTCTATCTTACTATTGCTTGTTTTATTAAGTTACAATTTCATTTGTAATTCTATTTGTAACTCTTAATAACCCAGCAAAAACTTTACTTACAATCCTACTTTTAATGACTTCAAGAATTCATTACTTTGTAGCTTTATTCGCCACTTTTTGGATTATAAGTTATATATTAAATAATAACTTTATTATTATATCTTAAATATACAGAAAAATTTATATTTTCATTATGACATTAAAAATGTTATTATAGTCATAAAACATAGTTTTTTAATGCAAAAACTACACTGCCCCTGTAGACTAGCTGGTAGAGAGCTAGTCTATCAGCACCGAGGTTACGGGATCAAATCCCACCAGAGACAGAAAAAAAAAATAAAAAATAAAATAAAGTAAAATAGAAAAAGAAAAAATAAAAATAAAATAATTAAAAAAAAAACCAAAAAAAAAAAATTAAAAAAAAAAATTAAAAAATTTTTACTTTATTGACTTTGTGTAACTATATATTTTTATAAAAATTTTAAGTATAAAAAAAAACATATTATTTTTTAGATTATAATAGGCTAAATTATAAGGGATTACTTTTGGGACATCTCGAACAAAAATAAGTACTTCTTCTAGTAGAAAAATAAGTAGTCTGTTCGTTAAGTTCTCATTATTTTTCTGCTTATTTTGTAAGCAAAGTTTTTGCTGGGAAATAAATAAAATTATTGCGGAACAACAAAACGTATTCAACCCGATCACGAATATTCGCAAGGAATTTTTTCTCACCGAAAATACTTTTCTCGAGAAATAAATCCTCAAATCATAAGTTCCGCGGGATCAAAAAAATAAATAATTGGCATGACCGAAGCTGTATCGATTATTTACATTGAGTTATTTAAGTTTTGGCTGTGCAAGTTAAAGCAAAATCAATTTAATTCAAAATAAAAAATTAAAAAGTCTGCCAAAGCCTTGCAAGTTATTAATTATAAATTTTGTTTGTCAACTTTGGCGTTTGATTTTATTCCTGCTGTGTGCTTCTTTTTTTGGTTTTGTGCTGCATCCTTTACAGCCTTTTGATTCTTATTCAAATCCCTTTAAAAATCCTTCTTACAGTTTTTAATAAACTCCCTCCTGTTTTGCAAGGGAATTTTTCTTGTGAAAAAGTGAGAAAATTCATGCGGTATTTTTATTTATAATAGAAGGAGAAAAGTGAAAAATAATACGCGCAATTTTTTTTCGTAATTGGGCTGATTAAAATTGAGAGAGAGACCTTATTATACAGCAATTATATTTTTTTTCACTTTTATTTCAAATAATAAGGTCTTTTTATTCGAATTACACTCTTGAACGTGCATCGGTTTTCTATTTGTAAATAATCTATATTCCTATCGTTCCTATAAGGAGCATAAGGCCCTTATTTCAATTCCCCTATTTGTGAATTGCTGTATTATAATCCTCAAAAAGGTAAAAAGCATTTTACTTTTTAGGCTTTAGAGCTTGTCTTCAAAGTTTTTAGAATAACAGCAACATTTCCCTTTACTCAACACGGGCTACTGGAAAAATTGTTTTTACAGAGACTTTTTTATACCTTGCTATTATGCGTTTGAACTGATGTCTGTAACACCTTAATATATTGGTTTTAGACCCACCTTTAAGTAAACCGATCGACACAGAATAATTTTCTAAGTTTATCTAACGATGTCCGTCCGTCCGTCCGACTGGCTAGCTGGCTCATTGTCTGTCCATGATGACATTTGATCCAAACTTATTTTATTGCAATCTAAATCATTATATGAAATTCTATTGGAATCGGTCCATATTTGACCATAGTTTCCATACAAATAATAATCCTGAAATAAGATTTTAAAGCCATAATTTCCCTATAAATGTTTGTATTGACGCATTAATTGGCGACAACAACTTTTTTTCTGATATAAAAACGCTGTCTACAACCGCTCAAAGGCGATGAAATCTCATACAGATAAAGTTATTTAAATACAACAATTAAGTTCTGGCGTTTCCATGATTTCTCATGGGTTCTAAGTGGGGTACATTCTCAAAAATTTGTTTTTAAATGCTGTGGTGCCCCCTTGCTATTAGTTTACTAGATGATAGCGAGGAAGTACATAAGCTAAAAAGGCTTCAAGTGCTTGACCTTCCGTTCAGAAAATAAGCATGTAAATATTTAAAATAGTTACTGTAAATATAGAAAACAAAATTGTAAACATATAAACAAAGCATAATTGTAATTGTACTCAGAGTAAAGAGCATTAATGTAAACATGTTTTAACCTTAATGTAGGTTGAAACTCATTTGAATATTTAGTTTTAATTAATTTGCTTATAAGCTACATGAAAAAAAAATGCTGTGGTGTAGGGTATCATTTGGTCGTATAGTCGTCCGACTTTACTTGTTTACTTCTTTCCTTCATCTCTGAAGTCGTTAAAGGAAGACAAAAATGAATTATAGGCCGTTTACACTACAACGAAATCTTGTATTAACGAGATTTCGAGCAAAATCTTCTTGTTTTTGACAAAATTTCCGATACGAAACAAAATTTACGTCGTGACTAGAGTTTGAGTAGACTTCCTTGTTGTACTAAGTAATGCAACTATGTTTTTCTCCATATAGTACTAAAAAATACTTTCCTGTGCAATGGCGGCTTGTTAAAATTGTTATAAAAAAAAAATCCAACAATTTTGACGAAATGGCAATAATATGAAAAAGATAAATAAAATTTATCAAATAAATGTAGTTAATTATAAATAAACAGTAACGCAAATATTTGTATGCCTATTTCTGGGTATATATGTATGTATGTATGCATTAGACAAAAACTTATAATCAACTATTTTTTTTATGAAAAAAAACTAGCTAGAAGATTTTAAAAGATTACACTGTGTCACAAATTTTCAACAATCATTATGTAAAATTGTCCGCTGAATCCGAATGTGAAGTCAGAAAGAAATACATAATCCGTTTAATATTTTTAAAGATATTTGCATTTAAGTAACATCACCTTTTTAAAAAACACAAGTAACGGCTATTTTGGAAAACTGTTCTACTTTTGAGCATTCTGATATCATATTCGGATTCAGCGGGCAATTTTACATAAAGATTAGGTGTCAAATACATTCGGTCAAAAAAGTGTAACAAAAAGTTATTAGAGTCAAATTCATATTTGAAACATTTGTTCATTGTAAAGAAAAATTCATTGGAATCTAAATTGAATATAAGGAAATCCAATTCAACCAAGATTCATAACAGGAAAAGCTTTATTATATAGAAGTTCACTATAGTGAAGTTCGACTGTAAGTTATTTGCATTTCATATCAAATGTTTTTCAATAACTGTTTTAGAAAAGTAATCATTTCTGATAAGAATGCTATTATATTCTCAACTGTTTATAAAACTTTTTTCTAAATTTATATCAATCTTCTTTGTTTGCCGGGTAGTCATACATACAAATACAAACATACATTATATGGTTAAATTATTGAGTCTATCAATATGATTTTGCTTTGTTGTTGAGGTTTTTCTTTTTTTGTTATGCTGAAGAGCCATGTGCGGCAACTACAAAGGATAATCAATTATCGAATGCCATAACGATTTATACGAGTGGCATGTTAAACAAATATGCTTTGTCGCAACAATTCAAGTAGCAAGAGAAAGTAAAAGCTCGAATCGGGGGTAAAAAGCAGAAGCTACATAAATTATATACTTAAAACAGCATGTGATATATTTTCATGTCTGTAAATTATTTAAACATATATATATATATATATATATATGCCATTAAATATAAAACAATATAAATATAAAATGATTTTAAGTGTCATTAAAGTGACTATGACAGACACCTGTGAGCTTGTGATATAACTTGATATGGTTTTTTTATAATCATTTAAATTTTATAAAAAATTGATAAAATTCAAAAACAAAAATTTTGATTTAATGTTTTTCGTTGTTTTTGCTTAATGTTAAAGTAACAGGACAAAATATACAAGAAAAGTAAAAAAAAAAATAAATGGCATATTATGACATGACCTTAACACATAAATTCTTGGCATATGTGAATTATGAATCATATTTAAACAAGAGGCAATTTATTTCTTTCTTAGCTATCTTCACTAAAAAGCTGCTACTATTGATTACCAACAGTGTGCAGCGACATTTCTCAAAAGACCGAACTTTACCTGCCATTATAAAGATCTGCCTTCCCACTACATGAGTTCAAATAACAGCCACCACGAGAAACCATTCTTTACGTTACTTAGTCTTAAATTTATAGAAAATGAGTAGAATGTAAACTCTCTCAAAACACGATACGAAAATTCTTTTCAAATTTCGTACGTGTGAAGTTAACACAAATTTGATTAATAAAATCATAGAATTAGGTTATTTTGACTTCTGGGTGAGGGGGCTTTCGCTTTGTCTCTTGTTTTGTTCTAGTTGTTTTCTATGGTAAAGGCTCGGTTGATAAAGTTAGTACAGTTGTCCTTTTTTTTTGGTACAATTCAAAACTAAAAAGTACGTGGTTGACTTACTCATTTGGTTCTATTTCCAAATTTTTCAAACCTATTGTTAATTTATATAAAATGGCAATTCGTATTAACTGTCCAATGAATAAAAGACAGTGTTGGAAAATAAACAGTACATTACACTGTGTGAAATTTTTTGAGTCATGGAAAAATTACCATAAACGGATACCACTACATGATAAAAGACCAAAAAAAAAAGACCCGTGTCTCCCAGTTTTGCCCAAAGTCATGCACATTTTTTGATGAGCGCCCAAAGGTTTGGGGCCTTGGTTTTCTCTGAGACAAAGTTGTGAACATATAAAATCCAAAAAAACTTTATCTTCAAGATCAACTGGGCTATTTAGTGTTTGGCTCTCACCCCCAAGAACGATTATTTTTTTAGTGATTGTGTAGGCAAACACAACCCTTAATACCGTTCGTAACTATTTCTCACTAAACTGTGTCTGTAACTTTTTTGGCGAGTTTTTACAGAGAAAGTGTGTCTGTAACATTTTTGTGAGAATAGTTCCCGCTTTGAACTGTCAAAAAAACTCACGAATAAAAATGGGGCGAGAAAAAATTTTAACACTAAAAATCAATTAAAAATACAAAATGCAAAGAATAATAATAATAATAACATTTTGTTCTTGGCAAATTTTTGCATTTTTTAATTATTTTGGTTTCAACATTTTTATAAAATATACGAATTTTTTCAAAGCTTGTTTACAAACAACAAACATTAAAGTCGCACTTTACATAATTTGGTATAGCCGACGGTTGTATTTTCGCCGCCGTCGTTGAAAAATTTTCAATTTAGTAAATTTTGGGTCGCCGTCAACGATATTTGTTACTTACAAAGTTATGACGTTTGCAACGTAGAGACGTTATCTCTTTTGATTGTTTTCGACATGAGTTACAGACACAGTTTTTTCTCACTTTTCGAGAAACTTTGGAATATTTGGTTTGACATCTTTTCGATGGGAGAAGTTATCACTAAAGTTACAGAACATGGGTACTGGTTGACCATTCTGAGGAAATGCCCATATACCACATTTTAAATTTAGTATCAGCGGCAGCATATAAGCGTGCATTTTCTGATAATATTGGCAAGTTTTTAAAAGATATAGGAAACCACTTTTGCAAAAAAGTTCTTGTAGAAGAGACTTCCTCTCATTTTAAGGTTATTTTGGAACGAACTCATAGTATTTGGACCAACAAATGGTTGTCACGTCAAGAAGTAATCAACAGAATTTTGAAACAGTGGGATCCCACTCCATTATTTTTTTTCTCCGAATTATTTTGAAGGAGATTTTGCAAGCGCTTAATTCAATTTTATTATATCCAGTACATATTGAAAATTGTGAAGGAGCATATAGACGACATGTTTTTGTCATCTAACATGTCAAATTTTCAAGTCACATGTAATTGTGCATGTCTGTCAAAATCGCTGTTTTACATAAGCTTTATAATATTCGGTCACAAACGTACATGTAATTTGCTTCTGACATTGTCTCTGTTTTTTTCGCATTGTTATTGCAGAAACCAAAGTAGTGCTCGGTTTCAAAATAGCTTGCTGCCGCCATGAAAAGTTTTATTTGCGCCGTAAAATAGTTCAGCCATCTTAACTTTTTTTTTCTTTTAATTCAAAGATACCAATTTAGGATTTTATAATAAAACGGTTTTTATTTTATATATTGACGGTTTTTATATATTGACATAAATTCTATTCAATGGTAAGATGATCATACATATCTCGGTATTGTAAAAAATTAACTTAAGCCGGCTAATGATTCCGTCAATAGTGGACGCCGCTGCCGGTTTCTTGCCGGCATAGCTTTCTGATGTCAGATGGTTTGTCAGAAGAAAATAGAGCACGCTCTAATTGAAATTTTGTCAGATGACTTTGCGTCTGACTTTTACAGAAGCAAAGTTAAAAAGGTAACACACGACATGTATGTATTTTGCAGTGGAAAATTTGACATGTCAGATGACAAAAACATGTCGTGTACGGGCGACTTAAACACACTTAATTTGGAAATGCAATCTGAAGATGTTTGTTGCGGTTGCATTTTGAGAAATATTCGTCTCAATATTTACTCAAAAAAGACGGTAAATTCTAAAAAGTGTACGAAAGCGCTCCCTAATAATAAATAAATGGATCTCTCGGCTTTAAATACCGCATCCTACAGGTTTGGCTACAGCAAATACAATTTTTTTTGGAAAAATCCGGGGGCTACTGCACATTTAATACGCATAAAACGAGTTTTTTAAAGCATATTTCTGGTTTCCCTGGTTATTACTGTACATGTTTACATGTCTTAATTGTATTGGGCATCAGACTGGGCATCAGAATACTATTAACACAAGAAATCGTAACAATTAAAGAATAATATTTTGCCAATCTGAAACAACTAAGCAACGAGTTGAACACTCTGGTTGTAGGGAATATACCAATTTGCCGCATAAGTAATATTAAACAGGCCTCTACTATCGCGGTAAAAATCTTGCTTAAAAAATATATTTTTATCTCAACATGTTGATGAGTTTCAGACATAAATTTTTTGTATGTTTGAAAAACATGTAAATTAGTAAATTAAAATTAATTATAAATATATTAAAATACTTTTATTGTTATAACCTCTATTATGCCAATCTGCCGCTGAGATGAAATTGTAATACTGTTATATTTTATATAAAAAAAAGAAAAACTTTTTCATCAAAATACTGTTTATCAAATATTTTTTCTCGATTCCAAATGTTCAACTAATCTGTGTTTATTTTAGAAGACAAATGATTTTTGTAATTTATTAACACATAAGTTTTTCTTTACATGTTAAATAAGATTAAAATAATTTTCTGGTTGATTAGACACAAACAGATTTATTTGCTTTGATGGATGAATTGACACAAAATATTTATTTATTTAGTTTTGTTATCAGATTTCCGTTGTTTCTGCGTTGTCTATTTTCTTTTTTGTCTGCTTAGTTTTATTTTTTTTTTGTATCGGGCAAAGATTTTTTTTTAGAATATCTTTAGAAATACATACACATTTATGTGTATAAGGCGTGTAACTTTTTTTGGTAACATCCTCCAGTTCTGAAATCAAGTAGGGCATGGAAAAAAACTGAGAACTGCGATTTCATATTTTTTGGTAAAAAAAAATGTTCACGCACTAAATGCATTCATTTAAGGTTTGTTTAAAGGTGTTTCCATAGGAAAGTCTACTTTTTGTCACTCTACAGCACCAAGTGTCTTAAATTATTTTACAAAGAAACATTTTTATATTATTTAATTTTTTTTGTATTTTAGTGTAAAGCGCAATAAATGGAAAGACAAGAAACATATACACTATATTTAAAAGGAGGACAAATGTCTTCAGCTATTTTTATAGCACGACCAATCAGCAACATCAATTTTTTTTTAAATAAAAAAAAACGTGTCTATAAAACTTCAGTAAATTCGCTGCGTGAACCGTCTTCTTTTTTTCCATGCTCTACAGGATTTTTGAACTGCAGCATATTTACAAAAATTGCAAAAAGTTATCACCCTAATATGCCAAGATATTCTTATAAGTTTTTTATGGCTTTGTTTTTCCATGTGTATCCCAGTTGGCCACCTCTTTAAGACATCTTTAACGGCGGGATCAAGATAACAGTAAGTCGTAGAATACATACTGAAAACAGTTCAATACAAATCATCGATGAAATTTCCATACAAGTGGCGGCGAATTCACACGAGATGAGCGACAAATATCTCCTATACAATATATTCTATACAATATACAAGGCAATCAGCCTTATTGTGGTTGTCGTTGTCGTAAACGACTGTGTCGTTTTTTGAAGAAGATTAAACAATACAGTATGTGTGTTACTTTAATCTATTACAAAAAATGCACAGTCGTGTACGACAATGACAATCACAAAAAGGCTGAACACCTTCTTTTTGTCCTTAACTGCTCCCTACATAACAATGTCGTTTTTTTTTGTCGTCCACTATAAAAATTATTATATGGAAAATATCTCGGACAAATCAAGTAAAGTTAAAGTTTTATTTCACTCGTTTTATTTATGTTACATATTCGGCTTTTATTCCTAAACTGATACTGAAGCATGAGCAGCTTGTAATCCAGCCCGCGACACCCTTCGTCCGCAAGTTTTCGGTTTTACTGGTCTGTGATAATTAGTAAATTGTATACAGGTATTTATATCAACAATTAAAAAAAAAAAGATTTGAGAATTTTAAGCAAACCAAAGCAAGTGATTGAAAAGCCTTCAACTACGGCAGAAGAAAACTTTGTCGTCAATAGTTTTTATACAAGACAATGTCGCTTATATTATCCAACATAGAATTTGATAAAACAGAACTTATAAGACCATGTCGCCTATACTATCACACAAAGAGTTAAATAGAAGACACACTATAAGACAGTGTCGCCCATACTGTCTCAAATAGAATTTGTTTTAAGGCAACTAATAAGACAATGTCGCTCATACTGTCGTACACGACGATTTCCTCAAATTGTCTTCTAGAACACCTAAATGATAGAAGCAAGTCGTACACGTAAACGATGTCGTCAACGGAAATCTGGTCAATTGGGATGTTTATAAAAGCTAAAATTATTTATTTATGTATGTTTATTTGTCTGTATGTGTGTTATTCTTGTATATATTTAAGCATGTTAAATATTTATTTCTGTATTTTATACATATGAACATAAATCCAAGCATTATTTTATTTATTTTTTAATATATGTATGTCCGTATTCCTTAAAACAATATTATTATTTCTAATAAGCAAAATAAAATTTTAAATAAGTAAATAACAAATTTTTCCTGTATAAAATGTCTAAAAGAAACCTTAATGTCTGTGCAGCTGGTTAACTGAAATATTTTGTTTGAAAATGAAATAAAATTCAAAAACACTTTAAATGTCAATATTTAATAAGGCAATTTAAAAATCAACAAAATTACATATTTCAATTTGTTAGTGAATCTTCTTATCAAAGAAAAATGTTATGCTAAAAAGTTTAACTGTTAGATTTATGTTTTATTTTACTTTTTTTATTCTTAATGGAAATCAAAAGTGTTTTAGAAAAAATAAAAAATAAAATATTGTATCGATAGATACATTTCACTTTCGTCACCATGGAATTAAATGTCAGTTTAGATATTTAAAATATTTTTGCAAAATAAAACAAAACTTTAAATAAAGAATTTATGCCAAATAAATATTGAAAGGAATAAAAGATTTTACGATTTCTGTATGACGTGCTAAATTCCCAATTTTTCATATTTGATAAATACACTGAAATTTATTGTTGAGGGAAAGCTAGCTTCTATGCGCATTTCACTGGTTGCTTAGGCCAGCTCATCAGGAAACCTTTTAATAAGATTTTAGAAAAGCTAAAAATATTATTCGAATAAAACCCTAAAGCGAATAAGAATTGTAAACACTCAAAGTCTTACTTGAAAGTAACAATATCAAAGCTTAAACAAAACACCAACAAAAAACAGTGATTTTATCTTTTCTTATCCCCCCGTCATACAGAAATCGTATTAATGATAAATTTTGTATTCCCGTAAATAACTTTGATAAAAGATTTTAATTAGAAAAGAAATGCAAGCTTTTCTTAAAATTTTCTAACATGGGGTTTCCAACTGAGATAAGATATAAGATTTTTAAATAAGCAAACGTCAAGCAATCCCCAAGATTATTATTTTACATGTTAGTAATAGTAAAGGGTGGTTAAATTTCAAGGGCCGATGTTGATTTTGAATAAAACACAAACTATTTAGGAAATTATTGTAATTTTATTTTATTATGATATATTGGTATTACTCAATTATGTATGGAACAAAATATCGGCCAAATGGGCGCCGCGACCACGGCGGCACACCTCCATCCGATGGTCCAAATTTTCGATGACCCTGAGGCATAATGGAGGTTCTATGCCGTTAATGTGCCGAATTATCTCATCCTTTAGCTCTTGAATTGTTGCTGGCTTATCGACGTACACCTTTTCTTTCAAATAACCCCAAAGAAAAAAGTCCAACGGTGTCAAATCACATGATCTTGGCGGCAAATTGACATCGCCATTACGTGAGATAACACGGCCATTAAATTTGTTGCGCAAAAGAGCCATTGTTTCGTTAGCTGTGTGGCAAGTGGCACCGTCCTGCTGAAACCACATATCGTCTACATCCATATCTTCCAATTCGGGCCATAAAAAGTTCGTTATCATCTCACGATAGCGAACACCATTCACAGTAACTGCCTGACCGGCCTCATTTTTTAAAAATACGGCCCGATGATGCCGCCAGCCCATAAACCGCACCAAACAGTCACTCTTTGTGGGTGCATTCGTTTTTCGACAATCACTCTTGGATTATTATTCGCCCAAATGCGGAAATTCTGCTTATCGACAAATCCACTGAGGTGAAAATGTGCCTCATCACTGAAGATGATTTTCTTCGAAATTTATCATCCATTTTCATAATAAGTCTGGATAACTTTAACACGTTGTTGGATTGTGTATCTCTCCATGGTTCAAATTGAGTAAGTCTGAAATAGAGAAATGTCAAATAAAATTCGGAAAAAAACTTGGCGTTTAGGTGTGGTTCACATTCAACATCGGCCCTTACAATTTAACCACCCTGTATTATAATAAATGTTATAAGGCAGCTGTTTAGAAAAAAATCTCATAACAACAATCTTATAAGATAAGTTGTCAAAAATACACATATATGTATAAAACAATAACACTGGGGAGCAGTCATTTTGTGGCCTGAAACTTTTTACTATTTGAAGTCGCTGATTTCAAATCAAATCTCTATTTTTCTCTATCTGCTCGACTTTTCGAGATACAGTCCACTCTTGATAATTTGAAATTCGTTAATTTGAATCTCGCGATAATTTGAGCTGTTTTCCAGGTCCCCTCGGTAATTTGAATTTATTTGAATGGCATATTTATCGCCGACACGCTATAATTTGAATTTTTTGGCTCTACGCTCTATAGTTTGAATTATTTTAATGTGCTGTGTTTTATGCAAAACATAAAATAAATAAAACAATGATTTATTTTAGTTTATCTGCGCTGCTTTATAGAAATGACTTCTTGCCCGACACCGTTCTATAATTTGAAGTTTTGGTTTTTACACTCTATAATTTGAATTCGTAATGTGATTTTGTTTCTGTTTTAAAAAACAAAAATTAAAATTGTTTGCTTTTAGCATACACAACACATCGACAGTTGCTATGTTAAATAAATAAAAAATAAAATTTCTTTGCTTTTCTTTTTTGCTTTTGCTTATTTGCTCATCAAAATCTCGATTATTTGAACTTTTTCTCTGGTCCCTTGAATTTCAAATTATCAAGAGTCGACTGTATACCGTTATGTCCGAAATAAAGACACTTTCAATTCATATATTGGAATAACTTGAAAACGATTCACCATATAAAAAATCCGAAACTTGGCAACAATATTATCTTTAAGCCGTTTAAGTAGTGTCAGAGATATCGTTGAAGTTTTGAAAAAAAAAATTTTTTTTTGTTCTTTAAAAATTAATAACTTACAAAAATTTTACAAAATTCCCGGTTTGGTCTAAACACATTTATTCAAACATATTTCCGTTGAAATGAGCTTTATTTCATTGCAATCGTGGCACATTTTTTGATTTTGATAGAGAAAAATGGAGATTAGATTAGAGTTCCAGGCTGCACAAAAAAAGTTCAATTTTGTTCCCTTGTGTAACAAATAAATTATTAAAATGTTTAAGTTTTTGGTGCAAATCTTGTGAAAAATAATTAAAAAAAAAACTATATTTTAAACTAAAACAAAGAGTAAAGACGACACAGTCAATTATGACATCTTGTAAGATTAACATATCGCACCTGTTCATCAAAAGTAACACAACTCAAAATTTATAAGTTTTCAGTAGAGGCAAAAAACTAATTCCGCCAATTTAATGGAATTATTGTTATAAATAAATATACCGTTGTAAAGGAAACTCAATAATATTTCAATAATAATAAAAATTTTACAGTGGTTAGATATGGTAATCATACACTGTTTCCTTCAAAAAAGTGGAAAATAGAATTTTTTGAGTTGTGTTACTTTTGATGAACAGGTGCGATATGTACATAAATACATGTTTCCTTTGTTTAAGCTTCGTTCACATTAGGCAGCAACATTTTCACTGGTGTTCATAATAGAGCAAACATTTTTTTGCGACCGCAAACATTTTAAATAAAGAAACTGTTTGCAAATTTTGCCCAGAACAATATTTCGTATTTATTATTATTTGTTGGAACATTTTGTTTAAATTTTCATTCAAAACTAAATAAAAATTATTATAAACGTCATAAACAATTTCATACAAATTCTTGCTGAAGTAGAAGTTGACTCAACTTTTAAAAAATAAACTTTAGTGACATTTTTGTTTGAAAACTGAAAGGAAAATATATGAAATACTTTGGGAAGGAATAAGAAGAAAAAAATTTGTTGCTCTAATTATGAACAACGCTTTAAGATTTAATGATGAAACAGAACTGGGGCTGAACGTTGTTTTTCATACAGTTTGACATAAAATTATGCCAGAGAATGCGGTCGAGAAAATAGAATCAATTTAATTTTGAGGACGTTTTTTCTAATGCTCTCACATATAGACACTTATTCTCTTAACAATGCTACCATACTTTCATTCAATTTCATACATTTTGTAAACAAAGAAAAATAAGAACAAAAGAAAAAGAAAGAAATGAGAGAGAATTTGAAGTTACTGCCGACGTTTTAATTATGGGCTTTAGAATTTTTTCTTGAAGTTGAAGACTCAATTCTGTTTCATCATTAAGATTGGCATGAACAAATATGTTCTCGTTTTTGCCGAAGTTTTTTCAGATACTCAGTTGTAGACCCAGTCTAAACTAAATGCGAATGTACATTGAACATTTAATATAAAAATCCTGTATTTTTTACTCTGTGTCTAATTTGCATTTTTAATGTTTGTAATTTTTTCTAAATATATCTTAAACAAAACGAAAAAGCTTTTAATATCAATAGTTTTTAAATATTTTTTTATAATTAATCGATTTCCAAAACTTTTTTCTCTTTCATTTTTTCAAAATTGCTTAAATCTCTTAATAAATAGTGGTATCCACGTATGGTAAGTTAATTGGTTATTAAGTTAAGATTATTTTCTATAATATAATTATTTTTAATACCTTATTATTATTTAATAACTTCTTAGTTTTTATACATTTGTAATATTGAAATAGTTTTTTTAATGTCTCTTAATTTTTTTATGTTCTGGTAAATTTTATCTTTGAAAAAACCATTAATTTAATAATTCTGCAGTGCCTTATCCTATGCAGGGTTTAAAAAACTGCAGTCGAAAAGTCGAAACCAAAAACTGTCGAACAAAAAACGAAAATTTGTGTACAACTTTTCACTTTTTGAGTTGGTTTGACATCGACCGTTTAAATTTAATGAATCCGAAGTAAAAGCAACAGTTTTTAAAAGTATAATCCTATGAACTTTGGTTTGATTTAAGTTTTAGTGTCTCCTTTATACAAAAAAAAAACTCGTTTTTAATTTTTATACCCACAGCACAATCGTGGAGAGGGCTGTTAGTTTTTAATGTGATAATTCCCAATTCTTACTATTGATTTACGGAAATTTATTGTTGGTGGGATAAGCTATTCCTATGCGCATTTTCTTTACGTCTGTATACAAGCATTTTTTAAATTATTACTTTCTTAAAAGGCAAATTGCTGCCGCCTGAAAATTAAAAAAAAAAATAAAAAAAAATTGGATACAAAACTCTTTTCTAAAACCAACATTTTTTGTAACCTGTTTACATTTTTCACTCCCTCCTTAAATTTAAACAAATGAAAGCTGCACTTGCTGCTAAATAATGTTATTTACTTCCGTAATTTAATCTCCTTTTTTACCTTTACCTCATTTTAAACATCATTATTTATTAAAAAAAAAATAATCTTTTTTTAATTTAGTTACGAGTGGCTGCCTTAAATGAACCGTATATTGGCGATTTACAAGGAATACGGGGTGCTGATTTCGCCTGCTATCGCCAGGGTAGAAGAGCTGGTCTTTTAGGAACATTTAAAGCATTCCTGTCATCAAGGTATATTTTAATTTTATTACCTATAAACAATACCTGTTGTTTTATTAATAGATTTCAAGGAATTTGTTTTTGACAGGCAACAAAATGTTGTTGTTTAAACGACAAAAGAATTCCGTGAATCTATTGTTGTGGTTTATTAAATAATACTGAAATAGAAAAGATGTATACATTCTAATGTTTTTAAGGGAAATGTCAAAATATAATTAAAGTTATTAATTAATATAGAAATTTTATTATTTAATTAAATGCAGACTAATTAAAAAAAGTGATGGAATTTAAAAAATCTGTTAAAAATTTCAAAAGTATATTTACTACATTTTGAAATCTATTGTTGAATGAATATTCAAAATTTCTTACATGTTTAAGACAGGTTCGTGATAATCAAATAAAGCAAATTAATTCTTTAGTATTTTTTATTTAAATGTAAAAAAGAAAGTGGTAAACAATATTAAACTTTTATACTAATTACACTGCTCTACAAAATGGAGCTTTTTAAAAGTTATTTACCGCATATCTGAAGACAAAAGCCATAAAGCTTTGTAGGAACCATTCTTATGGTAAACTGCAGCTTTTAAAATAAAAATAAATTGGGTAAATGCCGGGGGGAGCAATAAATTTTTACAGAAGCATGCTGTGAGCCAAAAAACGAAAATAGACTACTTATTTTAACGAAAGGGAACAGGACGCAGATGTTAAAAAAATTTATGAATTAGTCAAGTGACTGATTCATCATTGCGCAGCCCAAACGGCTGAAACATGAAATTTAGACAGTGAATAAGTCCTCCAACGAATAGATCCAAGAAAAAGAGATTTTTGGAAATTTAAATATTTAAAAGATAAAATGGGTTAGATTACTTAGCATAGGATTTAAATATTTGTAAAACTCCAAGTGAGCGTGGCATCTCCCAAACAAAGACAATATTAATAACTCCATATCTGGGGAACGCACATAGGGGTTTTTTGCCAATCTAGCCGGACATTACTTTTTGTTTTAGCTTATATTGCTTCTTAAAAACTATCTAGGGGCAGATCGATGAGACTTGGCAGAAATATGTGTTCTAGTCCTAGCCAGGTAAAGCTAAGAAATAAATAAAATCAGACCAAGGAGGAAAAAGTTATCCCTAGAAGAACTAATCCAACCTCTGAAATATTAAATTTTTATTGAAGTTTTTCTATACTTTTGTTTAGCAAATGCAACTTTAACGAAAAATAAAAAACCTAAAATTGGACCCAGGAGATCGTAAAAGTACACCTTTCGTCCCCGCCCCATTTTTTGGTCAGTAACATAAAATAGTATTTAAAAAAAATTTAAATATGTATTAAAATAAATAAATTACTAACGCCTTAATACCATAAGAATTACATTTTAGAACTTTTATGGGCAAGGGGAGGTATCCCTCCAAACCAACCCCCGAAACGACCCTGTCAAAAAAATTTTTTTTTTAAATTTGTTACTAATTTCCACAAAACATTCATTTTTATGCGTTTATGTGACTTTTATGTATTTTATAGTATTTAATTTATCTGAAAATAATTACCCCCATATTCATAAAAAATATTATTAATTTATAAGAGGTTTCTTAAACAGATTTCCATAGGAAATTCGTTTAATAAACCTGTTATTAACCTGAAATATTTTTTATGAATAAGGAAGGCCTTTAATATATTCGTAATAATAAATAATTTATAATAGTAACCATGGATTTTATTTAAAATAATAACAACTAATTTATTTAAAACAACTTTTTTTTTGCACTAAGTTGATGATGAGTGCCATCGTTTTTCATCCTCTGTTTCTTCAAAGTCCTCTTCCGAATCTGAATTCTTTTCAGAGCCAGGTACAGGTGAAAGCATAAAAGAAATTGCATCATTCGTAAAGGGAAATGACTTTTTTTGAAGTTGGTCTTATGCCAATAATCAGTTTAGAACTGAGCAAATTATATTTACAATGTCTTTGTTACACTCAACCCTCGAAAACTTTCTTGCAAAATTCTTCCTGTTAAGCCGAAAATATTTATTTCGTGCCTCAGACGCTTCTTTTGGATTTTGTAACCACTTGTAATTACTTCAATAATAACTTTGATTCGGTAGATAAACCAAATGCAATTCCAGTTATTTATGCAGTTAATTCAGGTTTGGAAAAAAAATCTTCTGCTGGTTTTACCATCGTTTCTGTTTCCAAATCCAGCCTTCGGTACATCTACCATGAGCCCTAATTCACTTCTAAATTTTTCATGGACAGTTTCTTTCCTCTCTTTAACAATAGTTTTGTCCTCATCCGATCTTAATCGCCACTTTTTCACTGTGAGTTTATACGACAGGTGTAATATGCTCTCAAATAGACGAATTCTGGCTGCACAGGTGGTTAAAAACCGTTACTTACGGTTTCGCCCATTGTTTTTTTTACACAGGTAATATTAGTCTTAGATGTAATAATTTAAATAAAGGGTTTCTATCATATAAACCTATGCAAGATCAGTAGCCCGTTTCTGTATTTCTCGCATCGTAAAATTTTCCGAATGAAATCAGTGAATCGGGACAGAAACAGTGAAAAATGAAACAGAAAATGGTTTTTCTCACGCAAGTGTTTCTGTATCTTTCCTTTGCGAAAAGTATCTGTCATTTAAACAATTTTCCAGCACTTATTGGAAGGATGCGAGAAAAAGTGTTTCTATAACAATATTTTGCGAAAAGTTTTTTTCAAGAACTGTCAAAATAAGTCACATTTGAAATTGGTGGCGAGAAAAACAAAATGTAGATATTTTGAATTTAAAATATGTTTATATACTATTTTTTTTAAATAAATAAAAAAATAGAAGGAATATAAATGATAAATGCATAATTTATATGATGAAAATAAACAAAAAACAATTGTTATATTTTGTTAGTTCCAATTTTTGTTAGCCTTTTCTTGTTTTGGTTTTAATCAGTGCTGCCAGATAAATTTGTGTCAAAATCGTCAATTTCCTGAGAAAAAAATAAAAAAGATCGCCTTTTTTGTTTTAAAAATCGTGCAATTTAAAATCAATTTTAAACAAATTTGTCTCGACTTTTATTAAAAAATAATCAAACAAAAACATAGTTAAAGTTCATGGGTATTTAATAATTATTATTTAATAATTGAGATATAAATCTTTTATTTACCTATGCCTATAATCTTTTTCTTTTTTACCTGAAATAGACTTGTAGTTAAAATTAAAAAAATCGGTTCATAAATAAACGGTTTAAAGACCCAGTAAAATCTTCGCCTACAAAATAATATGTTAAGTAATCAGAAACACATAAAAGCACTACATACAATTCTACTGAAAAAATAATGAATTTTACAAGGGTTGTGCCAAAAAGAACAAATTCAAAAGTAAGTAATTTTTTTTATCTTAATACATCCAGAAAAAAGTAGTTATCGAAGTTCTTATGGAAGAAAGCTACTTAATAACGAGTGAAAGAAGCTATCCATTTTGAAAAAGTTTTTACTGGGAGACAAACAAATTTCTTTCTTGCCGGAATAATGGTTTTGGCACAAAAGTGTACATATAAGATAAGAATATCAAATATCAATCATATTTTGTATATGTATATAAGAAGTATTAAATGTTCAAAATAAACCAAGTCGGTCCATTACTTTCCCTCGAAATTTTGCTTTTTCCGATACATTTTTTAGGGAAGAAACAAACAATTTCGAGGACAATTTTCACAATAGGGATAAATATAAAAATTTAAGCAGCCTTGTTTCTAAAGATATCTTTTTTTTCTAATAAGCAAACATAAAAATATTTACAATTATCTTATTTCGAAGACTAATGCCCGTAATTTCTACAAATAGATATCTAGTGGTGTTCATACCTAACAGTTATCTTTACCTATCCGGTATCACTATTGTGGTAACTTCAACGTTAATTATGCCTACGTGAATTAACTACTGAAAATCGATGGGGTAAAATACATTACACTTTAACCCGTAGGTTAGAAATACGTTTTAAAATTATGAAAACCATAGATACATATACACAGCTAGATACCTATTTGTAGAAATTATGGGCATAAGGGGCTTATATGTAAAACGCAACGCCAACAATTTCATTAAAAGCAAAAATAAAATCAAAAATATTTTATAAATTTGTTGTTGCTTTCTACAGACATTCATATTATTTTTTTTTTTTCAATTTTCAACGCCACAAAATAGAAGTGTTTGAAATTATAAAATTATATAATTATAAAATATTCGTCTAATATTCGTCACTTTTTTAGAAAAAATCATCAAAACGTCACTTTGTTAATATCGGAACAAAACATCGTCAAGATGACGATAACTCGTCAAATCTGGCAGCCCTGTTTTTATTATATTTATTTCTTTTATTGACGTTTCGCTTTTATTTGACTGGAAATATTCCAGTATAAACAGAATTTGTTGTGTCTGTTTTCGCATTCAAATACAGAAACACTTTTATCTCATAAATCGAGAAACGATGGAATTTTTTGTTTCACACTTCATGTAAGAAATTTTACGATGCGAGAAATACAGAAACGAGCTACAGAAAACAGAAAAAAGGTGAAATTTTCAAAAAATCACAAAAAAAAAAATTTTTTAATTTAAAAGTAGAGATTTCAAATTTTATCGTGATGTATAACATTTTTAAAAATGCAACTAAATTCACTCTCAAATTTTTTTTTTTTAAGTGAACAAAAAAATCTTTTTTTTAATTTCGAACGAATATTTTTTAGCACAAAAATTTCAAATTAAATTTTTCTAAAAATTTTTGTAAGTAGCTTTTAATATAGTCTTTCGCAGAAAAAACAATCAATTTAAAATGTTTATTCGTTTACCCACAAAAAAAATATATTGTAAACATCTCAAAACCCTAAAAAATCAGTGAACACGCATGCAATTTACTCAACTTTCCAGATTTTAACAGTATCCCAAAACTGCAAATCTCAAGCAAAATACTTGAAAATTCACTATACGATGCAAAATTTTATTGTCTGTCGAGCTGCGTACTTAAATTTTTTACATTTTTTCAATTAAATTTGTTGCCTAATGCCCGGCTAGATTGGCAAAAAGCCCCTATGTAGAACGGTTACAGAAAAGGTTTCAAATTTAAAACAAATAACTTTGTTATCAATACACAACATCGGCCAAAAATTGGACTGGATTGCAGAAGTGGGTGTGACTCCTACATTAAAAAGATAGTATCAGCAACAGTGATCCGGGGAACGGTTTTGTACAAGAAAAATTTATCAAAAAGTGAGCTAGATTGGAGAAGTGAGTGTGGTAGAAAGACAATTAAGATTTCTCTATATCTGGGGAATGGTCACAGTATGTAAAAGTTTTTCAATTTGCAATAAGTTTAATAAGTGTATTAAAGTGGTAGGCTAGCTGGTAGTGAGCTAGTCTATCAGCGCTGGGGTTGCGGGTTCGATTCCCGCCAGACAAGCGCTCCTGCAGACAAGCGCAGAACTTCGCGAGGTTTAAAAAAAAAAAGTTTCACTCGTATCGACTTGTATTCGATTTGTTGTAATCCTAAATAGCTTTGTATTCTTTACAAAATATCTTTAAAAAAGTTGAGTGGATTAGAGAAATAGTCATGACACCTTCAATATAAGCACAATATAGGTTTCTGTATATCAATTGAACGGTAACCGTAAAAGTATCTTCATTTGGTACTATTTGCTTCGTTATCGATACTCAAGAACTGTTTTAAAAAACTTGACTTATTTTATTTCAATGGGAGAAGCGAAGCGCACTGGGTTGGGACCTGCATGAATGCCATTAAAAGAGAAAAATGTGCATTATGAATTTGAAAGAATGAATGAATTGTTTGAATGAATGATTGAATTGTGCTTGTTATCTCTCATGTGTTTTTTTTAATTTCAAACAATTTGTATATTTTTCTTTGCATTTTCTATTTAATTTAATCGTTTTAATCTATTACATTAATCCGTACTTCCTCTTCTTTCTGGAATAATAAATAACTCATCATAAACTAATTAAAAGTTTCAACTTTAAAACATGAGTAGGAACCCTTAATCCATAAAAAAATTTATTTTTAATAATTAAACATTTTTGCAAAAAACGAGGGGGAAACCCGAAAAAAATATATAACTAAATCACAAGTAAAAAACTTTTACAGTTATTTTAAGAATTTTTAATAAGACACAGACAGACACTCTTTGCCAAGAAGAGTCTTGTACTAATTGTAACTTTTCTTCTAACATTTGATGGCACTTAAATAAAATATTTCATGTTGCTGTTTTATTAATTAAAAGTAATATAATTATACAATATTTTCCATATTTTTACTAACGCCTTGACTTAATGAACAAAATTAAAAACTTTTTTGCATCTATTATTGTAATTAACTTAATTACAGAGATTTTATTTACAAAAAAAAAAAAAAAAAAACCTGAAAAAAACAAAATTGAAAATAACACTGTGATACAAATGTAAAGGGAAAACAAGTAAGAGTGCTACATTCGGCTGTGCCGAATCTTATATACCCTTCACCTTTGTGCAAGCAGAATACATAGCAGCTAAACAAAAACTAAATATTTTTTAAATATACATACAAATTTACAATACTAAAAACTTCATTCTAAATAAAATTTAAAAGCGAAAACTGGTAAATATTTTTTTAAGTCGTTTTTAGAACATAAAAATTAAAAAAAAAAAAAATTCTTTATGAAAAACCAAGATACGAACCAGGGGACTCACAGTTTCTAACATTAACAGTTAAGTTGTAATTATATTTGATGTTTTTGTTCACCGCAATATAGCAAATTTGTAAACCATAATACAAAAATTACAAATCAACTTATTTGAGTTGTGAACCGTAATAGGGGCCTATATTCACCAAAATGGTTGGTACCATGTATGTGTGTTTGCTTATTTTGTTTTAGTATAGACAGTGTTGTCATAACGTAGGTTTATCTTTTTTGGCAAGTTTTTAAGTAGCAAAAATAAACAAAAATTCCCAGTTTCTATTTGTTAAAATTATTTCGTTAAATAGATTAAATAATAAATAAAGCGATAACGAAAATCATATTGTGATAACTAAGATGATTGGATCTTATTTGGAAACTTTGGCTCTTGCCGTTCTCCAGAAATACAGAAAAAAACAAGTTAGAGTGCTATTTTCGGCTGTGCCGAATCTTTGATACCCTCCACCGACAGTTCGAATGTTTAAGGAGTAATATCTGTATGATGTCTTTTTATTATTATTATCTTAAACTGTGACGATTTGTTATTAATTATGGTTTTAGGAGACTAAACTGTTTTCCGGGAGTAGGGCATATATGGGGCCTAGGGTAAATTATGTACCGATCTTCACGAAATTTCACAGTATCATTTATAGTCCTATAAAATTGTGACGAGCCAAAATTTGTTATGATTGCATTATTTTTTACGGTTTTAGGCGTACTAAACTGTTTTCCGGGAGTAGTGTTTATATGAGGCTTAGGGTAAATTATGAACCGACCTTCGCGAAATTTTACAGTGTCATTTCTAGTCGAATAAAACGGACTTGTGCAAAATCTTATGTCATTCCGTGCATTTTTGCATCATTTATGTTAGTTTTTGTAACAAAATTATCAAGTTTTTGAAGGTGGTGGTTCCACATTTTGATTCATAGCTCTGGTCCTACTGAACCGCTTTTGCTGAAATTCAATCCCAAACTGCTTAGGATAACTACAAGCAATTTGACAGCTAGTTTGTTTATTTCTTTTGAGTTTTTCGAAAGTGAGCGTGTTTTCAACAGACGGACAGACGGACAGACAGACGGACATGACTAAATCGACTTAGAATTACTCAAGCAGCCAGAATATATATACTTTATGGGGTCTGAGATGAATAATAAAAAAGTTTCACACGGAATGACAAACTTAGTATACCCTCTTCACAACTAATTGTGGTGGAGGGTATAAAAATAAAGAAAAACAACAACAAGGGATTTTTTGGTTAAATTAGAGGCAGTCGTGGTTTTTTGCTCATATCTCCGTCATTTTTGGACCGATCTGGCTGAATTTCAATAGCAAACCTAAACGGAGTATATGTGACATAAATATATAAAATCCTAGTCCCCATCATTTCGGGGGTCTTCGGAAAAACTATTTGAACATACACACGGACAGACGGACGGACGGACAACCGGATTTGAACTTCGCTTTTAATAAGGACCCAGAATATATATACTTTATAGGGTGTAGGATCAATATTGTGGAACTTACAAACGGAATGACAAAGTGATATATACCCTCTTACCTTCGGTGAAGGGTATAAAAGGAGACTGGGATTCTATGAGATTTGAAAAATTAAACATTTAGGGCGTATTTCTGAGAGGTAAATCACGATTAAGCTTACTTAGTCTTAAGCTTGGTTTTCCGGCGAAATGTGATTTTTTTTATTATATCATTTAGTGTTCGAAAATTAACACTATATATCGCTAATTAGTGTTCAGTTCGATTTGTGGAAAACAAATTCTAATAGTGTTTGTGTAAAAAATCATTAAAAAAAATTACGTTTCCCTGTTTGTCATCTTGCCAGTGTTGCCAAAACTTGGTGACCAAAAATGGCTAGATTTACGGAAAAAGTGGCTAAAAAATTCAATAACAAAACAGAAATATTTAATTTACAGTTGTTTATGATGAAATTGTAAGTTAAGATCAATTTGTTTAATAAGAATAAACGTAAATTAAAATTTCTATAGATATTAATAATTTAATCATCAATAAATTCGATGTCGTTATTGTTCATCTCATAGGAATCACTCGTGCCTATTATTTTTTAATAATTTGAAGGTAAATCATAATCACGACAACATTTACCCAACCTTTTGAGTCCAGATCTACAATAAAAAACAAATAAAATAGTATTGTCGGTCAACCCCGGCTATATGATACCCTCAATCTATGAACCAAACTTTAAAATCGAATTAACGGTTGCTAAATGTAACCTATTCCTCAAATTACTTTAAACGATGTTTACTTGGCTTAATACCCTCTCTAATTCAGCATTAGACCATGGAAGTGAGAGCAACTTAATAGCCAACTCTGAAATTTCTAAAAAAAAATGTTTGTTGCCGCCTGCATTTCTTTATTGAAATACTTGCAACCAGAAAGAAACACCGATGTTTGTATCGATCCATTTTATAAATTTAATATTGGAATACTGTTCCTGTATTTTGAAAGATGTTTCATCCTCGTTTGTAGCGATTTTCAACCTTTGTAAAAGTTTTGATTTAAATTAAAGGCATTTTAATTGGTAAAAATGTTTATTTTACTTAAATAAATTTTTATAATAAAATAAAAATTATTCTTTGTTATTGGATAATCTTTCATTCTTGACCGTGGCACCCTGGCCGGCAGGTTACCATGACATGTTTCGATCGCAACCATTCGATCTCCTCAGATGGATTTGCCGTCTTACACACGCGGCCATCGACGACTGCTGACGTCAATAGTCAAACATCCATCCTTAAACCAAATTGTATTTTAACCTTTGGTAGATCGAAGTTTGCTTTTTTGAATGATTATCCATTTTAATTGATATTACATGTTTTTGCTTATTTCAATTTTTCGTACTTTTGTCAAGAATTCTTCTTGAAGTCCATAGTACATTTTTTGTTTTTTCATTTTTGTCTTTCTTTCTCTTGTTGACCTTTTTCAGCACAACTTGAAGGACAAATGTACACATAAAGCTCGTGCCCCGGCCATGATCAAGAATGCAAGATTATCCAATAATAATTTTAATTAATTTTCATGTTGTAAGATTCCTTTCTTTATTAAAATAATTTAATGAAATATAATTGGATGAACTTAAGCCTAATTAAAAATATTAAAAATTTGGATTAAAAACCATAAATAGTTCAACAAAATAACCACAATACTAATTATTGTTAAAAATTATTATTTTAAAAGAAAAACGGCAAAAATTTTATGGCTAAACAAGTTGAAAAATGGCTAAACTCATTTTTCAATGGCTAAACAGGGTGAAAAAATGGCTAAATCTAGCCACTAAATGGCTAAATTGGCAACACTGTATCCTGCGAACACAAAAATTATGCTGTTCTGATCCAATAAATTTAAAGAATGGCCATGGTTTTAAGGATTGGAAAACTGCATCTAGTGTTTAAAAACCGCAAAAATTACCAACGGGGGTTTGCTAGTTTAGAATATAACTTTCAGAAACTCAAGTTAAAATGGAGTCCACATTTAATGTGGGCTTTGTCGTCATCATCATCATAGAAGTTGGTTTCTATTCCTAGTCATATAAAATAAATATACACCATGTATCATGATATTCACCCCTATTCTGCATTTCGATTACATCTCCGCATTCAGTTCCGTTACGATCGAAAATTGGTATTCTGCAGAAAAACGGAATCGAAACAATAAGAAGAAGATAACAATGTTTACAAAATCAATTGTATCAATGTGGAATGTGGAAATGAAACAGCAGAATAAGCAAGTCTGTTATCATTTTCATAAACAAATGTTAAATTTAATAAAACAAGTTCTGTGTATAATAAAGTAAATTGTTTATAAATTTAATAAAAGAAAAATATTGAAATAAAATAAAAAAAGAAAAAGGTTAAAATAAGTTTTGCATAAATATATAAGTGTGTATAATCTAGTGAAGCTGAAATTAACTAAAAAAAGTAGAAAATAAAAGTGTTGTGGTTAAATATATAAAGACAAAATGTTAATAAAAACTGTTTGTAAAGAAATAATTTAGTGAGTTGCATTTTTATTTAAAATTTAAGGACAAATGGAGTCTATTGCAGCTGCATTATTGTTGGAAGACCGTACTGCTCTGGTGTTGTTGTTTTTGACCTGCATACATACATAACAAAACACTCGTATTCCAGTACAAAAAATAACAATTTAAAACTTTGTATTTGTATTTTGTATTTAAATCGTTTTTGAATTTTTTAATTTTTTACTTACATTTTTTCACTTTTTTACTTAAAAAAACAAAAATAGAAAAACCCTCCGTTAACAAAAAAAACAACTGAGAGAAACGGAGCTCCGATCGTAATGCAGAATACATACAATCGAAAGAAACTGAGCGGAATCGAAACGCAGAATACCAAAATTGCCAGACGGAGAAAATTTCGATTCGAATCGAAACGCAGAATAGGGGTGATTATTTCAGTGGCATTTTTTCAAGTCGAGATAAGATAGCAAAAAAGTTTAAAAAAAACTCGGTGGAAAATCATTTTTCGCAAATAATAAAATAAACCAAAATTATAGAAAAATTTCTTGTACAAAATACAAAATTTTAAAAACATAAACAGAAATATTTTTTAATGAAAATTCCTATGATTAACAAAATTTTTTCAGCTTTTTAAATTTGACTGAAGATGTTTTGTGAAAATGCCACAGATTTATATTTCGGTAATTTGTCAGATAAAAAAAAGGAAGTGCCAAATTGATGACTTTTAGAATTTGTAACTTTCATTTTACCGCCAGTTCATTAAAAACAAGGACTAAAGAGTTGATGGAAAACCGTTATTTATATTTTCATAATCCGAGACTCCAATGAAATAAATAGGCCTGCAAACTTCTTATGTAGCACAGTGTAATTTGGCTTTTTGCTATAAACGTTTATATTCTATTTAAAAAAATCTTGATGTTGTTTTATTAATATAAATTTTTTTAAAAGTAATTTCGTTTTATATTCTCAAAAAGTTTTCACAGTAGAAAATAAAAAAAACTCCAGCAACTATGATCTTGTTAAAAAACTTATTAACCCAGTTGAAAAAAATGGGAAAATAAAAAATGAAAAAAAAAAAATATTTTATTACTCTTAATAAGGCGTTCAATATAAACACAAACACAACAGGTGCCCTTAATGATTATGACAGGACTAAGTAACAAAACCCAACACTAAGTTAAAGTAAAAGCAACAGAAAATAACAAAAAAAATATTATGCAGACATACACACATAAGGCTAAACAAAAATTTCTATGACATGTTAGAAAAAAAGGAAACAACTACTGAAATCATAAAATGTGTTACTTGGCAAAACAAACAAAAAAAATCTTGCAACAGGCGAGAAAACAACAAACTTTAAATTTGGCTGTGGCTGTGGCTGAAAAGTTTCTACATCCTTGACTAAAAATACAACTGGTCACTAAAAAGAAACACATTTTTTAAGTAGATTAGGGTAAAATTTAATTATTAAAGTTTAATTAAACAGTTTCTTACTGCGTCATTTCTAGAGATGTATTAAAGAAGCAACAATTTACAGTGCTATATTCGGCTGTGCCGAATCTTTTAAGCCCTTCAAAGATAGTTAGAATATTTCAGGAGTGTACTTCATATGAGGACTATGGTTAATTATGGACCGATCTTCAAGAAATTAGACAGTGTGATTTATAGTCATATAAAACTGTGATAGACCAAAATTTATTACAATAATATTATTCGTTACGGTTGCGTTTTCCGAGAGTGGCTTTATATAGGGCCTACACTGAAAGAATTTTCTTCAGAATACCAATGAATTTTTACATTAATCCCATGAAAAATTGCATTAAAAAGGAACCTATGCAGCGCTTCGTTGGATCAATGAAACCTGTTTCATTAAAATATATTTAATGAAACATTACATTAGATCTATGAATGTTATTCATTGGCTGAATACTCCCAAAAAAGTAAAAAAAAAATTTTTTTTATTTTGTTTTTTAATTTTTTTAATCAAAGTTGTTCTTATTCAACTTTTTTTTTTTAACCAGAGTCGCTGGCGGGAATCGATCCCGCAACCTCGGCGCCAGCTAGCCTACTGGGGCAGTGTAGTTTTTGAATAAAAAACTATGTTTTTTGCCATTACTCAATTAAGAGCGTAAATATGAGATTAAATTAACATAACACAAAAACAATAACAACGTTGATTTTTTTTGCTAACGCATAATAAAAAAGACCACATAAAGAGAGAACAAGCTTTTTCGTATTCATCATTTGGTTGACAACAGTTTAAAATAAGGGTGTGTTTTTTTTAAAGGAGAACATTTATTTGTTCATTACTTAGCACATACTATATGTATTTAGGTATGTACATATTAAAAAAAAACTAGAAACATACGTATTTATGGATTAAAAGTTTTTGTTTCATTACTATAATGACATTTTTCATTGTCATAATGAAAATTTAAATTTATGAAGGCATGCTTTTTCGAAAAATTTTTATACTTTTTGTTATTGTTTTTTATGCTCCCAATTAAAATTTTTTGTTTAACTTGGACAAACTTTAGTTTTCATATATAAAATGAAAATTTTTAACGTAATTACGAAATCCAATGAATCGATTTTAACGAAAATACTTCATTATAACTACGAAATTCCATTTGGACAATGAAAATTTTCATTTAACCAGTGAAATTTTTTTTATGAAAACGATTCATTAAATATATGAAGCATTTTTCTTTCAGTGTATGGTAAAGTATGGCCCGATTTTCACCATCTTGTACAGTATGTTTCCTCAACAGAAAAGAAAAACTTAAATTTATTAAGTAATTGGAGGAAATTTGATAAACTTTTCTAACTTTTTTTTTCAATTTTCTTAGTAATCATGTTTGTAATTTGTGTAAATTGTTTTAAAAAAAAAAAAATATGAAAAATTGTAAAAACCTAGTTGACGAAAGTTGTAAGCTTCTTGAACAGGACATTTTGGGCAACATTTTAAAAAGTTAAAAATCTAATGTCAGTGTGTTTTCTGGTCTCTCTTTCACTATCTCTTAAAATGCATTAACTCTAAGCTTGACAGGTCAAGGACTGTCATAAGTTTTTCTTTCCTCTGCGGATAAATCTCAGTTTTAATTTTATTTCGTAAAAAATTTTACAAAATAAAATATGACTTATTCTAAAACTAGCATCAACGGATTGATTGTAAAGGGTAGTCCAACCAAAATGCAAGATGTTAATTGTAAATAAAACAAAAAGTTTTAGAGAATTATCTTTTTATTATCATAAAATTAAATTTTCATTAAACTTTTTTAAGTGAGGGAAGCCACAAAAAAAAAAAAAGGCTTCAACAATCTTATCGCGCTTCTCTTCTCAATTGTGTACTTCACCATGGTTGAATATGTCAAACACTAAACAAAGAAATGTCATATTTACATCGTGCAGGTATGGTTTGACTATCTGTAACATCAAAAAAATGTTGGCAATGTTAAGGATGCTATTTTAAAAGATACGTTTAGATTAAAAGCAGTGTTGCCAATTTAGTCATTTAGTGGCTAGATTTTTCAACTTGTTAAGCCATACAAAGTTGTTTGCCGTTTTTCTAGTAAAATAATAATTTTTATGTTCTTATACAAAATTATAAAGTTGCTAAAAGTAAAATAAGCATATTAAACAATTAAAACGCATTTTATTTAAATCACAACTTTTACAAATGTTGAAAATCCCTGTAAACGATGATGATAAAACATCTTTCAAAATAAATGAACAGAATCTATTTCAATACTTAATTTATAAAATGTATCAATAAAAACAACACTGTTTCTTTCTGGTCGAAAGTATTTCAGTATAGAGATGCGGGTGGCAACAAAAAACTTTAAGAAATTTCAGAATTTGCTATAGAGTTGCTCTCACTTTCATGGTCTAATGCTGAAGTAGAGAATGTATTTAGTAGGGAGATCGATTATTTGAAATTTTTTAAAAACCAGTTTTCGAATATTCCGAATAGCTGCTATTTGAAAAAACCGGTTTTCGGTTAGGCATTTTAAAAAAAACCGGTTAGCCGGTTTTAATTCAAATACAAAAAAATAAAAAAATCAAGTTAGTTTGAATAAAAACAAAACAAAACAAGTCACAAAGGTAAGGAACAAACAACGTAACCAGTAAACTGATCAAACTTAAGCTTTATTTTTAACAATTTCTAATTTTTTACTAAAATTTATTCCTAAGATCATAATTGTATAATGTTATTTAGAAACTGCTAAATAATGTTTGCTCTAGCCAAACGTTTTGCCAAAGCAAACCATTCTTTAAGAAAACTTGTGGTTACGTGTAGGACGTCAAATATTCAATAGGTGTGTTTAAAAAAATTATTAAAGTTTTTCTTGGGATTCAAAAAATTAATTAACAAGGTTTCGTTCAAATGTGCTAAATTCCCATTTCATACTATTGATAAACTGAAATTTATTGTTGAAGGGATAAGTTATTCCTATGCGCATATCACCGGCTGCTTAAGCCAGATCGTCAGGAAACTTCATCCAAAGATTTTAGAAAAACTAAAGATATTATACAAATAAACTGTTAAGCGAATAAGAATTATAAGTCCCAGTTTTACTTGTAACAATATCAAAGCTTAAACAAAAACAACAAGAATAAAAAGTGAGTTTATCTTTTCTTACAGGCCCGACTACAATTGGTTGAATTTTTGTCAACTCTAAATGTAGTTGTAAGTGGGTAAAGAAAAAACAAAACTAAAAACAAATTACTTTATTTTATTTTGGATGAAGTTTCCTGACGATCTGGCCTAAGCAACCAGTGAAATGCGCATAAGAATAGCTTATCCCTTCAACAATAAATTTCAGTGTTTTTATCAAGAATAAAAATTGGGAATTAAGAACGACAAACAAAATCTTGTAAATTAAAAATTTTTGTATTCCCAAAAAATTATTTTAACATATATATAATATTTAAAATACTGTCCAATTGCAAATTACTTTGAACATTTTTTTTGTAGTATTTTGAATTGTTTTTAGTTTTTGTTGCAAGTACACACGCTTATTTAAGCGATTTGTATTCACATTGCTCATAATGTTTTTTGACTTTTAATACAGTTTTGACATTCTTCATAAATTACACATTACTTAAATAACCGTTTTATTTAACCAAAATAACTGGTTTATTTGATATTCGAAAAATGGACATTTTAAAATACTCGACTTGGGCAAACTAAAATTACCGGTTAAAACCGGTCGAATACTATCCGTTCGATCTCCCTAATATTAAGCCAAGTAAACATCATTAAAAGTAATTTTAGAAATACGTTACATTTAGCAACCGTTAATTCGATTTTATCAATTAGGTAAATATAAAATAATTCTTATGGTTTTTTATTTTTAATTGTAGATTTGGACTCAAAATTTACCTTGAAAATATTTAAAACTAATATTAAAAACTAAGGCATAAACGATTCCTATGAGGTGAACAATAACGACTTCAAATTCATCGATGATTAATTTTTTAAATGCTTAAATATTTAATTTACGTTTATTCTTATGTAACAAACTGATCTCAATTTACAATTTCATTTTAAAAAACTTTAAATGAATTATTTTTGTTTTGTTATTGAATTTTAATGTTTTTTATATAAAAAAGTTTTAAGCCATTTTTAGCTAAGTTTTTCCATTTTTTCCGTAAATTTAGCCATTTTTGGTCACCAAGTTTTGGCAATGATGATTAAAAGCCCGACCATAATATGCATGAGTTGACTGGAACTACAGTCAAAAATTATAGAAAAGCCTGTCAAAAGCATTTAAAAAACAAAATCAAAATTCGCACGATGCCGTATGGAATGTTCTTAAGCAAACCCCATTTTATGAAACTTAAAGAAAAGTTTCCTCAAGTTCAACATTGTTTGACATATACATATGGTTAACATGTAGTCGCACATTTACTTAGGCCAATTCATGGACATTATGGCCTTTAGATCGGTTGTTATGACTCTCAGTAGCAGGAAAAGAATTTATAAAAAGTTGATGTCAGAAAACCAATTTGTCTGTGGCTCCTGATATGTGTATGTTTAGGATTTCTTTTAAGTTTTAAGCCGAACGACTTAACACAAAGAAATAATTATGTTGTCAAAATAGATCAGTTCTCCTAAGCACCTTTGATTAAAAACCAGCACAAATCGTCATGCCGAAATTATCTTCACATACATCACAAAAAAAAAAAAAAAATGATGTAAGACCCTATTCCTGTGGTAAATTTAACAGACGTACCGATCTGTGTTATCCCCAGGTCTCTTTTTCTCTTTCCCTTGCATAAGTTTCATATTGAAAAGATTAAATTTCGCAAAAAAAATATTTGTCAAATACGTAAAGATAACTTGGCACGACGAAATGTAGACCAAGCTTTCTATAAAAATATTTTTTCTATTCTGTTTACACAGTATTTACTCTTTAAAATTAAATTTTTTTTCATTTCTTACAATATCCTAACGATATATTGCAGTTGTGGGAACCAAATTTCATATATGTATATCCCGCATAAAACCAAAGAGTCGTCACAGCCGATTATAGAATTCTTTCTTGGTTTTTTTTACCTTCCCTTTTTCCATTTCTTTATTTTGTCTGTTTATGAGTGCTATTGTTGAAAAAAGTAGAAAAAACTTTTTTTATAATGAGGAAGTTTATTAAAATTAAAACGGTTACAACGCACAAACAACAACAAGAACCATAAAATTATGAAAAAGTGTGGAGACAACAAAAAAAAGTTACGGTAAAATAAAATAGACTCTTCTCTTAATCTCAAACTCACCCACCAGTTTTTACTCACACACGAATAACTGCTAATAATGAATAGACATTTTTTGTTGCTATTTCTTTGCTTGGTAAAGATTACTAAGCAGTTGTTGTTGTTGTTTGTTGGTACTTGCTTGCTGTTTATATCGCCATTGTTGTTGTTTATACAACCATAACAATAATAATTTGGGTCAAGTTAAAGCAGTAAACTTGTTATGTCAATGTACTCTTTCGCACTTGGGTATGCAATATAAAATAGTGTTATTGCTGTTTTTTTTTTGTACGTAGTTGTTGTCTGTGTTATAATATTTGTGTTAGAATCTGTGAGTGAGTGAGTTTGTTTAGTATTTAACGAGTGCGAGCGTGTGAAATGTAAGAAGCTGGGTACACGTTTTGTTAAATATTTTCACACGTTCAGAGAAAAGATGGCTGTAGTAACCTTGTTTCCTTTTATAGCCTTTTCTTGGTTTGTTTGAATATATTTTTTCAAGGATGTGTGCGTGCATTTTTATTTCTTATTTTCTTGGGTATTTTTTTCTTTTCTTCCACACACATATCAAAGTGTAAAAATGAAGTGTAAATGCGAAGTTTATTCTAATCATGTGTATACTGCCGTGCTTAGGAAAAAGGCAGTAAACTTCACTTACTGCCTTTTTTTAATTTTGACGACAATTAATTCCTTTAATAATTTTCTGCTCATTAATTATAAGATAAATCATTAAAAATGATATTTCAAAGTAAGAGAGACCTTTAAAGGTTGTCATATATTAAGAAATACATACCAAAATACACAAAAACAAAAGTAAAGTTTCAGTTTTCTCTGATATAATTTTTACACTTTACTGCCTTTTTCCTAAGCACGGCGGTATACATAAGTATTTATGCAAGCAGTATAAAAGTTCGTGTATATTTTTACATAAGTAAATTTGTAGCCTAGATTTTTAAAGAAGAGAGCCAGTATAAGTGTATCACTAAACTTTATGTGGGGAATGTTCCCTTTTTGACTAATTATATATTATATGATAATTATGATCATGTACGAAGCTGTGTTAATCGTAGTACGATTGAAGGTATGATTGGTTAAAATTAATTCCAAAAAACAAAACTACCTTGATTATGTTGGGAAAGCGAGATCTTCCCTTTATTTTATTAAGGTAAATATCTTAGGCATTGCACTCTTTATGATTACTTACATCTACTTCTGCTTAAGGTTGTTGTGCTTATTTCGGTTAAAAAAGAATCCAAATAACCTCGAAACTTGAAACTAACGTTGCCGCAAAAAATACATTGTTTTTTAAGCATTTTGTTACAAATAATAACATGCTCAAAGATAATCGGTCATGTTTTGGTTACCGAGTAAAATTGAAATCGATGGTATATTTCAGTTATGTTTTTTTTAATGACCATAGTTGTTCCTGATTTTAAGAATAATAGTGCTAAAGATAAGTGGTACTCAAATTATGAAGTATATAAAACAAATTATTTTTATGAACTTTCAAAGCAGGTTTTCAAAATCGTTTAAAAAGTGTTTTCTATTTCAAATTCACTCAAATTTGGGTTCCACAACAGAGCTATATATTTAGAAAAAAAAATTATAAGCTGAAACATTTGGGTTCATTTAAACATGCCTCTTTTATTGTGTAAAGTCTTAAGCTGGGATCACACGATTGCCGCAAGTGCACCAATATGACACAATTTTTATTGTCCTTTATTGACGCACAATAATGAAATTGAACCAATAAAATATTCTGAAATCACACGATTGCCCTGTTTTAAACAAATTTCATTGCCGCTAGTTGGTACAAAGCGAAATGGTTACAACAATTGCCACATCACAGTCACACGATTGTTCTTACTTGACAACTGCGAAAACAGCTGTTGTGGTAGCTTTTTTATTTGTTTGAAAATTCTTGTTGGTTTGTAAATTAAATAAAATTAAATATGTATCATATATGTATGTACTTAAACAAATTTTTGGTGAATATTTTTATTTAAATTTTTTAAGAAATTCCAAAAATTAAGTCTGTTCAACAATTTCGTATGTTAAGGTTCGCTCAGAAACTTAAATAAAAATATTCGCACTGAACAGCTAAATTGCTTGTGAACATACATACATATTTTGGTAATAGCAATAATTAAAAAAAACTTTAAATGCATAATAAATAAATAAATATTTATCCTCATTACCTTCTAAAAGGAACACAAAAAAGTAAATTTGTTAAAAAAAGGCAAATATTGGTGCGTATTGTGTTTTTTGATTGCCGCACAAGAACACAATAAATATTGGTGCATTTTTGTTATTTTTATTGACGCGCGGTTGCATAGAAAACAGTCACACGATTGCCGCACCAGGGTTGCATTTGATTGGTAAAAGTAAGTACAATATTGTCCTTGATTGGTACATGAGCCAATTGGTTGTGCAGTCACACGATTGGGGTATTAAAAAGTATGAAAATTGGTGCATTGCGGCAATCGTGTGATCCCAGCTTTAGACGTCCTCAACTATATCTCGTCTTTCCAATAAGATTAGGTTTTGTCATTCAGTCTCTGTTCATTCTTTTCCATCTTGGCAACATTTTTTTTTTCAATATTTTTTTATTTACGTCCATATTCATTTGAAATATTTTAGATTGATAAAAAGTTAATTAAACAAATTTTCATAGAAAATTCGTTTCGTAAACCTGCGATAACCTTCATATATTAAATACGAACTAATAATAATCAATCAAATCTTATTTTAATACTTAATTTTGTATCCTGCCAGCGCCAGACAAAAATTTTCCCCAACACGGTTTCTGTTTACCTATCTTGAAGTTTAGCCGTCATCTAATCGGATGAGTCTTCTCCTAAATTGAGTTTGGCATCATTTAAAATTTTTCGAGCTAATGAATTTTCAAGCAATCATAGGTTTTACTAATGGCACATTGAGATCCTTGTGAACATTTAAGTTTTTAACAAACAACGGTGCGGCTGTGGTTCTTCGAAAAAGTTAATTTTAGCGCCTTGAAATTTTTTCGATATTAGAGGCCTACGCAGTGCTCCACAGTTGAATACCGTAGTACCAGCTTGGCTTTACTTTACTACTTTAAGCTGTTAAGTAAAAGTTTGCAATCGAGACTAAGAACAGAATTTCTTTCAATAAGCACAGAAAAAATTAAAAATTGTCTCTAATCACCAATTTTATACCAAATTCATAGAATCAAGGAACCCATTTGTTGATTTTGCACCTATAACCCAAATGATTATATTGATTACTAAAAATAGTAAAAATTTAATATTTTAAATATTTTTTTTTTTTCAATAAATTTTACTTATAATTTTAATTAAAAAAAATGATCAAACAACTTTGATTTTGACAATTTCAAACAACAATTTCAGAAGTTTAAATTATTTTATTTTAAACGAAATAATTTTTTGTTATTTGATTATTATTTTAATTGAAAATTTATTTCAAAACAACTAAAATGTTAATTAAATCAAATTTATATTTTTAACTTTCGTCCAACAAAAAAAAATAATTGATTCAATTATTACATTAATTAAATTTAAATACTTTTTAAATGATTTCTTTAATTGATAAAAAACTACTAATAATTTTTTCTGTGAGCCAATTAATTTGAACTGCTTTAAGTTTCATTATAGTTAATTTTACATCTTTATGGTATTTCCATATTAAACGCTGATCTAGATTAGTACCGAGATATTTTCCATGCGCGTGTTGATGTATTATTTGATTATTGATTTTAATAGGGGGCCTGATTCTCGAAGCAAAGTAAATGTTATATGTAGGTTTTTTCCCATTAACTTTATCCTCCGTTGTTTTTACCACATTTCTATCTGAAATATATGATCCTCTAAGTAACGAGAGGCTTCATGACGGTTCTTTGGCCCAAAAGAAAAGCATAACAAGATAATGTTAAAAAAAACCGTATTCCATTGAGAGCCTTCTGCATCGACCAAAATAAATTATAATTGGGTAGGGCAAGGCTTGGTCTATAGGACGGATGGGGTAAAGCTTTAAAAGCATTAAATTATTTTAACTGGCTTTAAACATGCGGACAAGCATTGCTATGTTATAATAAGGGGTATTCAAAATTAAAGTTTCATTTTAATTCTAAAAAAAAAAAAAATTTTTGAGATATAAAAAATATTTTTATTTTAGTTTATTACAAATAGGTACCGGCTAAAAATTATGGCGGTCAAGTGAACCCCCCCCCCCCTACTGGCTTGGCAGGTTTCCGATCTTTTACCAAAATTCTAAGTCAGGTTTTTCAATAAGCGATTGTCATTAGTAGATATCTGCTCGATAGTGTTGTTTAAAAGCTCTTGAACTGTTGTGGAATTATTGCTGTTCACTTTCGATTCTAAACCCTTCCAAAAATAGTCTTTTTACTCCTCCTTTACGAGAAATAATGCGATTTTCGAACTTTAATTTCAAAAGATCCATTGTTTCTCTTGCTGTGTGGCAAGAAGCACCATCGTGTTGAAATCACATATTCTCTTTAAATGGAGATCACGAAGCAAAATGTTGAATAATGTGGATCGTTTAAATGCTGCGAACGATGACGAATGAAGGTATTTGAATCTTCTTCAATACTTCTGCGCACAGGTGCCACATTCTCGTTTGAACGACCACAACGTTGATAAAGTCTGCTTCTGTTGTCATGAACGGATCCAGTTTCTTCATGATGGCACAATTTTTTTGAAGCGTTTTTTCTACCGAATTTTGTCCTAAATTTCCTAATTACATCTTGAAAACTTTTGCCATTTTCAAAAAATGTTTTAATAAGAAAAACATGTTGTTCTTTCGTATAACGTATCATATTAACTAACCGAAATGTATTTCGAATCTGAAATTAAAAATTTGGAATAAAAATTCCAGGGAGAAAAAAATGGCAGCAAAATTAAAATGACACTCAAATTTTGGACACCCTTTATTACAGCTTCATGCTTGGTCGCTTATTTTGGGCTGTTTTCGGCTAATTCTTGCTTTACAATATTTCATTGTCAGCGTAGTACATCCTCTGTGATATTATGGCCTTATTTAAGTATCTCACAATATATGGAACTTTTCTGATCCCACCAAATACAGAAATTTGCCCTAGAGTCAACGACAAAGTAGAAGTAAATGAAAGATGTTTACCTTTCAAGTTTTCGAATGAAACAAATCATGTGTGAAACAGACGTTATCGCTTTTGAATTCCATTTTTAATTTAAATACCAAATATTTAAAAAAGTTTTTAAAAAAGTTTTAAAAAATTCTGTTTAAGAGTTTACAACAAATAAGCGAATAAGAGATTTTTTAATAAAAATTTATATTAAATTTATTACTGCGAGTCAAAACGTATGTATTAAAAAATTTTTATTTTGATAGAAAGTGTGTTAAAATTTTATTTTCCACTTATTGCTATAAATTTTATTTTATATGTATTATTTTAAGATTTTTAAGATTTATCCAAATAACTGCCACTCTAATAAAAATACGTTCATACACACACACACTCCCATGCACAAAGGTTACTATAATCTATAAATACTATAAAACAACTTGTAGTCTTAAATTTATCTTTTTTAATTAGAAACATTTTTTTAGAAAATACTTATTAGGACAAGCAACTGCTTTTATATAGAATATTTTTACTAAATACTACTAAATAAGCAACATAAGGAATAATAGCAACCAACAGACAGCTAAAGGAAGGGGAAGAGAAATAAAAAAAGAGATATTGCAGCAGAAAATACGTGCATAGTTGATGTAGATGACTACTTACACACAAACACATACATACATGGAATCTTAGAAATTCCATTTTTCTGCAATATTGTATAAAGTTAAATAAGTAAAACAAGAGAGTCACTAAAGAACAACAAAAACAAAAAGGGTTGTAATATAAATATAAACACACTCTCTTATGCACACACACACACACACCAGCACACTGTCATACTTACGTTTAATACAAAATGTTAGACTTGTTGTCTTTTTAAGTTGTTTTTAGTTTTTATAACTTTTATGTAATTATATTTAATAACATAATGATGTCGTGTATGCGTTTTTTTTTTTTTTTTTTTGTATAAAAAAATGTTTCCAGTTCATAGTTTTTATTTAGGTGTAACAATCTTAAGAATACTTCTATTTTATGGTGCTGTCGTTGTTCTTTTTCTTGTAATTTTTTTATAATTTTTAATTGATGCAGTATGTAGTTTTATTTATTTTCTAACCCGGAATGTGTGAAAATAATTACGTAGGTACTGCAAAACGTATAATGAATATTAGTTTGTTACCAACGAAATAAATATTACTCATACGTGTTGTAGTTAACTGGGTTTGTAGTTGTTGGAAAAATAAGTGGTAGCGTATAAGTGATAATTGTGTAACTGCTGCTAAGAGGAGATAATAGTGGACAAATTAAAATCCGAAAGTGTTAGAATTTGGGATACATTTAAAAAAATCATGTCCGAAAATACTGGAAATCAAATAAAGATATTTGCTAATATAAAGGATTTTCAAACTTTTAGCGATTTTTTTTATAATATGTAAATTTAAACGTTGTTTTTATGTGTTCTCTCTAAACCTGGCAAACAATCGATATACTATCGATAGTTCTCTTTCCATTGGACTATCTTTAGTTTATTTTCGATAGCGATACTATCGTTGAAAGCTTTTTTAAGAAAATTATCAGTAATTTTTTGTTTCTATCTGGCAACTACAAACCAGCCGTCGTTGCCGCCCAGCTTAGCAAGCTGCGGCTGTTATTTAGTCGGCTTAAGGACCAACCATATTTGCATAGCCATGCTTATCCTAATATCAAAGCAAAAAATTTTTCATATGTACCAGGGCTCTCCCATAATTTTTACCTGAATCGGCTTATAGTTTATCGAAAATCGCCAACATTTAATATACTTAGATTTTAGGTAAAAAGATTCCTCAAAAGTCGCCAAATATGAGATTTGCATTGCCTATGCTTTGTATATAATTTGGTAAAGAATTCCAAAGACTTGTGGTGTAAATGAAAAATTGTCGATGTGACAAAAGACTCTTGTATCTTTGTTGAATAATCTTCCTTCCTCGGTTAGATCTAGCAAATGGAATCCTACTGAACAAATATATAGGGTGCTTAGTGGTAATAATCTTGTGTAAAAAAATAAGGCATTTAAGTTTCAAAAGGTTTTCAAACTTAATTTGAAATATCTGATACGAGTAAGTTGAGTTTACGTTTTCTCCAGAAATAATGTGTGATGCTTGGATTGTATACACCCGGAAAAAATTTAGCTCTGATTGTGAAAGTTTCCTAAATATTATGAATTTAAACCACCGTAAACTTTAACATTTACATATACGCATCCAAGTCGAATTCAACTACAGGTGTTGTCGGAACTAAAACAATCCAAAAACAACAAAAACCTCATAGGGTTTTTCGCATTGGATTGTTAGTGCTTATAGCTCGAAATGTCAACCATTGTTAGCAAAACACTAACAAATCAAAACAAATAAGCTCGAACTGTCAAAATCCGATGCCGTTTCGACCCCACCTGTAGTTAATTCACATTGTACACATCCTGCTAGCTGATCCTTTTTCTATATACGAACTGAGATTCTCCAAATGTGAAAACCCATATAAAAATTGACAAAGTCAATAACACATTCGATTGCATATACTTTATGAATCTGCCTTAAATTAAAAGATCCGTGTATTTTATGTTAACATTTTTTTTTTTTTTTTTTCCATATGCAATAAATATAAATGCTATAGAAAACATAACGTATTCTCATATGACACCCTGGTGCTTCTCAAATGTTAATATAGATTTTTCCCTTGCATATACAAATAAACGGGAAATGACCTGCTTTCAAATTCAACAGAAATTTTTTTAATTAACCCTCCGAGGAGTGACAGTTCTGAACTTCACGGCCGTGTGAAAAGGACCCTACGGACCTTTTTTGTAAATCATATTTTTTTCATATAAAAATTTTTTTTTTGATTTTTGTTTTGTTTTTATTGTTTATAACTAAATTCTACATACAAAAATCATTTTTTAAATTTTTTTGCTTTGAAGGAAAGACACAATATTCTAATTTTATACTATTAGCAATAAACCAGTTCTTAGAATTCTTTGTTCTTAGTATTTTTGTTCATAGAATTTTTTCTTAGAATTTTTTGTTTTTATCATCATCCCTAATGTCTTTGAGTTTAGGTCTTTGTGTTCAGAACAAGTAAATTATGTGTTGAAACAATAAAAAAATTATAATGATGCCCAAAAACATGCATTTATTAGTGAAATTCAGTACAAGGTCCATACGGACCTATTCACACGTCCGCGTACTATTCTCACTAAAACCTCAATAACTCCTAAAGTAATGATCCGATCGGCTTGATCTTGGAATACAGAGTAATTTTGGGGGGGGGGCGGGGGGTTGTAGTGGGCGAAGTAGGAGTAATTTCAGTTTGAAAAGGCAAAAAGGTCCCTAGGAACCTTCTCACTCATCGGAGGGTTAATTAATATCAAATACTCAAATCATGGTCAGTTTTTTACCGATGGTTCTGTTATGAACAAGAAAGCTGGTTTTGCAGTCTTTGGTGAGAATACTGCCATATCTAAGCGTATTCATAATTTTTCCTCTATATATACTAGCGAATTACTAGCAATTAAAACCTGTTTAAAAATACTTAGAAACATCTCTCAAAAAACACTTATTATAACTGACAGTAAAAGTGCCCTGGAAGGACTACAAGATCCATTTAATAACAACATGTTTATACAACAAATAAGAATATTAATAACATCCCTACCTAATCAAAAAATTACACTTCTATGGGTTCCTAGCCACCTAAATATAGGTGGAAACGAAAAAGTTGACCAGCTTGCCAGAAATTCTTTAAGAAGCCGGATATCTACCGAATATAAATTTCAATATTCAGACTATAGACAATACATTGGAAAATATATTTTTGACATCTGGAATGATCTATGGAAAGATAATAACGAAACAAAACTATTTAAAATTCAAAGAAACATATCGCACAAATTAATAGTACCCAATATATCCAAAACAGACTTTATAAAGTTAAATAGACTAAAAATATTATATTATTGAAAAGACACAGCCCCCAGGTTGTGAGTACGGGCAAATACTAACCATTTCTCATATATTTAGTGAATGCAGTCTTCTGCACAACAAACGTATAAAATATAAAATAAATGTAAGATGAGATAAACCCACTGTTTATTGTTGATGTGTTTTGCTAAAACTTTGATATTATTACAAGTAGATCTGTTGCTATAAGTCTTATACGCTTAACAGTTTTATTTGGTTTAATATCTTTAGTTTTTCTAAAATCTTTATGGATGAAGTTTCCTGATGATCTGGCCTAAGCAACCAGTGAAATGCGCATATGAATAGCTTATCCCATCAACAATAAATTTCAAGTGTTTTTATCAAGAATAAAAACTGGGAATTAAGCACGAATAACAAAATCTTTTGAAATTAAAATAAATAACATTAATATCCTTCAAAAAGAAAATGAATTTGAAAATATAAAAAAATTCTTGACTGAGATAAATATTTATTAGTCGATTTAAATCTTAAATAATGTTAGCATATGTATGTATTTAAATTAGAATAGAATATAAGGTCTTATGTGAAATTAGTTGGCCTATATAACCTAATTGTGTTGGGGCCTTTATAGTACCAAATAAATAAATAAATAATTTTTTTTTCTGTCTACTCATTTACAACTTAATTAAAAATGGGTTAAGTTATTTTCTTATTTAAAAGCGCAAACATACGAAAATATTTGTAAATAATATTTACAAAAAAATGTAATGAAATAATAAAATAAAATTAATTAATAACATTTCGTGCACTTGATTTACAAGTTGGTCTCAGTAATTTTTAATTATTTAATGCCAATCATTTTATGTTTGTGGTTTAACATGAACAACATTATAAAAAAGTTTTTAAAAGATATAAAAAACAAGCAAAAATCACAAACTCGTTAAAAATTTATAAACTCAAACCTACATACGTTTATTAACAGCATTTATTTATGTAAAATATTTTATTTACAGCATTTATTTATGAAAAATATTTAAAATCTGAATTTACCGCAAGTTTTGTTTATAAATGTTTAAACGTGAGCAAAAATCAGTCATGCTTTTGTAAAAATAAAAAAAAATAAAATTTAGCAAAAAAAGCCAAATTGTGTTCAAACTAATTAAACAAAAACGAATGCCCAATTCACAACCTCTGTCGTATAGATTATCCTTCAAAAAAAAAAAAAAGGATTTATGTTTCTACACTTGCGAATCGACAAACTTATTTTATCGATACTTTATGTCAGATCAAAAATTCAATGTTCATGGTAAATTTAAGAAGATCAATTAATTTATTTTTAACAAATGATAAAATAAACAAGTAAGAGTGCTCTATTAACCTATGCTAAATCTTATATACCCTTCACTATGGTGCGATTAGAACAGAAGGTTATATAAATTCAAATTTCGTCAGATATTATGTATCGATAACAAAGATGCTTGTTTCTTATTTGGCAACATTAGCGCTGGACGTAATCCAGGTATACATAAGTATATGCTTTTGTAAAGGATGTGTCACGCCCACTTCTTAAGACCCGCCCATATTTTAAGCGAGGTTGTGTATCAATAGCCCAGCTAATGTACCAAATTTTGAAAATGTTTCTTTTACCAATCTTTAGATACAAAAAAACTATTTTATGCCACGCCTACTTCTTCAATCCCGTCCTACAATTTGTGGGATTGTGTATCTACAATGCCTTTGTACGGGAGGTGACCACTTCGCCAATTCTGCCCATTTTAGAGGTTGTATATTGATAGCCCAGCTAAGTGTACCAAATTTGGAAAATTTTTCATTTGCGGTTCTTTAGATATAAATAAACGCACACTTCTCCAATTCCGCCCATTTTTTGTTTTGTCGGATGTTGTGTACTGATATTTGTATTTAATTTGAAAACTTTGGCTATTTTCGTTCTCCAGAAATTAATAATACCTAAAGGGTGGTTAAATTGTAAGGGCCGATGTTGAATGTGAACCACACCTAAACGCCAAGTTTTTTTCCGAATTTTATTTGACATTTCTCTATTTCAGACTTACTCAATTTGAACCATGGAGAGATACACAATCCAACAACGTGTTAAAGTTATCCAGACTTATTATGAAAATGGATGATAAATTTCGAAGAAAATCATCTTCAGTGATGAGGCACATTTTCACCTCAGTGGATTTGTCGATAAGCAGAATTTCCGCATTTGGGCGAATAATAATCCAAGAGTGATTGTCGAAAAACCATTGCACCCACAAAGAGTGACTGTTTGGTGCGGTTTATGGGCTGGCGGCATCATCGGGCCGTATTTTTTCCAAAATGGTGAATGGTGTTCGCTATCGTGAGATGATAACGAACTTTTTATGGCCCGAATTGGAAGATATGGATGTGGACGATATGTGGTTTCAGCAGGACGGTGCCACTTGCCACACAGCTAACGAAACAATGGCTCTTTTGTGCAACAAATTCAATGGCCGTGTTATCTCACGTAATGGCGATGTCAATTGGCCGCCAAGATCATGTGATTTGACACCGTTGGACTTTTTTCTTTGGGGTTATTTGAAAGAAAAGGTGTACGTCGATAAGCCAGCAACAATTCAAGAGCTAAAGGATGAGATAATTCGGCACATTAACGGCATAGAACCTCCATTATGCCTCAGGGTCATCGAAAATTTGGACCATCGGATGGAGGTGTGCCGCCGTGGTCGCGGCGCCCATTTGGCCCATATTTTGTTCCATACATAATTGAGTAATACCAATATATCATAATAAAATAAAATTACAATAATTTCCTAAATAGTTTGTGTTTTATTCAAAATCAACATCGGCCCTTGAAATTTAACCACCCTTTATATGTGTATGAGAAGTGCCACGCTCCCTTCTCCAATACCAATTTTTAAGACAAGTTGTGTATTGAAAATCAAGATGATTGTGCCTTATTTGGAAACTTTGGCAGATGTACAGAAAAAAGAAATAAAAAAAACAACAACAAGGGATTAATGGGTAAAAAATTTAACATTTCCAGGCCTGGTACAAATACAACATTTTTCAAAACAAATACAACTCAATCGAATAACAAAAAAACACACTTTTGTGTCAAAACTACCAACAAAAATACAGCACTGTATAATTAGACGACAAGACAACGAATACGATGTAAATGCGAGTTTGTGAATTGAACAAATGTTTCTTTGATTAAATATCAGATTAAAATATACGGTACTATTTTATTTATTTTGTCATATTTATGCTCAAATTTACAGTCATTATTAGCAAACTTAAGTGATAACTATTGCTTAACTAAAGTCTCATATTTACAATAATTAGTTAAGTAAAAATTTTAACCAGACCAAAATAATAAAAAAATAAAAGTAGTTAACCAATAATATTTGAGGGTTTAACTCATGGTTAAGAAAAAACTGGGAATACTATTTTCTTTGTTAAACTGTTGTCATTAGCTAATAATGACTGTAAATGTTGCCCTTAAAGTTATCCGTTAACAGTGACTAAAACAAAATCGCTTACCTTTTTTTTATTCACAAAAAGTTTATGTTCACTTTTTTCTAACAAATATTAATTTGACTTGGTTTCTTTTTTTCCAAGAAACTGTTTTAAGCATTTTTATGAAACATTTTTATAATTTTTTTTTTTATTTGAATTTTCTTTTTTAAATAATAATTTAAAATTAGAATAAATATTTTTTTTCTGCTCTCGTTTTCTTTTTTGCCTGGAATTTTTGTTTTGTTAGTGATAAGGCAAAAACTGAAATTAATAAAAATTCTTTAATCATAATTCAAACTAAAAATAAGTGAAAAGAACTAAATAAAAAAAAAAAAACAAAATATAAGAAGAGAAGAAAAATAAACATCAAATAATGAAAAATATGATGTTGAGTTAAGTGATAAGGCACACTCTTTTTATGAAACCGCCTCAGCCCAATATAGCAACAATAAAAAAAGAAAGCAACTTAACGAAGACTTTGCGTGTTTGTTGGTTAAGGGTGAAAGTATTATTCGAAAAGTTGCTGTAGTATTGGCGGTAATAGTTTTTCTATAACTCTTATAGGTGATAGATTTTTCTTCGATTTTCCCTATTTTTCTTCTACATTTTCTTGGGATGATAATTTTTTCGATATTCTCAATTCTTCATAGAAATTTTTTTTTTTTAATTCCCTAAGCTTATCGCGCGAGGCTCTACGCTTGTCTGCAGGAAAGAAACCAGAGTCTCTGGCGGAAATCGAACCCGCAACCTCGGCGCTGATAGACAAGCTCACTACCAGCTAGCCTACCGAGGCACTCAATTTCTGTTTCCTTAATATTAAAGAATTTTACGAAATAAGTTTTCAAGATTAAAATGGTACAGTCTTTTACGGCCCCTGCCATATATAGTAAAATTCCATGACCAAAATTCTTATTAAACACATATCGCACATTTATTGCAACATAATCATATCTCAATAAACATTTAAACTTGTAAAATGCGATTAACGTTTTCAAAATGTACCCTTATATACCGATTTAATAAATTAAATTTTGTTATAACAAACGGTTCAGTTTCAGATATAACTCTGATATTTTTTAAAAAGGAGTTATGAAGGAACACTTTTGTTTAAGTAACCTAAAATGTTTGATTTTTGAGATATGCCTATGTTGCAATAAAGGAGCGCTATGGCCCTATTGCTAGGCGCAATCATCTCCGACCTCGCCCTTCTTAAAGGTACGATTTGTTAGAATATAGCCAAAACTTACCATTATAAAGGGAAGTTAGAGAGTTTATAAACTCCACAAAAATATCTGCCGTAACATTTTCTATAAAGTTGCTGAACGAAGTTTATATCTCAGATATAAAGAACATGTAGTTTTATACGCCGATGTGCTGCACGAACAGGCCAAAAGGAGAAACTTAACCCCCCCTAAAATAAAATTCCGATCTGATGCTTTTTTATGGTTGCCTCTGCCGGAATCTCTTGTCAGAACCCCGTTATTTCGAAAGGAGCAAAATTTTTGTATACTGTAATAAAAGGAATTTTCGTATATGAAAAACATCGTTTTAATATAAAAGGATCACTAAAAAAATTTATTTAAATTATAATTGACTTTACATTTTTAGGGTTAACAAAAATTATAAAGTTTCCGTTTCCATCACTTCTGGAAAACTACTTTTTCCCCTAACCAATAATTCATCGAAATGTTTGCAAACCTTTATAACTAAAAAATTTTTGTTTGCAGCTGTTCTTTAGATTGTGATTTTTTTCTTTTTTTTGTAGTTTTGTTGCTAGCACAAGGTAGGAAAATCAACAAGCAAAACAAATGAAAAGATGAAGTAAGTGGGAGCAAACAATTGGACCAGGACGGGAGTTGTGTAGGAAAAAAATTAAATGAAAAGAAAAAAATTCTTAGGTGTAGCACACTCAAACACAAACGCTATTTTACTTGTAGAGAGAGCATTATAACAGGTGCTTTAATAAAAAATTATTTTAATTTGATCAAGACATGATAAGAAGAGTCTTAGCTTCAGTGGTCGGTCTGCTGTTGCCACGTACTTAAATTATTTGAAAAGTTAAGGAAAAATAAAATTTTTTTTAAATGCCATTTAAATAAATTCTTTGGTTGTTTCACTTTTTTTTTCATCTTATAATAACAAAGATTGTAAGTTCTTTGAGGTTTTGAAAAAAAATGTTTTTTTTTAGTCACACAGCCAGTCTTTTCTAAGAGTAGGCAGTGCACAGTGGGAGATTTCGGCCAAAAAGCTAAAACTTTGTTATTTACGTAAATCAATAAAACTTCGTACGTGGGTGAAGAAGTCGAAGGACGTTGTACAAAAGTTTTAAATTTTGTTCACGCCCGATAATTACGTCCCTTATGCCGTAGTCTCTATTACGCCGCCGTTTCTTGTTCGATATTATATATATATATATGGGGATTTCATGTGACCCAATTTTTAAATTTGCACCAAAGTTAGTCCTATTGAATAGTAGTTTAGACACAAATTTTCAACAAGATCGGTAAAATCGTTTCTGTGTTAGAGGGGGTCAAAATTTGACATTTTGGCCATACAGGTGTTATTTTTCATCCTTGTAACTTATTTCCTATTGGTGTTAGCAAAATTTGTCCCAAGTTGCTTCGATAGCTATTTGATCAATCTTTAAAAAAAATTTTTTTTTTGTTTTTTTAAAAAATTTTTTAAAATTTTGTTTCTTAAATTTAAAACTTTTTTTTTTATTTTTTTTCATCCGGAATGTTTTTTTCTTTTTTGCTTTTCCTTTAAGGTAGTTTTGGTCGTATATAATAATAATAATAAATAATTTTTACTCCAGACGAGGCTTTTTCAATTTAAGCATATGCAGTGTTCTTTCTCATCCATGTAACTTATTACTTATTGGTGTTAGCAAAATTGGTCCCAAGTAGCAATCTTTCGTAAAAAAAATTTTTTGTTTTTTTTTTTAAATTTAAAAAATTTTTCATAGATAATTGCCTTAAGACAGCTATATTTCTCAGATAAGTGACTTAAAACCTCTACCAATTCGCTTTTGATTTTCATATAATCGGCCTTATTACGAGAGTCGTTGTCGTGGTCAAAGTCGGTATCGTTTGAAATTGTTGTTGATATAAATTATAATTTAAGACTATGACCATGTAAAACACAAAGAAAATTTGTTGTATTTGTGTTTCGGAATGACAATCATAATGCCAATTTTTAAAGCGATCGCTTTCGATTACGAAGACTCTCAAAAGAAAAACCAATCAATCCGTACTCAAATCAATCCGAAGCGGTATTAATAGTACGGTAAGTACGGATTTTCTTGAATAAAGTACAGAAAGATTAGTTCAAGTACGGATTTTCAATCGCAAAATACTTTAATTATCCATATTCAATCCCGATTTCGTAATTGAAATAATCTGAAAATGAGATTGATTTAAGTAAAACTAAGTTTAAATCAATCTCAAAATGCGCTTGATTCAAATGTTATAAAGATGATTCAATCCCGAATTCGTACTGGAAATAAACCAAAAGTGAAATTAAAAGAAGTTTTTCATTATGATACTTACCCGTTTTAAACATTTCAGATTTTCAATTATAGAACACCATCATCATTCCCGATATTGTTTTTACTTTAAAAACTTAATGTACATTGTGCATATATAACTAAAAATATAAACTTTAATATTAAACATGAAAATAATGTGTTTTCGTCTTGCTCTGTTGTTTTTGGTGTTTCTACATACCACAAGCAAATCCTTTTTTAATTACTTGTGTGGTGCTGGTGTAGTATCTGAAACAAACTTTGATAAGTTAAATGAGATTAGAACGCTCAATTTGTAATTTTACACTCAGAGTCAGTGTTGCCAGAAGTAGGGCAAAATCCCTACATGTAGGTATTTTTGATACTAAAATAGAAGCGTAGGGAAAACCGCCCAGATTTTTTATAATCTCCAATATGTAGGGATTTTTCGTCATATCGCATTATTTATGAAATAAATGCAGAAAAAAACGTATTTTTAGTAATATTTTCTTGTCCAAAACGGTTAAAAATTTTTATTTTCCCTAAAATCGCTTAAAAATACATTTCCAGAGTTGTTTGTACTTTGAAAAGTTGGAGACACTATTATGAATGTATATGTTTTTTCTAAGATATCTTAAAAAAAAACAAAGTATTGGGGGTTTCTAAACAATTGTTTGATGAAATGGACATCACTGCCTTAGTGACAAATAAAGAATTTATCTTAGAAAAAAATATGTTTCCTGCTTAACTTAGTGTTAGCGAAGAAGCTAAAGAATATTTGTTGCCAATTACTACAACTGTAAGTGTCTGGAGAAAGAGATATGTATGTACACTGTGGTATACAATATCATTAGCGCCATTGGAGTATAGAGTAAATATGCCAACCATTTAGTTAGCTAGTAATGAGAATGAATGGTTCTTTCTTATACCACTGAGATATTATACAATGTTGAAAGATTTAATTGAATTTATTAAAAGTACATAAATTTATTTGTTTGTTTTGTACTTAATTTTTGTTAAAACTTTAATCAACATATTAGTAAAATTTATTTTTTATATAATTTATAATTTTTTATGGAGCCGTTTTCTGATTTTAGGTAAATCGAAAAAAGAGGGCTTAAAAGTGGGCGGGGGAATATTTTCTTTTCTTAAAAACCTAAGTTGGACCATGGCGACCATTTTCAAGAAAAAATCGTCCAAATCGGTCAAATAAATAGAAAAAGTAGGCGTGGTAAATTTTTCTTTCGATGAAAACTTAAAATGGATTAACACGAACAATTGAAAAACAAAAATAGTCAAATCGATGGAGCCGTTTTCTGATTTTAAGTAAATCGAAAAAGGTGGGCGTAAAAGTGGGCGGGGCAAAATTTTCTTTTCTTAAAAACCTAAGTTGGACCATGGCGATAATTTTAAAGGAAAAATCGTCCAAAACTGTCAAGCCGTTCTCAAGTTATGCGCTTAATAGAAAAAGTGGGCGTAAAAGTAGGCGTGGAAAATTTTTCTTTTAATGAAAACTTTAAATGGACTAATACGACCATTTGAAAGAAAAATTTGTCAAAGCGATGGAGCCGTTTTCTGATTTTAGGTAAATCGAAAAAAGTGGGCGTAAAAGTGGGCGGGCAAGATTTTCGTTTAAACCTAAGTTTGACCATGGCGATCATTTTAAAGAAAAAATAGTCCAAATCGGTCAAGCCGTTTTCAAGTTATGCGATCAGCAACAGACAACATTTCATTTTTATTATATAGATTATTTTCTTCTATCTTAATGACAATAATGCAAAAGGATTTTTGTAGGGGAAATTTTTTCAGCGTGTAGGGAAAAATCGGATTTTTTAGTAATTTTTCCAAAAATTCACTGGCAACACTGCTTATGGCTAATAAATCAATGATGGTTTAAACGCTGGTTTAGTTGAACTAAACTTGAATTTATATGTAGCTTAAACTATAAATCAGTGTCCCATGTATTATATGTTGTTAAAAAAATAACATGTGGCAGCACTACAATAAATCTTATCAAATTCATATGGTCTGTGTTGGTGGTTTAAACGCCCAATTTCATGCGTTTAAAGATGGTTTAAATGTTTAGTGATATAAAGATTTGTTGGTTTAAACACATTTTAAACCAAAAAGAGAGTTTAACTTGCTTTGATTTTTTAGCCCTTAGAGTGGCACAACCAACGAAAAGTTTAATCTTATTTTACTTGGCTTAAGAATTTTATGCTTATTTTAAGAAACTCGGAGTGGTTTTCGAAAGTTATCCCTTTTAGGATTGTTTTAAGTACGTTTTAGTGTTATTCGTACTTCAATTTTTGAGTACGACTCGTACTTAAAGTAAGTATAAAGAACTTAATTTATCCCGAGTTTTTTGCTTTCTGTGTAGGTAACTAAATTTTAAGCTTTTGTTTATTTAAATAATAAAGGAATAAAATAAACTAAGATGATTAGCTGTCAGCTGTTTTTTTTATGAAAACAAAATTTCACTAATATAAAAAAAAGTTCAATGTAAACGCACTAGATTTTGTGGAAGATTTCAAATCAAATCTTCTAGATTTAGTTGTAATGTAATCCGCCTATTAACGCAATTTAAAGATAAACTTTTGAAACTATTGTGATATATTTCGATGAAAAATCGTTAAAAAAATAATAATTTTTCAGCACTTTTTCGCTCTGCACATATTTTGTTGAATCTGAATTCAATGATACAAGCCAACCTCTTTCAAAAACTTAAGTTAGTACTAATTATAACTTGAAAAAAAAACAGAGTGTCCCAGGTAAAAAAATCAAAAAGTTTAATCTCTTAGCAACAAAATACTATTCTCTAGAATTTCGCTAAGAACTTGTAAGCGACTTTACCAAACTATATACTCCACTGTGCAGTGGCATCAAATAAGAAATATTTGTTTGTTTTTCCAGCTTCTTTTTCAAATAAAAAATAAATTGTACAGTGCACAATAAATTTTTAATTCTATGCTTGACTGCTTAAATTTTAAGAACAACACCTTTTCGAAGATTTATGTTTTTCTTCGGGTTGTCTGTCTGGCAAACGAAAGTAAGCCTTCTTGGCATTTAGTTAGGTATAAATAAGTTTTTTAAGGAAATGTCAGTCGGTTTCAAATAGTCATTTAAAAGAGACCTTTAACTTTTAAAAGAAATTAAGTTTTATTCTCTTTTCATTTGCAATGGAATAATCTTTAAACTCTTAGCTTAGCGTACTTTCCTTTTTCTACTACATACATAAATCTACACACAATGAATATGTTTGTACGCTTATCATTATTTAAAAAAAATTTTTTCGGAAAATAATAAATGTGGCGGCGTTTAAATTGGCCATTACTTTGAAAGATGAATGTTTTTTAATGAATGGCATTTTTATTTATTGAAATTACTCTCATTTTTATGTTCAAATGCACACAAATAACAATTCGTTTTTTTATTTACAAAATATTTTTTTTATGTACTTTCAAGTCTCACATAAATAATTTATATACATTTTTTTTAATATAGAAAACAACAATATTTAAAATTTTTATGGCACAATCTTTTGTATGTCACTCTTTTTGTGTGATTTTTTTTTTTTTTTTTTTTTTGTTTTATTTTAATTTATCTGCTAATTGTATTTCAAAATTGAAGTGCTCTCAAAGTGCTTCATAAATTTTTAAGATTTATTTGTTTTTGCTTAATAAATTTTTTCAAATAAATACTTTATTTTGATATGAATAAAATTTATTTCAAGGACTTTTTTTTTGGAAAATTTAATTAGAAATTATTAAATTATGTTTACATTTTTGTACAGCTTATGTATAATTGAATATAATATAAGAAGAATTTGTTTCGAAAGTGGATTATTTTTTCTTAACTTTTACTGATTTTGATTTCTGTGTAATGGCAAAAAGAGTTTTCAAATGTAGTTTGCAGAGCGGAGAAAGGCGATCAGTTCTATAAAAAAAATCTTCTTAAGTGTTTGTGCAATCAGCGTTGTCAACTTTGTATAAGCAAAACGAGCGATTGTCGCTCTGAAAAGTCACAGCGTTGAAAAATTTGTACTAAAAACGCGCTTAATTAAATTTGAATAAAATTCAAATACAGGATTTATCGCTTGAATTCACACCGGCTACAAGCATTTATCGCTTTTGTGCACTCAAACTGGTACAATAATAGTTTGCTATTAAAAATAGCTAAAATGGTTTTGGGTATAAGCATACGCTGATATGAATCCCACATTTGCATCACAATACGATATAATTTAAAAAAATTTCCTTTAAAAAATCTGATAAAAGCTCGTTTTAATTTGGTGCGTTTTTTAATTGAAAAAAGTGAGTTTTTATAAAAAATTTTCTATTTGGGTCAAATTTGACCCGAAGACCGTTAACGTCAGCAAATTTGAAGACCTAATGAAGGTTAAACGCGCTAAGAAGAAATAAAGCTTTTGTCATAGATAAAACGCGCTAAGCTAACGAAAACGCCCTAAATTGACAACGCTGTACGTAATGCTTTAGTCATTGCGTACACTCATAAAATTATTACAATAAATGATTTTGTTGTTTTACGAATAATTTTATTTTTTAATATTTGTGTTTGTTATTTAAAAAACAAACTACCACTTAAGCCAAAGATTTTTCAAGTGACTGCCTAAATGGAAGTATAAAATCGAATCACTCAATTTCTATAAAAGTTTAATAGCATTGGTTTAAGTTATTAATAAAAGTTCTGTAAAAATGTTTTACTTTTTCTTTCAAAACATTAAAATTTGCACAAGTACCAAATTGTACACGTAACCTCCACATCAATTGACATTTCCCTTTTTAAAGCTTGGATACTTTCTTTGTTGTTCATTGTTAAGCGTACATTTTCTTCTCGGGGGCATTTCTAGATGTAAAAAACATTTTATTAAAATAGTTACATTACACAATATTTTTTAAACCTCTGCGCAACACGGACAAACAACGAAATAAATATCCTTTAAAAAATGGAAATTTTTTCTGCTTCGCAACTTAAATATTTACAATAATAAGACCAAATGTAAGAAAGGAATAAATATATAAGAAAAAATAATATCCCAAAGAGACATGTGCTAAAATAAAAAAAGTGTACAACTAGCGTACACAAAAATATAGTTGCCAATTGTCTAAAATAGTGATCTGTCCAGTTTAATAGAGACGGTTGGTCGCCAAAGGTATACTGATGAATATTCAAAACAGAAAAGCCGGCTGTTAAGCAGAATCTAAAAAAAAATAATTTTCTCCTCTGCGTAAGCACTTACAAAAAATTAGAACTATCAAAATATGCTTCCAAAAGGTTGAATATGCTCCATAAACTTAAAAAATACTCTTTAGCTGAAAAATGCTGCAAAGGGTAAATAACCAAAAATATGCAAAACGGATAAATATTTTTTTTTTATCTTCATGGGTCGCACAATGAAAAACATTTAATTGCATTTTTACGGTTTCCCTGGTAAAAACTTAAAAAATGGCCAAAATAACGTTTCAACTTTAAACTCTTATCCCTGATGATATCAAAAGATGTTTTTTTACAGAAGCTTAAAAAAAATGTTTAAAAAAAAGGTTTGAACAGAATTTTTAAGCAAACTTTTCCCTACTCCACTTAATCTTGTAAATTAGCATATGATTTCCTCTAAACGAATCTGCTGCTTAGTCTGCTTGCTTCGATTGATGTTACAACCTAGATTAAAGTAATAGACATAAAATAAAAACAAAACAAATTTAAAATAATAAAAGAACCGAAAACAAAATAGGAAAACATAAGTTTTATCTTAACTCATTATTACTTCAAATTCTAACACAATGACAACGAAGGAAAAAGTTTTCGTCGTCCTCCCAACCATTCTTAGACAGACAAACCTTTTAAAATACAAAGATGTCTTGAACAACTACAGATTGTAAAGGAAAGAAAATCCCCTTGAACAAGTCTTTTTATTGTAATGGTTCCATTTTTCGATGTGGTTAAACTAAATCGCTAGAAATTGTTTTAAATATCTTTGTATGTTTTTAAATTTTTTTCTATTTTACATTTGTTTTATGCTTGTTTTTTTTCGCTGTCCTTTATACATTTTTGTCCTTTTGATTCAGGTTCGAGCTTGTTAGATTTGGTTGTTTTAGCTGAAGTTGTTGTTGTCATTGTTTAAATTGTTTGGTAAACATTTCTTGTAAAACATTGTGATTATGGCTGCCATTGTTTCTCTTTTTGGGAGATAACAGCTGTCATTGGGTTTTTTTTCTAATTGCTACAATAAAAAAAAGTTAAATAGCAACCAAAATAATGCCAGGCAGCATGAGATAAGATATTATTAACTGGGTTTTTTTATATGGACAGCCAACCAGCCGGAAGGACATTATTAGATCAATTCAAAAGGTGATTCTGAGTCAATCGGTATACGTAAAATTAGGTCAAAGGACTATATTATAACTTACAAATAGTAACTTTAAGTATGGTTTTTGGTTATTACATTAAGCTTAAAAGCAGCGTTAAGCGTACAGCTCACACACCCAGAAACGATATTTACTTTTTTAGTATTTGTGTATACGGACACAGCCCTTAATAGCTTTCGTCAATATTTTGAAGAAAGCTACAAACATTTTGTAGTGTTCTGTTCTTCGTTATAAAATATCAAGCAGCCTTCTGAAATTCACTGTAAACGCTAAAACTTATTTCACCGCTGTTTTGAAATTTATTCAAATATGTTTGTAATACCAGAAATCACTCTGCAGAATTTTGGGATGATTGGTTCATTTCATTTCTCCTCCTGAAAATTATTTAAGTTCGGCTTATACTGTTACGAATCATGATATTTTACTCAAGCTAGTTAAAATTGCTAAAAAAAAAACCATTAAACTTTCTGATTGGCGGTCAATAATTTAATATACACTCAAAAGAAAAATCAGTCCATCCGTACTTAAATAAATCCGAAGCGGTATTAATAGTACGGTGAGTACGGATTTTCTTGAATCAAGTACAGAAAGATTGATTCAAGTACGGATTCTCAATAGCAAAATACTTAATTTATCCATACTCAAACCCGATTTTGTACTTGAAATAGTCCGAAAATGAAATTGATTTACGTTAAACTAAGATTGTATCAATCTCAAAATGAGCTTGATTTAAGTATCATAAAGTTGATTTTATCCTGAATTCGTTCTTGAAGAAAGCCAAAAAAGAAATTAGAAAGAACACGTTATTATGATTGATTTACTTACCCGTATTACACCTTACAGAATGCTAAAACACCAACATCATGCCCGATATGGTTTTTACTTTAGAAATCTTCTTTAACCAAAAATATAAACCAAATGAGAAGCAAGGGTTAAAATTTCCTTTTGACCCTTCGTGGTACACATGAGTCTGGCCAGGCATTATTTCAATGTGTATAGAAAATCCAAACATGCTTAAGTCGGAGGATTAATTGTTGATGTAAATATAAGTTATGCACACTTCTAGTGTAAAACCAATGTACAGATGTAATGCTAAAATTGTTGTGCATAATTGTACTTCAACCCCACTGTAAATACTAGAATCTTTGTTATTAGTTATCTAATTTATTGTCACGTCTAAAAACTCAATTAATTCAGCCATATATAGTAACTATAGATAAATAAATTTAACTAACAAAATATCCGTTAGAGGGCGAACTTTCTTGAGCCATCTAGACCTTACTAGTAACATCTACACGTCTGGGCTAGAGTATAAATAGAATCGCAAGAGATGGCATGAGATCATTCTAATCTCAGACTTTGTCAATAACGTATAACGCGAAGGAAATTATAGTTGGTTTTGAATAAAAGCTTTAAATTACGGTTGTTAAAGTGACTTAGTACTAAATAAAGTTGTGGAAATTGTAAACAGTGTTCAAAGTGTTGTGTTTTATTTATTTTATTAAAGTTGCAATAAAGAACTCGAAACGGTTTATTATCAAGGAAATAAACCAAAACGTAATTGAAAGGCAGTAACGTAACAATATGTATTTCTTCTTGTTCTGTTGTTTTTGTTGTTTACAAAAAGTTTAATCCTTTTTTATTTGATTTTAGAATTTTATACTTATTTCAAGAAATTTCGTGATTGATTTTTGAAAGTAATCCCATTTAGGACTGTTTTGAGTTCGTTTTAGTGCTATTCGTACTTGAATTTTTTAGAACGACTCTTACTTAAAGTTATCATAAAAAACTTTATTTATCCCGAGTGTTTTTCTTTCTGTGTATATTTTTCAAACGTATTATTTTTCTGGCGAAGAAGATTGTTGAATTTAAGGCATTTGGATTTTTTTTTATACAAGGTCATTTTTTGAGACATTGCCGAGAAGGTGGGCTTCCGAAATACTCTACTTTGATGCTTGCAACGGCACCCTCATGTCAGAAAAAAAAGAGGTTATCCATTTTGTGGTTTCAAAAGTAAACGTAAATAAAAGTTTGAACGTTGACATTATGTGTGAAACACAGTGTTGCCAAAACTTGGTGACGAAAAATGGCTAAATTTACGGAAAAAAATGGCTAAAAAATGGCTAAAAAATGGCTAAAAATGGGCTAAAAAATGGCTAAACTTTTTTTTAAGTAAAAACACATTAAAATTTTATAACAAAACAGAAATAATTTATTTAAAGTTGTTTACGATGAAATTGTAAGTTAAGATCAATTTCTTAAATAAGAATAAACGTAAATTAATATTTTGATAGATATGTATTTAAAAAATTAAATCATCGTAAAATTCGTCGTTATTGCTCATCTCATAGGAATCACTCTTGCCTATTAGTTTTAAATAATTTGAAGGAACATCATAATCACGACAACATTTACCCAACATTATGAGTCCAGATCTACAATAAAAAACAAAGAAAAAAGTATAGTCGGTCAACCCTCACTAGATGATACCGTACACCACATTATAACCTATGTACCAAATTTTATTAAATTATCTTTAAATTTGCGACCTGTACTTTGTGCAAAAGGTGTGCATGAACAGCCAGCCAGCCAGCCGGACAAGCATCGTTAATTGGACTCAGAAAGTAAATCAGAGTCAATCGGTATACGTAAAGGTTGGCTAAAGCTATGTTCACACCTATTAAATATTTGACGTCCTACACGTGACCACTAGTTTTCTTAAAGAATTGTTTGCTTTTGCAAAACGTTTGGCTAGGGCAAACATTATTTAACAGTTTCTAAATTACATTATACAATGATCATTTTAAAATTAAAGTTTTGTAAATAAAAAGAAATTGTTAAAAATAAAGCTTAAGTTTGATCAATTTACTGGCAACGCTTTTTTTTGGATTTTATTGTCAAATATTTGTTAGGTCTGAACATACCCTTAATATTAATATTTTAAGGTGTTTCAAACATCAGCACAAACGCATAGTACCCTCTCCCCTGTTGTGGTGTTGGTAAAAATATTTTATTGTTACAGTCAAACTCTTTACCAAATTAAAAAAATCGAATTACCGGTTGCTAAATGTAACCTATTTCTCAAATTACTTTTAACGATGTTTACTTGGCCAAATACCCTCTCTACTTCAGCATTAGACCATGGAAGTGAGAGCAACTTTATAGTCAATTCTGAAATTTCTAAAAAAAATTTGTTGCTGCCTGCATCTCTTTACTGAAATACTTGCAACCAGAAAGAAACACCAATGTTTGTGGTGATCCATTTTATAAATTTAGTATTGGAATACTGTTCCTTTATTTTGAAAGATGTTTCATCGTCATCGTTTATAGCGATTTTCAACATTTGTAAAAGTTGTGATTTAAATTAAAGGCGTTTTAATTGTTAAAAATGTTTGTTTTACTTTTATAAATTTTTATTATAAAATAAAAATTATTTCTTTAAAAGAAAAACGGCCAAAAAAATTTTATGGCTAAACAATTTGAAAAATGGCTAATGGCTAAACTCATTTTTTAATGGCTAAACAGGGTGAAAAATGGCTAAATCTAGCCACTAAATGGCTAAATTGGCAACACTGGTGAAACACTATATCATTTAAATGATCACCACGCGAAGTGTTGCAAGCATACTACAAAAATGGTGATTCTGGCACAGCCACATATCGTGCTTTAAGAGGAGATTATGGTTTACATAATCGTCCAACTACGCAAGCAATTGGCATAATTGTGAAGAAATTTTAAGAGACTGGAGCGGATACAGATATTGTAAGGCCAGTGCATCATCGTTTCGCTCGTTCCGCTGAAAATATCGCTGCTGTAAGTGAAAGTGTTGCCGAAGACCCGAATGTGTCGATTCCTCGTCGTTCTCAAGAATTAGGACTCTATGGTCGTATGATAACCGACCTTTTTTTGCCTGCTATTGAAGAATACGACTTGAAGAATAACTGGTTTCAACAAGACGGTGCCACATGCCACACAACTTGAGCGGGTATGGCTTTATTGCAAGATACATTTCCTGGCCGTGTAATTTCTCATCTTGGCGACATCAACTGGCCACCAAGATCATGCGATTTGGCACCATTAGACTTTTTTTGTGGGGCTACGCGAAAGACCGTGTTTATGCAGATAAACCTTTAACTCTTGAGCACTTAAGAAGCAACATTCGTTAATTAATGGCTGAGATACCGTCCAATATGTGTCAAAAAGTGGTCCAAAATTACCTCAAAAGAATCAATGCTTGCAACACTTCGCGTGGTGGTCATTTAAATGATATAGTGCTTCACACATAATGTCAACGTTCAAACTTTATAATAAAAAAGAAATATCATGAAAAAAATATTTTATATGTGTTTTATTTACGTTTACTTTTGAAACCGAAAATGGATAACTTAATTGCCCTCAAATTATCGTTGGAAAGAATTTCATCTATTGTTAAAATGTATAGAGTTTTATTATAGAATTTCAATTAAAACCACATTTTTCCTCATAATTTTCATATCTTGTGTTCAACCGTCCACGTTGAATTTTTATTTACACTTTTAATTTAAGCGTTATTAATCTGTAAGATTTTACCAATTTTATTTTTATAAAAGATTTATTTAATTTAAGGAAAATGCGCAATTTTTTAGTTTAATAATCAAATAATATTCTAAAAACAAACCAGATAATACACAAGATAATTAATTATAAGTTCACAATCCTTAAGCAAACTTTAATTTAAATTTAAATGCCAACCAACATATTTTTCAACATAAATCAAAAATTTAATTTAAAAGAAGATTAAAAACTAACAAAACATTCCTTAATTTCTAAAATGTGTTTTGCAATTAATGCGTAATTTTCTTTTATTTACAGAGTACAAAATCTAGATTCAATTGTACGTGTCGCCGACCGCGATCTACCAGTAGTAAATACCAGAGGTGATGTTCTATTCAATTCATGGAAGGGCATATTTAATGGACAAGGTGGTTTCTTTTCACAAGCGCCACGCATTTATAGTTTCAGTGGCAAAAGTGTTTTAACGGATCCATTGTGGTAAGTCGAACAATAAATATTGTATTTTCTACAAAAATAATTAAAGAAGCAAGATAAAGCGAAACCCCCATTAAAAATAATTTTAGGTTTCCTTCCTGCAAAAATTTTTTTTTCAAAGTTCTAGCTCATCTGAAAACTTGTTTCCCATTAATTCGCCGAGAATTTGTTGGTAATCAACAGCATTCAACATTCCAGCATTATTATGAATAAAAATTAAAGTGAAAGCGAAACCAATACAACCCCAAGTCATCCGTCCCTTGCCACCATTTTCACAACATTTTCATTTATGAAATTGTGCAAAAGTTAAATTTTTCGTTGGGGAGCCGGAGATTTCGCTTGTTGTTGGTTTTGATTATATTTTATTTTTCAATGTTGCTTCGTTTGAATTTTTTTGTTTCTTTTTGCTTTAGAATGTTGTAATTTAACATTAAGCCATGTAATTACGTTCCGTAAACAATACAATAATGTAACAACATTGGAATTACAAGACTTTGAACAATTACAATTACAACACTACATTACATACATATTAAGCTGTAAGAAATAACGAATAAATAAGAGGTGCCCCCTTTTAGAACAGTGGCTTTTTATGAACAATAAAGTGCTTTTTTATCGGTATTAAAGTCAATCACATGTCGTATTATGTGTCAAAATGATAAAATTGGATCGTATATTAATTGAGTTAAAAATAACACTGGACAAACATTTCTTGCAATTGCTTTTTTCACGGAATTGAATTTTTAACAAAACAGAATGATTTTTATAATTTGATCGATTACACAGCCCGACAAAATTAAAAAAAATATTTGCTTCTTTGCTTTTTTATACCCTCCACTTATGACCTCCATTTATGACCGTCTGTTAGTTTTTTCAAAAAATTTTTTCATCAAAATTTCTTATTTATAGTTATGGTAGTTACCAAAAAAAACATTTTTTCCGTAAAAATTTTTTTTGCTAGCTGATTAACGGGAATTTTATATGTACAATATTATTGAGAACGTTATTTTTTCTTGTTGCACTCCAATTGAATATCGTAAGTTAGTTGCTTGTAAGAAGTGGTTTATTGCAGTTGGCAAAGTTTATTAAAAAAGTGTTGATCTATGGCAACTACCATAACTGTAAATAAGAAATTTTGATGAAAAAAATTTTTTGAAATAACTAACTGACGGTCATAAATGGAGGTCATAAGTGGAGGGTATAAAAAAGCTATATCATGAAAACTAGAGCTGATAGAGACAAACAGATTACAGATTTGAATTCAGCGCACCAAAATTAACTAGAATCAGTTGATAATTTCAAAGAAGCAAATTGAGTGTTGGCCTGTGTTATTTTTATACTTAAATCGCAACATCTGCCTCAATACAATCAGATCAAGAAAAAATCAATAAATTCCTACAAGTTTTTTAATCTGTCACTTTTTATCGCATTTTGGAAAGGGAGCATGTTAAAAAAGCAAAATTATGATTGCAATTAACTTAAAATTTTTTTACTACAGACGTTGTGTAACATGTTGTGCTGACTACTTCCAGCCGACTGAAATTAAACTTGAAACAAAAAAAAAATTAATTTGTAGTTTTTAAGGGAATAGTTCCATTTTAATAAACTTTTACATTTAAAAGGTTATAAATAGACAACAATTATGTCTGTGGCATTTTGATAAAACATTTAATTAAAAAATTTAAAAAAAATTATGCTAATCATACGAATTTTCATTCAGAAAATATTTTTATTTACGTTTTTAAAATTTTGTATTAAAGGGTGGTTAAATTTCAAGGGCCGATGTTGATTTTGAATAAAACACAAACTATTTAGGAAATTATTGTAATTTTATTTTATTATGATATATTGGTATTACTCAATTATGTGTGGAACAAAATATCGGCCAAATGGGCGCCGCAACCACGGCGGCACACCTCCATCCGATGGTCCAAATTTTCGATGACCCTGAGGCATAATGGAGGTTCTATGCCGTTAATGTGCCGAATTATCTCATCCTTTAGCTCTTGAATTGTTGCTGGCTTATCGACGTACACCTTTTCTTTCAAATAACCCCAAAGAAAAAAGTCCAACGGTGTCAAATCACATGATCTTGGCGGCCAATTGACATCGCCATTACGTGAGATAACACGGCCATTGAATTTGTTGCGCAAAAGAGCCATTGTTTCGTTAGCTGTGTGGCAAGTGGCACCGTCCTGCTGAAACCACATATCGCCCACATCCATATCTTCCAATTCGGGCCATAAAAAGTTCGTTATCATCTCACGATAGCGAACACCATTCACAGTAACTGCTTGACCGGCCTCATTTTGGAAAAAATACGGCCCGATGATGCCGCCAGCCCATAAACCGCACCAAACAGTCACTCTTTGTGGGTGCATTCGTTTTTCGACAATCACTCTTGGATTCTCATTCGCCCAAATGCGGCAATTCTGTTTATTGACGAATCCAATGAGGTGAAAATGTGCCTCATCAAAAATCACGAAGTGCACGATATGCATTTTGATTTGAACGCCCATTTTCATAATAAGTCTGGATAACTTTAACACGTTGTTGGATTGTGTATCTCTCCATGGTTCAAATTGAGTAAGTCTGAAATAGAGAAATGTCAAATAAAATTCGGAAAAAAACTTGGCGTTTAGGTGTGGTTCACATTCAACATCGGCCCTTACAATGAAGAAATGAAATTTGTTTTTAATTTTAACTTAGTTTATTATTTGATAAAAATGATTTTTTCACCGAGTTTTTTTTAAAAACTTTTCTGCTATCTTATATAGACTTAAGATGTTATATCAAAATATATAAAGTGTTATTGAAAAATAAAGTCTCTTCTAGCGGACACCCCTGTTAAGCGGATATCTCCCATAAACGGATACATTTTTCAATCCCAAAAAATCTTTTGTTGTTTTTGTAAATTTTCCTTCTTGAGCAAACAACCCTCCCGTAAGCGGACGCGGACCCTTTTTTGCACACCAAATGGCATTTAAGTTCTCCATAACCGGATAGTTTTGATATTTCTTCTACATTAAAATACACTTCACCAAAATCATGGGTGTGGACACTGACCTCAACTAACGTGGTTGCGCGATGAGGGAGGGACCAAGATAGGTCTGGGCTTTGCCATGTTAAAACAACTCGAAGCCGTTACTTGGCACCCATCACCCTCACGTCAGGCAAGCCAGTACTTGGAGTATTCGAGAAAACCTTCCTCTTCAAATCTATGGATCTAGCTGCGTTGACGTAGTCAAGCCTATTAAATTACATGTTGTGAGAGCAAGAAATCTTGAAACTTTTTATAACAAATTCGAGAAGAAGGGCAGAAGTTTAAATCGCTTAGAAATATTTTCTACGTTCGGCAGCTGGAATCAATGCTCTTTAATGGCCAATTAAGTACGCTTTGCTGTAACGATGTGAAATAGAGTACCCCTTCTTTTGGATGTACAAGGCCTGCTCACTCCGTTCCATACTCATATCTTTTTTACATTTCATTTTCATAATACAAAATTTGTTTCTCCTTCTCTGCTCCCTTCTTATAGAAGCGAATGTGGAATGTGTATCTTATCTTTTATACGAAAAAGCCGAGAGCTATGTTCCCTGAAAAATATGACTAGTAATCTTACAACTAGTAAATATTTCATTAAACAATAATTAGTATTGTGGTTATTTCGTTGAACTATTTTATGGTTTTTAATCCAAATTTTTAATAATTTCAATTAGGCTTAAGTTCATTAAATTTAATTTTCATTTAATTATTTTTATGAAGAAAGGAATTTTACAACAAGAAAATTAATTAAAATTGTTATTGATAATCTTTCATTCTTGACCGGGCCTTTCTTCATAAAAATAATTTAATGAAAATTAAATTTAATGAACTTAAGCCTAATTGAAATTATTAAATATTTCATTAAACTTATAAATATCCTTTTCCAGCCCACTGTTCAACTGACCTTTGGATACATTTTGGTTTTTTTTCAAAGGAATTATTACAATTGTAAGAATTCCAATTCATTTTTTTTCTTTTATTATATATTCCTTTTGTAATTTTTGTGGCTTAAACCTCAAATAAGATAAAATTCATTGTTTCAATTGTTATTTTCCTTTTTTTATAAAATTATCTTAACTTGGCTACTTTTTTATATTCATGGTACTACTCCGCCTTTAAAAATATATAAAATGTAAGTCGCCATTAATTTTGTAGGTACTAAAGATTGTACGGGTACCAAAATATAAAAAAAACATCCTAAACACACATTTTATTTGTCTATTTGTCCATGTTTGAATGGAAATGATATCAGAAAAATAATATTGTTATTTTTATACCATGACCCTACAGACCTTTTGTGTTTAGCGAAAATCTCGTAAAGATTCAAATGGAGATGTTGGAGGAAGAGAAGGAGGAGTTGAAAGTCGGTGGTTTTCTTTACAATTAGGCAGTGATATTTACCATTTCAACTCATACTTTTTTTGTTTTTTTGTTATAAATTTATTATACAGGTACTAAATACATATTTATTATTTTACGAATAATATTTATTGGAATTACAATTAAAATTTTTGTTAATATTGAATACTAAACAGTAGGTTGATTTGTTTGGAAGATAAATTCGTTTGCAGATAAAAGAATCATTCTACTTTTTAGGTAATTGAGTTGAATTCAATGTATGTCTGTAACCTCTACTAATACCAAAGGTCAAAGACAAAATATTCCATATCTATCAATTAACAACTTTGGGAGGGGGCTTGATATTGACCCCGCGAAAACCATTCTGGTACCATTCACCAGACATGGATTTCTGAGACTTCAGGAACAGGCTTTAAACGGTACGTTTGCCGGATTTTCTAACAAGGCGAAATACTTGGGGATAATTCTGGATGAAAACATTAGCTGGCACGCTCAGTTATCCCATGTCACCAGAAGTGCAAAAGGGTAATATAAGCCTGCCAAAGGCTGATCTACTGTTCTTTTGTTACGATAATTAGACCAATCTTAACCTATGCCGCCCTAGGCTGTTGGACCAATACCGAACACGTCAGAGATAGAGTGATAATGGTGAATTCGCCAACTCCATTTTTCCGATAACAGTAAGTCTCCAGTAGAGCGACTATTTGGATAGATAGCATTGTAAATTTCTACACGGTTGCACTTCAGGTAGCGAGAGTTTTTTATAGTTGGCTTGCAACTGACGTTGTTGGAACTCACTAAACGTTATATTAAAAACATTTTGTTGAACGACTTACTTATGGCATTATTTTTTAGCGTGCTTCCAAAAAGTTACTTCTTATAACGTCGATGTGTTAAAAAATTTATCAAATTAAAAATCATAAGCTCTATATGTTAGTTTTGTTTATTTTGCAATCCAAGTATTTTAATAACCAAAAAATTTAAACAAACTCTCCATATTAAGGTCAGTACTCAGAGTGTGTGTAAGTAATTGCCTAAGAAGATGTTTTCATTTCCTAGAATTCACTTTTTAGTAAATATTGCTTTCCAATTTAAGCCACAAATTCACTTTTACTTTGTTTAATCAACAAATTCAATGAATTTGTTTACAAACATGTAGTTCATTCGAAAAATTGTGAACTTTAAATTTTATTAGTTCACAAAAATTATTATTTCTTTAAAATGTTCTCTTTATTTTGGCTCTCATAATTCTGTTATTCCCTTCTTAGAATTTATTCGGAAATAAGTTAAAACTAAAATAGACTAATTGGATTTCATAAAAATTCTGGTTCTTATTTACATAAATTTATAACAATTTCTCTTAAATCTTTAACTAAATTGTATGTATGTATGTCAACTTTTATTTATTTAATTTACCTTTAATAAAAGACATCCTCAAATGAAAGTAAAATAAAACAAATTTCAATTATATGCCACAAATAAATGAAGAAATAAAATTTTAAACAAAAAAAAAAAAAAAAAAAACAATTTATTTAACAACAAAAAAAACCAAAAAAAATTTGCATATACAAATTTAATAACCTTAAAAGTGTTGTTTAACCCCAGGGAGCCCAAAGGGGGTCACAGTTTAAAAAGGATTTTGTTGTTTATTTCTTACAGACAAGTATATAATTTGCAAACTGACATTATTTAATAAAATTCTTTTAATTAATTATAATTGTTGACTTACAAAGTCTGAAGACAAGATGTTTTCAAGAAAAGGTAAAAAGGAATTTTCCATCCAAATCAAAAATTTGTATTAAAAAACTTGATTTTGTTTTCAAATCTTTTCTAGAAAATTTTACAGCTACTTAAGACTTAACTAAGTCTGTTTATTTATTATAAGATGGCAAAACCTCTAAGCTAAACTACAATAGAAATATACCATCAAACAACTTTATGATTCTTTCCTATCGAAAAACTAAAAATGTGTCAACATTCTTTTTAAGACTTAGTTCAAAAGCTATGAATATGATTCAAAGATGTCTCAAGAAGGAATATATTGAAATAGACAATTTTTTACTCTTCTAATAAATTAAATGTTTGTACTGTATGTGACGTGGCTTTTTCCCAAATTTTTCAATGCCCATCTTAAAGGTTAAATTAATTTATTTGTATGTGTGTAAATAAACTTTCTACTTCAAAACAAATTTTTTTCAAAATATGCATAAATAGGAACAAAAATTTACATTTAAATACATTGTTCTTAATTTTTCTCAAAAGACAGCAAAAAAAATCTAAATAAATAGAATACACAGAAAAAGAAAACATACTTTAAATTTTTTGATACTTTCATTTTGACACAGAAAAAGTTTCAACATAAATATGGCTTGACAGCTGAGAATGTCAAACTGTGTTGACATTTTGTTTTAGTGAGGTTTGGCAAGTCAATGGCTACATCCATAAGCGAAATTACCGTGTATGGAGCGAAGACAATCCTCAAGCCTTTAACGAATCAGCATTGCATTCATTAAAATCAACTGCTTGGTGCGGCTTACACGCTTTTTCGAAATTAGCAAGGGGGTGCCATTTCGGTGAATGGGGAGCGCTATCGAGCCATGCTGTCTAAATTTTTGTTTTTAAAACTAACTGCCTGTTTGTAGAACGCGAGCACAAGTGACTCGTTTAACTTTCATTTAAAACAAAAACAAAATTTCAAAATTTTAGTTCAACAAGTCACTTTTGCAATCGCGTTCTACAAACAGGCAGCTAATCAGCTAAACATTAACGACACTTGGTTCCAACAAGACGGCGCAACTTGCCATCCAGTGCGCTTAGCAATTGATTTATTGCGAAATCAATTTGGTGGCAATTATATTTTTAGAAGTGGTTCGGTTCACCCCCCCTCATTTGTGCGTTTTAACGTCCCTGGATTACTTTTTCAGGAGATATGTTAAAGGGTCTGTATATAGTCAAAATGCTTGTCATACAGGCGAATTCACTCATGACGTAATATTCGGCGTCATATCAACATTTTTGGATTTTTTCATCCAGCATCGTCGGTGTCACACATACAAACACATTTTCACTTATAATTTCGTAGGGCATGACGAGAAATGCTTGACCGTTTACAGACCATTTTAAGTCATTGCCTTATGCCGACAAACCAGCAGCTCTTAAAGCATTGGAAGCCAATATTCAAGCCACAATGAATGACGTATGGCCAGATTAATTGGAAAAAGTAGTAATTTAATAGACTGATAGAATAGTCCATGTAACTCTAAGCCACGGCGGACATATGCCGGCAATCATATATAAAAATTAAATGCCATGAAATAATCTACCAAATTATTGTACAATTCTGTCTCGTTTTATAATTTTAAGTTCTCGTGCAGCTAAAAACAACACCCTTTAGTATTAAGATTTAATTTAATTGATTTTAATTAATAATATTTTAAATCGTTAAAATATTTCCTATGAAGTTTAAATTCCTGCAAAATTTGTTGGCATAAAAAAAATAATTTAAACATAAACAAATTTCTTTTAAAAATCAGCAAAACAAATAAACGATCTACATTTTATAGAAAATAGCGATTTACATTTAATAATTATTAGAGCTGAGCGTGTGAGTGGTATCTGAAACACGATCGCGCACGCTCACATGGCAAGGAAATGTTATCAGACATGATTTTACGTACGAGACCTTTTAAATTCTCAAGATCACGCACGCTCACTAAAAAAATTTTATTTTATCACGCATTCTTACCCTCGAATCATTTCTAGAGGATTACAATCACCCACACGCACGAAATATTTTATGAATATTTTTAACCTAAAATTCCTAAATATTGAGACATCTATACGACATACACGTGAAAACCGCTTAATGAATTTAGTAGACGAATAGCGAACGGCCCAGATGCATTTTAATGGTGCTTTTTAAGAGGTTAAAAAGGGAAAAAATTGGTCTTTTTTTTGATAAATTTGGTAAACATGCAGAAACTTCACGGAAAATAAAATTCCAAAAATAACAATTATTTTTACCAAAAAAGGATTAATAAGTATTTCCGCCAAAAAATAACAATTATTTCTGCAAAAATAAAAAGAATCAGAAAATAATAATTATATTGTGATTTTTATCATAAAAATTGTGTTATGAAATATTAAAGGCCGGGATTCACTTTCCTTCAAATCTGCTGTCAATGCCAAACTATCACACAAAAAATATTTATGCAACTGTGATCGCATAGAATCTATCATTTTATAAAACTTCGCATAAACATCTGAAAGTCGAACAGACTTGTAGAAAAAATCAGTCACTCAAGTTCACTTTAAAAGTTCAAATAATTTTTATCATAAAAAATATCCACTTAAATATAATTTATATCTTTATATTTATTTGTTCCATTTACTCCTGCAAGGAGCATAGAGCCACACACACTTAAATAGTTTAGGACAAATTACATGCTCGATTTTTTTGTTTTATTAAATAATCATACCGTTCACGAATTATTTTTTTCTGTGTAGTTGTTCATTTAAACAAAATTGTTGTGTAGCAACTTTTCTAAACTTTTCTTTTACTTTTCTTCTACAACTTTTATTTAATATATTATTGTTGCTTGATGACTTCTTGTCTTCCTTTAAAATTCAATTGCATTTAATTATGCAAATGTTTAAAATTCATACATATTTAGATATACACTGTACATAATACATACACAGACACATACACAAAGTTTCAAACAAATATAAAAAAAAATTACTTAAAATTTTATATATGCAAAGAAGATAAAAAAATCACATACAAAGAAACATATTTACAAAAGGAACTTATATATGTATAAAGAAATTATGTTGGGATTTATATATGATACAAGAAGTGATGCCAACTCTTCATTGCTAAAAATGGCTAGCTTGCAGTAAAAAATTGCTAAAAAAATTTATTAACTAGATTTTTTTTTAAGAAAGAAAGTTACATATATAAATACCGTTCTTGACATATAAGTAAATCTATTTTGTGTCACGCCCACTTATTCAACCGACATTTTGACGGATGCTGTGTTTGATAACCGAGGTGTTTGTACTTGTTCGGAAACTTTATCTCTTTCCGTTATACAGTTAGGCAGACCGACATCGTAAAAACAACTTTGCGCCTCATAAGTACCCAGAATGTTTAAACTTTACAGAGTCTAAGAGCAGTATTGTAGAAATTACAATAGAAGTGATGAAGTGAATATTAAAAGTACATGATGGCCTGGTGGTTGCGTCTTGCACACTTGACATTTATCATTGTTTATGGCTTGAACGTGGCTTAAGCCCTTATGACACTACATTTTTTATTCATTAATTGATATAGAATTGATAGAAAGAAACAGTAAATGTTAGAAAGAGCAAACTATAAAAAAATGTAAACAAAGTTTTTTATTTTTTTTTCTATTGTTATGGTTTTGTTTCAGGGATGGCGTTAAGAATTTTTTAAATTGTACCAACAACCTTTAAAATTTGTACTTTTTTACCCTAATTGTACTAAAAGATTTTTTTAGTTAAAATTAATTTCATTTATGTTCATAAAAAACACCATAAAAAGGTATTATAAATCTAAGTTTAAAAAGTATCAACAAAAAAGTACAATTGAAACAACTTAACCATCCCTGTTTTGTTTATTTTATTAAATGTTGCCAACTTTTTGTTTATGAGAAACCTAAAAACAAAAAGCGGTAAATCGCTGAATTTGCCCATAAACCGCTGATTCAGCAACACTTTTAATATTTCAAGCTTGAAATGTCAATTTTAAGTTAAACAGTTTTACATTTTTTTTGACATAACTTCATTTTTTATCGATAACTTTAGTAAAATTTTTGACAGTTTGCCATTTATCTTAATACAGCTGAACTCTTTGCACTTGGTAAATTTTTGTATTACATTATATTTGTACTGTTTACCAAAACTTGAACAATGCATTGAAAATGTAGTGTCATAAGGGCTTTAGTAATTATTTACGAAATGTTCAAATCGGACTTTATATAAAAAAAGAAGTTCTGTATTTTGGGGCGTGGGAAAATTGTATTTAAAGTTCTAGAAACTTCATTGATTTACCTTTGATTCTGGTGCAAATTTTCTTTTGTTTTGTATTTTATTAGGATCGAAGTGGTTAAATGTAACATGTATGTAAAAATGAAAAAGGGCCAAAATTTGAGGCGGAGCTTAAACGTGATTATATAAAAAGCTATACATACTGAGTTTTAAAAGGACCCTATTACCACGTGCAAAAAATTAGACCTTAGGTGGAAAGAATCTGAGATGGCGTAAGTGGCTTCCAGAATTTGATGTCACATTTAAAAGCAATGTTCGAAGAAAAACGGAACATTATTTAGGGTATGGCCCAGAAACGATATCTATGTTTTTAGTGTTTGTGTATACGAACACAAACCTTAAAACCGATCATAACTATTTTCAAGAAAATAACAAACATTACACGCAGAGAAAAAACATGTTTAAATATGGTTACCTCCAACAATACTTTGTTTAAAGAAAATTTTAACCATATTATGTTTAATTTAACCATATTTTTGTCACCTACAACCATATTATGGTTAAATTAGTCCCATATCAAGAAGCCACAACCATTTTATGGTTGCCTTTAAACATGTTATGGTTAAATATGACAATAATTTGTTTTTAAATTAACAATAGTATTTTACTCTTTTTCAAGAGCAACATGCTACGGTTGAAAACCAACTATGCTATTATAAGTGTTTAACATATTATAGTTATTATTAACCATAACATGTTCGGAGGCAACCATAATATGGTTGTGGCTTCTTTATGGAGGACTATTTCAACCATAATATGGTTGTCGTTGACAATAATATGTTTGAATTAAACATAATATGGTTAAAATTTTCTTTAAACATAGTATTGTTGGAGGTGACCATATTTAAACATGTTTTTTCTCTGGGTGTATATAGTGTTCTGTTCTTCCCCAGCCAGCAAAATACTCCAACGTTGTCTGAATTAGACATTTCTTGCAAATGTCTGACTTGATTCTAAGAGGCTTCGTTCAGATTTCTATCAGACATTGAATGGATATATCGGGGGAAATTTATGTACAAATATATAAATCTACAAATAGATATCTCTACAGATGTGTCTAAAGGGACTTATTTTTTTTTTTTTTTTTTTTTTTTTTGCGAAAATAGTGACAATTGTCATTAAGTTGAAAATAATTTTAATTTTATTTTATTGTTTCAAGATAAAAGGACAAAAAAAAGGCACGTACGTGTAAAATGTATAATTATATACTTTTAAATATTTTGCAATAAAAGGAAATAAACATAAGAATCTCGGCCAACTCGTCAAAATTGTCCATGCCTTTTTCATTAGATTTCTGTCAGATATCTAGCAGAAATGTCGGCAAAAAAAACCAGAGCTTCCTACGACATGTCTGTCAGAATTCGTGTCAACCACTTGATACGTTTTTGGGTCAGAAATCTGACAGGATTCTTATACGATTCCGACTTTTTTATCGAAGATATCTGGAAGACGTTGGACTACTTTGCTGGCTGGGTCGTTATAAAACAGAACAGTTGTAGTGGTTCTGAAGACATAAATTATATTCTAATGTTCGATAGTGCTTCTTTTTTCACATTAATAAAGAAATAAACAAACAAAAAATTTTAGCAACGACCACGAAAAGCTTGTGTGTGTATTGTGCACATGTTTTCTTTGTGTAAATTTTGTTTGCTGGATTTTTGTTCTTTTTTTGTATGTGTATTTAGTTTTTGTAAAAAATGTTTGGTTTTTTTCACCAGCCAAAAAGTGCTAAGCACAACTGAAACGAACGAACATTAATGTGCTGAACCGAATTAAAAAATAAACAGAACGCAATTGAATGTTCTCAACTGTTTGTTGAGTTGGATAAATACAGTGTTATTTTTATCTTTGAAGATCACAAACAGAGAAATAATATTTTTTTTAATGATTTACTACTCAAACACTATCTACCGAACCAAACACTAAGCCATATTAAAGCATGAACAACAATACTTGACATGATGAGATCGGACTATAAATGGGTTCGTTATATATAAAAATCAAAAAGTGCTGTGTTGTGTGAGACGTGACAATAAAATGTTTTCCTGTTTTAGAAATTTTGTATAACGTGTCTTTCAATCTATTGGGTGACTGGCACACCGTTTTTTTGTATGAACGCCGACTAGTGTACACTTGTACATGCAAAAACATATGCTTGAATACGATTTTGATCTTAACTAATGCGATTACCATTAAAATGATTAAAGTTATCTTACCATTGTCAAATTTATTGCAGATCAAATAGTATAATTGTCTGTGACCATACCGAAACTTTTTTTCTCTGCGTGTAATATATTCGTATTTATTTGAAAATACGAGTATTTCCAAATAAATTTTTGATAATGTCAAATTTTAATGTCATTAATGTCATTTGTCAAATTTTAAATTCCTTTTGGCAAAAGGTTAAAAATATTAACCTCCTTTTATGAAGTTTTAAATTGAGAATAAATTAATTTGTAGGTAAATAAAGAATAATCAAATACAATTTTATCAAATATATTAAGTTTGGCTTTAAAATAATGTGGGGGTTTATATTTTGCAAAATTCAATTAGAATACTCCTTTTTATTAAAAAAAAGGCATTTGTTAGTAGGTTTTAGTTAGTATTCCATTAAAAACTACAGTACAAATATGGGTGGTACTTAAAGTATGCACCAAACTATAAATGCCACGGTGCAAAATCCTTAGCAGTTAGCAAGAAAAATGTCTTTTAAATGCCGTATCTTTTTTTAAAAATAATTCCCCGAAAGGTCCAAGCAGAAAATTCAACCTGGAACTAATTCATTACGACTTAGCGGATATTTGCACTACAATAGCAATGCTTCAGCAGAACGAACTTGGCGAGCATGCACAGGTATTTTCACATTTCTTACAGACCCGTTTTGCTGAAATTTGGGCATAATTCTTCCGATTATGAATACATTAGTTCGATTATGCTGGCCAAGAAAATCACGAAGTGCACGAAATGAATTTTGGTTTGAACGCCCATTTTCGTTAAAGGCTTTTAACAATCCTAACGCTCTGCTCAGTTGTGTAACTCTCCATGGTTGAATTTGTTAAATAATGTCAAATTAAGTTGTGCAAAAAACTTTTGTGAGTCACAGCGAACATCGTGCTTTATGGTTGGACCACCCTTAACATATACCTTGCTAGTGTCTTAATATGACTACACGCATTTTCTCAAACAGCTTGTTCATCTATTTCGAACGTTAACGTTCGCATAGAAAATTATATTTAAAACAAAAACAATATTCGAAAATTTGTTTTTGTTTTAAATGTTATTTTCTATGCGAACGTTGACGTTGGAAATCGTTAAACAGGCAGGAAATCTGGAACCATTAAGAGATTCAGTAAAACAAACATTATAAAACTCGCGTGTCTTTTTTTAAAACCGGGAGAATCGGGTTAACATGCGCAGTGCAAAAGGAGCTTTTAAATGCAATTGGATGCTTGTATTGTGAATTTTATACGAGCTTGTCATACCAAGAAGAATTATTTTTTTTTATTACTATTCAATGGACTTAAAGTCTTTGGCCCACATTCATAGTCAAAATAAAGTCGACTTTAAGTTAAAACCGGCTTGAAATGAATGTCAATAACATTGTTTTAATGTCGACTTTAGAAAAAGTCGACTTTATTTTTGACTATGAATATGGGCCATTGTATTTAATAGTTTTAAAGCTAATCAATCATTTGCCCCAAATATTTGTTAAATATATATGTTTACCGGTCACCAGCAACAGCAGCTTTCCGTCAGTCCCTTCTTTTACCGAAACACGATACACACCAAACTGTGATTAAATTACTGTGATAAAACGAAGGATTGAGCTCCAGTTAATATCTGCTCATTTTTGTAAACAACAGGGCTTACGATTATCATCAAAATTGTTTATCCCTTTTTATTTACTGTAAAAGTCCTTTTTATACGAATTTATACAAATTCTATTTGTATAAAAATACTTTAACTTTAAGATGTCGTCTATAAGAATGAACAATTTAAATAGCAAATATTTAATTTTAATTTCCTAAGTGTTATTTGCTAAAAGGAAATCTTGATTTTGTTCAAACGTCCTTAAATAGTTTGCCAACAATTTCTATTGTTGCCGTTATCATTGATTTAATCATGGACACGGGCGTACATACAAAAAGGCTCAAACTTACATACAAATACAACAGTAACATACAAAAATGTTAGGAACAGCATGGTACTTTTTTCCAGAGTACCGAAACGTTCACTAACCTTTCATAAGTGAGCATAAAGTTAAAAACGAAATTTTAAGCGTTTAAACTATAAATGTTTTAAAGTTTCGTTGCTTATTTTTTTATATAAGTGCAGAGTGTGTGAACAGCGCCCACAGCAAAAACAGCGTAAAACATTGTATTGTTGACATATTTTGTATTTGTCAAATTGATTTGTGTTGTCTTTACCAGCCAAAGTATAAGTATTGTTTCCCATTGAATACATAATACTCCTTTATTGCAACGTAGTCATTCGTGTATCCCAAGCATAATTTAAAAGCTTATAGGGTATTTTTCAGGAACGGTGAGAGCAAAGTGGTTTGTTTTATTTTGATAAAGATTTTAAAAGTTATAAAGCTTTATCTACAAAATGTATGATAAAATTACGAAAAATTTTAATGTAGGGTGCATAAAAGAGTAAATACATTGCAAAAACTTATAGTCTTTGTACACCAAAATAAAGCTTGGACATTTTTCTTTTATATTATTTCCTTAAAATTGAAGAAAGTCGTGGTTTTTGACAAAGTTATGACGAAAAAAAGACCGGCACACTCGATTTTTGGCAAAAATCCGACTTGAGCGACCTCTAAACAAACATCTTCCGAAAAATCTGAAACAAATCTCAAAAATACTTTACCCTACAAGCTCTAAAATAATGCTTGAGCACCCTTGAAAATGCAAAATCGTGGGACACACGAGAAGTCATACCTCAAAAAATAAAAAATTTTAAGCTACTTAAACGAAAGTATTGCATCATACCATCTTTATAGGAAAATCAGTATTGTTCCTCAAACTAAGCCGAAGTTATAGCAAAATATATTTTATTAAATCAGTTTGCCAAGTTTGTTTTTTTTTTTTTTTGTTCAACTGCGTTGCAATAAAGGAGCGATATCTTATAAATAAAAACGGGAACAATTTTATTCATCGTAGAATTTTTAAGTATTTTATCGTCTACAATTTTGAAGATAAGTTTTTTGGATAAAAATGTTAAAAAAGCATTTTTAATTTGCTTGCAAACACACGTCCAAACATATATAAACGGTGTTGAAAGAGAGCAAGTGATTTTTTTGTTTTATTAAAATATGTTCTCTTTTGTATTGTACTTGCAAAAACACATGTATAAACGCTCGACAGTCTCTTTGTACTCACACCACAATAGTGGAAAGGGTAATGTGCGCCTATGCTGATGAGAGTAACACATAAAAATAATATTCCTGGACCCACCTTTAAGTAATTATACTGATCGGATCTGAGTCGGTATTACGATATCCGGCTCGATGCCAGTATTGAAAATAAATTTTATTTTAATAGTTGCCGATATATTAGGGTTTTTTCCCGGGATTTCCCGTCCCGGGAATTTCAATTATTATATTTCCCGATTTCCCGGGATTTTGTTTGCGGGATCCCGGGAAACAAAAAATTGCTTATAGTTTCAGAAAACAGCTATTTTTACTCTGAAATTTAATTTTCTTTTCTCTAAAAATTAGCATCTGTCGATGGGTTGTAGATTAGAACAATTACAAGAAGTGAGTACATACGTAAATCAATGTCGTAACATCAATGCAATAAATCTATTAAAAGCAGAATAGGCAGTGCAACAGTTAATATTTAATAAATTTAGTGAAGTGAAGAGTTTATAAAGAACATAAATTCAAAATAAGATACAGGCAGTAAATATGTCTTAAAAGTCTTAAAAAAAGGAGATACCTAAACATATCGCTCCTTTATTGCAACATAGTCATATCTAAACAAAAAATCAAGCTTGGTAATATACCCGGGAAGTGCGGGGAAACCGAAATAAAAACAATAAGGAAACTCGTGTAAGATACTTCAACATACAATTTGAAACACACATTGTCCTAAAGATTACAGATGGGCGTTATGAAAAGAAAAGGTTAGTAAGAAGTAATCCGGATGATGCTATTTTTGGCATCAACCTTGACATCAGAAGCATGCAACAACGGTGCACTTTAAATTATTAGTCCGGTAAAAAAGTGAACGAAATTTTTCGGAAACATGGTAATCAGTAAATTAAATCAGAAATATACTCTTTGACGAGTCGCTAAACGCTTTGAGTTTTAAGCCGTAAAAAAATGTTAATATTTTATGAATTAACTTTCTGAGTTTCTCAATTTTTGTTTGTTTTTATTATTGTTTTATGAATTAAATTGTTATGTTTATGTTATCTTTTTATCTTATATCTAGAGCATAATAATACGGAATTTGCATATAAAAGCGTAAGGTTATAATAACTCAAGTTCCGCTTTCAATCTTCAATTAATGTTTGTAGTATTTAAGCACTTATTTAACTTACTTTGTAAACAAGTTCCCTTACGTTTGTTTATAAAAGTTTATTTATTAATTTAAAACAAATTTACTTTGTATTATTTGTATGGAGCGGGATCCCGGGAAATTTAAAAAAATTTCCCGCTTTCCCGGGAATCGAAAAACACCGGGAAAAAAAACTCTACGATATATTAATACTTTTTGAGTATCATCATCTGGCCTTGTAAATAAATAATAACTTATACTGACCACGGAAAATTACTGTTAATTTCTTTGCAGCGTCTGTTATTCAACATTGATATTAAGATTAAATTTGGTCCAAACAATTTTTGAAAATCAGTCCATATTTTACCATAGCTCACATACAAAAGTGCCAAAATGTTGGTTGGTACATATTGATATACAATTTGGCAAGGATAATTTTACAATATACCGTGTTCAGAAATGCACCGTAATTGAGTTTTACGCAATAAATGACATTATTGAGCTCCATTATCCATATAAAATTGCAATTTAGTTATTGCTCAATTAATAATAAATTGTTATAAATATTGAGTAAAATTAAAATGCGACCCTGCCACAAGTGTGTATAATGAGCAAAACACAACTTACTTAACAAAGTGTTTTGACATTTGGCAAATTTTGAAATACCAACAACAAAACAAAGGGGTATCCATTAAGTCTGCGTAAAAGCCAGATGTTTGTTCCTTAAAGATGTCAAAAGTTGTTTACATTTGTCTTATACATGTACATTTTTGTTTACATTGAATGTTGTATGTAGTCGTAATATAAATTGAGTTAGCTAAATTGTGTATATGTGAACAGAAAGAAAATTATGTCAATAAACCGAATATTAACTCAATTAAAAAGTTATATCTAAACACGGTAATAGTTCATCCATCTCATATAGGTGTTGGTATTTAGATAAAATGCGTCATAAAGAACCCTTATCTGGATCCTTACATCATAACACAATTTTTCGTTTGCATGGTCCATAATTAGCCAAGAGTCCCAAATAGAGTACATGTTTGCAAATTTGTGTTTATATACTGTGTTGTTACTTGTTTGAATTGATTCTTTTAAAATGTCGTTGATAGTAGTCATTTATTCCCATCTACGTCCTATGTTCTTACGGCCTGCGACCCACTTGTATGTCTTGCATTTCGCGTATTTTTGTTCATAAGAATGAGTATATTTTGTTCATTTTTATTCCCTCTTAAGAGAATTTTATACCCTCTACCACAACAAGTTGTGAAGAGGGTATACTATATTTGTCATTCCATGTGAAGCTTTTTTCTAAGTCGATTAAGCCATGTCCGTCTGTCTGTCCGTGTATTTAAAACACGCTTACTTTTTAACGAAGCAAAAGAAAAGAACAATATTGGCGTCAAATTGTTTCTAAAAGATTGATCATTTTGCTACAAAAACTATCAGAAATGGTGGCGGAATATACATATTGATATGAGATTTTGAACAAATTCATTCTTTTTGACTAAAAATGATACCGCGAAATTTCGTGAAGATCGGTCTGTAATTTATAACAATAGACCCCATATTAAGCCCACTCTCGAAAAACACTTTAATACGCCTAAAATCATAAAGAATACTGCTATTGCAATTAATTTCGTGCTATAACAGTTTTATATGAATAGAAAACACACTGTTAAATTTCGTGAAGATTGGTCTATAATTTGTCATAAAAACTCTCGAAAAATACTATAGTAGTCCTAAATCCATAACAAATAATGCTATTGTAATACATTTTGGTCTATAACAGTTTTATATGAATACAAATCACACTGCCAAACTTGGTAAAGATCGGTTAATAACTTACCACAGGTGCGCTATAAAGTTCCTCTTACTCGTTTTTTAATAACTTTAAAGGGCCATATAAACTTAATAAAAACACTGCCTTTTAATAATTAAAGCAATGTTTAAATACTAATGTATCGGCAAAATACCTGTTACTTAATGTCGACACAAATTTGTTAAAAAAAAACAAACTGTCCGTTAACGATTTCGGTTTTCTCAATATACCGACAAAAACATTGTTTTCAGATGGCAACACCTCTCAAAATACATGTAAAAGTTGGGAGTCAGCTGATTGAATTTATCTGTACGGCACATAAACAGCAAATGAATATCTGGCAGATGAGTGCCGATTAGCTTTGCGACAGAATAAAAGCATATGAGACATTAAGAAAATCAAATTCCTTTAACGTGCAGTTTTTCGTTGGAAAAAAAGATAATTGCCTAATGAGAAAACGGCCATTAAAATGTTTAATGTGCATATTAAAAATTGTGACTCGTTTAATTCATCTTTCACGGTTGTCGCAACTGCCTAAGTTTTAATGAGTTGCAGTAACCGTGGACGCTTTGTGTGTAACTGTTAATGTCAAGTGCTTGAAACTTGGTTTAAAGACTGGCGAAATATCGTAATTTATAAAAAATAATTTAAAAAGTTTTAAATTTTTAAAGGATTTCTTTTAAAAATTTGCGATTTATTGAAAATTTTATTAAATATTTTATGATTTATAAACAATTTTGTTAAATATTTTTTATTAATATAAACATTTTGCAAAAAAATGCAACTATTATTGGCTTAAAAAGGTACTTTTTATTTGGCTTTAGTACCGATTTCAAAATATAAATTCAAAGTATCATGTCTACTATTTATATTTGCTATTCTTTAACACAAATACTTTAAAAAGTAAATGTACATTCATACCAAAAACGTAATAAGAAGTACGTGTGATATAGACACAGCCCACAATGAAAATAGATAAAGACGAGTGCATGTTTCGAGCATGGCTAGGAAGAATAAAAAAATATCACCAGCAGCAGTGGCAGTGGCAGTAAAAAAACAGAGCTTAAAAAACAAGTTGAATTTTCTAGGGTACAATTTGGCAATTTATGTCTGTATGTATGTACCAAAAAGTATATTCATTCGATACACATACATTTTAAGCTTGACCTACTACTGTACAGTACACTTAACCACACATATTTTTATGAATTTGTTTGTAGATTTCTTTTATATATACAGAGCAGTAGTGTTTGAAAGTAATTGTATGTTAACTGTTAAGCTTATATGTAGGTATATTTCTATGACATAGTACACGAAATATATATAGATTTACGTATATGTAAATGTGTTTGTAAGCAAGTTCTGCTGTGGGTTGAAATGCTTACAAGGCACATCCGGTATGCAGTACTAATGTTTTACTTTAGTTTCCTGTTAGTATTCACCCATTTAGTAAGTTTGCACTTTTTCTCCATTTTTTTTTTTTTTTTTGTTGGTATTTTGACATACTGTTAGAGGTTATGCGAGTGTTTGTTTGTGTGTGCGGTATGGCCATTTGTCTGCTTGTCTCTAGAGAGTCAAGGAAGCATTCATTCAAATATACGAGTTTATTTGTTTTGCATGCACAGACCAACATAAATACTAGCAGTAGTTACATAGTATAAATACGTATTTCTTGTTATTAAATATGTTAAAAACAAAAAAGAAAGTAGTGTTGGTTTAGCCTTACTATTTGATACCCTACACAACAATATATACTGGCAAATTTACGAGAGTGTACCTACCCTATGAGCACTTATGAAGCCAACAAAACAAAATTATATACACGTAGAGAAAAAACTTGTTTAAATATGGTCACCTCCAACAAAACTATTTTTAAAGAAAATTTTAAACATATTATGGCTAATATAACCATATAATTGTTACCTACAACCATATTATGTTTGAATTAGCTCTTCATCAATAAGCCGCAACCATATTATGGTTGCCTCCGAACATGTTATGGTCAAAAATAACTAAAACATGTTTAACACTTATAATAGCATGGTCGGTTTTCAACCATAGCATGTTGCTCTTGGAAAAGAGGAAAATACTATTGTTAATTTTTAAACAAATTATTGTCATATTTAACCATAACATGCTTAGAGGCAACCATAATATTGTTGTGGCTTCTTGATGAAGGACTAACTCAACCATAATATGGTTGTAGGTGACAATAATATGGTTATATTAACCATAATATGTTTAAAATTTTCTTTAAAAAAATAGTTTTGCTGGAGGTGACCATATTTAAACATTGTTTTTCTCTGGGTGAAGATATGAATGTTCATAAAATAAATCGTTGTGCCGAATGTTATCTAGATATCTACATCTATATGAGATCTATTAGTCTTTAAGAAAATTTAGACAAATTCATGAGAAAGTTATGGTATTTAAAGCTATTTCAGGAAATGCTGTGTGTGTTTGGCAAAAATAGACTAATTTGGACCGATTTTAATAAAATTTGGTTGCAGTAAAAATTATGTGGACCAAATCAATTCCAAGTACTAACATAATAAGATGGTTTATGAGTGAAAATAATCTATGGCGGAAAGAAGTTAGTATGGGGGCCCCGATTCTCGCCAGTTTCTTCCTAATGACAATTAAAACTTAGGTGCCAAATTTCATCAAATTATCTTCAAAATTAGAACCTGTAGTCTGCGCTCAAGATTAACAAGGACAGACAACCAGCAAGCCGGACGGACATTATTACGTCGATTTAGAAAGTGATCGGTCTTGAACCAATATTTTCATGTGAGTAGGTGAGTTGCAAAACTCGTTCGTTTCAAAAATTAAAAAAATTGAGATTTTGACAGATCTTTTAGCACTTTATAAGAACATATATTTAGATTATATCGAATCATGTCCTTTCTATGATTTTTGTGACATAAAATTGCAGTTGGTAACAAAACTGGTTCGTTCCACTAAACAGACATTTTCAAAACCATCTCTTTGCATTTTGTGTAACAAAACTCGCTGGTTCACTGTTTTAAACTTTTTGTTAGAAGTGGGACAAGATATCGTTGATTATATAGAGTCGAATTAGGGAATTTCAAAATGCAAATTTGTAAACAAGTTCGCTTTGACATATTTGTTTTTTTATAAATCGTACAATGAAATAAATTTTTGTGGGGATGTTCTTATATTCGACTGGAAATCTGCTGTTACTCCTGTGGTAAAAGCACTAAGTCAACTACATTTCAATTTCTAACCTTTATAGTAAATGCTAATAGATTAAACATGGAAAAGATAAATGCCATTGTTCCAGATATACTTCCTATCAATGTGCGGGGTTTACCCGAAAAATGATTTAAAAATAATTTTATCTACTCACTTGGGGAAAATTGGAGAGAAAATAAAAACTTGCAATTTTATATTCTTGGAGAATAATAATACTGATTAAGGAACGGAAAAAACAATGACAAGTACTATGAAGAAAAGTATTTAAATTTAGTTGTTTGAAAACTCATACTTTTTTAACACAGCAGGTGGGAGATAAAAAAATAAAAAGACAGCAAAAATTTTAAGTTTTGCCTTTGCCCGAATATTTTTTATGACTCTAATATGTTTTATTTATGTCGATAATATCCTTAATAACATACTTTTACTTATTAAATTGGACTTGGTGTTCTTTACCTCCCATGTTGGTATTGATACTGTTCAATCCCTTGACGCAACAGCATCAAGTCCAACAACAAAAGGTCTGATATTTCGAAAAATAATACAAGGCTTACACAAATTTTTTTACCTTACTTTTCTCTTCAAAATGTGTTATACACAATTTTACAAGTAACAACTAAAGAAGCATACGCATGTTTAAATAAAAATATATTTTATTTTCTTGGGAATGATTTGGTCGAATCGATTTGACTAAATAAAAATAAAATCAAAATAGCAGTGTTTTGATTTATCTATTTTAAATACAAAAGACCTCACTTTACAGTTTACAAAGAAAGACTCTTCTTTGCCTCTAAGCACATTCTTCTTATTGACTACAAATCCAGTGGTAATCAAAACTAAGTACACTTGATGCCCTTAAGTTGGACTTGTTGCTGTTTTGAACTTTTATATTTCGAAAACTACATTAGATAGGACTTATGGAAATTTACACATGAAAAATTCCGATTCCAACTGTATAAAAAACGTATTTAAAAAAAATGTGAGTTGGGGTAGTTTATTTCCCACGAACAGAACTATTGTTACATTTTTTTAGCACTTTTTGCCTAATTTTAATAAATTTATTAAACTTCCAAAATATACTAAAGTTTAATGATTAATTTTCCTGGTAGGCTAAAGTGCGTTGCAAAACTAGTTCGATCCCATATGGGTCGTAGCAAAACTAGTTTCTTTCGAAAATTCGTAGCAAAAATCGTTCGTTACAAAATTAAATCTATTATTTTTCTATGTTTCAGTTGGTTTCAATTTTTCAACTGTTGAGTTATTAATCAAGAATGGCATAACACTTCAAAATCAAAAAAGTTCAACTAATTTGGTCCTTTTAATCCGGCGCTATATGTTTTTTGCATTTTCCTAAAATTCGAAAAAGGTGTAACGAACGAGTTTTGCATCTCACCTACTCATGTGTTACACTCATAATACCCTTTTCACTATTGTGGTTTGGCCATAAAAACATTGGCGCCACATATGCCGTGACGCAGGGGGCGCTAATTCGAAAAGACAGCTGTTTAGAATTTTAAATTTGGTTTTTCACAAAATTTTTACAGTTTCAGTTAATTTGTTAAATTTTTAAAATTCGTGGACTGAACAAGTTTTGCAAACGTATAATTTTTTACAAAAAATTTTAAAAGTAGAACCAATCGCCGTTCATAATTTTCGCCTACACTTTTTGTGAAATTTTAAAAAAATTTCATTTTAAATGTAAATATATTTATTTACAGTTGAACTTCTATAAATCGAATTTCTGTAAGTGGAAAAATCTTTAAGTCGAAGGGAATCTCTTGGCAATAGCGGTGGACAGGCCAATTCACATGATTTTGTTTCTATAACTTGAACTGTTAAACTTCTTTATCTTGAATTTTTCTATATAATATTTGCAACGTGCGTGGCCACACTTCCACAAGTCTAATTTTTTTCCAAAAATTTTTTGTCATCTTTAATTCTTGTTTTATTTAAAACTAATAAGCATTTAGAATATGACATTCATCTTTAGTTAAATAAAATTTGATCAATTTTAATTCAATAATTCTAAGTTTTTCAAATTTTGCATGTAAACACTTATCAAATCACACAATATTTCATTAAATGAAATCTTTAAATATGTACATATCGTTGGCTAAAATGCAATAAAGCGAAACTAACAAAAATATAATTTTACAGGAGAAGCAAAAAACTTTATTTAATGAAAACTATATAAACATGTCAGAAAACATGCATTGATAAGTTGTACGTGGAATTCTTTAAACTATTTTCAAAGCAAACCATTTCATTATATTTTTTTGAAAAAAAAGTAGGGTAATTACGTAATTTTTCATTTATAAAATAAGCACTTTTGTTAATAAAAGCACAATTTTTGATTGCAGAGGTGTTAAATTTTGTGAAGACATGTAGTTCAATGGCATTCATAATAATCAATTAAAAACACGATTTTGAATTTTTTGTTAGTTACGCCTTTTTGCATTTTAGCTAACGATATGTATTTGTACGAAGTAAAATTAAATAACATGAATACCGAAAGAATTTAGTTCTTTTTTGTGCATTTATTACAAAATTCTCTAACCTAAAGTTTCTGTAAGTCGAACTTTTTTGTCGGGATAATGGAGTTTCGAGTTATAGAAATTCAACTGCATATGCATTACTATGATTGTAAACAGTGTACGATAAAATCTCTCATATAAATAATGTTTGAAATCTTCTCAATTTGTCCTATGACCCTGCTTATCGCATGTGTGTTTACGGTTTTAATTTAAATGCCCCATTCATTTGTCTCCAAAAAAAGGAAGCAACCAAAAAAATATTAAAAACAAGATAAAAGTCAAAAATTTAGTTTTTCCTGCAAAAACATTTCTAAACAAAATACGACAAATAAGACTTTTTTCCATACATAAGCCCACACACACGCACACACACCCGTCACAATTTTATAAAACAACAAATTTATATGAATAAAACTAAAGAGAAAGTAGTTTGAAACTGTGTAAGGCTAAAAAAAATATTAATGAATAAATAAAATAAAAAAAAGCTTTGCTTTTATTTAAATTTTAATTCGTAACAGCCTCAGGTTGTTAATTAAGTACAGCAACAGCCACAGTAATGAAGAAGCACAGATGATTAGAACTAGGCGAAGAGGATTATACTGGATATAGAGATACAATAAAGAACTAAATGACTGAAAAACTAAATAAAACTGCATCTACACGCAGAGAAAAAATTTTTACAATACTTTGTTTTTTAATAACCAATAGTATTTTCCTCTATTTTAAGAGCAACATGCTATGGTTGAAAAACAACCATGCTTTTATAACTGTTAAACATATTTTTGCTATTATTAGCCATAACATATTCGTAGACAACCATAATATGCTTGTGGCTTCTTGATGTAGGACTGATTTAACCATTATATAGTCCCCGGTTACAAAAATATGGTTAAATTAACCCTAAAATCTTTAAAAATTTTCGTTAAAAATTGCTTTGTTGGAAGTGACCACATTGACAAATCTTTTTTCTCTGAGTGTATGTATTTGAATGAATAAATAAAAATATATTTCTTTAAATGAGACTGTGAGTGTATGTGTGCCTTACAAAAGTAGACACATTTTAGTGAAAAAAGAAACTTGAAATTAATGTAATGGTTTCAAAAGCTCAGCAAAAAAAAAAGTGAAATTATAAAATGAAAAATTACGAAGAAAAGAAATGAAAAGAAAAACGTTTTTATAGTATACATTTTTGAAACAAATTAAGCTTTAAAAATGTCTATAAATAGAGGTGAAAAGCTAATGTGAACTAATTTTAAATACTTTTCGAAAAAAAGAAAAAAAAGTTAGTAGGTCACAGCATGAAAAGAAGGTTTCTAAAAGAAATGCTACAAATAACAAGTTTAAAGTTGCAATAGAGTTTTAAAAGGAGCCTTTTACATAATAAACTAAAACGGTTGTTTGTATAAATGACATTTATGTTCAGTGCTGTCAACTTTTTGTAGCTAAAACGCCTTTTTACCTTTACCTTTCTCAAAACACGGTAGAACGTGCTAGATCAGAACGTTGACAAAACGCAACATTTTCAAATGCGGTAAATTAAATTTTAATAAAAGTCAATGCGGTGTTCAGTGTTTGATGCAAATAGTCTTGCAAACGTGCTCTTTTTAACATATTTTCCATAGCTTTTCGCGAAATTTCGGTTGTAGTGAACATGATTTTATTTCGAATGTTGATTTTTAGTTGGGGAATGATTCATACCTTGTTTACACACACCCTTTCTTTAAAAAATCCCCAAAGAAAACTGTCAGTAGCTGTTAAATCCGGTTAAAATCACTTGTGTGTGAAAAAGTGCGTTCGCTGAATATGTCCGAATATGACATTAAGGCACCTGCAGTATGAGCTGTGACTCTATCTTGTTTAAACCACAAGTTTGGATGGTTTTCCACAGCTGGCCTAACAAAATTTTTCACCATAGTCCGATATGTTCTACCGCTGACAGAGATTGAAACACCAATGTCATTTTCAAAAAACAAAAAAAAAAAAAAAACGGTCAATTATTCTTTCGGGATACACCGTATGAACGAACTGGTTGTAATTGTCCCTGATAAAGTGATCTTTGATTCTTAGTAGCCGAAATCCTGCAGTTCTGCTTGCTGGCATAGCCATTAAATAGGAAATGGGCATCATCGCTTTTAATTTAATCGAGCCCTATTTGTGATTATATCGTAAGCGACAAAATTCTAATTTCAGAGGAGAAGAAGTTTTATTATTATTTTCTTAAGCAATGCAATACTTAGAGTCCAAACACAATGTAACGATATGTTATTGTGGTGCTGTTTTTCATACGATTTTGAAGTAAAAAACCGCAGTGCGGAACGGCATACAATTAAAATCTATTTTATTTTCATTGCGGACTTTCTTTCTCTCTTAACAAAGAGAATTTAATTCGCCTTGTCTCTCAATTTTTGATACTCGTTCTCATTTTGATGTTGCCATAGCTTTTGAATAATTGGCTTTGTTCACAACATTATTGAAAACAAACCACATGATAAAAATGTATTCACAAATAAATTTATAAAAATTTAAACAAAAAATGACAACTATTTCCGTCGCCGTCTTCCGTTGTATTATGTTTATTTTTCTCTCCCGCAACGAGAAATCGCACCGCACCGCAATCATTGTGTTTAGACTCTTAATTTAGATTTAGATGGGCTTTTTTTCCGCAACGGTTCAACTAAAAGGTCTATGAATTTATTCGTCATTGTAACTTATTTGCAAGAAAATAACTAAGTTTCGACAAATAATCGCTTACGAAATGATCCCAAATTGATCTCGAAATTGTTTGCATTCATTGAAACGAATGGCGTAGTCAAGCCGTTGTTAGTAGTCTTTTGTCTTTAATTCTTGCACAAGTTGAACTTTTGTGTGGAAACAAGTACAATGTACTCAAAGTTCTCTGCAGCGATTCTGCGCCACCCTGTATAAGGATCGTTTCAAATTTTATTCAGTTACAAAGATAATTGTACAAAAATTGTTCCATCAAAGCGAAATTTTTTAAATTTAAATTAACCATTTAAGACATCTTTTTTGAGAGGTGTCTTGACTGTCAAGAGTCTATGTCAACAAACCTCGGATCTGGAAGTCCTTAAAGAGCATAGTCGTGAAGAATGCGGGAACCTATCGCTGAAAGTTCTAGCGAGAGTGATAGAATATGCCATAAATTTGGCCCGTATGGTCCTCAATTCTGGTGGCGGCCATTTGGCCGATATCATTTTTCTACTCAAAGAAATTAAGGCAACAAATAAAAACAACCCAAAAGCAAAACTAAAGTTTTTCATTTACTAAAAAAATTACAGTCCGCTGTTCGGATGACAACTTTTGCGTCACCTTGTATAAAGTATTATAAAGAGAAAATTTCTGAACAAATTGGAAAACTTAGTAAGTACAATTTCCACAAATAAATAGAGTAAAGTAAAGCAAAAACATGTAAGAAAAATTGAAAATGAATAATCAATTACAGCAAATTTCGATCCACCATTACCATTAATTAAAGATTGATGTTTGACTATAGATTGGCAGGCGCCAGTCAAAAATGTTTAATTCATTTCATGTTGTAAATTTTTTCCTTCACTAAAAATAATTCAATGAAAATTAATTTTAATGAGCTTAAGCCTAATTAATATATTAAAAATTTTATAAACTCAAAATTTTTCTCAAAAAATTGTAAATTTTAGCAAAGCTCCTATAAATTCCAAATTTTCGTAAATTGTTTTTATAAATTGCAATTTCTGCTATTAATCACAAATTTTTTCTATCTAAACTTCTGTATAATATCCCTGAAAATCCAATCCCAACACGAATTTTTTATTGCCTTTATGGTTTGCTTTCTTTATGATTCAAACAGTTTTTAAAAACTATACAATATTTACACATAAAAAAAAGATACAAATGAGAATATTTCCCAATCTGTATAGTTTTATAAACAGTTATTTGAATTTTATTTGATTTTATTTTATTGTACAAATGTCTAACGAATTTTTTCTATCCTTTTTTTTTTATTTAAAAGACATGCAAAAACAAAAAAGTATTAAATTAAATATTCTGAAAACTTTAAATGTCAAAATTAATTTTAGAAGTAATTAACGTATAAACTTTTATGTCAACATTTTTGTTTTTTCATTCTCCTTCTCTTAATTTTGTTCAAACTTTTAATAGTTTTCGTTGGAAAAAGGGCACTTTGCTGGAAGTTTTTACCAAGTTTGAAAGAGTGAATTATTTGCTTATTTATTTACATACCTTAAAATACTGGCTTTGTTTTAACTCATACATATACATAAGTATGTATATATGTATATACACCTTTAGAAAGAACTCTTCCCTACTATGGCTCAAAAATTATTTAAGGTCGTAAAAACCGCTTAGTCTTCGTTCATATTGTGAAAAACTGCATTTGTGTCCATAGAGTGAAAGATTTGTTTTGCAGCACTTAAGTATTTTGTATGCCTTCTCTCTCTTTCTTTTTCTTCCTCCCAATAACAAACTCACAAAAACTGCTTGTACACGAAACAAAGTGCACTTTTCCATTCTTCCTTCTCCTTTTCATCATTAAACTGAAATGTTTCGCAGCAAATATTTCATAATATGTACGATGACTTACGAACTTTAGGTTTAATTAATTTAAGGTTATAATTAATTAGAGATGCCAGATAAGATTTTACTCAAAAAAAATTTTAGTACTCATAGCCCCATAGTATTAGCAGTGATTTTAAATTTAAGCATGGATAACTTTTATGTTAACTATATGTCTTTCAAATCTTATTGGAATTGTTCCGATTGCAATTTTAAGCTGGAGGTTCTTGAATTATTATTAAGACGCATGCGGCGCATGGGGAAATGGGAAATTCAACAGAGGTGCACGAAAGTGCGGAAAGTTCTGACTGTCACTCACTTGGGAGTGTCCAGAAATGATTCCTCTGTCGGAATGTCCAAGCAGCTCATTACTTCCGGTCCTAGACAAAGTATTTGCCGGGCAATGGCTTTTTCGGACCCCTCTGAAACTAGCTAGAATGAGCGACATGCAGTCCAGTGGCTACAAGACATCTTAATGTCGACCGATCAATGGCGTTATATCCACAATCACCCGTTCTTAGAGGGAAATATCTAATGACAAAATACAGTCTTGGGTTCGTATGGAAGCCTGATAGACTGGAAAACAAATACAAATTAAGGCAGCAGCCCTGCCACCATACTAGGCGACCTGGGCCAATCACTCATCTCGTTCGAAAATTAACCAATTACTGAAACCATAAAGAAAAATATAAAAAATATATACTGGAACGTACAGACGCTAAACGAGTCCGGGAAACTCAAACAACTCACTATGGAGTTTCAAAGATTTAACCTCGACATAATAGGCATTAGTGAGTGTAGACAGGAGAAAAGTTCATTTATTCTTGCAACGAAGATAAGCACACAGAAGGCGTTGGCCTCCTACTAACCCGATCGAATGGAACCCCGTCTCTTCTAGAATAATTACAGCTCGCTTTAACTCCCGCTCTAGAAAGACCACAATTGTGCAGGTTTATGCACCAACAGAAGTAAGCAACATTGAAAGTTAAATTGAATTTTATAGTATGCTGGAATCTACTTTTGCTTCCATCAAAAAAGGAGATACCGTTATTCTAATGGGCGATCTTAATGCACAGATAGGCAACTCAAACTCAAACATAAAGCATGTAATGGGAAAACATGGAATCGGTCGGCAAAATTTAAATGGAGACATGCTTATCGACTTCTGTAATAACAGAAAACTTAAAATTGGTAGCTCACTGTTCCCCACAAGTTATGCCACAAAACAACATGGCGCTCTCCAAACAAAATTACAGAAAATCAGATCGACCACTTCTGTAAAAGTAGACCTTGGAGAAACAGTCTTCTTGACGTAAGAACTTTCAACAGCGCATATGGATCCGACCACTAGTTAGGCATAGCAAGAATTCGAATGCGAGTAATGGCTTTACCAAAGGAAAACCACTCAGGCATAACCCGCTATAATAAAGATAAGTTAAAGTCACCAACAACAAAAGCTGAGTTCATATCACTCTTAGAAAACAAAACAACATTTACATCGATCCATGATGCAAATATACATGAAAGGTGATCTTATCTCAAAGATAGTTTCATAGAAACCTGTAACTCTGTGCTCAAACCCCAACGTGTAAGGAAATCCGAGTGGATAAGTGATGATTCGCTCGAACTGATAGAACAGCGAAGATCGACAAAAATAAACAGAGAACAGGCAAAATCGTTAACAGCAAAGACAAATCTGGACATACAATACCGAAACTTACATAAACTAGTCAAGCATTCATGTCGCAATGAAAAGCGCAGGTGGGCAGAAGACCTTGCCGCACAGGCCGAAGACGCCTCGCGGACAAACAATCCTCGTATATTATATCAAATAACCAGCAAACTAACTGGGAAATTTTCAAATGCGTCCCGACCCATAAGAGACAGCGCAGGAAAAATGGTAACAAATAAAAGAGACCAACTAACAATGTGGCACTCCCATTTCCATGTCGATGCAACACCCTCATTACCCACCGAAAGTACTGCCAACACACAAGACACCACCATATGCACAAATCCGCCATCCATTAAGGAAATTATCTCAGCCAAAAAAAAGGCGACCTATCTCTGTGCAAATTCTAGAACAAATTAATGAATTGCAACAAGACCTCCACGTCTGTTCTGTAGATTTCACCACTGCATTTGGCAGTATCTACAGAGATACGATATGGGATTACTTTAAAAGCAAGAAACATCCCGACAAAACTTTATTAACATAATCAGAGCACATTACGAAGGTTTCAAATGCCGCATACTCCACAATAAGCTTTGGTCACCAAACAGAGAAACCAAGACTGGTGTTAAACAAGGCTGTATAATGTCCCCACTACTGTTCCTAGTAGTACTAGATGACGTACTTAACAAGACGCTAACAGAAAATCGGGGTATTTCCTTGGATATGTTCGGCCACCTAGAGGAGCTAGCATATGCAGATGACATTGCAATACTGTCAACTAAAAGATCGGACATGCAAATAAAACTCAACCGCCTAAGCCTACATGCCGCAAACTGCGGTCTCCGGATTAATGTTAAAAAACCCGAATTTCTCACCACATCCAAAACTGCTCCGTCGTTCAACATTTACAATGAAACCATTGCACAAACAAATAATTTCTGCTACTTAGGTAGCATGATAACACCAAATGGTGGCACCAATGAGGATATTCTGCCCCGCATAAACAAGGCCAGACGGACCTTCTTCCAAAATATGGACATCAAGCTCAATATCGCTTAAATAAAAACTGAAATTTGGATATGGATGCGAGTCCTGGGCTCTAGCAGTGTTAATAAAAAGACTTCAAATCTTCACAAACCGCTGTTTGAGGACAATTATGAAAATATGGTAGCCCCAAATAATATCCAACCAACAACTACTGACCGCAACAAATGAAATCCCGATTGACCTTGAAATCAAACGGCGTAAATGGCGATGGATAGGTCACACCCTCAGGAAAGATGTGAAAGAATCCTGCCGCACATCATTATGGTGGAACCCTCAAGGGTCTAGAATCAGGGAAGACCAAGAACAACATGGAGACGCAATACCAAACATGAAATTACCCAGATGAATAAATCCTGGAATGAACTAAACCAATTATCAAGAAATAGAAGCCACTATCGATCTTTCGTTATGGCCCTAGGCTCCACCCGGAGTTAAAGGAAATTATATATATGTGGCGCATGCAAAAGTAGAGAGTAATGTGCGACTTGTCAATTCAATATTACATTGATTCTACTTTTTTGAAAGATGCATAAATACATTAACGCCTTGAATACTGGAAGTCCAGCTTTACTACTCTCTCTCTCTCTATCCCTCTAATTATTTTTCATTGCAATTTTTTAAAGTGCTTTGATATTGCACTAGTATCCAGATTATTAAAGTCTAAGGCTGCTATTTTTGTACTTTTTCTTGTCCCTTTTATATATAACTAGTTGTTTGGTCCCGGTGTTGCTCGGGATTTTCCAAATTATAATAAAAAATTAAATACTGGTGAAATCCTGTCTGAAATTGATCATATCAACTTATAAACCTTCGCCGGCTCATGCTCAACAACTTTGCTAAAGATCATAGCATTGTCAAATGCAGAGAATGGCGCCACCTATTTTAGATTTTTTGCTATTCTTCTTACTTGGTCAGAGACCATTCCGAATTGGTACGAATCATCGAAATCGGTCCAGCCGTTCTTTAGTTATAAACGTAGTAACTAACGCCACTTTCTTTTATATATATAGAATAGATACATATATAAATACAAATACACCTACATCCAACTTCTAGTTGAAAAGTGTGAGAATAACAAGAAAAACCAGAATTGCCGAGTACATGAAACTGAGTACTCCTCCCCAATCTTCTCACCTCTCTCACCCATAAACTCAAGAACTGTTGCAACAAAAAGCTTGGACGATGACTTTCTGTTCTCACAAATAGTGTTGGCGAATTTTGGGGTAAAAAAGAGCGATTGTTTTAATATTCATATTTAGCTTTTATGGAAATTTCTGTGGCTGGCTTTCATTTTTATGTTTCATCAGTTTTTAATACAAAACATGCAAATGTTTTTGCGTTTTTTTTCTGCTCGTTTCTCCCGTTTTAAGCATGATAGGATTCTGGTAATTGACCAAATTTCCCATGTTTTAGATATCGATAAAAAGTTTATTTTTAAACCAAAAGCAGACTAAATAATACAAAGTTAATGAAAGCGGGAATTACTTGTTTAATAAAAAAAGTTTTTTAAGTTTTTGTAAAATCAAGCTGAAAATGACAAAAACTTTCTTAACATTCATAAAGATTAGTCTTATTTTGCAATAACAACTTTTGTGACGATTAATGTAAAACAATAAGACGACTTTGACAAGTTTTTTGATAATACTAAACGATTTTCAACCACATCTATATGGCAACTAAGTATGTGCAGCATATAAAATGGCCGCCCAACTTAACAACTAAACTTTCTTACATTTTTTAAAATTCGAAATTTCTCTTCATGTAATTTTATAAATTTTAATTCAATATAATAGTCTATACTGTGATCAATAATATGCCCATGTGATCTTCTCGTGTTTAAAATTTGTGATCGATAAATTAACGTTTAATAGAAAATGGCCTTATTTTGATGTCAATAGCGTTACTTGTGCAAAGAAAAGCAATTAGCTGTGTTTCATTTCTAGTCTAATTTTCACCGTTACGAAGTTTCGTTAAAAGTCAGAGGCTTTAAATAAGCCCTTCTTAGCCAATAAAATTATAACCAAAGATCTACATCAAATAACAATTAAATACCTTTAGGTTTCTGGCAAAGACTACGAAGCTCTTTTTAATATGCTTTGTCTAATTCTCTTCCACTGCGAACTTGAACTTTTCGACTATTTGGAAAAAGCTAAAGAAGAAAAAGTAAAAACACCAAAAATATATTTTAGTTGTAATGGAAGTGGTAATTTAACACTGAGAAAAACTATACTAAAACATAAAGTATTAAGACGAACCAAAACGGAGAAAGAGTTAAAGAAACAGAAATAAAAAAAAATTTATATTCCGTTTAAACATACATAGTGTCTGTATCGTATAGAACGAATTAATTCCAGAAGTGAGCAGCTGTAACATTAAACGAGCGGCGAATGTGTAATGAAGAATAACTTGTGTAGCCCAAGGCTTGCCAGATTCAAATTTGCAAAATTCCTGACGTCCACTAAAAAAATTGGGTTTTGAAAAGAATTCTTGACAATTTAAAACTTCATAAAATTATCTTTAATAAAAATTGTTAAAAGAAGCTTAAAGCAAAAAATACAAGCAAATTAACTCACTATTTTTCACTACCAATTTCTTTACGCTTTTTCTTTGAGTTCGATGTTAAACGTTTTTAATTATTATAATTACACAGTGTTCGAAATTGACACTTTTTTTAGATAAGCTGGGCAAATTTAATTTTAACCTAATTCGGGTACGCTAAATCCAGTGGTGCTAGCCGTTTTTTTTTATGTTAGCTCTGGTTTTCGAGATATACCATTATTTCGAAAATGGAGGAGGTTGCACAACATATGTTCGCGTAACTCAAAATCGCTTTAGCTTATTGAAAAAAACTAAAAAATCCGAAATTATTATTATTTTTTTATCAAAATTTTGAAACTTCATAAAAAATTGGAAAATACAAACAAAACAAGCCATAAATGATTAAAATTTGTTAGCAACTTTTGATTTTATTCACAAAAGTTGAAAAATTTTAATTTATTTAAGAATTTCATAAAACGCAATATTTGTATGGGAGCCCCCCTAAGAAGTAGGGATAAGGTGCAAGTATGTCTCGAGAAAGTGTTAAGGAAAAAAACTAATTAAGGTCGGTCATACATTATATCCCACTAGGGGCGACTCCTGGGCATTTATGGGACTTTTTCCTCAATATACATATTTCTAGTCTGCATTGAACATTTTGTATGGGAGCCCCCTTAAGGAATGGATATAGCTGGTAGGTATGTTAAAAATTAATGATTGAGATGAAATTTGACCCATCTAGAGGCATCCTAATAAACTAAACCGTTTTTGAGTTACACGAACCTATGTTGTGCAACATCCTCCATTTTCGAAATAACGGTTTATCTCGAAAACCAGAAACATAGTTTTGATACGTTTTCAAACAAATAAACTCAAAAAAAATTATGAAATATTTATCTGTTTCTTACCCAGCTCTGTTTAAGGAAAAATCTCAAATATCGAAAATCTTGACAAAACATATTTTTCTTGAATCTTGACGAGCAATAAAAATCCTTCTAAATCAAAAAAAATCAAGGCAGTCTGGCAGGCCTAACCAAGCCCTAACGCTAAGTGAATTCAGAAAAATAAATCTTTTCAAAGTATAATTTTACAGAGATAATCTCGGATCATCCTATGAAAGCGCAAGTTGTATTCCTCTCAAGTGAAAGTTGTTCCACTTTAAATTTCATTTCTTCCATAGTTTATTCCTAATGAAAAACTGCGGAAAATGCAACCTTTAACAGAGTTAACGTGGTACTCAAGAGTAATTTTAAGGTAACAAATTGACATCCTTTTGTTTTATAATTATTTTTTCCCCCCTAAGCTAATCCCGCGAAGCTCTACGCTTGTCTGCAGGAGACCAGAGTCTCTGGCGGGAATCGAACCCTCAACACCGGCACTGATAGACTAGCTCACTAACCCACACTGATTAAAAAACACAGCCCATGGTGTTTGTCGGATAAACCCTTTAAAAAACCAAATTTTACCATTCTGAAACACGATTCAATTCTTCATTTATTTCCTCGACAAATCGGTTACTTTCAATGACATAAATAACTTCCTTTTTTGATTTGTTTTAGCAAGTATTTCTTTATTTAGTTAAATAATTGCGTTTTTATTTAGCCAATTACAAATGTCCTTTACACTGTTATCTTTATTTAAAATCTCAAATCTTTTAATATGTTCTAGTTCTTAACAATCAAATTCATTACAAACTTTTAAAATTCACAAAAAAGAAGAATTTATATGAATCTCTATTGACATTTAGTGGACTCTCACCCACAGACGCATGAACAAACAGGCAGATACCGTCTCTACAGAAATTGTCTGTTTTCATTTATTTTATATCCTTAAGCTTTTGTTTGCTTGGCTGTATCTTTTTTTTTTGTAGTACGTTTTGCACTTTCTCCTCTTTCTCTCTTATTCCGTTCACTAAATCTCAGCATAGTGCCTAGTTCTTTCTGTCTCTTACGGTCATTAGTAAAATTAAATACAAGTTGTCATATCAAATAGTTTTACAGTTGTGTTGCTCATCCTTTTTTTATGTTTTCATTTAAATTCTTTCCTTCTTTTTTTTTTTTTTTGTTCTTGTGAACAATTTGTTCATGTTGAAGATTCTGTTGAATTCATGTTTCTGATTTTTATTTTTATTATTTTGTCGTTCGTTCATTACTGCAAAAGAAGAGTGAGCATGAGTTTTTGAAATGTGTATGTATCTCAGTTTTGGCAGATGAAAGTTGAAAAATAACCTTTGTCATAATTAAATATTACAACATTATTTAAGTTACACAGAAAAAAGTTCTGAAAAACAGAAAAAGAGAAAAAAAAAATAAATGAAATTCCGTTTTAGGAGCTGGCAAATGAAGGTTTTTAATTTTCATTGTTTCTTCTGAGAGAATTAATTTTGTGTAAAGTTATTTGAAAAATATGACAAATGGTTTTAATGATTTTTGTTTGCAAGGCCACATCATTCAATGACTTTTAATGGTTTAATTTCGCATAGTTTAAATTTGTTCGAGCAGATGATTAATGATGCTTAATACATACATACAAACTAACATTCATTTTTAGAGTTTTTATTTGGAATTAAGGAAAATTTTAAATTTTAAAAACAAAAAATCTATATAATGGACTTATCGTGACTTTTTATACCTACACAACAATAATGGAGAGGATATTATGGGTTTGTGTTGATGTTTGTAACACCTTTAAATATTGGTCCTAGACCCCACCATTTATTATACGGATCGACTCAGAATTGCTATCTGAGTAACTCTCTAAGTCGATATCCTTCCGTCTGGCTGGCTGGTTAAAATTTTAAATTTGGTACAAGAACCAAGCCTATTGAAAATGGTAAGAATCGGTCCATAATTTCACTAACCCCCATACAAGCTTCTTTCAGAATAGAGTCTTTCTGCCCATTTACCATCTTATTATGTTGCTATTTAGACTAAATTTTTTAAAAAGCTTTTAAAGCCATAACTTCCTTATAGGTATTGCTATTGACATACTAATAGGACAATAACTTTATTTGGGACCAAACATAGGTCCCAAATTGGGTACAGTCTCGAAAATATGTTTTAAAATACTGTGGTTAGGGTATCATATGGTCGGGCTTAATACTTTCTTAATTGTTTGTTTTGGATAACAAATGTCTTTCAATTAAATTAAAGGGTGTTCCAACCAAAACGCACGATGTTAATTGTAAATAAAACAAAAAGTGTTTAGGGAAATATCTTAATATTTTTTAATATTATAGGAGGCTCTATAACAATTATGTGTGGATCACGGCTTCGGTGGCATTCCTCTATCCGATGGTCCATATTTTTCATGACTCTGAGACATAATTGAAGTTCACTGTCGTTAATGTGCCGAATTATCTCATCCTTTAGCTCTTGAATTGTTCTTGGCTTATTGACGTACACTTGCTTTTGCTTTTAGGTTAGGTTAGGTTAAGAAGGGTTATGTGCCCAAGGGCACACTTCCACCCGGAGACCGGTACGGTCCATTGTGAATCCCTTCGATAAAGATAAAGAATGTAGAAAAGAGAGAAGTAAAGAAAAGAAGTATAGGATGATAGAAAACCAGAAAGTTAGAAAATTAGTAGGTGCTGTGCAAAACAAATTCCCTCTCTACAGTCCCCTCAACAGAAACAACCGCACTATTTCCCTGACAAACCCTAGTAGATCAGCCGGATTACATCCAGCGATGCACCCCAGTTCGTCGTGAAACCTTTCTCCCAGCCACTTCTGTCTGAGACCCTGCATCCTAGGACAGTGGCACAGTACATGCTCGACTGTCTCCAGCTCCTCTGATTCATCGCATAATCTGCAGAAGTCCGGTATGGTGCTGTCCCATTTTCCCGTAAAGGCCCTAACAGGACAATGACCCGTCAAGAACCCTATAAGCGTTCTAAGACCACCCCTATCCAATCCCAGTAGAACCCTGGTTGCCCCCGCGTCCAATCTGGGCCATAGTGCCCTAGACACCCTGCAATCCACTCTGTCCCCCCAGGATCGGTTAACGTCATCACGGAACTTTTCCCCTATCACACCAAAGTAGTAACATAGGGGAGGCTTTACCCCCATGTCCCTTACCACTTAGTCCATATTCGAACCCGCCCTTGCCAGTTCGTCCGCCACCTCATTTCCATCAACCATGCAGTGTCCGGGTACCCAACACAGCCTTACATTGAATGCCTCCATGAGTTCCCTAAGAGCATTTCTACACCTAGCGACCAGGCGCGATCGCACCGTATAATTTGTCAATGCCCTAAGCGCAGCCTGACTATCGACGTAAATTGTCACCACAGATCCACCCACGATGTGTTCCAGTATCGCCTCCGTCGCCCTCCAGATCGCTAGGATCTCAGCCTGGAAGACACTGCACTCATCGGGGAGTCTGAAAGACCTTTTCACATCGGTGTCCGCAATATATACACCGGCACCAGTGCCGGTTTCCATCTTGGATCCATCCGTAAACACTGCCCACCCCTCAAACAGTCCGTTGGACCCACTCCAATTTTCCCTATCCGGGAAGTCTACCGGTGGTGTTGCACCAAAGTCCAGGGTCATAGTCCTATGATCCGAAATACCCCCAAGAGTATTACCTTGACCAAGCAGACCCATCTCGTACAAAATTCTCGTGTGATCATCCCGCCTAGGCCTAACTAAAGAAGACTCGTAAAGTCTAAGTAAGTTCCTAGCGGCCACACTCCTCACATAATGTTCAATAGGGGACAGATATAGTAGGATGTCCAGCGCTGCCTGCGGAGTACTTCTCCTAGCGCCTGTAATGCCAAGAGATGCACTTCTTTGAACCTTGCTGAGCATCTTCCTATAGCTATCCACTCCCAACGCACCCCACCAGACAGTGCATCCATAGGTAAGTATAGGCCTAACAACCGATGTGTAAATCCAGTTTACCATATCTGGCCTCAGACCCCAGGTCTTACCAATGGAGTTCCTGCATGTGTAGTATACATTGAGTCCCCTTCTCATCCTCTCCTGAGTATTTCTCTTCCAAGACAGTTTGCAGTCCAGAAAGTTACCCAAATACTTTGCTCCGCCCGATAGCGGTAACTCGACGCCATCTAGCACTGGCCCCCTAAATCCCTCTATCCTATACCTTCTGGTAAATAACACCAGCTCAGTTTTCACAGGGTTAACACCTAGTCCCCTATCCTTTGCCCAAGCCGAGAGTTCGCCCAGCATCACCTGCATAATTTCCCCGATCGTGGACAGAAACTTTCCCCTGACCAGAAGAACTATGTCATCGGCATAGGCAACAATCTTCCTGCCCATGGAATCAAATGATCTAAGAATCCCGTTGACCGCAAGCAACCACAGTAGGGGTGATAGAACCCCCCCTTGTGGTGTCCCCCTGGTAACCCTCCTCCTTATCACATGATCCCCCAGGCTCGAGTTTATAATCCTACTGCCAAGCATGCAGACTATCCACTCCACCAGAAAATCCTCAACTCCCAACTCCAACAACGAATCCCTAATCGCCTCAATCCTAATGTTATTAAAGGCTCCTTCTATATCCAGAAACGCGGCCAGAGTATATTCCCTATGCCCCAGACCGTGCTCAATATAGCCCACCACCTCATGTAACGCGCTCTCAACAGATTTACCCTTCAGGTAAGCATGTTGAGCGTTGCTTATAAGGCGTGTCTCAATATTACTCCTGAGATAGTAATCTATTAGCCTCTCAAGAGTCTTCAACAAGAAAGAAGACAAACTAATAGGTCTAAAATCCCCCGGTTTCGAGTGGCCTGCCTTTCCAGCCTTGGGTATAAAAATCACCCTAACCTCTCTCCACCCTCTAGGCAGATACCTCCTACTGAGGCACTTCTTGAATATATTCACCAGCAGAAATGATGCGTCGTCCGGAATGTTACAAAGCATGGCCGGAAAAATGCCATCCGGACCCGGTGATTTATATGGGTCGAAAGTATTTACCGCCCACACCAGCTTTTCCCTTGTGACCATTTCCTCGACGCAAGCGTAAGCATAATCCGATGTCATGGACATCACGTCCCATTGACCGTCGTCCATACTTCCGGTTTCCCTGCACCCGGGAAAGTGCGTCTCCATAAGTAAGGTTAGGGTCTCAGAGCCAGACTCAGTCCATGAGCCGTCATTCCTTTGGATATAACCAAGGGCCTTAGGGTCCTTGGATAAAATCCGTCGGAATCTTGACAACTCGTTGACATTATCGATGGATGCACAAAATTGCCTCCATGATAGTCGCTTTGCTCTTTTCAGATCCGCCTTATATCTATTGAACTGCACCCTATGATTGTTCCAATCCTCTGGTGCTCTGGTAAGCTTGGCCCTATTAAACAGTCTCCTAACCGTAGACCTTTGAACTTGGAGTTCCCTGGTCCACCATTTGGGCTGTTTACGCCTACCCGGAAATGCAACCGGGCAGGACTGCTCATAGCTTTCCCTTAGAAGATGAGTGAACTTGTTCACCACCCCCTCCAGATCAGTCGGCAGCAAGTCGCCCAAGGCCATTTGCGCCAACCCAATTTGGACTCTTTCCCTAAAGGAGTCCCATTTTGTTCCCCTCGGGTTCCTAAATGGAGCAGCCCCAGGTGGGTCAAAATTCAATGTGAAGGTAATACGACTATGGTCTGAAAATGTACAGTCCGTTGCCGCCCTCCAATCAGCAACAAGTTGCTCGTCACGGTTCACTAATGTCAGATCTATCACTGCCTGCCTATCTTTATTTCTGAACGTCGGCGTGTTACCCATATTACAGATAATAAGATTGTTAGTAGTTATAAAATCAAACATTAACTCACCCCTTTTGTTTATATCTGCACTCCCCCATTGGCTATGATGAGCATTGGCATCGCAGCCCAATACAAGGATTGCTTTTGCTTTTAAATATCCCCAAAGAAAAAAGTCCAACGGCGTCAAATTACAACATCGACACGACGTGAGATAACACGGCCATTGAATTTCTCACGCAAAAGAGCCAATGTTTCGTTGGCTATGTGATAAGTGGCACCATCCTGTGGGAGCCACATATCGTCCAGGTCCATATTCTCAATTTCTGGCCACAAGAAGTTCGTTATCATCTCGCGATAGCGAACACTCTTCACGTTAACTGCTTGGCCGGCCTCATTTTCTTAGAAGTACGGCATGATGACTCAGAACAAACTGGGCGAGCATGCACAGGTGTTCTCACATATCCTACAGACCTGGTTTGCTGAAATTTGCGCACAATTCTCAAGATTGTGGACAGATTTGGTCGATTATGCTGACCAAAAAAATCACAAAGTGCACGAAATGCATGTTGAATTGAACGCCCACTTTAGTAAAAGGCTTCAACAATCTTCTCTCCATGGTCGAATTTGTTACAAAGAAGTGTTAAATAAAGTTGGTCAAAAAACTTGACATTAAGGTTTAACTCACAATTAAAATCGTGCTTTATGATAGCACCACCCTTCATAAGGCTGCATCCACCATGCGAATCTCCTTATGATTCATCTAAGGCCCCTCTGTTCTAAGTAGACTAAGCCATGTCCGTCTGTTGAAATCTTGTTTACTTTCGCACAACTCAAAAGAAAAGAAATATTTTGATGTCAAATTCTTTTTAGTAAGTGCACATGATAAAACCGTAAAAATGCAAATTTCCAAAAACAGCAATAACAGCCAGCTAAAGGTACAAATTTTATTGAAAACCACATAATTTCTTGAGGTTTAATTAATGAATAAATTTATTCTCCCACTTCCAGTTTGTGTTGGACACAAATTAAAAAGGTAATTTGTTGAATACCAATGTGGTTTGATACTTACAAATAGTTTCTGGAATACAAAGAAAAATATAATTATATTTTCTAAAACTTGTTTAGGTTTCTTCTCTTTAAAACTGATAACGAAAAATTTAAGATATATCATTAACTTTCTTGGCACATGGGTACCTACACGATACAAAAGATTTTATAAACTGTCAGTTTCACAAAAGGTCATAATACAAAAAAAAAAAAAAAAAAAAACTGGGGTACAAATTTAACAAACGAATAAGAATGCACTAAAATATGTTTGCATACATTAAACTAAACACATGTATGCCCACAAAATTTCCCAGCAAATACGAAATCAAAGCTTTGATATAAAATAACATTGTGAGTAAAAAATATTTACCATGCACAGAAAAATTCTCCAAAATTTTTCACCAATAAAGGCATTAATCAAAAGTAAAATCAGATTTAATTCAAAATTAAATCCAGTAAATTAAATGTTTAATCAAGTTAATTAAATGTTTTATCAAGTTAACTTTAAACTGATACTATTAATTTGTTTACTGGTGCAAATTTTATTTAATTGTTTAATTAATATCACAAATATTTTAATTGAAATCAATTTTTTTCAGTGGAAGTAAGAATGCCAATAACCCTTTCAGACAGTGATGCATCGATTGTGCGTTGCGAAATTCTTGCGTCACATTTCAGATTTTTCATAGTGATTTGCAGAAGTGAGTTGTGTTTTAAATTAAAAAAGTGCAAATTTAAAGCAATAAAAATGCGTTTTAGCTAATAATTTTAACGAAATGCATCATTTGTGTTTGTCCTGAAAATCCTTGAAGGATTAAAAAAATTGTAAAACCTAAATATTGATATTAATTTCATATAAATTGACTCTTATTCGACCTTTACAAAATTTTTATTATTAAAAAAAAAAAAAAAATCATGAAAAAAACCCTTAAGAAGGCACAGAACGGAGTGCCGAAATATTGGTTGAAATTAAATTAAATTAAATATTTTTTATAAAAAAGAGACCTCAAGCTTAAATAATTTTATACGATATTAAGATCATATATTCCAAAAATTATTTAAAAATTCCCAGTAGTCTGGCGTTAGATCTGAAAGGGATAAGAAGAGAAAAGAACGGGTAAACTAAGAAATTATAATATGGTCAAGATATGATCAAGATGCCGCGGAGAGATAAGACAATCGTGCGTATTAAGAGGAGGACTTTGTCTTTAAAGGCCCAAATACACTGATCAAAATACTCATCAGCCATTGTGGTAGTATCATTGAAAATGTGTTTGTATGTGTCACACCGACGATGCTGGATGGAAAATCAAAAAATTTAGGTATGACGCAAATATAACGTCCAGCACACGTACACGAGTGAATTCGCCTGCTGGACAAGCATTTGACAAGTGTATTTGGCCCTTAAGAACGGAGAGAACGATTTTTAATAATTCCGCAGCAGCAATGGCGCCGAATGTTTAGTAGACCGTTTGTTATAGTAACCCTGCAAATAACAGGACTAGTTCAAACACACGTGTAAAATGTAGCCCAAAAGGGACTAGGACTAGTCCAAAAGTAACCCAAACGTATGGAAAAAAACTTGGTATATTTAACATTACGACGTCCTTGGGCAGGACCATTAATCTAACTTTGGATTACAAAGGAGTAGTCTTAAAACTACTCCATGGTATAATCAAGAGGATTAGTTTTAAATTCGTTTAAAAACGAAAGCATGTCGTTAAAAAACGGAGGCATGTCTATTCAATACAAACACCTTTTAACAATGGCATGGTCTATGCTTGCATTATATCGGACCAGTCCAAGGAGTGTCCATTTGATTAAAATGGATCAGGTAGTCCAATATTATTTGCAGAAAAATAATGATTTTAAATTATAAAAAGAAATTAAATAATTGTGAATTTACAAAACAAAAACCAGTAAGAAAGTATAGTCGGTCAAGCCCGACCATATGATACCCAGCACCACAGTATTTAAAAACACATTATGCTTATGTGCCTATATAAATATGGATCTATCTAAGTTTATAAACTTCATTAAGATCGGTTAGAAAGTTTGTGAGAGGCAGAAATTGCCCCCTACTTCCCCTTGTGGTCCTATTTTTGAAAAACTGTATAGATTATGCGTCCATATAGATCTATCTATGTTTTAAATTTCATAAAAACGGTTTGATAGTTTCTGAGAGGAAGAAATTTCCCCCTATCTTCTATCGTTGTCCTACGATTAGGCCCATTTTCAATAGGCTTGGTCCTTGTACCAATAAGAACATATGTCCCAAATTTTATCAAATTATCTCCAAAATTGCGACCTGTACTTTGCGCACAAGGTTACATGGACAGCCAGCCGGACGGACATCGTTAGTTCGACTCAGAAAGTAATTCTGAGTCGATCGGTATACTTTAAGGTGGGTCTAGGACCAATATTTTAAGGCGTTACACACATCAGCACAAATGCATTATACCCTCTCCACTATTGTGGTGTGGGTATAATAATTTTTCATATATATTCCCTATTGTGTTGCAATTCACATTTGAAAACTATTTACAAGTTGAAAATAAATAAATTTCTCAATTTGAAAATAATTTCCAATTTTTGTTGAAAATTCTATAAATTTTAAATTTTTTTAAAACGTTTGTAGTTCGAGAAAAAGCTTGATTACGAAATATTTTCCATTTTAAGTCAAATTTCGGTGTTTGTTGGGTAAGTATAATTTACTTATACATAAACAATTAAACATTCACGCGTTCACATGTGAACTTTGTAAAGAGGGTCTTGAGGATGAGACCATGAAAGTACATACAAGTTTGTTATACGGGTGAAATACGTATGACAACATCTAAAGTAACGAAAACGCACTATGCGCTCGTTACTGTAAATGAAATCAAATACGATAAAAGCAGCAGAAATTAATGTGCACGTACGTTGACAAATACACACATACTTACATTCTCTGATAAAGGAAAATCGTAAATAAATTAAAATAAAATATGTTATGCGAAATATAAAATTCGTGCCATCGTACTAATACCCTTTTTCGCAATTATATTTATATAAAAGATAGTGGATCTAGGTGCACTTCCTATGTAGGAAAGAAAGCCAAACCCGAATCCCGTATTTTATTTAAGGTAGCCAACACCTAATAATATGCCGGCCGACTTAAGATATTTTTACTATCCAATAAATTTGAAAAGTTAAATATATATATACACATACATATAAACACTCACACATCTCAATTATTTACACAAAGATAAAATAATAAATTAAAACAAACCAAAAAAAAAAAAAAATTTTTCTACAACCTCCAAAAGACTAAAAAACCATGAATTTACAAACAAAAGTGCTGACATCTCTATAGACCGATGACATTTATTGAATCTTATTGATTTACATGTAATTTATTTAAATATATTTGGAATAAAATGAAGCTGCTATTCAGAAAAAGAGAATGTTTGTCAGTTTTCTGTTGAAAAATTAATAACATGTTTAAGGACTGCATGTCACAGAAGACAACTAGAACAGAAGTGGAAAGAAAAAAACCTCAGTCAGCTGTCAAAAAAAAAACTAACTCTATAATAGTGTAAGTAGAAAATATGTTTATTTTGTTGTTGCAACTTACGCGTACTAAATTTTCATATTACACAGAAGGAAAAACACTCGGGATAATTTCAGTTTTTTATACTTTCTCTATGAACGACTCGTACTCATAAATTCAAGTACGAATAACACTAATAACACTAAAACGTACTTTAAACAATCCTAAATGGGATTACTTACGAAAATCAATCCCGGAATTTCTTAAAATATGTACAAAATTCTTTAACGAAGTAAAAAAAATATTAAACTTTAAGTTGGTAGTGCCGCTCTGAAAGTAAAATTAGAAAGTTAGAGTTTTAATCTCATTTACCTTATCAAAGTTTGTTGCAGACACTACAACAACACCACACAAGACACAACACAATTTTTTCATGTTCCAAAGGAAAATTGAGAACTCTTGCTTCTCATTTCGTTTATATTTTCAGTTATATATGTACATTAAGTTTTTAAAGTAAAAACCATATCGGGAATGCTGCAGGTGTTTTATTATTGAAATTCTGTAAGGTGTAAAAAAAAGTAAATCAATCATAATAAAACTCTCCTTCCAATTTCACTTGATTTTTTTCAAGTACGAATTCGGGATTGAATGAACTTTACAATACTTAAATCAAGCGCATTTTGAGATTGATTCAATCTTAGTTTTTCTTTAATAAATCTGATTTTCGGTTTATTTTAACTACGAATTCGAGATTAAATCAACTGTATAATTCTTGATTAGCGCATTTTGAGATTCATTCAATCTTAGTTTTTCTAAAATCAATCTCATTTTCGGTTAATTTTAACTACGCATTTGGGATTAAATATGGATAAGTTAAGTTTTTCGCGATTGAAATTCCGTACTTGAAGCAATCTTTCTGTACTTGAATCAAGAAAATCCGCACTTACCATATTATTAATACCGCTTCGAATTTGTTTAAGTAAGGATGGATTGATTTTTCTTCTGAGTTCATTTTTTTCTCTGTCTTTCTATTCTAGTCATATTCTATATTGCACATTCCATAGAAAATACTACAAGAAATAACTTGACTAAAATAGTCAAATGTATACGAATTTATACCAGATAAATATAAACATTTTATCTGTATTGCAATATGTGTATAAGTTAGTGAAATAAACCGCAAACCTTTGTTTTTTCTATATATGTACATTTTTATATAGATAATGTAGATGGGTGAGTGCATAGGTATACAAAAATATTGAAATTTCTAAGAACAATATTTTTTTTTTTTCTTTTTTCCATTTTATTTGTTTATCATTCCGTTTGTAATTTCTACAATATTGATCTTAGACCCATTTTGACAAAACAAATTAAGGCGAGATAATTGAAGAAAAAAAGTTTAAAAACAACTCGGTGAATAAATCAGCTTTTTTTAAAAAATAAAATAAGCCAAAACTAAAGAAAAATTTCATCTACCATTTTGACAAAACAAATTAAGTCTAGATAATTGAAGAAAACAAACAAAAATTCATTTACCTATATAATGCAAAATTGTAAAAACGGTAACAAAAAAGTTTTTTGAATGAAAATTCGTATGATTAACAAAATTTTTTTTTTTACTTTTTAAATTTGACTTAAAAAGATGTTTTGTCAAAATGCCACAGATATATTCTAGATCCTTATGATTAGCGAAGACTCCAGTTATGATGGAATCTTAGTTGTTAAAAATCTAAATCTGCTCTAAATAATTTTGCTATTAAGATTCAGCAAGATCGATCCATAAATGGATGAGATTTAAGCAAAAAAATCTCCGATTTTTTTCATAAAATCGAATGTTGTTGTTGTTTTTTTATAGCTTTCGCCGAAAGTAAAAGTGTCATTCCGTTTGTAACTTCCACAATATTGATCCCAGACTTTATAAAGTATACACAAATCTGTGGCATTTTGACAAAACATCTTAAGTCGAGATAAGATAGCAAAACATTTTTTTAAAAAAATTCGGTGGAAAATCAATTTTATTAAAAAGTAAAATAAGCCAAAATTTCGTTTATAAAACAAAATTTTAATATTGTTAATAAAAATGTTTTTTTAATGAAAATTCGTATGATTAACAACATTTTTTTTTTTAACTTTCTAAATTTGACTTAAAAAGATGTTTTGTCAAAATGCCACAGATATATTCCAGATCCTTATGAGAAGAGAATTTCAAATTCGGTTGACTGTCTGTCCATCCGTCTGCTGAACGTTTTGGTTGGTTATTTAACTCAAAAATCGTTTGTTGTTTCTTTTTTCCGTATATCTGGAAAACAGCCAAAGTTTCCAAATTTTATGCAAGCATCTTGGTTATCAATACACAACCTCTCCAAAAATGGGCGGGATTAGAGAATTGGGCGTAGAACTTTTCATACAAACAATAAATAAATTTCTTTTTATCTGGAGATAGGCAAGAGCCAAAGTTTCTAAACAAGGTTCAAGCATCTTGGTTATCAATAGACAACATCTGACAAAATATGGACGGCATTAAAGAGTGGGCGTGGTACAAATCAGATTTATTTACCTCTTAAGAACGATAACAGAAAAATTACCCAAATTTGGAACACATAGCTTGGTTATCAATACACAACCTCTCTTAAAATATGGGCGAGATAAGAAAAGTAGGCGTGGCGCAGCCCGTACAAAAACATAAGAGATTTTTGTAAATCTAGAGAACAGCAAGAGCCAAAGTTTACAAGCATCTTGTATATCAATAAAAAAATATCAGGCTTAATGTGGAAGGAATTGGTAAAGTGGGCGTGGTACAAAATAGATTTATTTATATCTAAGGAACGGTATTTATATAACTTTCTGTTCTTATCGCACCATGATGAAGGGTATATAAGATTCGACACAGCCGAATATAGCACTCCGTCTTGTTTTTTTTTTTTTTTTTGTTCATTTTTCATGGCAAAGTACAAGTACAAGTACAAATAACATATTTTCTAAAAGAAACAGGGGATGGATGCTTGATGGTTAACCACTGATGCAACCATACTAAAAATACGCTTGAGATGGTTTTCAAGATGTTTTGAATGTTATTTTCTTGAAAGAATAAAGAACTTGAGCATGTGTTGAAACAAAATGCATAGATAGACATTTATATGTATGTATATAGGACTTAACTGAGAAGCAACTATTTTTAAGGGGGCATAAACTTGCCTCAATGTTTTGGTCGACTAAAGGTAAATATTTTTTTTATATGACTCTTGAGAAATGCTTTCTCGATGAAAACGAATTCTATAAGCTGACATTTGTATGTGAACATTATGAGTGTGGTGTTGAATTATTTTCAAATACATGTTTGTTCTAGATTCTTCAAAAACTAACTTATATAGTTATTTGTCCGAATTCTAGTTTTCGCTAAAAACAAAAAAGAATATCAATTAGTTTGTGCATATTTAAACACGTTTTAGCGTTAATTAAATTTTACATCATAAAAGATGTGTTCTACACTAAAAAATGTTAACTCTTGACCCACCTTTATCTATACCGGACGACTCAGGATAACTTTCTAAGTCGATCTAATAAGTGATGTTTTTTTTTTTTCAATAATCTTGCACTTATTTTTAAGCGAAAAGCTTGAACTATTTGCCCTGTTAATTAAGACGATAAATACTTTGGGTGTGTGTGAAACGGTAGCAAAGTTCTATGGTGAAATGAAATTTGTTTGTGGTAGAAAATTTTCATATTTGTGCTGTGTGAAATTGTAACATTTTTGACAACGTAAAATTTTGACATAAAGAAAATAACAATTACTAGTAGTTTTGTGAAAATGAATAAATAATCATTTAAATTCTGTTGGAAATGAGATAGTCCCAACTATTTGATGAATTCGTTCTGATATATTAACAATTTTTACAAAAAGTGTGGGCAAAAAAGCTTATACATATGTATGTAAATACTTACATGTTGTATAATTCTTTTTAATTTTTTACCGCTGGTCCTGCTTCCATATTATTTTTTATTTTGTTTAAACAAATTTGATGAAAAAAAATAATTTTGTGGTTGTCAAAAATTTCTACACTAATGTCAAAATGTATACTAGCCCCCAGGGCTAGTGAAATTTTATTCACCTCAATAGTGTCAAAATTTAACTTCCATGAGTACTTTGCTACCGTTTCACACACACCCTTTATTCGTAAAAATTTAAACAAGTTCAAATTTCATATTGAATTACTCATGAACAACATATTGCTGTAAAATTTTGTTTCAAGTCTTTCGTTATGGTTTTATGCAGCTAAAAGTTGCTTTTGGGAAAAGGTCAACTTTGAATAATTCGGAGTGAGCTAGAATATGATTGCGATTTAATATCTTTTATTTTCTTAATAAAGTGATGTGTGACCCAACAGAAACAACCAGAGGGTATTAAGTAGGGTATTCATTAATTACTACCCGATTAACTGATCGGTTAATTTAAAATTGGCTTTTTTCGATTAACGATTAACAACGATAACGATGTAACAAAATTTTAGATTCTTTGTAGTATTAAACCACATTTTTTGTGTTTTTAATTATGGGTGAGTTCCAAAATGGCAGTTGCGAACCAACTCGCTTTTTTAAATGCATTCTACCAGGGCTGTGGAGTCGTTAAGAAATAGTTATAACTCCGACTCCTTTTGCTGAAATTTTTTAAATACGACTCCGACTCCGACTCCAACTCCGACTCCGACTCCTACTCTAACCTTGCATTATTTAAGAGACTAGTTTTTATTTGACTTGAAATTCTTTTTTAATTTAGTACCTGTTAAATGGTTAAATATAGCAAAAAAATGATTCTGTAAAAATTTCAAATCGATATTTTAATTCTAACGTGCCGCGCATTGAGCTTTAACCTACTAGTTACTAACATATGAGTAGGAAAGCTGTAAAATATTTTATTTGGATTTTGGAAAAAATGTAAAAAACATATACCGCCCGATTCAATAGAGCAAATGAGTTGAACTTTATTAATTCTAAAGTGTTATGACATTCTTGACTTATAACTCAACAGTTTAGAAATTTAAACCAACTGAAATATAGAAAAATAATGGATTTAATTTTGGAACGAACGAGTTTTGTTACGAACTTTCGAAAGAAACGAGTTTTGCTTCAATCCGTATGGGATCATTGAACTTTAGTATATTTTAAAGGTTATATTAATTTATTAAAATTTTGCAAACAGTGCTAAAAAATGTAAAAATAGTTCTGTAGGGAAGAGATAAACTACACCAATTCACATCTTTTTCAAAAAACGTTTTTTATACTGTTGGAATTTATAGATGTGTGAATTTCCATAAGTCCTATCTAATGTAGCTTTCGAGATAGAAAAGTTGAAAACAACACCAAGTCCAATTGGCTTAGACGTTAAAGACATCAAGAACCCGCCATTGCATTTTTCCGTTCCTAATTCAATATTATTATTGTCCAAGACCGAAATTTGAAATTGCAAGTCTTTATTATCTCTCCAAATTTCCCTAAAGTGAGTAGATAAAAGTATTCTCAAATCATTTTTCGGGTCAATGTGGGGGATTGATGGGAACTATATCTGGAACAATGTCATGTATTTTTCCGAGTTCCTTTTCCTTTTATTCTATTATAATTCACCTTGAAGGTTGGAAATTCAAATGTAGTTCACTTAATGCTTTCACCACAGGAGCTACAGCTGATTTCAAGTCATATTCATGAACATGACTACAAAAATATTTGTTAATATACGATAAATAAAAAACAACATCTTTACAAATTTAATTTTTAAATTCCTTAATTCGGCTCTATTTCATTAACGATATCTTAGCGAAATTCTAATAGTGAACCCGCTGGTTTTTGTTACAGAAATTTAAGGTCACATTAAAACATAGAAAAGGACATGCTTCGATACAATCTATATAACTATTCTTATAAATTGTCAAAATAAGATGTTATCTCAATTTTTTAATTTTTGAAACTCACCTACTCATATGAAAAGTATACTGGTCCTTATTTTCAGACTTCACAATTTCAAAAAGCAGACCCTCTTATGGCCAATTCCACTAATTTATTTAAATATCAATTTATGTTTAAAATTGGTTTTTTTATGTCAAATTAAAATAAAATTATACAAAAAATTATATTTAAATATGAATTGATATTTAAAAAGAATTGGAGAAATTGGTCATTAAAATTTTTTATTTTGAAAAATATTGGAAAAATTTTAATGCAAAAAGGTCGGAGTCGGAGTCGCTAGTTTTTGTGGGTACTTCGACTCCGACTCCGACTCCGGTACAAAAACCTCAACTCCGACTCTTCAACTCCGACTCCGACTCCTGCATTCTACAATGCAATCATGTAAAATTTTGCAACGTTATCTGTAGCAAAGTTCATTTTTTTGCTGCCAAAGCGCACCAAAAACGTTGTGTTTAGAAATATTTTTTCATACAATATATTTCCTTCAAGAAATTCATTCTTAAAATACAGTATAAAAACAGCAATTAAGGAATTCGGAAATGAACTTTTTTGCAGAATGCTCGGTGCTGAGCTTTGCCAGGATGAGTTAGATGATGACCTGCAAACTTAAGAAACTCACGATGATAGCACAACAACAGAATTAACCGAAATAATAAGAAGTGTTAAAAATTTTAAAAAATTAAAACAGAACTCTAATAGCCTAATGAAAGATTTTATATGTTTAGAAAAATCCAGTTAAAGGACTGAGAAATTAGAAATTTTGTATTATGGGTTACTTTCGATTTCTCCAACCTCTACGATAATTGAAAGAATTTTTTTCATGTCAAGTTTTATCAACACTAAAGAAAAGTTTAAAATTAACTAATTGTTTGTCTAAAGGATCATTTTATAAGATCTTCATATGTAAAATATGTTTAACATAGTTATGAATTATGTATTTTTTTGTTTGCTCGTTTTAGTTCAAGAATTGATATGTTATTGTTTTTTTACTAATAAACCCCAAGTAATAAATAACTTTTCATTTTTATTTATTAAATTTACTTAATTTATAAAAAAAACTTTATTAATCGGTTAACCGATCAATAACAAAATTAACCGATTATTAACCGATTAAACCAAAAATTCAATTAATTAATCGAGCGATTAACCGATTAAAGCATTAAGTATTAAGTCAAAAGTTTCAGTAGAGGTAAAAAACTGTTTGTGGTCAGATTTTAAAAGAATTTGAAAATCCGAATATCTCACAGTAAGCTATTTCCATTTTAAAATATATTTACATCGTTTTTTTTAAATTTTAGCAATTATTGCAAAACAAATCTATTTTTCGAGTTAATACCATTTTTCTGAAACGCCTCGATATCTTTTTTTTGATATTTTAAAAAAAATTCCAATTATTTTTTATCAACAAAACAGTAGCAGCTCAAAATACAACCAAATTTTAATAGAACAATTTGATTATTTTAAATTTAATAAAGGCTCAAATCGAAATAATAATAAATATAAATAAAATAAATATTTTGTATTAACTCAAAATTCTTCATTTTTCTTAATATAAAGGTAGTCACTACACTATCACGAAAATGGCCTCAAATGTGGTTTTTGAGATGAAAGAGTAATCGAAATGCGTTGAAATTGTTTTACAGCAGATAGATATAGATATTGTTAGTTGATTTCCTGCAAAATAGAAATTTTAAGAATTTTGAGTAAATACTCTCTTGTTGATCAAGTGCGATATACGTGTTTCGTTTTGTTTTAATGTCAATTTAAATTTTTTTTTGTTTTGACCCTTCATTAATGAATATAGAATGCATTTAATTTAGACTTAAAAAAAAGAATTAAATTAATCAGCAAGCATTTCACATAATTTAATATGTTTAGCTAGATCAGAGTAACTTTTTAGGTGTAAAACAACATATAATATTATTAAAGTGAATTTAAAAATGTTAAGGAAAAAACATATTTTTTCAAGTTATTATAGGATTATAATAAACTTATTAGGGTAAACATATTAGGCATATATGAATAAAAATGTTCGTAGTAACACTTAGTTATCATTTTTTTTCTCTGCGTGTAATGATTGTTGCAGGCTTTTACGAAAGTAGGCTTTACAACTGCAGTTTCACTTCAGTGGATTCGTTAACAAGCAGAATTTCCGCATTTGAAAAAATTAGAATCCAAGAGTGAGTGTTAAACAGCCAATGCATCCACAAAGAGTAACGTTTTCCGGACTGGCGGCGTCATCGGGCCGTAATTCGTTGTAAAAATAAGGTCGCCCGAACAGTAACTGCGAATGCGAGATGATAACCCCTTCTTGTGGCCAGAAATTAAGGTGATAGAATAAGATATGTAATTCCAACAGGATGGTGCCACTTACCCCACAACCAACAAAAAATTGCTCTTTTGCGGGAGAAATTCAATGGCAGTGTTATGTCACGTGATGGACTTTTTTCTTTGGGGATACTTAAAAGAAAAAGTGGACGTCAATAAGCCAGTAATAGTTCAAGAGCTAAAGGGTGAGATAATTCGGCACATTAACGACATTTATTTTCAATTGTGGCTCAGGGTCATTGAAAATATGGACCATTGGATACAGATATACCACGGAAGTCGTGGCGAACATTTGGCCGATATTTTGTTTCACATTAATTGGCATATTTCTTTCTATATTTACAATAAACAGCATGCGTTCTGGTGAGAGCACCCTTTATAAGCATTTCATTGACGCTCCATTTCCGGAGACTTCGTTTAATGACTAACGTTTAAATTTATTTTTTTGGAATATATTCTTTTATTTGGGATATATTCTTTGACTAATACACGATTGTTAAATATCCGCCAAAAGAACATTCCTGGGGTGTTAAATCCGGCAAATGCGGCAGACAATTCAAATCGTTTGTTAAAAAAACAGATTGACTGGGTTTCAAATAAAATAAAATTAATATTATCTTAACAGCAATCTTTTAAAACTTCAAATAAAATTTCGGCACCATTACATTACGTTAAATGATGAATTAAATATTACATCCACGTTAAAAATTTAATGATGCTATCTAAAATAAAAACTAAAAACAAGCATTACACTTATCCAGAGTTATGTGATTCTCCTTTACTTTAAAACTCCTTCACTACAACTGTCATCATCTTCCTTTATAAAGACTTTCTTTCCCCGTTCTTTCCGTGACGTTTTTTTTTAACAATTTCCTTACAACTTTTACCGGCCCAGTCAAAATACTACAATCATACATTTATAAACATAAAATCACATATTCATACCTCCTTGCTGTTGCAAATAAAGAAACATAATAAGATTTATAACACTGATATGAAACATATTATACCTTTGAGTATACATTTGAAATATTACATGATATAATTTACTTTCTATGCAAACAAAGCAACAACAACAAATATACATACAAAGAACAAATACAAGACAAAGCAAAAAACAATAATAATAAAAAATACAAATAAAAAAACAATTAAATTAAATTTTCTTTCATTTTGCACAAAAGATTTATGTTCTAGATGTATGAAATCCCTTTTCCGCATCTCTAATGACTTAAAGGAATTTACAACATAAAGAATAAGACAAACAATTTTGCTACTTTTTTCTAATAAAATTCTGGATTTTATGCATCTTTGTTATTAAATCACTTTAAACACAAAATATTTACATAAAAATGAACTTAAGTATATGTACATTAGGGTGGTCGTTAACTGTATGGTGCATTTTTTTTCTTCTATTTTTCCATGCTCTTACCCCCTAATTCGGTGGGTATTGATAAAAAACGAAGCCAAAAAAGTCTTAGGACAATCAGCAAAGGCTAAACCGTCCCTCACGTCCGCCAAAATTTGAGAAAAATCGTTAAGTCCGACTTTTATGCATCATAACTTGGAAAATATTATTTTTACATAAACATCGCTTGCAAAGAAGATGTTATTAGTGAAGTTTCCAACAACTTTTGTCTGAACAAGTTTTCTCTAAATCTCATATTTAACAAAAAGTAACCAAAAAAAGTGCAAACAGCAGCATTAATGCGAATTTTTTCTTTCGAACAATTTTTTCTAACACACGTCAATTCAACTTCAATATTTGCGTTTGTGTTCGTTTGCTTAAAAAAAAGTTAAACGTGTATCATTTGTTTCTACCTAGCCGCTTTCTCCATATCTTAAGGCTCCCATACAAAATTGTCAATACAGACTAGGAATATATTGAAGAAAAAGGCCCATAACTGCAAAGGAATCGCCCCTAGGGATATAAAATGTATGCCGGACCTTTATTAGTTTTTTGTGCTTTACATTTTCTTAAAAAATACTTGCCATATATCTCCAACACTTTACAAATATGGCAGTTTAATGAAAATCTTAAATTTGGCCCCTGCAGCGTCCAGGATGCCCCTAGATGAGTCAAATGTATGACCGATCCCACTTTATTTTTTATCCCCATCATTTATTTTTAACATACCTAACAGCTATCTCACTTTTGTTGTATTCCCCTTTGTTTTCAAAAGCATGCACAATGAAAAGACAGCGGAATGGCCCGATATGGCTTTCGTCTTTTGTATTTAACTAAATCATTATCGGAGTTCAGTTTTAGTCTTGCAAAAGTGCAAATGCAAGATATCGAAACTCTTTTGTTAAATCTAACAACAAAAAACACAGAGTTTCCGTTAGATTTCATTAAAGTGCTACGATATTTTGCCTAATATTGAACTCCGCTTTTTAAACAAATAGAGTACGGGAATTTTTCTTCTTTTTAGAATTAATTTACAAATGGGATAAAAAAAAAAATGTTTATTTTTCTACTTGTCGTACAGTTTTTGTGTCTACAAAAATTAAGTAAATCAGGATTTTATGGATTCAATAATAAACAAGTTGTTTAAAAATGTTTCATTTAAAAATAACAATAACAATAACAATGATAATTTTAATTAAAGTCCAAACTTTTGCAGAAATTAACTATGATTTTAAATGAACATTGCGCCATGTTAACTTTTCATTGGAATTTTTTCCGTGTGTATATGGGTAATTCCAAGTGTTGAACGTGACAGTCGTACGCATCAAAAATGCAATTACATTTTAAACAACAACAAATGTTTCTACGTTCTCTTATAGTATGTTCACATTTGGCTTCTTAAACGCGTTTAAGCAGTTCGAACGTGATTAAGCTCTAATCACTTCAAAATCGAGATGATTACCCATACATTGAAGTGATTTGTTAATCACTTCAAATTGACATGATTACAACTAAATCACTTCATAAATCACATAGAATCCACTGAACATACCTCAAATGTAGAATCGCCAACATGATCGTGTACAACCGGCCAAGATTTCTGCTTAATGTTTTTATTTTTTTCCTTAAATAATTCATGAATTCTCACAATTTCATCATTAAAATGATTAAAATAATCTTCTAATAACTTTATAAAAGTGTTTTTATCCATTTCTAATACTTTTAGGAAAAAAAATTTTTTTGTTGTGTTTTTTTCTTAATCATCTGTCATCTTAATCATCTCAAATGTAATGTGAACGGCTTTGATTAGCTAAATCAAAATTTTGCTTAAACGCGTTTAAAAACCTAAGTGTGAACTTAGCATTAACCCTTAATTTATAGTACTAAGAAAGCTTATGGAGGGCGCGATTCTATGTCAAAGATAAAGGCAAAGGAAGTAGCGGTTCGAACGTGAAAAAATAGAAGTAATTTTTGTGGCCATGTATAAAAAGGCGTAATTCAGAGAAATCTGGCACAATTTTTTAGTCAAACTACTTTCAGAATTTTACGTAGCAATGTAACATTAAAATTTCTTTGGTTTGATTCCAAAATCTTCTATATTTTTTTTTAAGCCAAAATCTGTGTCGATACGTAGCACTTCGAACGTGAAATTTTTTCCATAATAATTTAACTGAATAATGATTAAAACAAAATAAAAATTTACCGTTAATCCGAATAACATATTTCTCTTCGAACTCTTCCTTAGATTAAAGACCATGTAAGAACATTTTTTTGAAATAATTTTTATCAAATATCACCTCTTTTAAGGAAGATAAAATTAAATAAAACATACTCATCAATAAGAAATTACGTTTGCACAACTTCGCAGTCTGATTGTTCATTTAAGTGAACAAATTTATGGGTAAATTTATAATATTAGTAAAATCTAAATATATCTCTACTGAATAATCAGCTTTTAATAACTTTTAAATGTTCGGCCACGGTGGACCTTTTGACGGAAATGCCCATATTCTTCACATGCTTACTCTGACTTTTATAAATGTCTTATTCAATTTTAAGCTCAAGAGGCCAAGATTAATCTAATAAGAGGGATGTAAGAAAAGATAAACTCACTGTTTATTGTTGGTGTTTTGTTTAAGCTTTGATATTGTTACTTACGAGTAAAACTTTGAGTGTTTAAAATTCTTATTCGCTTTAGGGTTTTATTCGTATAATATTTCTAGCTTTTCTAAAATCTTAGGAAAAGGTTTCCTGATGAGCTGGCCTAAGCAACCAGTGAAATGCGCATAGAAGCTAGCTTTCCCTCAACAATAAATTTCAGTGTATTTATCAAATATGGAAAATTGGGAATTTAGCACGTCATACAGAAATCGTATTAATGATAAATTTTGTATTCCCGTAAATAACTTTGATAATCTTAACCTCTTTGAACTTTGGCATTTGACATCCCATATACTATAAACACAACATCTATTAACTTAATAATATACACTTTTATTCATTACTATCAGTGACAAATTCCTTTTCAAAGTTCATTTCTGTTTGAAACTTCCAATATGTGTCTGTGGTCATTTAACAATGCATTTAAGTATATAATTATTTATAAATTAAAAATTTATTTTCAAAGGTTACGAGAAAGGTCTTAGGATCTATAAATATAAAAAATTCATAACGTATAGAATATTTTGGGTTTTACCCAACTTGGTTTGGCTTGTTGTGTAATGCAGTTGTTTGGTTTTGCTAGACTCTGTCTCTGTCTCTCTCTCTCTTCCTCTGATTTACTTGTGTTTCTACTATTTTTGGTGAAAATAATCATTTAGAATGCAGTCATGTAGATAAATTATTGACTTGTGTTGAGACCTCTGAGTCGAGAGTAAAGTCATAGCACATTTACAAATCTACATAGAAGACGTTTGGGCATAACTGTATTTGTGTGTTTTCTTATGTATATTGTATGTGTTTGCTAGTATTTGCATATAAAGCAAACCATATATTAAGACAAATTTTAATATAGTAAATTGTCGTACACTTAGAAAAAAGATTTACTATATTCCCAAAAACTGTAGAACTCCTTAAATCCGCCACAGACGCAAGCAAAAGTTTCAAATTGAACACATAAATATGACTATATCTATAAATATGCGAAAGATTATGTAAAACATGAGATCACCCGTTAAGAATTGTAGATTTATTTTAATTTTTTTTAACAAAAAAAATGTGTTAACGCAAAAAATTCCTTTAAGTGTATTTATTCTAAAAATAACATTATTATTTACGAAATACTTTCATATACATATTGTAAACATACAAATGCATACACATACATTCAAATATGTATAAATATATTTCACAAATATTCAAAACTTAACGAAATTGAATAATGCTTTGGAAAATTTCGACTTTCATGTTGGTTTTTGGCTTGCAGTTTCAGATGTTGCCATTCCCCTTTAAAAGTGTGCAATCAAGTCATGCATTTAAGCTTAAGTTCGTTTGAGAATGGTTTGTGTTTGTGTGAGTGTGCATGTGCGTGTGTATGTATGGATTTGTTGTGACTTTTCGAATATACAAGCAATAAATTTCATAATGCAATTAGTAGATTTGTAAACATTAAAATGTTGAGTCGTTTGAACATTTAAACAAACATATGTATGTTTGTGTGGGTATATACAATGGAAAATCGAATATGTTATTAATAAACATATATAATATACAGGGTGGCATGCAAGTAAGATTTTATGCAGTTTTTTCAATTAACATTAGAATTTATTAAAGACTTGATTAACCCAGAGTGTTTCGCTAGCCTAATTGAAATAAAATTATTAAACATTTTTTAAACAGATGTATTGATAACGAAACAAATTTTTAATATATTTAGATACTGTTCCCGTTCTCCAGAATAAATATCTAAATATTTATTGTTTTTATGTTGAATACTTCTCCAATCACTTTTCGACAAATTATTTGTATTGAAAACCAAACTATTTGTAAAAAATTTAAAAACTTTTGCTGTACTGCTTTCCAGATACATATATAGAAATCTGCATTATGTTTTCAGGATTGGTGCCACGCCCACTTATCAAATCCAGTGCACTTTTTTACAGATATTGTGTTTTTATTACCAAGTTATTTGTTACAAATTTGGGTTATTTTACTCTTATGGTTATCCAGATAAAAAGAATAATTATTTGAGCCACGCCTATTTCTCCAATTCCACCCACTTTTTGACAAATGTTAGAAATTGATTACCTTTAAATTTTTACCTTATTTGGAACTTTAGCTCTTGCCGCTCTCCAGATTTACAGAAATCTATAATGTATTTTTTAGAGGGGTTGTGTGTGGTATGCGTTTCAAGTTTGGACAATTTTCCTTTTACCGTTCTTTGGATATAAGTAAATCTATTTTGTGCTACCCCTACTACTCTTTTCTGTTCTCCCATTACTTTTCCAAGAATTTCAGTTCCCTTTTGCTCTTGGATACTATTCTTAAAGTATTGGATAGTTTTTGGTTTACAAGCATACTTCTTAGCTTTTAGGTACCTTCAACAAAAAAAACATAACGATTGCTAAAAATTTTGCGCAGGAGTTTCATCGTTGGATCAGGCAAGCGATATGTTGGAACCACAGTTCAAGGTTGTCTTCAACCTCAGGCTTTAAAAAAAGTTTCAATCGTTGCTTTGTTTTAAATGCTTTTGACACTAATTGGAATTTTTTTTATAAGTTTAAAAATATTTTTTCATTGATCATTTCTAAAGTTCATCCAAACCGCACAGTCTATACATTTGATTTTAAACCGTTGTTTTAAGATTTGAATGCACAAGGTCTTGCTGAACACATCACTGACAGACAGCCCTCCGTTTTGCAGAAAACGCTGTGTCAGAATAATCAGATGCGGACATTCAGAATAGAACTAAAATAATTTAGTTTTTTGTGCTTTATCACAATTTTGTCTTTTTATTACAAATTTCCCAAGTTTTTTTTGAATTAATTAAAAAAAACCAAAATTTTAATTACTAATTAAATGATAACGTTACTAGTGCGCCACTCTGTACAAATTTCTATGTGTATCTTAACCGGAAACACAATGCAACAAACATGTATGTATATGTGTAATGTTGTTTAAATAATTCAGCATTCACCAACAGTTCCAACTTGTATTTTGTTGCACCAGTTACATTTCCATATTCGCACATTCATGCACAAACTTCTACACAAGTTGCAATTATATGTTTTAAATTTAATATGTCCCTGTGTACGCTTCAATAAAACGTACTATCAAAGACGTTACATCTAGTTGCATCCTGCATGACATTAGCATTTACTTAATAAGTCCAGGTCAAACTTGTAACACCGCCATCTAAGATTTTCGTTTACTTTATTGTACAGAAATAATGTTGGAAGGCAATTGTTAAAGGTAAGGGATAAAATAATTTCGAAATATTGGCATTTGTTAAAAAAAAATTTATAATAATAAGTAATTAATAATAAATAATAACTTGAGTTTTTTATTGTTTTTTTTAGTACAAGAAATTGTATTGTTTAATAAATATTTTATTAACGCCGTATTTTCATTATGATTTTTTTTTTTTTTTTTTTTTTTTGGAAAACAAGCAATTTCAATTTCGCAAAAGGTATTGAAGCTTTTCAATATTTACCACATTTACCTTTGGACACCTTTCACCTTTAAAAATTTTAACTTATTTCTTCCCCCCTCCCAAAGAAACATCATTATGAACATTTATCGTATGACATTTTAAAAATACCTTATTTAGAGTTATTGATGGTAATCAACCCCGTTCCCCTAAGTGCCGGTTCACACGCGTCAAGTATGATTCGTCAAGTCTTGAGCTTTTAGGAGAGAAGGGAAAAGAGAATGCCATTTCTATTCCCCTCTCTCCTAAAAACTCAAGACTTGACGAGTCAAACTTGACGTGTGTGAACCGGCACTAAAGCTGAAGGTCCACACCATGCGTTTATGCGTCTGTCCTTTTTATGCATTTGACAAAAAAGTTGAATCAGTGTAATTGCATATGACAAGTTACACACCAAAATGCATAGAATGCATAGACGTATGAACGCATCAAAGTAGGTTTACTTTCTACTTTTGAATCCGTCGCATGTGTGGTGAATAAAAGTCAGCTGTTATTGATGGCCATGGATGACAAATCATACTTTATTTTCAATGTTATCGATAAATATGTTTGTGTGGTGGATTACTTTTTACTATTTTTATGCATTAAAAAAGGTTTTTAATAAAAGAAAAAGCTTTTGCAATAAAGATTGTATAAACTTTAAAGAAAAAAATACATAAAAATTCATTTTAAATACAATTTTTATATTTTGTATTCTCTTTATCGATTTGTATTATATTTATCGATTACTTTTAAGTACTGAGTACCATCACTGTAGTGTTTATTATTATTTTAAAAAACAAGTGCTATGGAGGAGAAGCTTATTAATGCCGTGAAAAATCACGAATATTTATTATAAATAATTTTATAATAATTTATTTATAACAATAAAAGCTTACTCCTTACATATGTACTTATGTATGAATTTCATAAATTCTTTTTAAATCAAAATTTTACTTCCCATTTTGCCAAAATTGTTTTTATTTGATAACAATTTTAACACAACAGCTGATCCAAAAAATAATATGGCGCATTAAACGCATGGCATGTAACTTGAATTTAGGAACGCATAAAATGCACAAAAAGTATCATACGCATCTACGCATGAACGCATGGTGTGGACCTTCAGCTTAAGAAACAAATACTACGTTTATACGCAGCCTATTCGCGAATAAAAATTATTTGCGATTCACTAACTTACTGTTTATATGTCACCTTTTCTAATGAAAATTCTTATTTTTAAGTGATGCCAGATGAAAATTTATTCATTTAGTAGCACTGATGAAAAAGATCAAAACTTATTGTGTATTTTTAAATTTATTTGTACATTTTTGTTTAATTTTTACTTTTGTTGTCATATGAATGTGCCACATCGAAATAAAAACGTTAAACGGTTAAAACTGTGGCAATGCCTAAAAAATCATTTGCAAATAGTGTCGTTAATGCTTTCATGAGTTAGCTATTCGCAAAGAAAAATTTAGTTCACTATTTATGCGGCAATATTCTCTACTTGCAATATATTAATTTGCAAATAAGTGGTGCGTATAAACGTAGTAAAAGTCATAGTGAAAACCCAGTCTTACGCGAAAACGAAATTACTTTTCCTATAAATCGTTTGCCAATTCCGTAAACTGCAATACACACACAATTGTCCAATGTTTATGAGTATCGCTTTCGTGTGCATCCAAACAGACTTTATAAATAATTGATTCCTTAATTTCTGGTTTAGTTTATGACTACAAACTAGGATTTCAATAAATTGTATTTAAGGTTAGAAATTGCAAATTAAAATTTAAAATTACAAAATCCCACAAAAAACAGATCAGCAAATTAGCTTAGATCTTGAAAGATTCCAATAAAATTTTCGGAAAAATATGTACAAAGAGGTTAGAATCGCATGAGAAAGACTACAATATTTTGACATCATTCTTGATGAATGACAGCAAAACGCTTAGACAAAACAATCAATTGTAAAAGTCTAAAATTAAAAGAAAGAAAAAACTACAAAATTTTTAATTGACAAAAAAGATTATGTTTGTCGTGCTTAATTCCCAATTTTTATTCTTGATAAAAACACTGAAATTTACTGTTAATGGGATAAGCTGTTCCTATGCGCATTTCACTGGTTGCTTAGGCCAGATCATCCAAAGATTTTAGAAAAACTAAAGATATTATACAAATAAAACTGTTAAGCGAATAAGAATTATTAGCAACAGTTTTATTTGTAACATTTAATATCGTTCTTTAGTGTTCCGTTCGGTAGATTTGTGAAAAACACAAACGCTAATAGTGTTTGTGTAGAAAATCATTAGAAAAAATAACGTTTCCCTATTTGTCATCTTTCGAACACAAAAATAATACTGTTTTCATCCAGCTCAACAAATGATGAGAACATTTAATTCCGTTCGGTCTTTTTTTTAAACCACAAACTTCATTGTGTTCGGTTCGGCTCATTAATGTTCGTTCGTTTCAGATGTACTTACCGTTGCCAGATGAACAAACAGAAAAATCTTGCTGTTTTTTGAGATTTTAAATAAAATACATTTTGTGATAGAAAATTAAAAAAGAGAAGAAAATATTACATGAAAAATCTCAAAAACGTATAGTTTCCGAAATATGGACCTCTTTATTTATTTATAACTTATATTACACTTTAGAGGTCCATAACTTGAAAATATGCGTTTCCGAGAATTTTTTGAAATTTGTATTTTCTTAGAATAACGACAAATGTATTCAAATTCACTTGTACTGTACATTTATATTTTAGCAAAATTAACAAAAGAAAAATTAAGTAACTTATAGGAAATTTAGACGAATACTTTTTAAATTGTTTTCTAAGAGTTGGAAGCGGAACAGGTGCAAAATAGTTTAAATTTAACTATTTCACAAGTTTCGGATGCCAAACCCGCTAAACGTCCGAATTTAAAATAATCAAGCTAAAAACTTTACGTCTAAGTCTCATATAAGAGTATTTATATAGTTCATACTACGTACTTTTATATACATATGGGGGATTTCATGTCAAGTGACCCAATTTTGAAATCGATGTCTTCCGATTTGGATGAAATTTGCACCAAGGTTAGTCCTATTGGATAGTAGTTTAGACACAAATTTTCAACAAGATCGGTCTAAAAGTTTCTGAGTTAGTGGGGGTCAAAATTTGACATTTTGGCCATACAGGTGTTCTTTCTTATCCATGTAACTTATTACCTATTGGTGTTAGCAAAATTTGTCCCAAGTAGCTTCGATAGCTATTTGATCCATCTTTTGAAAAAAATTTTTTTTGTTTTTTTAAAAAATTTTTTTTATTTTTTTTTTTTAAATTTAAAACTTTTTTTTATTTTTTTTTTTAGCGGGTATGTTTTTTTTTTTTTTTTTTTTGTTCAAAAGAAAGCTTATGTCTTTTCCTTTAAGGTAGTTTTGGTCCCTTTTTGGGATGCGAGCGGCTTATGTATAAAAAAAAATAATTTCTAACTCTAGACAAGGGTTTTTCAATTTTTAGCATATGCAGTGTTCTTTCTCATCCATTTAACTTATAAGCTATTAGTGTTAGCAGAATTTGTCCCAAGTAGCTTCGATAGCTATTTGATCAATATTCTGAAAAATTTTTTTTTTGTTTTTTTAAAACTTTTTTTTTTAAATTTAAAATTTTTTTTTTAAATGTAAAATTTTTTTTTTATATTTTTTTTTATCCGGAATGTTTTTTTTTTTTTTTTTTTTTGTTCAAAAGAAAGCTTATGTCTTACCCTTTAAGGTAGTTTTGGTCGCTTTTTGGGATGCGAGTGGCTTATGTATAAAAAAAATTATTTCTAACTCTAGACGAGGGTTTTTAAATTTTTAGCATATGCACTATTTCGAATTTTTTCCTATTTGTGTTTAAGTGTTTCTAAAGCCTTAAAAATAAAACGTTTGCAAAGAAACTAGACAAATTAACCTTTCCGACGGTATGTTACAAACCCAATTACTATTTTATACCTTCGATACTATAATGCCCACGATATGTTAATCCCAGGAATAAAATCACTTTTTTCTGTAGAAATGTTGACAAATAATTCTTTTTTTAATTTTTCCTACATAAATTTTATTAAATTTTTTTAATCCAAATTTTTAATAATTTTAATTAGGCTTAAGTTCATTAAATTTAATTTTCATTAAATTATTTTTATGAAGAAAGGAATTTTACAACATGAAAATTAATTAAAATTGTTATTGATAATCTTTCATTAATGAAAATTAAATTTAATGATCTTAAGCCTAATTAAAATTATTAAAAATTTGGATTAAAAACCATAAATAGTTCAACAAAATAACCACAATACTAATTATTTTATTAAATTATTTATCTTTATATTTTTATTATTATTATTAGAAATTATTATTATAATTATATATTAATTTAATTATTATTACAAATTAATAAAAAGAATTTAATTTGTCAACATTTCTACAGAAAAAAAGTGATTTTATTCCTGGGATTAACATATTGTGGGCATTATAGTATCGAAGGTATAAAATAGTAATTGGGTTTGTAACATACCGTCGGAAAGGTTAATTTGTCTAGTTTCTTTGCAAACGTTTTATTTTTAAGGCTTTAGAAACACTTAAACACAAATAGGAAAAAATTCAAAATAGTGCATATGCTAAAAATTTAAAAACCCTCGTCTAGAGTTAGAAATAATTTTTTTTATACATAAGCCACTCGCATCCCAAAAAGCGACCAAAACTACCTTAAAGGGTAAGACATAAGCTTTCTTTTGAACAAAAAAAAAAAAAAAAAACATTCCGGATAAAAAAAAATATAAAAAAAAAATTTTACATTTAAAAAAAAAATTTTAAATTTAAAAAAAAAAGTTTTAAAAAAACAAAAAAAAAATTTTTCAGAATATTGATCAAATAGCTATCGAAGCTACTTGGGACAAATTCTGCTAACACTAATAGCTAATAAGTTAAATGGATGAGAAAGAACACTGCATATGCTAAAAATTGAAAAACCCTTGTCTAGAGTTAGAAATTATTTTTTTTATACATAAGCCGCTCGCATCCCAAAAAGGGACCAAAACTACCTTAAAGGGTAAGACATAAGCTTTCTTTTGAACAAAAAAAAAAAAAAAAAAAAAACATTCCGGATAAAAAAATATATAAAAAAAAAATTTTACATTTAAAAAAAAAATTTTAAATTTAAAAAAAAAAGTTTTAAAAAAACAAAAAAAAAATTTTTCAGAATATTGATCAAATAGCTATCGAAGCTACTTGGGACAAATTCTGCTAACACTAATAGCTAATAAGTTAAATGGATGAGAAAGAACACTGCATATGCTAAAAATTGAAAAACCCTTGTCTAGAGTTAGAAATTATTTTTTTTTATACATAAGCCGCTCGCATCCCAAAAAGGGACCAAAACTACCTTAAAGGAAAAGACATAAGCTTTCTTTTGAACAAAAAAAAAAAAAAAAAAACATACCCGCTAAAAAAAAAAATAAAAAAAATTTTAAATTTAAAAAAAAAAAATAAAAAAAAATTTTTAAAAAAACAAAAAAAATTTTTTTCAAAAGATGGATCAAATAGCTATCGAAGCTACTTGGGACAAATTTTGCTAACACCAATAGGTAATAAGTTACATGGATAAGAAAGAACACCTGTATGGCCAAAATGTCAAATTTTGACCCCCACTAACTCAGAAACTTTTAGACCGATCTTGTTGAAAATTTGTGTCTAAACTACTATCCAATAGGACTAACCTTGGTGCAAATTTCATCCAAATCGGAAGACATCGATTTCAAAATTGGGTCACTTGACATGAAATCCCCCATATATATAATATATAAAGGGTTTTTTTTTAAGCTCGATAGAACTTGAAATTGTAAAAAATAACACAAAAAATTAAATTGTAATCAAAAATTTTTTTTTATTCGAAAGATCAATACGTGACATTAACATTTGAAAATGATTTCGGGCATATGGGCATCGCGGCTGTTCTTGACGAAGCGCATTCTGGACGTCCAATTTTGGGCCACTTTTTCGAGCACTGCTGGCCGTATGTCACGAATAACACGAACAATGCTGGCCTCCAAGGCGTCAATTGTTGCTGGTTTATCAGCATAAACCAGTGACTTCACGTAGCCCCACAGGAAATAATCGAGAGGTGTCAAATCGCACGACCTTGGAGGCCAATTGACAGGTCCATTTCTCGAAATCAACTTATCGCCAAATTTTGATTTCAATAAGTCGATGGTTGCGTTCGCCGTATGGCACGTAGCGCCATCCTGTTGAAACCACATCTCCTCCGGATCAATGTCATCCATATTTTCAAACAAAAAATCATTGATCATGGTGCGGTAACGATCTCCATTGACCGTAACGCGAGCTCCGGCCTCATTTTTGAAGAAATAAGGTCCGATGATGCCACCAGCGTGAAAACCGCACCAAACGGTGCATTTTTCTGGATGTAATGGAGTCTGTAGGGTCTCTTGTGGATTGGTCTCGCTCCATATGCGGCAATTTTGCTTATTAACAAACCCGTTAAGCCAAAAATGCGCCTCATCGCTGAACACAATTTTGCGTCTATAAGTTGCGCGAATCGACGACTGATTTTCAAAGTAAATTTGGATAATTTCGTAGCGTTGTTCAAGCGTGAGTCTATTCATGATGATTTGTCAGAGTATACTGAAACGATAAAAAAAAATATTTCATCAAAATTTAATTTTTTGTGTTACTTTTTACAATTTAAAGTTCTATCTAGCTTAAAAAAACACCCTTTATTATATTTACATATAAAATATCCTTGCTTTGTTTTTATCATATTTAAGTATGAAAATATCCATGTTAAAGCGTTTGCAATTTTCAAATTGTACAAAGCATGTAAATAGTAAACATACTGAAAAAAGTACAATTGTACTGACTTTATCACCTGTGTTCTAGCTTATTTTGTTTATTTACTATTATTATGCATTAGAAGAGCCTATTTTCGCTGTCCCTTTCTTATTTATTTAGTTGTATATGTCAAATTCATATAACGACTTAAAAAAAGGCCAATAATTGTGAAAATAAAGTGTTAAATTCCCACAGCGGTAATTGGGAAAGACATCTAAAAGTGATGCAAGGTAAATGTGAAAGACAATATAATAAAGTTGGGGAAAAAGAATGCTGGGCTATTATAATGCATCGAATTATTAAATAAATGACGGATATATATATGTACATATTTATATTGTTGATTTTAAGGATGGCTAAAACCGATTGAACAAGCTCCAAATTCTTTTAAATTTGCTCATTCGTCTTCAAAAACAGCATGCTTGTAATTCTTCACTGAAATCGCATAAAAAGTTTTTAAAAAAACATGCCAAAACCAGTTGCTACAAACAAAACAAAATAATATTATTTAAAAAAAAAAAAATTTGAATTTAGTCAGAAAAAAAACACAAAAACAAATATAATTTTTACTTTTTGTTAAACTTATCTAATTTTTAATAAACGCACTCAGTGAAAAAAAAATTGTTTCACTTTTATTTTTAACTGCTTAATGTGTATGTATAAACAAATTTTATTTTTAGAGTTCCATATTTTATTTTATCTATTTGTCCCGCGAGACATTCAAATATCTTGTTTTTTTAGTGCTTTTCAAAATAAATAAATCTGGCAACCCAAACTTGTATGTACTTGTAATAAAAAAAACACTAAAGAACATTAAGATATAATGTATGTCTACAGAACCTCTACAATTGTTCTGTTTTTTAACGAAGAACAGAAGTTTATATGGAAACCTTTTAGTTTATGAGTCGATTCTCACCATTTTCAACAGGATTGATCGGTCCTTGTGGCAAGCTAAAACTATGCACTAAATATCATTAAATTATCTCCAATATAACAACCTGCATTTGCGCACAAGACATACATGGACAGCCCGCTAGTGCGACGGACGGACGGACATCGTTAGGTCGATTCGAAAGGTGATTCTGAAACAATCGCTGTAATAAAAGGCTGGTGAAGGAGTTGTTACAACCATCAGCACAAACACATAATACAGTTGTGGTGTGTGTATTAAAACTAGAATGTTAAGCACAAGGAAAGTCATTAAGTTCAACTTCATTGTTTAATAAAATATTAAATATTTGAATACACATTAGGGTGTTCAAATAATCGGGTTTTATTTTTGCTCTTATTCGATTAAACGAATAACATTTTAAAATTAATCGAATAATTCCAAATCCAGAAATTTTATAAATTACGAGATTTTTTTCGATAGTTTTAGAAAAAAATTAGTACTTGAGTAAAAAAACATTCATTTTTAAATAAAACTTGTCAATGTAGCTCCAAATTGTTGCTTCACTTTCGGGCACTTAGATTTAGAGTCAATATAACTTTGGATTTTTAGAAACTTTACACGGACATTCCATCCTCTGCTATGCTTCTGCAAATAATTTTCTCTAGAGAATCGATCGAAGTATTTTGTTTAAAATATTTATTCATTGGACCACTTGTAGTCCCCTTTGATTTTGTTGGTAGAACTTCTTCTGCAAGTACTATATCATAGTCCCTGTGTAAGTAGTAGATTAGTGAAGTTGTTGAAGAACATTTACGGTAATACATTTTTGGACACCTGTTACAGATTTATTCTTCGTAAACCAAACTCATTCTGAAGAAAGAAACGCATGAACTTTTTTGTTTAAAAATACAGGGGCCAAATGCGATATCGATCGAAATTACAATATAATTTAAATGGGAATTTCGTCCGATATCGATTGCCGTAATTTGGGCCCAGGTGTGTCCTAGAAATCGAAATGAAGTGGATTTAAAATCGAGAAAATTTTAAAAACGACCCTGTGATGATGTTCATTAAAATATTCCATTTTATTTACTTCATCCTTTAAGTATCAATTTTTTTTTTGCAAGAACAACACTTAAAACCACTTAAAACTACGGTCATTTTTTAATTAATGGAATTTAAATTATCGTTTGATTTTAATTTCACTTCATTTCGATTTCGAGAACATACCCGATAAATAAATTTTGAGTTAACATACCTTGGTCGTTTTTTGAAAAAATGTAACAAAAATATAAGCTAAATTACTCACTAAGCATGACCGGTTTTTTTTTTAAGTTCCAACGGACACATACATTTGGTTTGCCTATTCGACTTTAATCTTTAAAAAAAATTATACATTTAAAATTAAATACTATATATTACTATTATTCGATTAATCGGTATAATTCTTCGAAATTTGCAAATTTTAAATTTTTCGAACAATTAAAATTGTTCAATTAATCAAACAAGAATTAATCGACTGAACACCCTAAAACACATACGTTAAAATTGAAACAAAACAAAAAAAGTTATTATTAAGAAAGTAAAATAAGTCACATTGGAAATATTTAATGAAAGTTATAACACAAACTGCAGCTTAAGTAAAAAAAAAATTATTGAAACATAACGAAATTAACATAACGAAACATTACGAAAACCGAACGAAAGTAACATTTTAAATATTTGAAGAAATAAGTTGAGTAATAACCCAAATTGCAGCTTATATTTAAAATAAAACAACGTATAGAAATATTTAAGAAAATAATACAAAAAAAAAATATCAAAATATTTATAATGTATAACTTTTCTGTGATAATTTTCTTACAATCTTGTCTTATCTATAAAATATTTAAATAAATATTATTTTAATCTTGCAAATTCCTCTCGGTTTTGCTGGTGTTATTCTTTTTTTTTAACTCATCTTAACATTTACTAATTGTTTTCGTCATTGATGTGTAACGTTTTCAAATAAAACCATTTAATTTAAATTCACATTCATTCATTCATTCCTTTATTTGGTCTCTTATTTGTATATTTTAAATATATAAATTTACTAAGATCTCCCTGTAAACCAATAAACATGTGAATGTATTGCATTGTATTGGTAGTGGTATTGTTTCATTAACAAACAGTAAATTACTTTTCACAAAATTACTAAAATTCAAATCACACTCTAGAGACTCCAAATAGAATCGAAGGCATCATGCATATATTTTGGAAAATGATTTATATTTGGTTGAATAAATGAGAGTGTGCATTTATATAAATAATAGAAAATGAAATTTTCATTTAATAAAAGAAGTTACTTCAATTTCATCTAGTATTTTTGATGACAGGTAACAGTGGGAGAGAAAAGTAAGAAGTTTCGGCATTCGTTTTTAAAAACGGTATTTAAAATATTAATATTGCAGTTTCTAAAGAATTTTTTTTTTTTTTAAAAGAGTTAACGAATCTTGGACTTGAAACTAAGATGTTGTTCCCATATTATAAATGTGAATTCTACCGATCAGCTGACACAATCGGCTGATTTTTTCCCAATTCTTTCATGTTTATTAATGTAGCATAATACAAAGTCTTTAAATTTTAGTTTTATCTCCGAAAAAATAACTTTAATTTTAAAATGTTAATTTTGTTAGCAAAAGACTTTTTTTCTAACTTAGTCAACCGATAGCAACGTATATTTTCTTTTTCCGATATAGTAAAACAGACCAGATTCTTTGGCGGAAATCGAACCTGCAACTATCGAACAGATTTACAATTTTACTACCAACTAACCTACAGGGACACCCAACTACCATTTTCTTATAGCAAAACAAAACTTTTCTTTTGTTACACAGTATATTTATATTTAAAAAGAAAATCTCACTTCCACCTTGAAGGCCATTTCAATTGTGACCTCGTCACAATATTTTGTTAAATATTTAATTTCTTTAAAACCTTAAACTCCCAATGAGCATTGATTTGTATTTGTATTATAAACCCTCTGTGGTTTCTATGCGGTTGACATCGTTTAGGTAAATACACACTCAAAATACATTTAGTAAAATTTACATACACACACACTCAAACACACACATATGCAATAATAAATTATTGAAAATAATATATGGGTTTTCTTTGAGGATCTGTGTAAATAATATTGAATTGAATACAAGAAGTCTTAAGAGAAAATTGTTAAAACCTCTGGAATGAAAGAAAATAAAAACACATTTTTTTGATTTGTTCAGGTTTTATGCCAATACATGTATGACTCTTATGTTTATGTGAGTACATGGGTAAGTGTGTGTTGGTTTGTTAAAAAATCCAAAGTAAAAAATATTTTTAATTTTATTATATACTAAATATAAAAATATTTACATATGGGCACTTCCACAGAAGTGTCACGTTACGCCACCTAGCGATTACTCTAGTATTTTAGACTAAGTTGTTCACTTTACACCAAAATACAAAAAAATTAAATAATCTATTCTATATATATGTATAAATCGGCAAAGGCAAAACAGAGAACACTTTCCTCCATTTGAAATGTTTTTTCTCACAGAAGTTTACAATATATTTTTTATTATTAAAATTCAAATTTGCTACTAACACATATGGGCTTTTTGTAACGTAACGCCAGAAGTAATTTAAATTATTTCTCAAAAAATTGTACTATATTTATAATTTGCTTTTGGTGTAAAGCGCAACAAGCTCTACTTTTAGTAACAAAAGGGATAACATTTCATCAACATGGTCCTTAAATACAAGCTTATTTGCATTCTGGCATTAGATTACAAAAAGTAGACTGTTCGCTGGAAATGTCCATATGTACCTTTAAACGAGCAAAGAATTTTAAATTTGATAACTTGAAAAATAAATGATAAATAAATCTATATAAGTCCAGTCTTATGCATTTTTGTAATGCAAGTCAAAATCCACTTCCGTTTTTTCTAACGTTACGCCAGCTCATATTTCGCTTATATCTTCAAATTCTTAGCGTCGATTTTTGTAAATTGTTTTCTGAATATAGTGCTACTTCATTACTTTGCAAATATCAAAATCCTTTCTACAAATTTGTCTTCTTTACTTAATTTGTATACATTTTGTTGTACAAATATCACCTCACGTTAAAATGGAAATGACCATATGCAGAATACATAAATAAAAAATTTGTTTTTTTTCAATTTTCAAATAATAATAAAAAATAGGGTGGTCGATTATTCGACATTTTTCAGAAACCAGCTTTCGAATATTTCGACTATATAAATCTTAAACAGCGTGTCTGGTGGCAAATTAATATTTTTAAATACGATTATTTCAAAAAGTAATAAACGGTGCGAAGGGAGGATGGCCTGGTGGCAATTATCGATTGTGCGGATTTGTCAGTCACGATCAGGGTTGTTAGGCTTTTTTCTTAAAAAATCGTCAAAAGTTTAAACAAAATTCGTCAAAATCGTCACGAACATTTAACAAAATCGCCAAAAAATCGTCAATTATTTAAATTTTACAAATCAGAGGCAATTTATTGCACTGATTTTTTATTTTTTTCACCCGACTTGAAATGTTTTTTTACATCCAACTTCAGTTCCAAACTAATGCATTTTCTTTTCTTTGCACTAATTTTTCTACACAACTTCTAACTTCTTACTTCCTAACACGCAACTGTACTTAGAATAACTTACCTAACAGAATTAAATAGGAATTCTTCTTTTTACACGCAAACAGAACAATTCTTCACTTGTAATTATGACTTCAGTGAAAAAATCCAATGTAATGTAGCGACGGAAATCGGAATCATAAAAACGTAAAGCGGAATTAACCAATTTTTAAAAAGTGACGCCGATCGGGGCTCTAGTGTATATTTTTTGCTGTGTCGATACCATTCATATAATTGTAAAATTCAGATTTATAATGCTTCTAATGAAAGCCACCTGGTTTGTGATAAGGGAAGAACTTTTTTTTTGTTTAATTTCCAATAATTTTTGTGTTTCGGAAAGTTGATTGTGACGATTTGGACTGTTCCCAATATTATTGTAAATATTTCTTGTTAGTGTTTAATTGATGCCAGGAAATCGTCATAACACTATTACTTTCAGTAAAAAAATCGTCAATCGTCATATTACTGTACTTTCTCAAAAAAATCGTCAAAATGAGGAAAAATCGTCACATCTAGCAACCCTGGTCACGATGTCGCAGTGGCCGAGTGTGCAATGCGCGTTCGCTGTGGAGATATTTTTTAAGAGTAATGATTCAAAATTCATTTTCACTTAAACGGCCCACGTCAACAAACAAAACTGCCGTTACTGGTCTCCAAGAACCCGCAATCCTCGATTGAAACATCAAAAACCTTTGCATTGCTCCAGGATAACTGTTTGGTGTGCCTTATACACGCATGAGATAATTGGACCATTTTTTCCGAAAATTCTCGAAAAACAAGGCTCCGTTTTGAACAGTGTGTTCAACTCTAACGAAGACATCTGGATGACATACTCTTTAAAAAATAAGATCATCATTTCCATTTTATCGTTCAATGCTCTTAATGAAACTTTGTGTCAATTATTACGTTTTTTATTAAAGTTTGAATATATAAATCTGCTACCAGACACCCTGTATAATTTTAAATTATGAGTTTCAAACGGTCAGCGAAAACTGTGTTTCTATATGGTCACGGACTACATATTTGGTATTAGGGTATTCATTCGGTTAACCGTTAATTTTTGATTAACGATTAAACCGGTTAATTTTAGTCGATTAATCGATTAACCGATGTTACAAATATTTTTAGTTTTTTGTAGTATTATAGCATATTTTGTTGCGTTTTTAATTATTTTTTTCGTCTAATACAAAAAAGGTATATATTTGGAAAATATTTTTTCCTACAATATATTTCCTTCGAGAAATACATTCTTAAAATACAGTACAAAAAACAGAAACTACGGGTTCGTGTTTCATTTTTTGCAGAATGTTCGGTGCAAACAAAATTAGCCGAAATAATGGCATAATGGAAGATTTTATATGTTGAGAGAAATCCTGCTAAAATATAGAAACACAAGCAAACAAACATGTGTATTAAATGCTAAAGTGACGTCATATGAAACAGTTAAATTTTGTAAACATGTGCAATGCGTAATCTTAAATCTGTATTATGGGTTGCTTCTGATTTCTCAAACATCTTCGATAAGTGAAAGAATTGTTTCCAAATCAAGTTTTATCAAAACTAAAGAAAACAATCGCTTAAATGCTTAACATTTTAACCAAATTATTTTTCCAAAAGATTATTTAATAAAATCTCAAACTATTGAAATAATTAATAAAAAAAATCTCACAGTTTTTTTTAATAAATACATACAAATATTATGTATAAATTATAAAATGTGTTTTTCATATTATTACTTTTTTGTTTGCTCGTTTTAGTTCAAGAATTGTTTTGTTCGTTATGTTATTGTGTTTTTTTACTAAAAGACTCCAATAATAAATAATTTTTGCATTTTTATTTATTGAAATAACTTAATTTATAACAAAACTTTATTAAACGGTTAACCGATCAATAACAAAATTAACCGATTAAACCAAAACCTCGGTTACTTAATCGAGCGATTAACCGATTAAAGCAAAAGCCCGATTAAATGAATTGCCTATTTGGTATACACGCAGAAAATTTAATTCTAAACATATCTTCTATTTTTTGCAGCAAGCATCGAATAGCAAAATCCGTATTTTACGAGTAACATGCTGTGGTTGTACAAGCAACCATCCAAAAAATTGGGGTGGTAAACATATAAAATTATACTAATAACCATAACATGATCATACCCAACCATTAATATGGTTTTGGCTTCTTTTGGAGTGCAATAATATTTTTCACTGTCTGAAATGAGAGTTTACAGTAAAATTTTGCAATATCTTATTAATGGACAATTAGGTTTTACATCTACATAATCACTAGGGTATTCATTCGGTTAACCGTTAATCGGTTAACCGATTAATTACTACTTGATTAACTCGATTAAAATTGGCTTTTTTCGATTAACGATTAAACCGGTTAATTTTAGTCGATTAACCGATGCAACAAAATTTTTGAAAATGGTTTATTTTTTTTATTTTTTTTGTTTTTACTTATAGGTGAGTTTTAAAACGGCAGTTGCAAACCAACACGCTTCTTTAAATGCATTCTACAATGCAATCATGTCGAATTTTACAATGTTATCTGTACCAAAATTCACCAAAAAAGTTCCTAAAGTGTAACAAAAGAGTTGTGTTTAGAAATATTTTTTTATACAATATATTTCCTTTAAGAAATTCATTCTTAAAATACAGTACAAAAACAGAAATTAAGGAATTCAGAAATGAACTTTTTTGCAAAATGATCGGTGCTGAGCTTTGCCGGATAAGTTCGATAATGACCTGCCAACAGAAGAAACTCTCGATAGTAACACAACAACTAAATTAACCAAAACAATTAAAAGTATTAAAAATTTTAAAAAATTAAAACAGGACTCTGATGGCATAATGGAAGATTTTACATGTTTAGAGAAATCCAGTAAAAGGACTGAGAAATGAGAAATTTTGTATAATGGGTTGCTTTCGATTTCTCCTACATATACGATAATTGAAAGAATTGTTTCCATGTCAAGTTTTATCAAAACTAAAGAAAAGTGCCAAATTAACCAAAGAAAATATTATTTTATAAGATCTGCTTAACTATTGAAATAAAATGATCACGCAGTTTATTTTTTAATTAATACAGAATATATATGTATTAATTTAAAAATACGTATAACAGAGTTATAAATTATTTTTTTGTTTGCTCGTTTTAGTTCAAGAATTGTTATGCTATTATTTTTTTTACTAATAAACTCCAAATAAAAAATAATTTTTCATTTTTATTTATTGAAATGACTTAATTTATAAAAAACTATATAAAATTGGTTAACCGATCAATAACAAAATTAAAATTTATTAATCGAGCGATTAACCGATTAAAGTAAAAGTCCGATTAAATGAATACCCTAATAATCACACACACACACACACACATATAAAAATACACAACTCATTTGCATTAATTTTAGTTACAGGTGAAAAGTCTTTTAAATATTTAATATCAAAATTAAAATCTGCTGTACATATTTTTTTTTTAACAAAATTTAAAAATTTAATAAATATTGTTTAAACTCACACAAAATAAAATTTATGTACATAATTGTTATACGTATCTGATGTACATAAAAATAAACTTTTTTTCTAATACGGTTTCATTTTATGTAATTTCAGGCCACAAAAACATGTTTGGCATGGTGCTCTACCCACTGGTGAACGTTCAATTGACACATATTGTGATGCCTGGCATTCTGGTGCGAGAGATAAATTCGGTTATGCCAGCAATTTGCTGGGGAACAAGCTATTAGATCAAGAGCGTCTAACATGTGATAGTAAATTAATAGTATTATGTGTTGAGGCACTCTCACAGGATCGACGAAAAAAACGCGATTTGAGTGACAGGTAAATTAATGAATATTTGTTGTATGTATGTAGTACATATCTATACGACTTCCCATTTTATTTTTTTCCTAACTTTTTATTTTATTTGACACGTTTGCTGTTGTAAAACTATATTATATAAATGTCAACTAAATACCCAGGGATCAACATGTAGAGAGATATCAGAGATAAGCAAATGTGTTCATAGGAAAAATAAATTTAAAGTTTGTTATGTTTGATTTGGCTGGAGATTTTTTTCTGTGTTAGTGTAAGCAGAAATACACAAAAAAAAAAAAACTTTTGTTGAATAATTTCTAAAGATTTATACAGGCTTTAAAATTAAAATAGCTGAACCCTGTTTGCGTCAAAGCTTTTTTCTACCAAACTTGCAATGAAAACAAATTTTTCTAGATTAATTAAAAGTGATTTTTTAACATATTAATACTTTTCTGAAAGATAACATTATAGGAACTTTTAAAGACTATTTTCGGTTTCAAACGTCAAGTTAAATAAAACACACAAAAAGCTATGATTGCGATGAAACTTTTAATTCATTATAATGCTTGAACCTTGTACGAAATACAATGCAATTTAAATGCAGTGTTACCACCAGCTAAATTCAAAATTACACTTGAGATGAAGTAAAATTACCCGATTTAAATGAAATTACACCTGGTATAAAGTTTTATTTTTATTTAATAAAAGACATTTACAAAGGAGAAAAAACACAACAAACTTATTAAAAAGATAAATTTTAGTCAAAATGTTAACATTCTTATAGTAATTTAAAATAAATTCACTTTAAAATAAATAACATTAAAGACTTAAAAACAATTAATAAAACATAAAATAAAACTTCTAAAGTAATGAGTTTAACTTCCACATTTGGTTACATATATGTATCTAGGGAAGGTTCAAAATGCTCATTGCCATTCTTTTATAATGGGTGTTTTTTTTTAAACCCGAAAGAGCTAACGAACTGTCATACTGCTCTTACTTTTTGCTCAGGCACATCATCATAGGTAAGAGATTTATGCTTGAACAACGCCACCAAATTATTTCGCAGCGTATAGGCGACTTCATAATTTAAATGAGGCAATTTATTTTTTTTACAAATGAAGGCGATGTGTTGATTTAGAGAAAATAAACTGTCAATTAGACTTCAAGCAGTGCGATGTGACACCACTTGGTTGTTTTCCGTAGCCCTGTGAAGTCACTGGCTTATTGAAGTCTTCAAGGTCGACATTGCTCATTTTATCTTGACATGCAGCCAGAAATGCTCGAAAAGAGGAACAAAATTATTAATTAATTATTCAATTAATACCGTGATAAATCTGCAATTAAAATTCATTTGTTTTGTGTTTTCTACCATTTTAAGTTTCATGGTCTCAAAAAAATTCTCTTTATTTAGTAAACAAAATGCCTGCAGGGTTTTATGCAACTGTTACTCTCGTAATTCAGTGTTACAACTGTTAAGTATTCTTCAAACTAAAGCATTTGAAAGTTTCACGACACAAACAATATTAATTATATGTTGGAATATTGAAAACATTTCTACCCCCAGGCTAGTTTGTACTTTGAATAACTTTTTTCAATAAACTTCAGGTTCGTTATCTCTATTATAGTCATATTTATCCAAATCTAAGAGTCTATCTTGCGACATTTATTACCAAATGTTTGAAAATAGTTATATATTTAATGATTAAAGTCTTTTCCTTAAAAGAAACCGAGACTTTGGTTCAGAAGACTGTGCATTTTTTATCAACAATATATAAAAAGAAATAAATGTCAGCAATGAAATCAAATCTTCAAATTCAAAATTTCAAATAATACCTGTATTACACCTAAGAGAAATTACCCACGCTCTACCCACGACAGTAAAAACTATACCAAATTCGGGTAGTTACCCACAAAGTGGCAACACTGTTTAAATTAACGTCTCTAGGTTGGTTGCAGCAGTCGATTCTTTTAAGGTAGTTTTAGATAAATATTTCAACGTTAGGGGATTATCCGCGTAGACACGGTCTTGGACGTAGCCTGTCAAAAAGCGTGATCTTGGTGGCCAAGATCATGGCACTGTCTTGTTCAAACCACATTTCGTTCAGTTCATAACCTTTTTAGACCTTACGCTAAACTACTGAGGATTTTTGGAATAAATGGTCTCTCTATCGTAGAAAATATTATCAATGTTTAGTTTTTATATCCTTCAGGACTCGCACAATTGATGCATATCGTTAAAATTTTTAGCTAAAACGCTTTTTTATTGCATCAAGCGACTTCAATTGACATATTTAAATTTGTTATTTCTTTTAGTTAAAATATGCCAACTTCACTATTTGTTGGCGATTAGTTCTTTTGTAACTGAAAACACAACTTACTTTTGCGAATATCGCAATAATTCAATTAACAGTAAAGCGAACAGCAAAATAATGTGAGAAACAAACAAAAAGAACAATCAGCGCAATCGATAAATAAATGGTATATTTGACACTGGTCCAATAGAAGCAAAAATATTACGACTGTAGCCCGTCCGCACAATCGATGCTTCACGGTCTGAAAGGAATAATCTTCAATTGCAGGCTAAAAAAAGTGGTAAGATAAGCATTTTGAACGCCGTGAAATCGAAAAATTCGGATTATCCGCCCTACTTTTACTAACAGAAACGATATTTTCAGCAGTGCACACATTTCGATTATGCATAGGCCTGACCACATCTGTAATGTTTCCATTCTCTTCAAATTTCTTTAAAATCTTGCCAGCTCCTTGCACAGTAGGTCGATTATGACGACCGTAATCACCTCGGAAAGTGGCCACGTTTTAAGTAAATTTTAACTTTGTTTACGCCTCTTTGGGTTGTTAAACGATAGATATTCGTAAATGGCAAACCTTTCACTAAATAAATGACACTTCAGATGTCAGATATTTAACAGTTGGTAGCCTTACCAGACCGGCTTCGAAACCACTAAATGAATAACTCTATACAAGGAAAAACTTTTTCATAAATTACGTTTGTTGTCTGAGTAAGACCTCGAGTACCTTAAATAAAAGTTTAAAATTAAAACAAAAATATTGCCATATCATGTTGAACGACACTAGCGTTTAACAATAATAAAATAAAACAAGTAAGAAAGTATAGTCGGTCAAGCCCGACCATATGATACCCAGCGCCACAGTACTTAAAACACATCATGCTTATGTGTCCATATAAATATGAATTTCTCTATGTTTAAAAACTTCATTAAAATCAGTTTGAAAGTTTGTGAGAGGCAGAAATTGCCCCCTACATCCCCTTGTGGTCCTATTTTTGAAAAACTGTATAGCTTATGTGTCCATATAGAAATGGATCTACCTATGTTTTAAATTTCATTAAAATCAGTTTGAGAGGCAAAAACTGCCCCTTTCTCCCCTTGTGTTCCTATATTTTTTAAAACTGTATAGCTTATGTGTCCATATAGATATGGATCTATCCATGTTTTAAATTTCATTAAAATCGGTTTGATAGTTTCTGAGAGGAAGAAATTTCCCCTTATCTTTACTCGTGGTCCTACGGCCAATTAGAACCTATGACCCAAATTTTATCAAATTATCTCTTAAATTGCGACCTGTACTTTGCGCACAAGGTTACATGGACAGCCAGCCAGCCTGCCAGCCAGCCGGACGGACATCGTTAGTTCGACTCAGAAAGTGATTCTGAGTCGATCGGTATTCTTTAAGGTGGGTCTAGGACCAATATTTTAAGGCGTTACACACATCAGCACAAATGCATAATACCCTCTCCACTATTGTGGTAATTGTATTAATTTATGATCCATAATTAATTACACAAGGGAACAAAATTGAAATTCAAATCTAATCTCCATTTTTCTCTATCAGAGGCCTAATTCTGGCAGTCGTGATCGAGTACTTTCTCGATTTGAAAGCAAATTTATTTCTAATTCTTTCTAGTCGATACTGAACGAATCGAAATTATTTTTCTAGTATTGTAAACCTTAAAATAATGCTTTACAAAAATAGTTCCGATTCGTTCAGTATTGACTGAAATATCTGATTATTTAAATAGCTTTCGAATCGAGAAAGTACTCAATCACGACTGCCAGAATCAGGACCCAGTTCGACTTTTCTAAAATTAAGGCACTTTCACTTTCACATATATTGGAATAACTTGAAAACGGTTCATCATATTCAGTTAAAAAAAATCAGAAACTCGGCAACAATATTATCTTTAAGCCGTGCTTACATTGTTTTTAAATTTGCCGAGTAGTTTGAGAGATATCGTTAAAGTTTTGAAAAAAAAAAAAATAAAAATTTCAAAAAAACTTTTTTATTTTGTTCTTTAAAAATAAATAAAAAAAATTAAAATGCGACAAAAATCACAGTTTTGTCTAAAAACTCGTAGTTAAACATATTTCGAATGAAATGAGCTTAATTTAATTGCAATCGGTGCACAACTTTTGATTTTGTTCACAATTTGCTGAGAAAAATGGAGATTCGATGCGACCTTAAATTAGTAAAAATTCGCAATAAAGTTTCAGGCCGCAAAATTACTGTTCATAATCAAAGCTTTTGCTGTTTTATAAAATTTTGTTTTAAAAAATCGGTTTAAAATTAAAAAAGCCAAAAACCTCTAAAGAAAATATCCATTGTGAAAACGAAATATTGGATCATTAATAAATATTTTTTTATATAAAATACCCTTGAGCTTAAAAATTCTTTGCTTTTTTAAATATTTTTTTTATGAAAGAAGTATAGAAAATTGCTTATCTCTTAATAAAAGTATTCAACAACTCTATTCCTGTTCTCCACCCTAAAATTTTCTCTGTGTAAACACACTGCAACAAAAACTCACGCACAACAATATATCTCCTCTCAATCTATCATCTGCTTTTAGTAAATGAGGTCATTTAGTGATTGTTATTTGAAACGCAAAATTGAGAATCACATCCGCACAAAAAAAAATAACTAGCAAAAATTAAAGTTTGATTAGGAACTTAATATTGCAGTTTCACTTTTATTCCCCATTTATCCTTAAACAGTTATAGAACTTTTGCATAGAAGGTGATAATTAAAAGCATCGTAAATAACATGAACAGGAAGACCAAAATGCTAAAATTAACACGCCATAATGAAATCAACGCAGTTGTTAAAACGAAGAGATAAAGAAGTGTGTTTATTCGTGTTATGTACATATGAACGCATGGACTCGCCATACACACTTTCAAATCTCTGGTACCATCTGCTGCAGTTGAGAGAAAATTGTTTTGATTAATTAATTTGCTTTAAAAAATTTTAAGACACTCGTAGTTGAAAGTAGTTGAAAGAATAAAAGATATTTAAATTTTGAGGTTAAAAAGGAAGACTTTAACACATAAATTTAAGAAAATTGGATTTTTAATATCAACGAAATACTTATTAGAATAGAAATTATATATGTCGTTAGCTAAAATGCAAAAAGGCGTAACTAACAAAAATATAATTTTACAGGAGAAGCAAAAAACTTTTTGAAATGAAAACTATAAACATGTCAGAGAATATATATGCATTGATAAGTCGTCCATGGAATTCTTCAAACAATTTTAAAAGAAAACTATTTTATTATATTTTGTTAGAAAAAAATGGATTGTAACCAGGGGAACCATAAATATGCAATTGCATGTTTTTGCTTGTGCAATGAAGGCAGAAATACGATATTTATCCGTTTTAGAGCTTTTTAAGGCGACCGTACACGACATGTTTTTGTCATCTGACATGTCAAATTTTCCACTGCAAAACACATACATGTCGTGTGTTACCTTTTTAACTTTGCTTCTGTAAAAGTCAGTCGCAAAGTCATCTGACAAAATTTCAATTAGAGCGTGCTCTATTTTCTTCTGACAAACCATCTGACATCAGAAAGCTATGCCGGCAAGAAACCGGCAGCGGCGTCCACTATTGACGGAATCATTAGCCGGCTGAAGTTAATTTTTTACAATACCGAGATATGTTTGATCATCTTACCATTGAATAGAATTTATGTGAATATATATATAAAAACCGTTTTATTATAAAATCCTAAATTGGTATCTTTGAATTAAAAGAAAAAAAATGTTAAGATGGCTGAACTATTTTACGGCGCAAATAAAACCTTTCATGGCGGCAGCAAGTTATTTTGAAACCGAGCACTACTTTGGTTTCTGCAATAACAATGCGAAAAAAACAGAGACAATGTCAGAAGCAAATTACATGTACGTTTGTGACCGAATATTATAAAGCTTATTTAATTATTATTTAACAGCGATTTTGACAGACATGCACAATTACATGTGACTTGAAAATTTGACATGTCAGATGACAAAAACATGTCGTCTATATGCGCCTTTATGAATTTTAGCATCGATTTGTTAGTGCATATTTTACCGTTTGCAGCATTTTTTTGCATAATTTAGTTCAAAGAGCCTTTTTACAGTATTTTTTAAGTTTATAGCGCATATTTTGCCTTTTTGAGGCATATTTTTATACATGTTCAAGTTTTTCTGATTCAAATTTAAAAAAAAAACATTTTTTTTACGAAATTCTGGCTTCCATCTATAAATCGTAGAGGATAATATCGGATCAAGGAAACCCAGTTAAACACAATAGTACTTTATATACCCAGCCCTATGCCCATTTCGAATCCGGCAGGGTATCTTCAAATTCGCCTATGAACCTACTACTAAGCCATCTCAGCCTGTTGTACTGTAGCCTAGAACAGTGACACAGAATGTGTTCAAATGTCTCTAACTCCTCAGTGTCCCCGAACAACCTACATAAATCCAACGAGTTAGATCCTATTACCACCGTCGTCCTTCCCCCATCATGCAGTGGCCCGTAATAGTATCTAACATGATGCTTACGCAAACCTTGATCCTCCCTAGTAGTGAATTAGAATCGTTCTTCCTAAGCACTGGCAAAAACGTCCGCAATATTCTACCGTCCCGCCTGGTAATCGAAGCCCGATTGACCCCATTTAAACCCATTTCCTAATCTTTCCAAAGTAAAAGCCTATTGGAGGTCTGACTGTCTTCACAAAGTCAAACGATATTTAAAAACAAATACATTTTTCAGTGTAAGTTGTAAATTGTAGCGCAAAATAAATGCGTATAATAATTACTTTTTTTACCATCTATATCCGACTGAGAATGGATTACAGCTCTCATGCATGGGCCAGAGCTTCAAAGTCTTTTTTGACCGCGTGCAGGACAGGGTGAAGGTGAAAGTAGGGAATCGAATTCTATTGACTACCTTGAGTACCGTCGCAACATGGGTTATGATTCCGTGTTTTATCATTACTACAAAGGGGCTGTGTTCGGATGAAATTAGGGATCTGGTTCCCGAAACTCATACGTTTCTTCATAATAGCAGTTTTTCCTCAAGAGCCTACGCTTTTGTGGTCGATTGGCCGGTGCATCGTACAACGCATTAAAGGGAAAATTCGTTTTTTCGCCTGTTCGTATGTAGCCTCCCTGCTGAAGTCGTCCCTCTCATTTTCAATATGAATAAGTTTAAATCGAATGTCTACAAGCACTGCTCCCTCTATCTTCCTTCCAATAACTTATGTTCCTAGGTCCAACACAATGCAATGCATTAGTAGGAGCCACTCCTTGATTGGTAGCCCTAACAATAAAGAAAAAATTTGTAATGTTTGGTTTTTTAATGAAATTTAAAATCAAAATCTTCGAAGGAGTTTTTATACCCTTCACTTCATTTCCGCAGAATGGTCTACCAGGAGTAAAAAATTAAATGTTGATAATCATCGTCTTTTATTGTTTATTATTATAAAAAAAAGTCTATGTTGTTATAAAAGAATGGTTTCATACCATATCTCAGCTGTTTTACTTGAGGAAATTGCTCTGGAAACTGAAAAATTTTATATTTTCTTATATTTTCTACTTCTAAAGACATTTTTATATACTTATTTTACATGCAAAAAATATGTTATGTTTCCACTCGTTCTTCTTAATCTCTCCATTACAATTGTAAATTGATTTTAAAGTTGTATGTTAAGGAAATTTAACCCTCTATAGCTCAACATCTTAAAATTACAAATTTTCAATTGATTCACATAGAGGTTAACATTAAAAAAAGTACATATTTTTTAAAATTTAAAATTTTTTTTTTTTAAGGAGTAATTTCATAAAAACGGAGTGTGTCCTACAGGCAACAACAAGCAACAAGGGAAAGCAAAAGTTATGAAAAAGCTTAACGTAAAAATTTAAAGCATTTCATATTTATGTTAATTAGATCTGATAAGACGAGTGAAAACTCTTGAAATAGTTTTTTGTTTTCGAGTAGCATAAATATACGATGCATATCTCACACAGAATGAGTAAATTTTACATATTTTGGATGGTTGCGTCGAATTCTTTTTCGCCCATTGAGGCCAGTGATCGACTTGATTCTGGCGGACTACTTGCGAAGGCAAGTGTTGCGGAGGTTTTCTATTCGTTTTTGCTTGGATTTAACCATATAAAAGTCGGCGCGTAAGGGTGGGTTAAGTTCTCATCCTACATAGAGATTCGCTAACTTCTAGGAGAAAGTTTCTCGATAACATAATGGACTTTGATTTATTTGCATTCGCTCTTATAAATCAACCAAAATTTAGACATTGTTACGTCTAAATAGTTATTCTCAACCAAAAAATAAAAAATAGCACTATAATAAATTTGCTGGAGGCTGTAAAAAATAGATTCCCTTTTCGCTCAATTTAGCCCACAAGACACAAACACTAAATTTCGTGTATATAAGTCAAAAATAGTAAAAGTAATAGAGTAATGACTCATATTTGGACACTAACCTTACAGACTCTCACAAAAAAAAAAACGAAGCAGCGGTTATAAAAATATTTTTTATTAATTATTAATATAAAGCATTTTCACTTTTTTAAATTTTAAAAATTATAATGGGATCGCAATTTTTATAACAATAAGAAACAACCAGCTTATGCTTTTTTGCACTTGAAGTAAAGAACAGAGTGTATACTAAAGGTTACATTACTTGATAGGTCACAATAACTATTACTATGGAAATTATTGAGAGATGACCAGTATGTTGCCTGTAGTATACTATATGTTACAGAGGGTTAAAGATATCTATGGAAAACTGCATGGTGATAATAAAAAAAAACATATGGAAAAATCGTACGTTCGCGACCCGTACGTTCGCGACCGGTACTTAAACCAATTAAACAAAAACCAAGAGAGACATTTTATTTTGTAAATACTGGATGGAGACCTACACTAATACACTTTTAAAATAAATTAATCACTTTTGAATATTCCGTTCCATTATGCAGATTTTTACATTTAACTACTGTCAGCCAAAGTTGACTTCTATTTTGCGTATGTTCGTGACCACATGTTTATAACTATCATTATGAAAACTTTAACTCGAAGAAATCCATCTTTTGCAGTAAACATAGAGCCACCCAAATGCTATCGAATCGCAAAATAATGCTAGGAAAAATTTTGTTTTCTATATTATTTGTACATCAAAAGCGTACGAACGTACGTTCGTGACCCCAGGAAATGCTCATATATAATATTATTATTTTGATTAAAATTTCTATAATATAGATCTTAGACGCTATAAAGTATTTATATTCTGGGCCCTTATGATTAGCGAAATTGATTTTACGATGTCCGTCTGTCCGTGTGCATGTTGAAATGGGTTTTCCGAAGACCCTAGAAATAATGGGGACTAGTTTGTTATTAATTTATGTCACATTAATTCCGTTAAAGTTCACTACTGTAATAAATCCAGTTCGGCCCATAAATATCTGAGATGTGAGCAAAAAACAACGAATGCCTTTTATTTAACACATAAATACCTTGTTGTGGTTGTCATTTATTTATTTTTGCTGCATATCTGCAGAAGGGGAAGAGCCAAGGTTTCCAAATTAGATACAAGCCCCTTGGTTATCAGTTCACAACCTTTCTAAAAAATGGGCGGGATTTAAAAAGTGGTCGTGGCACCTCCTATACAAAAGTACTAGAAATTTCTTTATATTCTAAGTTTCCAAATAAGGAACAAACATCTCGGTTATCAATACGCAACATTCCACATATGTGGGCTGGATTGGAGAAGTGGGTGTGGCACAAAATAGTTTTTATGTCTCAAGAACTGCAAGAGAAATATTGTCCAAATTAGGTACAAACATCATGGTTATTAATACACATCCTCTGGAGAATAGCAAGGGCCTTTTCAAAAAAGGTACAAGCATCTTGGTTATCAAAACGCAACATCCGACAAAATGTAAGCGGTATTAAACAAGTGGGCGTGTCACAAAATAGATTTATTTATATCGGGCCATAACCGCAAAAAAATCTTAAGCGACAACAACAAAATTTTACAGAGAAGGTTTTTTTTATTTTATTTTATAAAAATTTTGTATGAAGGTTGTCGCTTGAGATAAAATTGTTTTTCCTATAAAATCGTAACGGTACCTTAAGTGACCATGATATTTTAGGAAATGATGCAAGTGTTGCCAGTAAAGGCATTTATTAAAAAAAAGAAAATTGAAAATTATGTCGCTTAAGCTTTTTTGCGATAAGGGCTCGATATCTTAAGAACAGTATTTAAATAACTGTCTAATCTAATCGCACAATGGTGAAGGGCATTGTTGAATATAGCACTCTTATTTGAGTTTTGATACTTTTGTCCATATTTTTAAAAAAAACTAATTTTACTATATTAGGAGGGGTTCTTGTCCTTCACATCTTAATAATATAATAAAAACACAAGGGAGCAAAGTTAAACTTTTATTGTGCGGCCTAAACTTATTTGCAAAATTTTACTAATTTGAGGTCAAAGAAATTTTTTAAATTTTTATTTTATTTTTCAAAACTTAAGCGATATCTCTGATACTACTGGGCAAATTAAAAACAATATAAGCATGGCTTAAATATAATATAGTTGCCGAGCTTTGGATTTTTTTAACTGAATACGGTGAACAGTTTTTAAGTTATTCCAATATATGAAGTGAAAGTGACTTAAGTTTGGACATAACGGTGCATCTTGAAAAGTCGAGTTGATTGAGAAAAATTTATATTTAATATAAAATCAGCGACCTCAATTTAGTAAAAATTTGCAATAAAGTTCCAGACAGAAACATGACTGTTCCCCAGTGTAATCCTTATAATATTTTTTTAAATTACTTTTAAAAATGTATTTTTTTTTTTTAATTCAGGTCTTATTTTAAACAGACTATAAAATAAGACCTGGGGGCCTAATTCTGGCAGTCGTACTCGAGTACTTTCTCGACTCGAAAGCAATTGTATTTTTTCAGTATTGTGAAACTCAAATTAATGCTTTATAACACTGAAAAAATAATTCCGATTCGTTCAGTATTGATTGAAATAATTTGATATTAAATTGCTTTCGAATGGAGAAAGTACTTGATCACGACTGCCAGAATCAGGCACCTGATGTGATCGTGAAGAACTGATTATGCCACCCTGTTTCAAAGTTGCGAAAATTGCTGTAACAGGGTATTAAAAACTGAAATTTATTAATATCAATTTAATCGCATTAAATTCAATAAATAATTTTATTAAACTTAAATCAACAACTACCCACAACTGAAAAAATTCCCTATTAAAACTTTCACTATTAAAATACAATTTATTCTCTTTTTCTACAACAATTTTTCCATTATTTTCTCTCTAGTTTTATGTTTCCTACCCAACACAACTAAACATGTATAAAATTAAAAAAAAAGGTTCAACTAATATTTGCTTTACTTTCGATATTTTTCTTCATTTTTTTTTTTGCTACTTGTTTACTGAAATCCAGAAAATTAATAAGTTATTGTGTTTGTTTGAAAGTCCAGAAATCCCTTTGCGTTTTATTATTGAAAATATTGCCAACAAGTATGTTTAACATGTTCGTTTTACCGGAAAATTGTTATTACTTTTACTCAATCATCTGTATGTGAGCATAGACACAGCCATACATATATACCTAACTAATATATAGTATGTATGTTGAGTGCATACACAAAGAAAAATTTTGCGCACAAATATACCCAGTTGGCCAATCATTGATGATTCGTGCACGACATTGTTAATTCCTGCACGACACGTAAGGGACAACTAATGCAAATCGTTGATGACATTTTCAAACAAGTGTCGCGTAAATCGTGCACGACACAAAGAGAGACAATGGCGCTCAGCCTGTCGTTGATGACTACATGCACGACATTGTCGTCCATAAAGTCGTTGATGACCACATGAACGACATTGTCGTTCACATCTCTTTGACGACTATATGGACGACAACGGATTCTACTTTATCGCCAACGACTGCGTATAAGACAATGTCGGTGAAGTTGTAGGAGTTACAGCTTACAAGACAATGTCGCTCATATTGTCGTGCTTAGAAGTTAATAAAGGACACCTAACAAGACATTGTCGGTCATGTTGTCGTGCATACACTTTAATACAGGACAGCTTACAAGACACTGGCGCTCATACTGTCGTGTGTAGTTGTTGATAGAGGATACCTTACAAGAAAATGTCTGTCATGTTGTCGTGGATAAGCTTTGACAAAAGACAACTTGTAAGACAATATCGGTCATATCGTCGTTTATTAACTTCTTTAAAAGACAGTGGTGCACTTGACAAAGTCGAGTACTTTGTCGTCCACGACATTTTCCTCAAAATTGTCTTCCAGAAATCCTAAGTGATAGAGGACATGTCGTGTATAAATCGTTGACGACAATGTCGTCGACGGCAGTTTGGCCAACAGGGTACGTATATTTTATAAAAACCGACAAGTATAAATGTGTATATGTGTGTGTTAGTTATTGTTGGGACTACAACACTCACACAAATAATAAAATAAATCAGTTTCCGTAACAGGATTTGAAATATAAATTCCTCTACGCCGTACCCAATAACTAGACAAATAGTGTTAACAAATAGTTCATACTTACATTAACAGACACCTAGATAAGCCCAGTAATTCGGATATTGAAAAAGAATGCTTAAGGTATAAAGTTTTGTATTTATAAGAGCCACTAGCAAAACTAATTTTAACACAAATCTTCTTAACTGATTGAATTTGGTCTAAATCGGTTTATTATTGACACTCGCTGCAATATAAACTGTAAACTATATTTTAAAAATTCCTTTTAATTTTACAAATAATAAATTCTTTTATTCAAATAATCGACAAGGAATGATAAACGGAAAAAATACAAAACAGAAAAAACATATGTACTTTGTCTTGACAAAAAGTGCGAAAAAACAGATGAAAATAAGAAACATGCAAAAATTAAAAATGCAGTAGAATCCCGACAATTCGTAATAGCAAGGTTCCGGCCATTTCTTAAGAATTATAGGGGTTTTCGATTTAGAGGGGTTTCGATTAAACGGGGTTAAAATAAAATACATACGAATTAACGGGTTTTTCAATTTATTTACTAAAACAATAAAAAAAAACATAAAAGACAATTGTTTAAAATAAAATATATAAAAATTATTCATGTAACAAACTGAACTTAAGAAAATAAACACACACACAAGCAAAAACCCACGCAAAAATATAGCGGTAAACAAAAAATCATTATTTCCATGTTTCTGTTGTTTTTATTACGAATTATTACGAAGAAGTAAAGAAGATTTTATTTGAAAAAAAAAATTACGAATTAGCGAGGGGATCAAAATGTATGGAAATTTTACGAATTAACGAGATTTTTGAAGGGACCGACAGTTTATTACGAATTATCGGGAATAACGATGTATCGGGGTACGAATTATCGGGATTTGACTGTAGATAATTAACCCTGCGGGAAATTAGTGTCAATTATTCTTAAAGCACTTATCCCGTGACCAGTGTATACAATTTTATTATAAAACGGTGAAAACAAGTCATATCACTTAACTGGTGATAAAGTGTTTGAAGTATATTTCTCTGGAAGAGAGGCAATTGACGCAAAATTAGTCATGTGACTGTATTTTATGCCGGTAGTGGCTGATTCTATCTGGTATTACCTTATATGAAGGGAAACGATCATATTAACATGGTTCACACGGGACAATATCTAGTACAGACATTATTTTAACCAAAATCTAATGTATTCATTTAGGTTATTTTTGTGACCTGTCACAAAGTGTCAAAAAGGTGCCAATTAACCCCCTCCTGGGACATCGCCATGTAAAAGTGACAAGTCCCCTTCATATAAAGTGTAAGAACTAGAACCAGTCCCTTCCACTTTAGAACTGCCGCGTGATAAGTTTGGTGTTAGTGCCCTTTCCCCTAGGGAAGCTTCGTTCACAATGGCAGCAACAATTTCGTTTTTTCTTCTATCTTATTTCATCCCAAAAGTATTTCATATTTTTTCCTTTCATTTTTCAAACAAAAATGTAACTTAATTTTTTTTTTTTTAAGTTGAGTCTATATTCTACTTCAGCAGCAATTTGTATAAAAATATAATTGACCTTTAAAATAATTTTATTTAGTTTTGAATGAAAATATTAATAAAATATTTTAACAAATAGAAACTGGGAATTATTTCCTTTCGTAGGTTACTTTAAATTATATTATTATTCAATTGTTGAGTTAAATACATTCAATTTATAAAGTATCACTATCCAGTGTGACACAAAGAATGCTGCCGAAGGCCGTAGCGGGCCAGAAAATGCATTACATTCTGCTGGTGTCTAATAATTGTAAATTTTTCTGTACATACAACATACTTCATTGCTATGCAAAGGATAGCTAAGGTGAAATGTAACAAGAAAATACAATACAGTAGTCTGGTAGTGTATAAAAAGTCATTCCTAAAAACTTAAGGAATAGAACTATTACAAAAAGCTTTATAAAATACATAACTGAAATTTAGCTCATAGAATAAATTCGAAAAATAAAAAAAATGTTGAATAAAATATTTTAAAAAATAAAAGTAAATACATATGTATGTATATATCGTCACCTTAAAGACAAAATAACCTATCTGCAGTTTTCAAAAGTTTACAGGATAGGTAATAAGATTGGAACTATTTACAATGTTGAAACGAAAATTACATATTTTGATAAAAATGAAACCAGAAATATTTGTATATCGGTTGAGAAAATTTTGTTTTTCTAAACACAGCTTATGTAATGCCACTTAGATTATTTGGAATTGTAAAAATCTGAAACCAAATAACCTATCTGCAGTACTAATAAGTATGAATAAATAACAATTTCTTTATACATATGATTATTATATACATTAAATAATAACAGTTATACAGGCCTGTTCTGCAAATCACTTTTACTCAAATCGCGTGATTTCAAATCACATGTGCCTACTAAAATCACAAGTGTGATATTTTAGTGTCCCGTTTTTGTGTGTTTTGGAGTGATCTTCAATTACCGAAAGCACACCGAGAAACACAAAAACGGTATGACTTTCAGAATACCACATAATCACGCTCGTGATTTCAAAAACACGTGATTTGAAATCACGTGATTTTCAGAACAGGCCCGATAGTTTCTTTTACTGGTTTAAGCAAAAAAAAAGTACTTAATGTTTGTTTAAATTACACTATGCAACAGAATTAAACTTTTATCGTGATTTTTGAAGATTTATTTTTCTCTTTTTTTAATGCGTGACGGTCCCCTAGGTACAAAAACTTTGTCATTTGTAATATTACATGTTCAAAATTTTGCAAACATATGCGTTTTGATATAGGGAATAAAAATCCATAAAAAACTCAATTTTGAAATTTTTGCAGATAGGTCATTAGGTCTTTAAGATAACGATATATAATATTGTTGAGAGAAAAATTTGTAAACGCTTTCTTAAATGAAAAATTGTTGTTCTATTATGAAATGTCGCTGTCTTTTGTAAACGAACTGCCTGTTTGTAGAACGCGAGCACAAAAGTGACTCGTTTAAATTGCATTTAAAACAAAAACAAATTTTGAAATTTTGTTTTTGCTTTAAAGGTAAGTTGAACGAGTCACTTTTGCGCTCGCGTTCTACAAACAGGCAGGAATCTTTCACAAAATACAGCAAAATTTCGATTCACCAAAATATCGTTGGTTAAAAGATTGATGTTTGGCTATAGTAGACTGCCAGCCGTTGCAGTGGCGGAAAGGATAAAATGAATTCTAATGAAGAGAATGTGGTTATTCTCGAAACATGTAAGTTCGACCTGAGTTCAATTCCTCGTTTAGGCAAAAATTTAAATTTTCAATAAATTTTAATTTATTCCATGTTGTAAAATTCCTTCCTTCATTAAAATAATTTAATAAAAATTTAATCTGATCAACCTGAGCCTGATTAAAAATTAAAAACCACAAAGAAACTAATTATTATACAAATTTAAAAAAAAATGGAATATAGTGTGATACCCGCCTACGACAGGTCACAGCTAGCCTAGGCTGTTTGTTAGGCGATTATGTTTTATATACCATTCCTAAAAGAACCTTCTGAGGATTATCTGACGAGAAATAACAACAAAAATATCTAAATCTTTTTATATTTATTACTTTTTTATTCATTTTCTGACACGCTCGTCTTTTAATCTTGGAATGAACCTTTTGCGACTCTCTGTAAGAGTCATAAAACAATTACTGAGCTACCTAAATAAGAGTGTTTTTGAAGTATGAAAATTTTATTGCCAATACAACTTCAATAAAACAAACCGACCTAAGGACCTGTTAAAAAGGATTTTCCAACAGGATGGTGTTGAACTCGCGACCTTAAGGTTTGTTTTATATAAATTGTATGAAAATTAGAAGTTTTGACATGAAAATGACGCTTGATGCCCTTATTTTGATGCCCTTATTTAGGTAGAAGAATCTATCATACGAATCAGCACGTGCAAAAAAAAAATATTAGCTCGTCGACCATCAAAAACACTCTTTATGAGATTCCTAATAGACATCTAGACGATTGAAAATGCTAGCTGGGGTCTATCGATTTGGCTTAGTATTAAGTATAAGCGGTTCATTGTTCTCTCAGAGTATATCATCAGAACTACAGGGACATTTAAACAAAGTGCCTAGTAAAGCTAGACAAAAGAATATCATCAACAGTTATGGTATATAGAAATTTTATAACCACTACTTTAATAAAAATTCTTTTATAGGAGTGTTGCAGTTTGAATGAAGACATATGTGAGTTTAATATGACATATTAAATTAAAGACTCAATAAATAATTTAAAATACATATGTGACAGCGCATAGAGAAAAGGACCTAAGGGTAAAAAAAAATCAATTTTCCCTTTTTTTTTTTTGATGTGGACAACATCTGAGCATCGAATGAGACCGATCCCATGCCCCAAAAGTGTTCCCTCCCAGAGATATGCGCGTTTTATGATGTGAAGTGATTAAAATGGCTCTCTTGAAGAAAACCGGTTTTTACCCTTAGGTCTCTTTCTGTTTTGCGCGTCACATATAACAAAAAAGAAGACTAACAAAAAAAGAACTAAAAAATTCAGATATATCCATGTACGATTCTGATATTTAAGAGGCCCTTTATTTGAAAATGTATAAAACAAGCGAGGGTTAATTTTACAGTTTGTACAACATTTGACTTATGAACAAGGGGTAATCATTTGTCCTTGCTCCTATTAAAATTAAGACCGACGATAAGACTGGTTTCCAAAAAAATAAAAAAAAATTCGGGAGCAGGCACTTTGTTTTGTAATTTTATATGACTTTAGCGTGCTAAATCTAGATCTGTGCCGACTTATGGCTTATTTTATTCGCAATAAACCTGGCTTTCTGAAAAATGATTTAAAATTTAAAGTTGAAAACAAAAAATAGAACTAATTTTAAATGAAAAAAAATTTTGACGCCGCTTACTTCAGCATAACTCTCAAACAGTTGAAAAGAAAAGTATGTCGAATATTGTGTAAATAAATCTTCGTAGCTTTCAGACCCTTCAAGATACTTTTAAGTTTATGAACCATACACTAGGCGATTATTATGCGTTTGTAATGCTAGAAAACAATGATCGTAAATCGAATTTTTAGCTAGTTGGTTGGTTTGTTGACGTGTGACTCCGTTTCGAAACCACTCAACTCGTCAAGAATTGGAACCCCCAATCAAACTTGACCCAGGGGCAATATTGAGGTGGCTAGAGCCAGCCCGTTACGTTGAGATATTTCAGCAAGTTGCTGAGTTTCACCCGCGATATCTCCCAGAGTCCTTGTAGAAGGTAATTCCCAAATAATCCATGTCGTGTTGAATCAAACGCTGGGCAATCACAAAGAAGATGATATACTGTCTCCTTAGTTCCAGGTTCTCTGCAGCTGCGGCAGCATTCATTAAAAGTGAGGCCGAGTCTCATAGCGTGCTTACCGATCGTCCAGTGACCAGTAGTACTAACTGAAAAAATAACCCTATGGTGGATTTCTCCATATCTCGGGACAATTTTTTTTAGAATTTGTTGATAATATTAACTTGTTAGCAATATGTTTAAAGTTAAAATTATTTCATTAATAATTTTAAAATATTTCTCTTTTCAGCACACTTGAGTTCCATACGGCTGAGGCATATGAACAGCATTTAAAACGAGTACTGACTTGAAATAAAAGTCATCATTAAACAAAAAATATATTTATTTTTTTTTTGAACTCCAGAATTATCATTATCAAACACTTCAAGTATCACTTCGACAAACCGACAAAAAATTGAAAACTGATTAATTTTACAATAAATTGAAAACATTTCGTTTTAGATTTAACCAAAAACAACATCAAACAAAACTACGACGAATGAGATTTTTCAAACATTGCCATAAAAACTAATTATAAGCTAAAACATTTGTTTTTAAAATAAAAAACAAAAAAGAAGGGCTTTGCCAAAAAATAAAACACAAAAAAATCTTGTTTTTTACTTAAATTAAAAAAAATAAAATTTAAACAAATTCGACCTTAATTTTTAACTAAAAAGAAAAATTATGGAATTTATGTTTTCTTTGAAAAAAAAGAATATTGTCCTAAATCAATTCATTTTAGATTATTGTTTATATTATTAAAATTTAATTATTTTTTATTTAAATAGGCTTAATATTTAAGGAAATTAAAACAATAATTGAAATTGAAAATAAAAACAAAAACAATATTTTTAATATAAATAATAATGAATTAAAAAAAAAAAAACAGTAAATAAAATTTTTGTATATATTGTAATATTTTATTAAAAAGAAAACAAAAACAGAAATAATAGTAACTACTATTTATATACATTCACCCTTACAAACACATTATTATTATTTATAATTAAACAAGGAAAAATTTAATTAATAATAAACTAAATTAACAAAAAACAAACATCATGATCATTTGTAATTAAAACAAAGACAGAAAGAACATGTGAAACACATACACGAATCGAAAACAAAACATTAAAAATTAAAATAGTAAATTTAATGAAATTTTATAAAAGTAAGTTTGATTTACAAAAAAAAAAAAAAAATAATAATTACATTTTATAAAGGCAAATTTTAATTTAAAAAAATCACAGCAGGATTTAAATTTTCAATTTTAAAAAGTCATGCGGTTGACTTTTTATTTACAACAAAAAAAAAAAAAAAAAAAAAAATTATGTGCGTAAATAGTTTCTATAAAATTAATTAAATTAAGAACAGGAAGTCAACACTGGTTGAAAGCAGAGGAGGGAAAAACCCATGCTACTTAGGATTGTATGTGCATGGCTGCAAAGGTGAATTTTATAGCTGTTACAACTCAGATTGCAATCGCTTATAATTTGGATTTCTACTGTACAGCTATGACGAATCCATGAACACTGCATTCAAATTTTTATTTTGTTTGAAACACAACAATATTTTTTTTTACAATAGCAAAATATTTTTTAGGACATAATGACGATATGACTCGATAGCACACCTTGTGAGTCCCCCAATTGAAAAAAACCACATCAAACAACCTTTTCTCTGTTACACCTAAGTTTCATGATGATTTAAAGACATGTTTCTTTTATACTTCTTTTTTAAAGCAAGTTCCAAAAACTTCATAAATTTTTTACCATGTATCTTGTTTTAGCAGCCAGAGTTGATTTTTTTAAGGGTACTTAACACTATCACACAAGTCTTTTACGTAGTTAATACAACCCTGTCACCATAAGTTGTAATTGTTCATGGAAGCATTTTCGTCAAAGTATTTAAGACTAGTGTTATAGTGTAAAACGGCCTTTAGTCGTCTTAAAATATTTATAATTTCCTTATTCCACATAATTTTGATGTGCTTTGATTTTTTTTTTTTTTATTATTATAAACAATTTTTTTTTTTTTAATTTTTCTTTATTTTTATAAACGCTTGTCATTTTGAAATAAAAATAAGACATTAATTACAAAAATACACAATTTTCAAAAAAGACTCTGCTTTCTTCTCTACTCCGGTCGATTTTAAACAAAAAAGACATGATTTAAAAACAGGCGGAAAAATTGGTTGCTATTATTAATTGCATTTTTAATATATTTTTCTTTTCTTTTAATATTAAGTTTTACCGCGTTTTAAGTTTTGAGTATATATAACAGCACAAAGCGGGAAATTGTCTCACAAAAATTTTACAGACACAGTTTTGTTGTTTATTGGCGAGTAGTTTCCTAACTTGACAGCTATCACTTGGCAAAAAAAAGTTACAGGCACAAATTAGTGAGAAAAACAGTTGTTTGGTATAATTTATGGCATTTTTGTTTAATATCAAATATTTCAATCGAAAAGCGTATAGATGCGGGAGATTTTATAAATATATCGTTACCTATAATGCAAAATGCCCTAAGCAACCAAAAATTAGAAATCGAATTTTTTATCGATTCTAATGTATTGTGTGAACCAAAAACAAATACCCCTATCTACAAAAATTTTTCTTTGAAAAACGCTTAAAGCCCTAAGAAACTAATTGCATTATATGCAACATTGTCAACTGTCAAAACAACTGTTAGAAAAATAGAAGAAAAATAAGTTATAAACAGTTTAAGGCAACTTATCAAATTTATATTTTTAAATAGTTTTTTTTTTAATTATTTTCAATTATTTAAGCTTGAGGTCTTTTTTATAAAATATTCTATTTATTCATATTTTCAATATTTCGCTAACCTTTGGTTAGCATCGTCAGGAAATTTACAAATTTAAATAAAAATAACAAAAAACGATAACAAAATTATGAAAAAAATTTTTGTCATAAATTAAATTCAAAAACCTATTTGTCATAAAAAATTTTTTCAAAAACCATAATAACAAAAATAAAATATAACTAAAGTATAAAGTTTTTTTTTTCTTCTTCTGTAAAATTTTTAATATCAAGTTGGAAAAACCCATCTTATTTTTTTTAAATAGCTAAACATATAAAACTTGAATAATAAAAATGTTCTCTATGAGCATTTCCACAAAAAAGCTCTCTTTTTGTCAAGAAATTAAGCTTGTATTTTAGACCCATGTTGTTCAAATGTAAAGCTAGTTTTGCTTAACACCAAAATACAAAAAAGTGAGGAAAAATTTAAAATGATTGGTGGCGGAACGTGACAAAAACTAGACTTTTCTGTGGAAGTACCCACATACATATTTAAAAATTTTGCCATAGATTATAAAACTCCTAAAAATCTGTTGAGGACAGATCTTTAAACTTAAAAAAAAGTCCTGCTGTGAAAACATAAAAATTTCTCAGTTAAACATTTTTAATTACTTTAATTATTAAAATAACCCAGTGAAAATACTCAAAAACAAATAAAAAAAATTTCCTAGAAAAACTGAAAATTAACAGGAAATAAGTTGTAATTAAAACAAGCAAAATTAAAACAGAGACAAACATTTACACACCTACAAAAAACACGCATGTTTAAATCGTTTCTTTTTTTATTATTTAATAAAGCAAAATAATTATGCATTTTTAAGTTTTTTTATACGAAAGAATAATTATAAATAAAATAAACAAAGAAAAAAATTTAAAAAAATAAACAAAATGAAAATGCAAGTATTCTACATATTTATAAAAAAAAAAAAAAAACAAATAAATTAATGAAACAAAACGTAGAAGTGCTGTATTCGGTTATACCGAATCTTAATCACCCTTCACCGGATGTTTCTCATTTTAAGTGTAAATTTTGTGGTTTTTTTAACTTTATTAAATAAATCCTAAAATAAAATAATATTTTTAGAATTTTAAGATTTTTGAGTATTGTATTGAGCGTTACATTTTTTTTCACGGTTATTCTGCAAATGATATTTACAAAAAGAACTCTCTAACAATAATTTAAATAATCGTAAGGGCAAATTAAAAGTTATAACTAATTACATTTTTTTTTTTTTTTTTTAATGGGATCCCACGGAAAATTTAATAATTTAGATTTTGAAAAATTATTTTTCTAAACAGCAAGCCAAATAAAACCGACCGACAATGGTAGAAGTAATGTCAACTTCAGATAATTATTCATACCAAAATGCGATCGATCTAACACTTTCATCGAATATATATATATAAAAGCTTCTTAATGAATAATACTATCAGAATAAAATTTCACATGGACATAGTAAAGGATAAGCTTCCCATACTGCTCAGAAGCGAAGTTATAAAGTCCAAATTATGGCACCTCAGGCATGTAAAGTTTTCAAAATATTTTTTCTTACTAGATTCGAAAAATTGTTTTTGTCCTGCAATAGTTCAAGTAAAGAAATTATTTTTATAAAAAAAAACCTGAAAGTAATCCACATAAAATAAAATAATTAATTAATTTTAAGATACTTGGGAGAGAAAATAACTATTAAAAAAAAAAATAAAAAAAACTGCAATTAAAAAAATATATCGTTTCCGCCTTTCTGCTGGTGTTAATTTATCTTTGCAGTTCGAAAATTTACAGAAAAACTACATAAAAAACTTTTGTCAATGTAACGCTCAATACATTTTTGTTTGAATTTCATATTTTTCCGCAACACAAACTGTAAATTTAATTTATAACAATTGAATCTTTGATTCATTTTAACATAAAATCCTTTATTAAACAAAAAATATTTTTTTAATGTGGAACAGCTAAGGCAGATTTCATTTTCAAATTTGTGTGTTATATTATAAAATATTTTACTTTTACTTTCGACACGAAAAAAGCATTTGAATGAGACTCACCTGTATACTTCACAGGGCTTATGATCAATATTGCTGGAATTGCAAACGGAATGACAAACTTATATGTACATATATAACATTTCCACCTGTGGTGATTGGTATAAAAAGCAAACAAAAAAACATAATATTATTATCATTAAGCCACCCAACAAAAACTCATCTACATACATAAATAGACTTCCAGTTGAAAATAAAATCATTTTCACCCAAAACAATCATATTTAAGTAAATAAACTTAAAACAAACATATTTTATTTAAACTTTAATTATTTACAAAATTTTAAGGAAAATAAATTATAAATCATAATCTAAATTACACAAAAACACATGCTGTCATAGTCCTTCCTATTAAAAAAAAAACAAAAACAACTACATTTACATTTACATTTACATTTACATCTACACTTAAACAACTAAATACTATTAGCCATAGTTTAGCTCTAATAATTACCAAAATAATAAAAAATACCAACCTTTACACTACTTAATTCCTTTAAATAATTATTATTAATATGAAAAAATTTAAACAAAATTAAAAAAAGGAAAAGAAAAAAAACTACCAACTACTCTTGCATTTAATAGGAAAAGAAAAAACCAAAAGCCAGAAGTCTTTAAATCATAATTTGTTTAAATATTATAATTTTTTTTTATATTTTTTAAAAAAAAACTTAACGAATTAAAAACAAAAATGAAAATTAAAATAAGGTAAACTTAAATTTAATATTAACTGAAATTATAAGTCATCAAGCATCTTTAGGTGGTAATACTCAGATTATTTGTTAAGCAACAATTCTAGTCCTAAGGCAATAATTATAACAACAAAATAAAAAAAGAAATGAAATAAAATAAAATTAAAAAATAAAACATGAAAACTAAAAAAATTAACATTAATTTTAAAATCAACAGAGTTAAAAATAAATGGAAAAGGATAACTAAAGAAAACCCATTAAAGTTTTGCAAATAATTTAGGTCTAGAGGCACCAAAAAAACCTTCAATTTTATTCTCAATAAATTCATTCAAACGAAATCTACACTTTCCATAAAACGCTCAAAAGATAAATGGGTCGATTATGGATGACGACTGAACTTAAGTGGAGTTTCCAGCAGCGAATCGACGCTCATGTTAAAATATAAATTGAAAATTTGTATATTTTAACGTGAGTGGCGTTGCCTTTTTTCGCTGCAGGCAACTCATCTTCAGTTGTGTCGCTATCCGTAATACCCTTTTCTGAATTTTCCACAGGTAGTTTTATCGAACCATCTCTGGCTAGGAATAAGAGGAAATTTGTGTGTGATAAGTTGGTTACTCTTCGAGAGCGAAACACCTAAACATGTGTTGAACCGTTCCGATTTCATGTGGTGCCTGCATGCGCCAACGAGTCAGCCATTCAGTTTTTATGTATTCCCCTGCGTCCAGGGACAAATTTAATAGTTACTATTGAAGGTCCAGCTATCTCGTCCAGAGACATCCAGAATTCTTAAGCAGTTCTCGATGTGTTAAACACGTTCTCCAGGAAGCTTATGATTTTTAGAGCTGTAAATGGATCATTCTTTTTATACCCTCCACCACAATAAGTTGTGAACAGGGTATACTTAGTTTGTCATTCCGTGTGAAACTTTTTTATTATTCATCTCACCCCATAAAGTATATATATTCTGGCTCCTTGAGTAATCCTAAGTCGATTTAGCCATGTCCGTCTGTCTTTCCGTCTGTCCGTCTGTTGGAAACACGCTTACTTTCGAAAAACTCAAAAGAATTGAACAAACTTTGTTTCAAATTGCTTGTAGTTATCCGAAGCAGTTTCGGATTGAAATCCAGCCAAGTCGGTTCACTAGGATCAGAGCTATGAATCAAAATGTGGAACCACCACGTTAAAAAATTGATAATTTTGTTACAAAAACTAACATAAATGATTGAACAATGCTCGGAATCATGTGAGATTTTGCAAATAACCGTTTTATTTGACTGGAAATCACACTGTGAAATTTCGTGAAGATCGGTCCATAATTTACCCTAGAGCCCATATAAACCCTACTACCGAAAAAGAGTTAAGTACGCCTAAGACCGTAATAAATAATGCTATCATAATAGAATTTTGTACTTCACTGTTATATAGGACTAGTAATGATTCTGTTAAATTACAAAAACAGTTAAGTACGCCTAAAACCTTAACAAATAACGCTATCATAATAGAATTTGGTACTTCACAGTTTTATAAGACTGGTAATGATTCTGGAAAATTTCGTGAAGATAGGTCCATAATTTACCCTAGGCCCCATATACACCCTACTACCGAAAAACAGTTTAGTACACCTAAAACCGTAAATAATAATGCTATCATAACACGTTACAGTTTAATAGGACAAGAAATGACACTGTGAAATTTCGTAAAGATCGGTCCATAATTTACCCTTGGTCCCATATAAACCCTTAAACCGTAATTAATAATGCTTAAACCGTAATAAATAATGCTATCAGAATAAAACTGAATACTACACAGTTTTATAGGACTAGAAATAGCACAAACAAATTTTTTGATGATCGGTCCATAATTTACTATAGGCCCCATATAAAGCCCACTCTGGTGAATTAATTAAATACGCCTAAAATCGTAGCAGATATAGATATTTTGGTAAAATTTCTTCCAAATTAGTTTCATATGGCCAGAAAAAATGTCATGCAATTTTGTGATATACGGTACACAATTTACCATAGATTACCTTTTTTGTAGCCTTCTGAAATTCACTGTAAACACCACTGTATTGAAATTTATGTTTTTTAATACCAGAAATACCTCTGCGGAATTTTGGGATGATTGGTTCATAACTTACCATGGCTCCAATATAAATCCCTCTCCTGAAAATGATTTAAGTTCGGCTTAAACTGTTTCGAATCAAGATATTTTACTCAAGATTGTCGGTCAATAATTTAATATAGGTCCAAGCCGCAACCAATTTTAATGCGTATGTCTGTTTTTATAAAGATAAATTAATAATAAGTAGACATCATATAGAAAACACTCCAGAAATATTCGAACTGTCGGTTGAGGGTATCAAAGATTTGGCACAGCCGAATATAACACTCTAACTTGTTTGATTTAAATTTCAAATTAATTCTTTTGACAGCAAAAAAGAATTGAATGAAATTGGAATCTATTTAAACGAATTAGGCAGAAATTAATTTCAGTTTGTTTCCAATTCAAATGAATTTGTTAAAGTGAATTGCAATTCATTTGAATTAAATTGATTTTGAATTCATTCAAATCAATTAGAACAATGAATTGCAATTCAAATGAATGAAAAATGAGTTGAAATCAATCAATTTCAAGAGCAGATCTAGGGGGAGTTACAAAAATTTACTTTTTTTTATTGCAGTTGCAAGTTTTCAATACAAAAAGTAAACAAATTTTCCAATTGTACACAGAAAAATTCTCCAAAATTTTTCACCAACTAAAGCATTAATCAAAAACATAATCAGTTTTAATTAAAAATTTAATCAAGTGAATTAAACTTTTAATTATTAACTGGTTTAATTGATACTATTAATTTGTTTACTGGTGCAAATTTAATTAATTTCTTAATTAATATCACAAATTTTTTAATTGAAATCAATTTTTATTTTTTTCTGTGTAGTAAAAGTAGTAAGAATTTCGAGTAAACGAACACAGATTTGCCAGCAAAAAATGCTGATATTCACGGCCTGTTCATCAATTTCGAACGTTAACGTTCGCATAGAAAATTACATTTAAAACAAAAACATATTTTAGAACTTTTTTTAATTATTTTGAATTGACTCAAATTTCATTTAATTAATTTTTTTGCATGAATGATTCGCGAATTAATTCAAAAATGAATGAATTACTTTCAGCTCTGATTACTATGAACATGACCATTATAACGGTCTGAATAACATTGTAAATTTCGTAAATCACTTGCGTGTGTTCTCTAATCCGAATTCACTCGAAAACGGCTTATTTCAGCGTTTTTGGTGTTCTGCATTTCACATGCACATGTTTTTATTCGTTTTCAATTAGAGTAGTCAACTAAAACGCAAGAGGCCGTAATTCACATTTTGAAAATTCTACAGGAGAAGAAAAAAAGTATTTGTAAAGACAAATTGCATAAATCTAATATGATAAAATGATTAATTGCTTATAATTAATTTTTCTAATTTTTTACTAGTAAAACCTGCCAGTTGCTTTGACAATTAATAAAACTGTGCTAGAATTTGACACTTTTTTGAGACAAGCTGGGCACCTGGCGTTAAAGCATAATTCGGGTACGCTGAATCCAATGGTGCTAACCGTTTTTTAGGTTAGCTCTGGCTTTCGCAATAAAATTTCTCTTTTCTAATATGCTCAGTCGTTTTAGAAACATAATTTTTTTTTTTTTTTTGGAAAAAACATTTTTAAATTTGGCCCCAGCAGCGCCTAGAGTTCCCTCAGAGGGATCAAATGTATAACCAATCTAACTTTATAACCCAGCTATGTGCACCAAATTTGAAAAATTTTTCTTATGCTCTTCTTTAGACATAAATAAATATATTTTGTGCCGCGCCCCCTTCTCCAATCCCGCCCACATTTTGTCAAATTTTGTCTATAACCAAAATGCTTCTACCTAATTTGGAAACTTCACTCTGGCCGTTCTTTAGATGTAAAGAAATTTATTACGTTTTTGTATAAAAAGTGCCAAGCCCACATGTCCAATCAAACCCACCTTTTGTCGAACGTTGTACAGTGATAACAGTGAAACTTTTGCTTTTTCCGTTCTCCAGATATACAAAAAACATACATACATGACAGGCAGACATCGTTAAATCAACTTTGCTGTACATGTATTTATTTGTTATCTGTAATAAAAATCAAAAAGAGCATTAAAATAGAAAGAACTGCTTATACCTTGTTACTTTCGGTTATGGGTATAAACAACAACAACAAAATGGGATTTCATGGAAAAAATTAGAGGCAGTCGTGGGTTTTGCTCATATCGCAGCCATTTGTGGACCGATCAGGTTGGAATTCCTTTGTATTTGGCCGAACTATACCCTGAAGGAAACCTGGGTGCAAGTGTCTCCAAGTCACCAGTTTTGTCGACTATTTTGGTGACTTTTTGGCGACTTTGTCAACGAAGTGTCTACACTTTTATATTTGTCTTTAATAAGAAGAAAATTTTGTTATAAATTCGTATATTAGCTTTTTTTTTAATAAATGTTAAAAAACCATTTTCATTTCGACATCTTCTTTAAAAAAAATTATCAAAAGTGTATACTAGATTTCCTAAAACTAACTAGTGATTCTTTGGTCGCAATGTCTACATATGGTCCCAAAAGTACTACCCAGTCAATAGTACCAACGTCACTAGTAGATTTTCAATGACACGCACATGTTAAATGTCTATAGTAAATAACATTGTCGGGGTATAATAAGTCACTAGTACTGGTGACTGTGTCAGTAGTGAATCAGTACAGATTCACTAGTGACATTTCCTACAGGGTAGTTCTAGTTGATATGAATAAGTGTGCGAAATATTTTTTTTCTATGATGTTTATTTGTCGAGTTACGGTGGTAAAGTGTTGCCGTTTCCAAAACAAAATGTTTTTTTAAATTGTTATTTCAAACTATAAACTAATCAAACGAAAAAAAGTTTAGGTGATCTTATAGAAAAGAACGAGTTAAATTGAAATTTCTCTAACTTCCACCGAATTTTTGATTCTATTTTTACCGAAATTAGCCTTCGTTGAAAAACGTATATTATACATTATACACTCATACAAACATATCGGCTATGCATATAAAAACTCAAAATAAAACAAACGATTATATCAGTGATGCAAACTTGGTTTAATTTAAAAAACGTAAAAAAACTTAAAAAAACCTCTAAAATTTCAAAAACCGTAAAAATATAAAAAAATTGTTAATTTAAAAATCGCATAAATTTGAATCCGCATAAAACGAGACCTGAGTATATTATTTTTTTTTTATTCGTCAGAACTAAAAGTTATTTCTTGAATTTTTTTTTCCTCAGAATTAAATGATATATGTATAAAAAAATTTATTTAATTTAACAAATAACAGTTTTTGCACGGACTCTGAAGATAAATTCTCCCTTAACTCGGTTGATTTTAATTTTAGCACAGACAATTAAATTGTGTTTTGTTAGCTAAAAATAAAGTTAAAAAAGTAACTGTTATTTTCTAAGCAAAATATACAACTCAAAAATAATTTTTATTTTATGTGAAATTAATAAAACACAATAATAATTGGTATTTTCTGAGGAATAAATAAAAATCAAAAAAAAACTTTTATTTCTGAGAAATAAATAAAACTCAAAAAATATCTTCTATTTTCTAAGCGAAAAATAAATTCAAGAAATAATGCGCTAAAATTTTGTATTCAACACAAAACTTTCAATGAAAGCTTTATCGCCATCTAGCGTAATTTTTCTTAATTGTGCTCTTAATTTTTTGTAGTTTTACATAAAAGCTTTTCACAAAAGCTTTCTGAACTTAAACAGGGGTTCGCATAAAATGTTATTTAGAAGTTTTTTGATTTGGCAATAACTGTCAACACTTTTTGTCGAAAGCTTTAAGGAATTTTAAAAGTTGTTTAGGATAGATACTGTCATCAGCACATAACCTTGGCAAATTGTAGAAAATTATAAGCCTGGTACTCTGTTCAACATTTCACGTAAAATGCTGGCAAAACCCATATGAAAAAAACTTGTGGGGAGTAGTGCTGGGAAACTATCGATAGTACTATCGATACTATCGATAGTCTTAAACTATCGAAAATATTATTATTTAAAATACAGCTATGAAGAAATGTTACAGCAGCTATTGCGAGCATAGAATAAAACAATGAACGACCATTAGAGGAAAAGTCCGCTAGATTGATTACCTTTTGGGTTGAGAATCAAATCAAATTAGAACATTATCTAAAGATGCAATAAAATATCTTATAGTTCCCGTTACTTTGGTTCCTTCAGAAAGGTGCTTATCAGCAATACAATTTTTAAAAACTATCATCTAAAATAACGTGCGTACATACATACGTCTCATACGTTCAATAAAGTGATAAAAACAACGAACTGTAGCCTGATAAAAAGCTAGTTAAAGTTTTCCTACTAAAGTACAAACATTCAGTCGATAGTAATATCGATATATCGATTGTGAAATCTGAACTATCGATAAATATCGATATTAGAAAATATCGATAGTATCCCAGCACTAGTGCGGAGTACTAAGAAATTATACACGCGTTGTCAACTTTGAAATTTCAAAGCGCACCAAAATGGAGAAAAACGCGCCAAGTCTTTTAAAAATATATTGAATTCATTTTGCCTAAAAATTATAAAATAAAATACATACATATAGTATGTATGTTTGCCTGGATTTGTACAAGATGATAGTTTTTTGTAAATTAATTTAAAAATTCTGTTTAGAACTTTTAAAAAAGAGATCAAAAATTTTAATTAAATATTCCAAATTAATAATGCTTATATTTTCATCATTATTTTTACCACCTGGCCATAAAACAAATTTCATTTCAAATTCTGATGTTTTATTATTATTATTATTACTATTAATGTTGGAATTAACACTTTAAGGAAGTGTTATGATAGTGACAACATTTTAAGCGCGATATTTGCTCATGTATGAAAAGGGGTCATATTAACTGCGTATTTAAACACTTAACTTCAGTCCACAATTCAAATGTAAAATCAATACATATTGTTCCATTGCATGAGGTCAACCGTTCTACATCCTTTTTTAATACTAGACAATATTTCAACATCGGATTCAAATTGTACTGCTAATATCTTCTTTGCAATGGGATACAATTTTTTTTACTTTTAGAAAGTCAAATGTCGGTACAAAAAATCGTCAAAATGACGATAAATCGTCAAATCTGGCAGCCCTGGACATGACTGATTCTCTGTTTGTTAAAGCTTTTATGTTTTAGCTGTTATAAATTGTGCTCGACTGAAGCTTTTGTCCGAATTACTTTTATACAGAGCTTTAAGGTTTGCTTTGGCATAACGGTTGTTGTCTATGATAATTAAAAATGTGTATGAAAAGCTTTCAATACACTGCAATTTTTCCGACTAAATATTTACCAGACATCTTATTGGCGTGTCCTGCCAATGTATGAAACATTTTATTTTCGAGCTATTTTATCGCAATGCGTATCCAAATTTGGGAAATTTTACAGCGATTACAAAACAGTTAATAAAACTAAAGTGGGCTAGTTCGAGTGCGCCATTGATGATTGATGAAATTACGAAGGGGTCACTATTTGCATTATTGGCATGAAGCATACAAACTGACTACTCTTCCCACCACTATTAGTTGCAGTTCCGTCACATCCAACGCAAACAACGATATTTAAAGTCCAACCTTTACCCTCTTATAAAATTGTGGATGAATTCTTTCCATTATACTTCAAATTCAGGTCGTTCTTTATAAATAAAGTGAATTCAATGGCGTCTCTTAAGTTTCAATTAGACATGACACAAACATAATGCCATAATGAACATAGAAACCAAAATTAAATTGGTTTGTATGGTTATTTCGTTAAAGAAGGTCACCTATAGCAGAAGGGAACAAGGTTTTTGTTGATTAAGAATGGAATGTTTTTGTAGCTTGGTAGCTTGGAACGCCAAATCAAAATCGGCACTTAGTTTTCTACCAGCTCGACTGCAAGTTAAAAAAATAAAATTTTTGTTTTTAAAAATTCATAAAAAATAAAAATAAGACTAAAATCTCATTTTTGGCTTAAAAAAGTTTGGTTAAATATATTTCGAATCAAATGAGCTCTATTTCATTGTAATCGGTGCACAAATTTTTATATTATTCACAATTTACTGAGAAAACTCAATTGATAAAAATCGCGATTTCCACACAAAAATAAAATTTTTTAATAAGTGTCTGTTTGGTACTGTTTTATTTATGAACGTTTTTTCCTTCACTTAAAAATGAGGTAGATTCACTTAATTGTGATTTAAAGCGTGACGCGTTATTAGATTTTTATGATTGGTTCTCTAATTGAGCTTTACAGTTCGTAGCTGCCTATCGTGAATTTCTTTATATGGTCTTAATAGAGAACAATAAGTCGCACTGCGCCGAGAACTAAGTTTTAAAAACGACAAAATTAGCTTTTAACACTGTTACAAACGCAACTGCACTTGTATAATATAAAAATTAATTTCGTAACTAAGAAAACTCTCGGGAGTCAAGTCAATGTTCTATCTAGTCGTTTGTATTTTTTAAGTGGCCTTTCATTTATGAACCGACGGCACAATTATTTTGACAAGAAAAAAATCGAAAATATTTTTATTACTAACATGTTGATAATTTCAAGGTTTATTTACACAAGGTACACTCATTTGGGAGTGTAGACATGCTGCTCTATAAAAGGAACCAAGTTGTCAAAATTGTCTTCATATAAAACAAAAACAATTTAACGCACACATGTACAAATTTTGGCTCATATACATGAAATTTGACGTTTGGGTTCCAACTAGGGGTAAACAGCTGACAAACATATGGGCTAACGAGTTTAACTTGTGTAAATATACCTTGGATAATTTGAAGTAAAAAAAAAAACAAAACAATAAGCATTTTCCAAATTATCTTAAAAAGTTGTTAATAAAATTTAATTCTGTACATTGGCATAAGTATTTTGACAAAGGAAAATTGCAAAAAAAAAACAAGACTTAATGTTGTAAAAAGTAGTAAAGTTGATTATCATTTAGAAGAAAGTAAAACCCCCTTTGGCATGAATGACTTTTTGAAGCCGCCGTGGTACTGAATCTACCAAATATTGAAGAATTTCCAAATAATGGTGACTTTAGAAATGGTTTCTTCTATACATGCCCAGTAGTTTTCTATGATGTTAAAGTCCTTTGAGGTGGCCAATTCTCTATATTGACTCCAATATTTCTAACGAAGTTTTTACTTAATTTATTCGTGTGACAAGGAGCATTATCTTGTTGCAAAACAAATGATTCTCCTATCAGTTTGTCACCGAAGGGGAGTGCGTATTCATTTAAGACTTTTAAATGTTGATTGTGGTTCACGGAACCAGTGATGGGTACCAAGTCACTCTGTGCATTGCATCCCTAGTACACAACAGAGCTTCTACCATGACTTTATCACAAACTGGGGCATATTTTGTAAATCTTCTTGTTTTTCGATTCATTGAAAAAAACAATTTCCTTTGTCAAAATACTTATGCCAATATACAGAATTTAATTTTATTAATAACTTTTTAAGATAATATGGAAAATGTTTTTTTGTTTTGTTTCTTTTTTTTACTTAAAACTATCAATATGTTAGTAATAAAAATATTTCCGTTTTTTCAATAAAGCATTTTTAAAGTTAAAAAGAAATGAGTGATTTTTTTTTCTTGTCAAAATATTTGTGGCGAAGACTGTACTTTCTAATGGATGGAGTCTTGTTTATTACGGACTCCATGTCCGTCTCTCTGTCCACGGTGCAGGAGTCGCTAAATGATCAAAACTTTAAAGAGCGGTAGTGGACTCAAGGTATAGTTTACGTTTATTTTAAAAGTTATTTTGGTAGACTACGATAAATTGTGCGAATTTCGAGAGATCTAGCGTTACAAAAAACAAAAAATTAATTTTTCGTGGCACACTTATCTACATACATAAATTAGTAACTTTTAAGGTATGTAAAATCAAAAACATTAGCGGTATTAAGTGTTTTGTGCGTTTTCGGTTGCAACGGCTTGTTATTGCAATAATAGTGTCATTGACAGTGAGCGGCATTTTAAGCAATGCTAGATGCAAATTAGGTAACAGCTGATAGTTAGAATAATTGGTATTGAAAATTGATAAGAAGGTGTTTGATTATTGTGTGAAATAGTTTTAAAATGCCACGAGGCAGTGAAAAAATAAAAACTATCGAAACATTAGTAGATCTGTTTAACGAGTCAAAATTATTGTTTACAAGTGACAGCTGTTCGAGTTCTAGGGATGCAAACGCTATACACCTGTGTATTTTGTTTTTCGATTGCAAACAAAAACTATAATATTTAGCATTTGCCAGTTTCAACTCACACTTAGTGATAGTGCAAAACTATTGCAATCATTTTGTTGATGTTTAGTATTGAATTGAAAATTTGCAGCCTTACTAAACATGAGTGATAGTGATGTTAAACAATTTTGCATTAAAAAAAATTAGTTTGATTTAAAGAAAAGCAATCAGCAGTTTATTGCAACTATTTGTTCTTCACTCATTTGAGTGCAACTAAAAATGTTGCACTAAATTTTAAATCAAAAACTTGTTTAAAGTCAATAATTATACCGTTATTGACAAAATTTCATTTGTTTAATGTTCTTTGCTTATGCATATCATCAAAGAAAATCAAAAAACATGAACATACAAAGTTCCATTTTTTTAAATTTATTAAGACAATATTTGTATGCAGCTTTTTTGATTGACATGTTCAAATTTTGCACTATTTGAATTGAGTGCAGATTTTTGTATTCAATCTGCGTTTAGTGATAGTGGAAAAATTTGCAATATCACAAAATTTTTTTAGTGGTAGTTAAAAAAATAACATTCATCACCAGGCGCGGATGCAGGGGGGGGGATATAAGGAAATTAACCCCAGCCCCCCTAAATTATAAAAATATGTTTTGTTTACTTCGATAATACAAGAATTCCCAATAATAATATTTTTTTTAAAATCTACAAAATTTTTGGAAATCCCAGCAAGGTTTTTGTTTGTTTTTTTTTATTGAATCTCTAACGAAATTTTCAATAAGTATCCAAATCTTAATCCTTATAGTTATTTATTAAATATTTCCAATGAAACATCTAGTTTAACGTATTCAAATACTTATTATTCTACATTCAATCCCAGCAGGTGCCATCTTTATCCAAAGACCGAACGTTTGACTTGATAATGCGTGCCGGTGAATTATTAATAACCCTTAGTATATGCAATATTTATGTATATATGTATGTGTTATATGAACCAAAATTCTATTCGATAATTTTAGACGAAAGTACGGATTTGTCGGGGAAAAGACAGATTTCCTTCTCTTTAAGATATTTCAACATACAACAAAAAGTTGTTAGGGAAGAATTTATTGGCCTTGGCATTTAAAAAGTCTTTAAAGGATATTGATAACGTTGATGTGTCAATTGATGCTTTGACAAATTTTGGTCTTGACCTAAAAAATTGTGTAGTAGTTGGAACAGATGGGAGTCCTCTGATGTCAGACAAATGACAAACCAAACGCCTTGCTATTCCAATATATCAAACAATTTCTAAAAGCAATTAAGTGCCATTAATACAAAAAGTTGAATCATTAGTTAAAGAAACGACAAATTTTTTTTAATATAATCATCCCAAACAAAACGCAGTTTTAGCAAAGTTTTTGGGAGCCAAACTCTCTACATTATGCGAGAAAAGATAGATGGACCATCACGACTCAATTTTACATTTTGCAACAAGTGTACATTGTATAGTAGAAGCTTTGGAAAAAATATATGAGTGGAAAGGTAGAGATACCCAGTAAAAACTTCGCCTACAAAATAATGTGTTGAGTAATCAGAAAAAAATCAAAGCAATAGTTACAATTCTACTGAAAGAACCAATGAATTTTACAAGGGATGTATCAAAATGAACGCCTTCAAAAGTAAGTCATTATTTTTTACCTACATACATGCAGAAAGAAGTATTTATAGAAGTTGTTGTAGAAGTAGTTAAAGAAGAAAACTACTTAATAATGAGTGGAAGAAGCTATTCATTTTGAAAAAGTAAGCGAAGTTTTTACTGGGTACTTCATCAAAAGCCTTATATTAAGGAACTCAGTTCTTTTGAATTTATTTGCAGAATATGTTAAGTGTGATACTTATTGTAACACAGACGCTTAGTATCACTTTACAAAACCACGATATAGATCTTCAAAGAGGATCAAGCCTTATCAAAACTTTAATCATGTGTCTGGAAAATTAAAGAAATAAAGCCGAAGAACAATTTAAAGCGATTTTGAAAAAGTAAAGGTTATTTGCGTTCAAATCGAGGTTCAAATCGATAAGACAAGATTTGAACGAAATAATCACATCCAAAATGTTGATGATTACTAACGAGTTGTAGGTTACATTCCTCTTATTGAATACTTAAGAAGATCTCAAAACACTTCAGGATGTATTAAACATACCTAAACTTCTACCTCAAAGTGTAATCAAGTCATATACCGATACAAAACTTTGAAAACCACAACTAGCTGATGAGCTGATTATGTTTGATAAAAGAGATAAATACCAACTAACATCTAAACTTATGCCTGAACTGTTGCATTGGCAACAAACATGGAAAATATCTGAAAATCTATCCGATTTTCGTTTCAATGCTCGTCAGTAATGCTACGAGCGGAAGGTCATTTCCTACCCTTCGTTGAATAAAAACATGACTCAGATTAACAACACAGAAGATAGACTGTGTTATTTAAATTTGCCTCACAAGGAAATCATAAATTGCTTATTTAAAAAGATTAATTTATTTTAATTTATATTGAACTGATCTTATATTTTATTTAACGTTATTGTTAAATGTTTTCTTAATATAATATACACATATTGTTTTTAATAAACTTTTAAAAAATAAATTTTTTACTTTTTTGTATCATACAAAATTACCCCCCCCCCCCTAAGAGTCAAGCTGGATCCGCGCCTGTTCATCAGTAAAGCTGGTAAAAAAGAGTGCAAACAAATATTTTTGCACTTTTATTTAAGCCCTTATGACACTACATTTTTTATTCATTAATTGATATAGAAATGATAGAAAGAAACAGTAAATATTGGAAAGAGCAAACTATAAAAAATGTTAACAAAGTTTTTTAGTTTTTTTTTCTCTTGTTATGGTTTTGTTTCAGGGATGGCGTTGAGAATTTTTAAAATTGTACCAACAACCTTTTGTACTAAAAGATTTTTTAAGTTGAAATTAATTTTATCTATGTTCATAAAAAACACCACAAAAAGGTATTATACATCTTTGTTTAAAAAGTATCAACAAAAAACTACAATTGAAACAACTTAGCCATCCCTGTTTTGTTTATTTTATTAAATGTTGCCAACTTTTTTTTTCTGAGAAACCTAAAAACAAAAAGCGGTAAATCGCTGAATTCGCCCATAAACCGCCAAATCAGCAACACTTTCAATATTTCAAGCTTGAAGTGTCAATTTTAAGTTACACAATTTTACATTTTTTTTGACATAACTTCATTTTTTATCGATAACTTTGCCATTTATCTTAATACAGCTAAACTCTTTGCACTTGGTAAATTTTTCTATTACATTATATTTGTACTGTTCACCAAAACTTGAACAATGCATTAAAAATGTAGTGTCTTAAGGGCTTTAGCGATAGTGCACTGCTGACTTAAATCAATACTTAGTACACTACCTCCAACAATGGCATTTGCACTTTTGGAAGATCATTGGCTTCAAACACTGAACTCCGCTGATGTATTCAACAAGTAGCTGTTGTATTAATTAAAACTAACCACAAAATAATTTTTTTTTATATTTTATTTATTTGAACTTAGAACGAACAAATTTATAATTTTTTTTTTTTTAATTTTATGTCAAAATGTTAACAATTTATTTGATTTATATGCAATTCATAAATATAATTTTGTATTTATTAAATAAATATTTTGTTTTCAAAAAATATTTATGTACATATCGTAAAAAATAATAATGTTTATTTGTTAATTATTTATATAATTCATATTTCTTATTGTTTAATTGTTTAACATATTTATTCTCGTTTTAGTTTATTCAAAATAATTAATAAATTTTTATATGTATTGTATTTATTATAATTTCAGTCAAAAATGTTTAATTTTTTTTTTGTTTTGTTTCATAAATATAACTTTAAAGCAAGCTTTTAATTTTTTTTTTTTATTTATGAATAAAAATATTTTTGTTTTTTTTTGGAAAGAAACCTTTTTGATTTTTTTTTTATAAAAAAGAAATTGTTTTATAAAAAATACATAGTGTTTTAAACTTTTTGTTATGTTAGAGAGTGTAATAAATAGGAATACAATATTTATCGCTTGTATGACCGCTGGTTTTAAGCCTTTGTCGCTTTCGTGTATCCCAAATTGTACAATTATAGTTTGGTATTTTTAAAATAGCCGAAACTGTTTCCTAATTTCTGCCACACAATTTAATTAAATTTTAGTTTATATAATTTAAAAGGAGTACAAAATCATTTCAATAAAACCTTATTTCTTCGAAATTTTGATTAAATTTCGAATCGACTTTTGATGCAAAATAAAAAACTGAAGTAAGGAAAAACATGTAAAATCAATTAAAATCAATCAATCATTCAAAAAAGCAAATTTCGATCTACCAAAAGTTAAAATACAATTTGGTTTAAGGATTGATGTTTGGCTATTGATGTCAGCAGTCGTCGATGGCTGCGAGTGTAAGAAGGCAAATCCATCTGAGGAGATTGAGTGGTTGCGATCGAAACATGTCATGGTAACCCGCTGGCCAGGGTTCGAGCCCCGGCCACGGTCAAGAATGAAAGATTATCAATAACAATTGTAATTAATTTTAATTTTGTAAAATTCCTTTCTTCATAAAAATAATTTAATAAAAATTAAATATGATGAACTTAAGCCTAATTAAAATATTAAAAATTTTGATTAAAACCATAAATAGTTCAACAAAATAACGACAATACTAAATAAATAATTTTCATATATTATGCTGAGGAATAAAGCAAGTTATTTTTAAGCACTTGATGTGCATACAAGCGAGTTTTTATAGATACACCTTCTGTTCAAAAGCATCAAAATGCATGTTAATTGTATAATGCATATAAGCGATAAATACTGTATTTAGTCTTGTTACATAGTGTAGTTTTTAAAGAATTTAACAAATGCTTATTTTTAAATATTATTGGTCCAAAATATGTGTTTTCTACGCTTAAGTTTTCTCGATTTGTATATATTAGGGCGGGATATTTAAATAGTAATAAAAATAAATATATTTTTCTTAAACATTTTTAAGGAAAAGTAGAATATTTATTAACAAGTTTTTAAACATAAAATTACTATGTAAAAAAATCGGCAGATGCATTGCGGAGAATTTTCAATATATTTATCTTTAGAAAACTTACAAAACTAACACACGTTTTGTTATTTTAGAATTATTTTAATTAAGTTTTTTTTTACAAAATTATCAGCCTTCAAACGAATTGGAGTGAAAAGAAAATCAAACATTTTTTCAAATATACTCGGTTTAAAGCTTAGAAAACTGTATTCTTTGATATGTACATCAACCTTATTCTTTTAGGACTGATTTTCTTTATCTGAACTACTTTTGAAAACAGGAAAAGCTCTTTAATTTTTTAAAAATCGAATTAAAAATCTCCATCGAATTTAATTTCACGTGGTAATAATTTCCAAAAATGGCTGTATATTATGGTAAATTGTAACAAACTTGAAATCAAGTTACAAATTGTTTGTGGTTTTTGTAATAAGATATTTTATAGGTTTCAAAAATTATAGTGTTAATACCACTGTACAGATTGTTCCAGTAAGAATAATGTGATAAAATATTTGTTATGCCTTAAAGTATTCCTTAAATTAAAATGTATAACAGTAATTATGTCAAAATTAAAAAACTGTGTTATAATTGCACAAAAAGGATTATAGCAAAAGGTCAATGAAACAACTAATTGCCTAAAATTAGAAATAAATACAGCGCAAAACAGTGTTAACCAGAGAGTTTTATTATTCCTGTGAATAAGTTTGTAAGTAGACTATTTATCTAAAGGGTGTTTTTTTAAGCTAGATAGAACTTTAAATTGTAAAAAGTAACACAAAAAATTAAATTTTGATGAAATATTTTATTTATCGTTTCAGTATACTCTGACAAATCATCATGAAAAGACTCACGCTTGAACAACGCTACGAAATTATCCAAATTTACTTTGAAAATCAGTCGTCGATTCGCGCAACTTATAGACGACTTCGTCATTTTTATGGCGTACATAATCGTCCATCTGAACAAGCCATTCGTCGAACTGTGGATAGATTTCGTACCACATACTCTCTAGAGGATGCAATAACACCTACACGTCGAAGGAACCGCACCGTATGGTGCGGTTTTCACGCTGGTGGCATCCTCGGACCTTATTTCTTTAAAAATGAGGCCGGAGCTCGCGTTACGGTCAATGGAGATCGTTACCGCACCATGATCAATGATTTTTTGTTTGAAAATATGGATGACATTGATCCGGAGGAGATGTGGTTTCAACAGGATGGCGCTACGTGCCATACGGCGAACGCAACCATCGACTTATTGAAATCAAAATTTGGCGATAAGTTGATTTCGAGAAATGGACCTGTCAATTGGCCTCCAAGGTCGTGCGATTTGACACCTCTCGATTATTTCCTGTGGGGCTACGTGAAGTCACTGGTTTATGCTGATAAACCAGCAACAATTGACGCATTGGAGGCCAGCATTGTTCGTGTTATTCGTGACATACGGCCAGCAGTGCTCGAAAAAGTGGCCCAAAATTGGACGTCCAGAATGCGCTTCGTCAAGAACAGCCGCGGTGCCCATATGCCCGAAATCATTTTCAAATGTTAATGTCACGTATTGATCTTTCGAATAAAAAAAAAATTTTGATTACAATTTAATTTTTTGTGTTATTTTTTACAATATCAAGTTCTATTGGGCTTAAAAAAACACCCTTTATTTGCTGTAAAATAACCCAAGGTTTATTATTAAGGTACTTATAAACCAACGCGTGTTTTTTAACAAGTAAAAACGAAACAATAATTTTTATTTAAACTAAACTTTTGTTTAATGGGTTAAAACACGTCAAACCATCACGAAAAAATGGAATTTTCGGCATCACCACCTCCGATTTTAATGAAATTCAACACAGCTGTTGTATGTTAACAAACAACTTAATACACAATTTACAATTGGTTGTTATGGTGAGATTAAGAAGAAAGAGTGTAAACATAACATATTTTTTGCATGTAAAATAAGTATATACAAATATTGTTAGAAGTAGAAAATATAAGAATATATAAAATTTTCCAGTTTCCAGTGCAATTTCCTCAAGTAAAACAGCTGAGACATGCTATGGACGCATTCTTTTATAACAACATAGACTTTTTTTTATAATAATAAACAATAAAAGTCGATGATTATCAACATTTTATTTCTTTATCATGGTAGACCATTCTGGGGAAATTCCCACATCCTACTTTATTTGACTTGACATGTTAAGGGCTTACTCTTTAAGAAAAAATTATCTAAGCCAGTTTTCTACCTTGTACCAATGCGAATTCATACCAGGTGACCGCCTCATAAGAGAGTTATGCTAGATGTACCTTTTTTTTTGTATGTATGTAGGTATAGGTATTCTAAATGTCAAACTCAATAAAAAAAAAATTACATCTAGCATAACTCTCTCTTATGCGGTCACCTGTATAAATTCACCTCACCTTGTACTTAACTGTTACAACATGATGAAAAATATTATTGTAAAATTACATAATTGTTTCCTTTTATACAATGTAATTTTTGGTAAGAGAATTGGTGAACCCTTTAAGTAATAACCAGGACAAGTTTTTATAAGCATTAAAAAAAATTTTAAAATATAAAATGTCGAAAAAATACTAAAAATCAGTGAGAAAGTGAAGTCGATCAAGGCCGACCATGTGATACCACACAACATAGTATTTAGAGATAAATTTTTGAGAGTGCACCATATATGGGACGAATGGGCAATAACGGACCCGCCAGAACTAAATTATGTTATTAGGTTAAAATTCATGTAAAAGTTCTTTGTGTCAAATATTCCAATTGTTATGACAATACCAACATAAATTTATGGCTTTAAGTTTAAATTATTTTAATTTAAATTTTAATTTATGGCTTTAAAAGCTGCTTTCAGGAGTAGTTTTTGTCTTAAAAATGATATTAGATGATTAAGATTGCAATCAAATAAGTTTGGATAAAATTAAATCTTAATACCGATATAATAAGATGGTTAATAGGCACAAAAACTCTTTTCGGGAGAGAAGTTCGTATGGAGACCACGTAAAATTATATATCAATTTTCACCATTTGTTTCTAATGACAATTAGAAATTATGTACCAACTTTATCAGATTATCTCCAAAATGTAACCTGTACTTTGCACAAAAGGTGTACATGGACATTAGACCGGGTCGACCTCCATACAAAAAAAAGTTGTGCCAGTCACCCCCTAGAATGAAAGATATGTCAATGAATTTTCTAAAACAAGAAACATTTTTTTTTGCCACGCCCTAAAACAAAACCCTTTTTGTTTTTTTATATGTAGCGCTGCCATTTAAAGTCTGATCTCATCATATCGCATATTTTTGTTCATGGCTTAATAGTGGCTTCATTTTTGTCCTTGTGACTTTTTAATCTGTCCTCAAATTCTGGGCGCCGCTTATGCCATCTCGGATCCTTTCCCCAAATGTGCAATTTTTTTACGTGCCAAGAAAGTCCTTCTGAACTACGTATGTATAGATTTAAATATGCTCACTTTTATGACACGCCCCCAAATTAAGCCCCTTTTTTTCTTTTTCACACACATACTACATTGAACCAGGTAGAACCCAATACAAACCAAAAAATTTTCATCAGCCATGCCCTAGAATAAAAGGTTTATTTATTAAGTTTGAAGAAACTTTAAAAAAATTGTTTTTGCCACGCCCAAATTACAGCCCTTTTTGTTTTATATATATATAGCATCGTCATTTAATCAGATCGGATGCATTGATGAATGAATTAAAATTGTTTCAAAAACGAAACATTCATACAAACACACACAGACTATTACCGCTACCCAGCTGGAAATATTGCAATCGCTTCAACTTTTCAGGCCTTTAAGAAGGTCTAAAACTTTATTCTTTATAAACTTTTAATCATTTCACTCTGCCTTCTTTGAAAAGGTCTTTTAAATATTTTACAAACTCAAATTTTCATTTTATGGTAAGGCCTGTCAAAATCGTCGAAGTAGTTATGTGGGAATGTGAAGAATTAATTTATTCACTTCGCATTACTAGGAACAACAATTTTTTTAGAAGGCCTTCAAAAAACCCTTAAAGATGCGAGAAGGCAGTTGCTTCGTCTCCAAAGGCACACCGTAAAAATTATAAATAAAGTTGGAATGCGGCTGGGCCTTTTTTGAGGCCTTTTTACTACTTAATTTTCTTGCTGGGAATGTTTTTGCCAATTGCATTTTTTCCATATGAAGAATTCTAATATGAATAAATCAAATTTATCATATCGCTCACTTGCAACTTCGTACTGTGGGTGATAATTGGATTTCATCGGCCAAAAGTCTAATTTTTTGCTATCGCCGATTTCAAAAATTTTAATGCCATTCGATAGCAAACATTTTAGAACTAAGGTATCCAAAAACTGCATCAAAATATTGGTAAAAAATTAAATTTTTGTAAATTTTATCAGAACTAAATTATGATTTCTCGCAAACTATCGCATTATTTTTTTGTTATATTAGTGGGATAGTAGTCTTTAAGAAATGGTTCGTTACATCTTTGTTTCATTTATATCTGATGTGTTATTAAAAGTTTCCCCAGGTTCTATATTTTAGTTAAATACGAAATTCAGAGGAATAGAACTTGTTAGGGTCAAAAGGGGTTAAAGAGATTTTGGTACTTTTGCTACTGTTTGAACTTATTTGTTGAACACTTTTTTCATTTTAATGGAATTACTCGCAACATTTTCTTGCTCTTTTTATTTTATTGAAATATAACACAATGGCTTACGAACGTTTTGTTTAAAAAAGTAATTCTGCAACTGATGCAATTCTTGGAACTGTCAAAGCCGGGCAGCTTTTGAGTTGATTTAAAAGAACAAGGGTCCATTGAGGGTCGTGCGAGTGACTTGTTTTCAAAAAAATTCGCCAAGAATATATGTATTTATGGATGGCAAAACATTTAAACTAAAGCTGACCTACAAAACTTATGCTTAAATGTTAAGTTATCAACTTTGCCTTTCGAGATATTTGGATAAAACGGATTGATTTTTTTTTTAACGATTTTCTAGTTTTTTAATCGGGTGGATTATGTTTAATATCAACCTGTTATCAATATTGGGTAAAACATTTTTTATATTGGTAGGAAAGCAAACTTTAAGCAATAGTATGATGCATTTTTAAATGCTTATGCATTTTTCTATAAGTATAGTGGTTTCATAGATGGGGGTAGTGCACTCATTTTGCAGTTTGAACTCACACTTAGTGATAGATGAATAGAAAATTTGCAGCCACACTAAACATGAGTGAAAGTGATGTTAAAAAATTTTGCACTCAAAAAAAAAATTGTTTGATTTAAAAAAAAGCAATCATCAGCTTATTGCAAATTTTTTTTCTTCACTCATTTGAGTGCAACTTAAATTGTTGCACTAATTTTAAAATTAAAAACTTGTTTTTTCATGATTAAAGCCAACAATTATACCTTTATTGACAAAATTTCATTTTGTTTAATGTTCTTTACTTATGCATATCCTCAAAAGAAATCAAAAACCATGCGCATACAAAGTTACATTTTTTAAATTTTAGTGAGACAATATTTGTACGTAGCTTTTTTGATTGCATATTCAAATTTTGCACTATTTGAATTGAGTGCAGATTTTTGCATTCAATCTGCGTTTAGTGATTGATAGTAAAAAAATTTGCACTAGTACAAAATTTTTTTAAGTGGTAGCAAAAAATATAACAATCATCACTAAAGCTGGTAAAAAAGAGTGCAAACGAATTTTTTGGTAGTTTTCTTTAGTAATAGTTCACTGCTGACTTAAATCAATATTTAGTGCACTACCCCCAACTATGAGTGGTTTATTCTAGACGAATGTATATGCGTATAAAGGTAATACATATGAATACTCATTTTTACTATTTCACCAAAAGTTCTTCTTTCGCTGATAAAACAATATTTTCTCCAGAAATAAATAAAAATGCTTATATTTAGGGAAAGAAAACGTTATGAGCATCTTTGTAGTAGCAATTTTTAGTCAATTTGACATTTGTTTCTGCTACATGCCCTATCCAAAAAAAAGCAAATTTTTCAAAAAAAAAAAAATTATTTAAGTAAAAAATTTTAGAAATTCAGCACATCGATTTTTATAATTAGAACAGTAATGTTTTCTAATATGTTCATGATTTTCTGGAAAATTCTGATCAATATCGAGTGGTAAATAGAGGCAGTTTTGACATTTTTGTAAAAAAAAATCTTTTTTTAAAGGGGGTTTTCCGGGATTGGGGATTTGGGGTACTTTTTAATCAAAACTGGGGATGCCTTTAAGTCCACTGTTTTAAGATCTCTTCGGTCTACATGACTTCAAAATTTCATTGTTATATCTCTATCTATGTCTGATTCATGGAATGTCAAACATTAAAATTATTATTTCTATAGTGTAAACGAATGAAAGGGTTTTCAATATGAGTAAAAAAATAATAATTTTAAGGTTTGACATACTATAAATCTGATATGAATAAAGATATCACAATGAAATTTGGCAGTTATGTAGATTAAAATGATCTTAAAACAGCGCAATTAAAAAAACATCCCCCTTTTGAATAAAAAAGCACCATGCATTTTCTTACATAAAGCTAAAGAACATCAAAAGTTCAACTGTGACCTTAAATTTCTCAATAACTGCTAAGCCGATTTTAATAAAATTAAAAACTGTAGGAAAGTTCAAAAAGTTCTCTCCAGCAAAAGTTGCAAAATTATCTCTATCGGTTCAAAAGTTACAGATTTTTGGCCGATGAAAAACGATTTTCAGCCACTGTGCATCGTACTAATTCAAAAAATAAAGATTTGAAGTTAGTGATGCAGAATTATTCGCTATGTTTTTCTTTATTTTGTGTATAAGATTCAATTTTATTTCTTTAAACTTAACCCGTTTGAAGAGAATGGGTCATTATTTTTTTTATGTGGCAAGAACAAATTTAAAACTCTAAACACGTTTATTTCGAAATGGTTTTTTTTTTTTTTTTTTTTTTTTTTTGAGTTGCATCAAATAAGCGTTCTATGTAAAACTCACATATGAATTAATTTGTTTGCTTACTGCTCATGAGCAAGGAAATATAAATTTTTTTTATTTCTCACCCTCATGAGAACCAATAAGCAGTGAAATTTTTAAACGAAGTTTTTAAACGTTCACAATCGCTCATGACTGAAAAATGAGTGAACGTATTTTTAACCATAAACCTTTACTTTTTGAAGTCTTCTTACAATCTATAAACTTAATTTTTACTTTATTAAAATTACTTTTGTTAAAAAAATGTATTGTTAAATTACAAAAATATGCAGATATATGCAAAACATGCACTTTCACAAAACTCATGCAAAATATTAAATAAAAATATAAAAAAAATTTTCAAGTCAAAACCTTAACAAACCTCACCAGGGTGATACTTTTTTTAAAAGGAATTTTTAAAATTGTTTATAAATAAATATTAAGTAACGAAAATAGTCTAGAAATAAATAGAGTTAATTTATCATTGTATATGTCTATCCTTAACATAAAATTTTATTAATATATTCTTATACTTATTTTACGATAACTAAATAATCTTTCAACAAGTTTTAATGAAACAATTTATTGTCTTAAACGAACATTTTGATTAAAAAACAAAACAGCATTTTAATTTAATTAATTTAACAACAAAAATAAATCTTACATTCTTATTTATAAAAGGAAGCAAGATACAAGTATAGAGTTAAAGAAGATCATCGATTAAAAATTTATTCAAATTTAGTTTTATTTATTTAAGATATTTTTTATTTACTTCTTTAGTTTTGTTTGGTCGGGTTAGTTTCCATTGATTTTTTTTTTATGGTAAATAAAAAAAAAAATATTTATCAGCTTTCATATTTTTATTTCGGTGAGATAGAGTTTTAAAATAGTTTAGATTCAAAATATTTTATATTGGCATTGTTATATAAGTTGATTAAAGTTTTTGAAGTTGTTTTTTTTTAAAGATATGTATGATTAAAATTTAAATAGTTTATTAAATAATTTAAGTGATATTTTATGTTAATTTGTTCTTAATATGCACATTAGTATTATTTATTATTCATTTACATATTTGTGTGCGTGTGTCTGTGTGTATATATTCTTAAAAAAAGACAATTTATATTGTATTTATTTTAAAATAAGCAGTCAATTGTTATACATTTGTTTAAATCAATAAAACTAATGTTTATTGAAATAAAAAAAAATATTCAGTCGAATATTAAAGCATATCCTAAAAGTGTAATTAAAATCTTATCTAAAGTATAAAAAGTTATAAAATCGTTGAAAATTTCTGTTAAAATAAATTATTCTCCAAGTACTTTTATTTCCAAGTAATTAACTTATATATACTCGGGATTAATTAGATTTTTTATACTTACTTAAAGTACATGTCGTACTCAAAAATTCAAGTACGAATAACACTTAAACGTACTTAAAACAATCCTAAATCGGACTACTTTCGAAAATCCATCCGTAAATTTCTTAAAATATGTACAAAATTTTAAACCAAGTAAAAAAATTTAAACTTTTCGTTGACAGCGGCACTTTGAGAGTAAAATTACAAAGTGAGCGCTTAATCTCATTTAGCTTATCAAGTTTGTTGCAGACACAACAACAACATCACACAAGTAGTTAAAAAACGATTTGCTTGTTGTGTGTAGAAACAACAAAACCAACAGAAAAAGATGAAAACACATTATTTTCATGTTTAAGAAGTAAAATTGGGAACTCTTGCTTCTCATTTAGTTTATATTTTCAGTTATATTTATATGTATGTACATTAATGCTATAAACACATTCGAGACAGCAGGCTACCGACTTCAATAGAATACATGTGTGTATATAAAAATTATTATTTTCACGACGACACGGGTACATAGCTGCAGGTTGTTGTCTGTGCTTATTTTGTCGTTGTAGTCAAATGAAAAAAAATTTTTTTTTTGTCCTCTACAAAACAGAAAAAGTGTTGCTAATATAAAAAAAGATATTTAAAGAATAAGTGCTTAAAAAAATTATTTTTTTTGGTTTAACAGAAAAGAATCGGCTTGAAGCAATAATATTAACTCGGCTCAACACCAAATTGATATGAATATAACTTTTAAGTATCCTTAAAGAAGTCCTAGTTTAGGAGTCATAAACCCCAAAGTTGCAAAATACTTTATCCATAAATATTTATATAGGTGTAAAATAAATCTATACAATTTGGAAACTATTGAAAAATGCTTCAAGTTTGTTTCACATGGCGTTTAAAGCATACCGATTAACTTAAGAACCAATTTCACATATTCGTACTCCGTGGCTGATTTTTTTTACAAAATTGACTCTATTTTTAAGTTATGTCGAAATAACAATAATTATTTAACCCTGAGATATATCTGCTTAATAACGTTTTTCTGTATAGCGAGTTTTCGGCCTTGCGGAACACTTATTAATTATGTACATATAACAATATTTAAATATGCAACAAGTACATAAATTAGTACCACATGTATATTTTTACTCAAACTTAAAAATAAATTGAGTAATTTTCCAAAAATAATCCTAATCAATTTAAAATTTTATATGATTGAGTTATTTAAAATATGGTATATTAAAGCTTGAAGTGTTCTTCCCTAAACATATTGTGATTGAATAAATGTATTGACAAAATTTTAAGTTTTGTAAAAAAATCTTTCAAGAATTATTAATTTTTGAAATTAACGGGCTAATAAATCGGAATTGTTTATACATCATTTAAAAGATATTTCGAAGTAGTTTCTACACTCACAATATTATTACAGTAACGGACTGTAGTTTATTTAAGAAATATTCCGTTCAGTCATTTTTAAATAAATAAACATTTAAAATTCCAAGCAAATTTATTTTTAACTGATTCTAACAGTTATTCAAAAAACTAAGTGCAAATTAATAGGGATTTTCAGTTGCAGTTAATATTGTCCGTTGATTGAGTTAAATTCTTCTTTATGTTAAAGTAAATAAAAATGTTATTTAAAGTAACGAAAAGTTCATTTAATTTTTAGTGTCAAAAATTCAACCGCGAATTCCGTAAAAACAAATCAATATTCAGTTATCTTATATAAATTAATTGTCAAAAAATTAACTACATATTCCGTAAAAACAAATAAATATGCAGTTATTTTATAAAGTTTTACTGTCAAAAATTCAACACCATATTCAGTAAAAACAATTAAATATTCAGTTATTTTATATAATTTTACTACCAAAAATTAATTTTTACTTATCTATAAAAAATGAATTGCTTGTTTTGTGTAAGCAATTCCCATTTTCTATTTGTTAAAATAATTTAGTTAAATACATCAAATTTTAAAAGTAAAATAATTGCGAAGCCATATCGGTCATGCTGCTGGTGTTTTATAATTGAGAGTTCTTCTGTAAACAACGCGGTCAGTACAACAAAAGTAAAACAAACGTGTGTAACTGGGGAAGTAAATAAAAATATTCTCCCTCTCTCGCTTATAAGAAAAACAGCGGACAGGTGTCTGTCTGGTATTTTTTAGAAATTCGGCTCTTTTGTGGAGTAAACGAAAATTTAATAAAATAACTGAATATTTAATTGTTTTTACTGAATATGGGGTCAATTTTTTGACAGTAAAATTTTAATAAATAACTGAATATTTAATCGTTTTTACTGAATATGGTGTTGAATTTTTGACAGTAAAATTTTACAAAATAACTGAATATTTATTTGATTTTACGGAATATGGTGTTGAATTTGTGACAGTAAAAATTAAATGAACTTTTTGTTAAAAATAAATGAAAAATAGGTAGACCGGTTTTTAATTGAACTTTCATTTATTTTATATTACAATTTCAGTTAATTTTACGTACAGAATATTGTGAGTGTAATAATAACAATACTCATTATATCCAGTTTCTTCATATTTGCGCATAAGTAAAGTTAAATGTTCGTAAAAGCATCACTGGTAAGAAACTTGGCATCACTCTTATATGCCAAAAGTTTTACATATTTTTATGCTTAAATTAAGTTTGTGTACTAGGTTGCAATTATGCGTGTTTTTCCATTTTATAAAAGAAAAAAAAGATAGTGGCACCACCGAAATATAAATACATAGTAAAAAACAGCTGTTTCTCAATTGTAGCTGTCGTCTTCAAAATAATTCAGTAGCTGACTATACAACTATAATTGCACCCAGCAGCATTTGTAGTCGTGTGTTCGTGCAGCCTGCTGTAGTGAATGTGTTTAGTGCATAAGTATTTAACGTAAAAACCATATCGGGAGTGATGCAGGTGTTTAATAATTGAAATTTTGTAAGATGTAAAACGGGTCAGTAAATCAATCATAATGAAATACTCCTTCTAATTTAACTTTTAGTTTATTTTAAGTACGAATTCGGGATTGAATCAACTTTATAATACTTGAATCAAGCGCATTTTGAGATTGATTCAATCTTAATTTTACTTAAATCAATATCATTTTCGGATTTTTTTAAGTACGAATTCGGGATTGAGTACGGATAAGTAAGGTATTTCGCGTTTGAAAATCCGTACTTAAATCAATCTTTATGTACTTGAATCAAGAAAATCCGCACTTACCGTACTATTATTACCGCTTCGGATTGATTTGATAACGGATGGATTGATTTTTCTTTTCAGTGTAGAAGGGTTCTGGGAGAAATAATAGGGGAGTATGTGTTGAGGCTGTACTGGCTACCGGGTAACTGCAACATCACCGGCAATGAGACGGCTGATAAGTTGACAATAATGGGCACGGAAATTATGGCTCCTGACTGTCTGGAGGAGGTCAGGCCTCCAATAGGGTTCCTTTTTAGAAATATCAATGAATATGTTCTGAGTAGGACCAATCTGGTCTGGTGGGACCGAATGGAGTATAATTTGTCGGTTATATACGGGTTGTGTGACTACCGGAAAGAACTGGAGACAGTTGAGCACATTTTGTGCGACAGATTTTCTTTACTTTCTTTATTTGGGACCCACTAGCACAAAATTATATTATGAGGTAAAGATTGACTACAAAAGTGTTTTGTGCCAATTATTACTTAGATATCTTCATTTTTATGAGATTTTTTTGCCTTTAAGTGATTTTACGAAAGGGATTTACATAGGACCTATGGTTATTATGGACCCACCAGTATCGCAGAAGTGATTATCGCCAATTTTTCTGTCAATACGATCTTTTTAAAAGGAGGTTGAGGCATACAAATCTATTTGCGGGAGTAGAATTTGTAGGGGGGCTATGTTCAAATGTGGATGAATTCCGAATAAATTTGGTAATATTCTTTTGGTTTATTTAAAGAAAATAAACCAACGGATTTTTAAAAAGTGACCTTTTATTTTCTTGTTATTCTGCTTAATTTGTCAAATAAATACAATATTATTTATCTTTTTTTTATTAAGTTTTTTATAATCTATTATATGTATTTATGATTTATAATGGTTTTTGTATTTATGTAAGAAGGTATATTCAAGTGGAAATTTTCCACTGATTCTATAAAGTTCAAATTTGTTTTATTTCTTTGCTTATTTTAATTATTGCTTCAAGCGTGTTTTTATAAAACTATCAAAGCAAATGCTTTAATTAAGTTTGTTAAGTACGTTTTACGTTTTAAATAGTTACGATATACACCATTTCCCTAAACTCTAAATGATTATTTCAAAGATTTAGTTATTGATTACGCCAATTAAACGAACCACGTTTATGATTTTTGTAAAGAAATATCATAACAACAAATTACGATTGGCCTTAATTAAAACAACTTAAGTTTGAAACTTACAGCCTGTTCGTCGATTTCGAACGTTAACGTTCTCATAGAAAATTACATTTAAAACAAAAACAAATTTTCAAATATTGTTTTTGTTTTAAATATTATTTTCTATGCGAACGTTAACGTTCGAAATCAACGAACAGGCTGTTAATAATTTTTAAATAGTTAGTTGAACCTGGATTTTCCGTGATTCGATTAACCGACAACATCAATTACACAGTACAACAGCCAATCTGGGAGGTGAGAAATTCCAAGTCAGGGTGATGGTACTAGGTCAGTATAGTAAAACCCTCAAAGGGTTTGGCGTTCGTATGTGTCAGTTTTTTTTATGACCTTTAAAATTTTTTCCTTATCTTGAAGTTTTTTCGCTTAGTTTTAACATTTTGGCAAAAACGTAGTTTAACATAACTCGAGAACCACTTGTCCGATTTTGATGAAACAAATTTAGAAAAATTAAGAATTATAATTTCTCTTATCTGTTTCTATACCGTTTTCCTATATGTGCAACACTTTCGAAGTTAAAAATGAATGTATGAAGGGAAAAAAGTATTTTTTGCCTAAAAATTTAAATATTTTTTTTTTTAAAATTCATAAAAAATCCAAAATGGAAAAAAGTGCCAAAACTAATTACTTTCGCGTAAAGTCACATAACTCATGAGCAAAAAAAGGCATAGATCATGAAAATCGATGCACGCGTTTCTCATTTATTCACAATTAGGTAAATGTATGAATTTCAAAAATTTGCTCCAGATATGCACAACATTATTTGGAGAAAACATTGACACTCACAAGCCGAACTCTCTCATATTTTTCTAATGTACTAAAAGAGAAATATTGATGTGGCAACACTGGTTCTGTAATGTTCACATAAAACATGCATTGTCATTATACTTCTTCTCTTTCTCACACTGGTTCTGTGATTTTTGTCATTCAACAAGTGCCGACGAACGCGAACAGTAAAAGTGATTTTTCTCCAGTTTTTTAAAAGTGAACAAAAGAGAACAGAATATGGAACTGTGCAAGGCAGATATAAATAGCTTTTGCTACTGCTGTGGTCAATATGTCTCAACACATAAAAAAAGGGGAAATTTCAGTATTGATTTTGTTCAAACATACGAGATGTACTTCAACCAAAATGTTATAGTGAACGAAAATTGGGTACCAAATATAGTGTGTAAAAGCTGCTACAACCGTCTAATGGATTATTCTTAAAAATTTTAATAAATCATTCCTCAAGATCTCGTGCATTTTTAGATTGTACTTTTTTGACATTAGCGATATTTTTCTTTCGTAAAAAACAGCAGAGTGAAAATAGTGCGTCTAGGGCAACTAGGTGACAAGCAATGTGGAAGAATCACTAAAATTCTGCTGTACTTTTGGGTTTTGCCGGTAAGCCAGCCTAGAGGCTGTTGGCAGTCCCAACACTAGGTTGGGACAAGGTGTCCTAATAAGTCGCTTTGTCTTAAATAATTTTAATATTACTGAAACCACAACCAATATTGACAAAGTACGATGGCTGTTAACAAAGAACGAAGAATCTTGACTTTCGTCAAACGATGGGCAAGAGAATGAAAGCACGCCTTTATCACTTAAAAATTATTTAAGTCACTTTTAAGACCGATTTTAGAGTATGGCGATTGTATGGTATCCCTAATATAACGCCAACATTCATAGTATCAAAACTGTAAAGAAACAGTTTTTACTCTTTTGTTTAAATGAGGCATATCGAAGATATTCTGATTTTCCATTATGTTTATCACGACTTGCTTTTATTCGACTGTCAACATTAAAAATCAGAAGAATTATGCTTAATGTTTTAATTCTTGTAAATCTTTTAAATGGCAATGTGTATCACTCCGTCAAAGTATTCTTTCAGAAAAACATACTTAAATGGTGAGAGGATCCGAGAACAAGCTTTTCATCTTTCACAAGGTACCAATAAAATCTGACATTCTGAAAGAAAACTTTCAGAGTGTGAACCCAGACTTTGTCGCACACCAGGTTCAACAGTGACCCAACACAAAAACTTAATTTTTCAGAAATCGAAAAAAACTGTCTTTTACCTTAAAAAAATTGTTAAAAACAAATAGCCATTTAGTAGAAAATCCATACGGATTATGATCTAAAAAGTTTTGTTTTTTTAATATTTATACACTAGATAATGAACAATTTTTAGTTGTGCCATATTTGATGATGCATTAGGTTACCGAATTATTTTAAGTTATGCCAATTTAGCTGAATTCTTTTCAAGTTTTGACACTTTTGCCAAATTCGAAACTGACATAAGGCTAATTAATATAAACTCCAGCAATGATTTGTTTTATAAAAAGTTTCACAATTCGAATTAAAACTATTTAGCACTTAGCAGTAGGGATCTACTATTTATAATACTATCGGGTATTTTTTCAGCTGCATGAGAACTATCGATATCGATAACTAGGGTTTGACAGCTGAGAATGTAAAACTGTGATGACATTTCCATTTAGTAAGGCTTGTCAAGTCATTGTGAATCGTTTAACGCCAGAACAACGCTTCCAAATTGTGAAAATTTACTTTGAAAAAATAAATCTGTTCGCGAAGTTTTTAAAAGTTAGTGAAAATAAAAGTTTTTTTTTCTACTTCGTTTATTCTTAGTTTCTTCTGGGAAATGGTGTGTAAAATATTATTCTATTTGTATCATAATTTAACCCCCTTAATATGCAAAAATATTTATCAACTTTAATCTTTTTAATAAAAAAAAATTGTATTAAAACTAACAAGCTTTTTGATTTAAACGACAAAAAATAATTACATAGTAAAATTATGCAACAAATCATGGTTTAAAAAAAATATAATCATTATGTCGTTTTATTTATTTATGTTTTTTTTTTTTTTTTTTTGTACTTTTAATAATAAAAAAAATTTAAATATTAAACTCATTAATCATCTATAATTAAGATTTAACTTGAATATTTAACCTCATAGAAAAATAACAATATTTGATGTATTAAATTTATTAAATGTATAAGTTTCATATGTTCGTATAAATATTTATTAATTATTATATATAATTTTTTTTTGTTTTCTCCGTTTATTTTACTTTATTTTGTTGGACTACTATCACAATATGGAAATATGTATGTTTATTATTTTTTTTTAAATTTTTTTTAGTTTTGTGCTTGTGTTTCATTCATTTAAACACAAATTTACATAATTACACATTTTTTACGTGTCACACTGCCGTCACCTTCACTCATTTGCATCGTTTTGGAGCGCATTAAATTCAAATCGGTTCGTATGCTGGGTCTTCGGGCATTCGGTGTGACCACACCACAGGCATCACTAAAACGTCTTTTGATCGAGAGAGCATTCTTTTTCGAACCACCCGCTGATGAGTGTGGCGGTAATGGTGAGGGAGCCCCGAATACTGTTACCACACGACGATGGTGGTTGGGTGCCATTTCGAGGGGTAAATTAGATGCGGTGAAGAGGGCGTAAAAGAGATCATCAATATGGAAGTTTTGTTTGGCTGAGCACTCGACGAAGACACAACAATTGTCTTGACCTGCTATATAGCCCATTATTTCGTCTAATTGAACAGTTCTAAAATATATGTTTTGGTTTTGTTTTAGGGGTTAGTTGAAATAAGCCCTTGAACTCACTTACCTTTGATCTTTATCACATTTATTGCCGGCCAATATCATTGGAATTTTGGGTAAAGCTTTCTTCTTGAAACCCGATCCAGGATTTAGGGCTGCCCATTTTGTTTCTAAAATATTTTCCCTTAAGCGTACAACTTCTTCAAAAGATTCTCGAGAGTCCATGCTGAACACTAAAATGAATATATCGCCTGAAAATAAAAAAAGTAAAACTTATATTTTTATGTATTAATGATTTGCATGTATTTAATTTGTGATCACCCTGCAAATAATATTGGACTACCTGATCCATTTTGATAAAATGGACTGCACCATGGACTGGTCCAATGTAATGCAAGCATGAACCATGTCATTGCTAAAAAGTGTTTATGGTTAGACGACATGTCTTCGTTTTTTAACGACGTGTTTTCGTTTTTAAGCGACTTTAAAACTAATCCTCTGGAGTATACCATGGAATAGTTTTAAGATAACTCCTTTGTAATCCAAAGCTGGGTTATATGGTCCTGCCCTAGGACATCGTAATGTTAAATAGAGCATGTTTTTCCTTACGTTTGGGTTACTTTTGGACTAGTCTTGGTCCCTTGTGGGCTACATTGTACACGCGTGTTTGAAATAGTCCTATTATTATTTGCAGGGAAGAGATAAATCTCTAAGACTCAAGTACTCATGAATATCTGGAGAGAGAGTTTTGTTTTTAACACTCTCTAATGAATGTTTTGAAATCGTTACAATTTCAACACGATCGCTATTTTAAAAACTATTTCTGAGTTAAAGTCTTTAATTTTTTGTTACAAATACACATTAATTAATAATAATAATATAATATTATAGGCAGAAAATAAGAATAAAGAGAAAAATGTATTATAAATACATGTTTTAAGAGACTAAAAACAATTTCATCGGTTTTTAATCGTTTCGTTTTAAAAATCGATTTCCATCGCAAACCTGTTTATTTTTAATTTCTTCACATTTCTAAACCTCTTAAAAAGAATATAATATTAATCAATTTCATATCAAAAATAATATAATAACAATTGCATGTTTTCTTTAAAACCACACACGTGCGCCAATAAATGGCCACAATATAAAATCAAGTAAATGCTAAAATATGACAACATTAGCAATTCATGTGTATGTTAAAAATACATATAAATGCAAATCATCGGGGAAAAAGGATAAAAAATCAGGAAAAATACACAAACTTTGGTTGGTAACTGTCAAAGGATACTGAAGGAAAATGGAAGAAAATTAGCATAAACGGAAGCAATAATGGCCGTTCTTTATTGAAACCGCACATACATATTGTGTACCATTCGCGGCTGTGAGTTATATTTGATATGAGTTACTTTCTCAATTTATTTTTTTGTAAAAAAGGAAGCTTTTTGGCCAGTGAAAGATTTAAGTCAAGTTATGGATTTAAGTTTAAACGCTGTGTTGTAAAAATGATAAATTCTTTAACAGTTTTGAGTTTTATTAAAAACCTTTAAGTTTAAAACTTTGTATTTTTGTATTGAAAAATCCGATTTTTAATGAAAACATTTTTTTTTAATCCCGATTTTTAATTAAAATTCATTTTTTTAAATCCCGATTTTGCGGGGCTGTGGAGTCGTCGAAAATAGTTCTAACTTCGACTCCGTCGCCAACCGATGAAATGTTTTAAGACCGACTCCGACTTCGAATCCTACTCTTACATTGATGCTAAATGTATATGAGACTGGTCCTTATTTGACTTTAAACTCTTTTTATACTCCCCCCCCCCCACCACTTGTGTTGAATGATGGCATACTAAGTTTGTCATTTCGTCTGAAAATTTTTTATTATTCATCTCAGACCCAATAAAGTACATAAATTCTGGCTTCTTGAGAAGTTATAAGTTGATTTAGCCATGTCCGTCCGTCTGTCAGTCTGTGCGTCTTCTGAAAGCACGCTCACTTTCGAAAAATTCAAAGACCCAATAAAGTATATAAATTTTGGCTTCTTGAGTAGTTATAAGTCTATTTAGCCATGTCCATCCGTCTGTCAGTCTGTCCGTCTGTTGAAAGCAGTCGATTTAGCCATGTCCGTCCGTCTGTCCGTCTGTTGAAAGCACGCTCACTTTCAAAAAACTCAAAAGAAAAGAACAATGTTGGTGTCTAATTACTTGTAGTTTTCCTAAGCAGTTTGGGATTAAAATCTAGCAGAATTGGTTTAGTAGAATTATAGCTATGAATCAAAATGTGGAACCACCACTCTAAAAATGATAATTTTTTTACAAAAACTAACATAAATGGTGTAAAAATGCACGGAATGATATAAGATTTTGCCCAAATTCGTTCTATACGACTTTAAATCATACCGTTGAATTTCGTGAACATCGGTCCATAATTTGCCATAGGCCCTATATAAAGTTTACTTTAGGCAATCAGCTTAGTACGCCTTAAACCGAAACAAATGTAATAAAATTTGGTACGTAACAGTACAAAATCACACTGTTAAATTTCGTGAAGATCGGTCCATATTATACCGTGGATCCCATATAAAGGCTACTCTAGGAAAACAGTTTAGTACGTCTAAAACAACAACAAATAACACTTCGGTACAGTAATTTTGTGGCATGGAACTTTATTGCAAATTTTTACTAATTTGAGGTCGTTGATTTCAAATCAAATCTCCATTTTTCTCTATCAGCTCGACTTTTCGAGATATGTCCAAAATTAAGGTACTTTCACTACACATATTGGAATAACTTAAAAACGGTTCACCATATTCGGTTAAAAAAATTCGAAACTAGGCAACAATATTTTCTTTAAGCCGTGCTTACATTGTTCTTAAATTTGGACAGTATTTACAGAGATATCGTTGAAGTTTTGAAAAATTTTTATTCAACCGCATTGTAAAAAAATTTCAAGATTAATAATTTAAAATAAAGAGCCGAATATAGTACTCTAACTCTTTTTAATGAGGAAGCTTTTAAATGGTTAAACATTGCAAGAAAATTATTGTGTAAAAATTCCAAATCGATATGTTAAATATTGCATCGCCAATTTCGAAGAATTTTTATTTGGAAAATATTAGAACATTTTTAAAATATTTTTTATGCCGAAATTCATAATCCAGCCCTGCGATTTTGTTTAAAACATTTGCGTGAAAAGTACGACTTTTAGTGAAAAATTTAATTTTTATATTATAAACCTACTTCTAGAAAAAAAATCTTATATAAATTAAATTTGATGAACTTAAGCCTAATTAAAAATAATCAAAATTTGGATTAAAAACCATAAATAGGTCAACAAAATAACCACAATACTAATTATTGTTAAAGCTAAGGCACGAGCTCTATGTGTTCATTTGTCCTTCAAGTTGTGCTGAAAAAGGTCAACAAGAAAAAGAGACAAAAATGAAAAAAAAACCAAAAAATGTACTTTGGACTTCAAGAAGAATTCTTGACAAAAGTACGAAAAAAAAGAAGTAAGGAAAAACATGTAAAATCAATTAAAATGGATAATCATTTAAAAAAGCAAACTCCGATCTACCAAAGGTTAAAATACAATTTGGTTTAAGGATTGATGTTTGACTATTGACGTCAGCAGTCGTCGATGGCTGCGAGTGTAAGACGGCAAATCTATCTGAGGAGATCGAGTGGTTGCGATTGAAACATGTCATGGTAACCTGCCGGCCGCGGTTCGAGCCCCGTCCACGGTCAAGAATAAAAGATTATCAATAACAATTTTAATTAATTTTCATGTTGTAAAATTCCTTTCTCCATAAAAATAATTTAATGAAAATTAAATTTGATGGACTTAAGCCTAATTAAAAATATTAAAAATTGGGATTAAAAACCATAAATAGTTCAACAAAATAACCACAATACTAATTATAAATTAGTAATTTATTGCCACATTGTACTAAACGGAATACTGAATTTACATACGGTCATTATTCCCTTACAAATCTTACTTAATAATGAAAAATTACTATATGAGCAACAAAACGTTGCTGAAAAAATATGTTTATTTATGTTGGCTTGACAGAAAACCCTGGATAAAATGACTTAAAAAATGTAAAACAAACAAACGAACGAGAGAAATTTAATAATAGGAGGGTCCAACAAAATACACAAAGACAAATAATACAAGACTCTGATGTGTAAATAAGACAAGACAACAAGTATCCAAATGGGAAACAGACAAGAATAGATTAAGGCGATGATGCAGAGTGGTTCAATTGTAAAGAAACTCAAAAGTTGACCAACAGTTTACACTCTCACCAACAAAATCAAGAATTGCTGCAACATAAATTTTAAGACTGGACGATGACTTACGAAAAAAAAGTTTAAGTCCAACTAGAATGAGCATAAACAAGCTTTAGCTAATGTCAAAATTTATCGAAAAGCATCTCAAATACATTTAAAAACCAAAACAAAATAAAAAACATTTGATTCCGTACGAAATGTGCGACCAGTTCCAAGCAAATGACAGTTTCATAAAGCTTAACAAAAAGTTTCCTTAAGCTTAATATGGTTTGCAACATATGTATAACGTACCCCTCCGTGAAATTTGTGTAGATTGTTCTTAAAGCACATATTCCGTGACTGTACTGGTTAAAGTCTTTAAAGTCTAGTTATTTCAGAGAAAAGTAAGGTTACCTCAGAGGTGCACTCTGGACAATATCTCCGACAGGCATTATTTTTACCGAAATTAATGTATGAATTTAGGTTATTTCCGTGACCTGTTACAAAATAAATAAAAATAAAATAAATGGCATTCTCTTCCCCCTTCTCTCCTAAAAGCTCAAGACTTGAAAAGTCAATCTTGACGTTTGCAAACCTGCTCTTACATAAATTCGTCAAATATTTGCCTTCTTTTGAAAGAATAAAAACGTCATTGTGTGGACCCAGCAAAATCAGTTTTTAATAATTGAGTTTTTTTATGAAAAGGTCCATAAATCCGTTTTTGGATCCGTTTTTTTAAGAATTTCTCTCGCTTGCGGATCCAAAACTGATCCGTAACTGATTCCGGCTCGGATCCGTTTTATGAAAACAAACGGGTCCGTAACGGATCCCAATATGATGTCCGTAACGAGTCCGTAACGTATCCAAAAAACGGACATAAAATCCGTTTTTGAATCCGTTTTTTCGAGAGGAATTTCTACCGCTTGCGGATCCGTAACGGATCAGTAACGGATTCCGTTACGGATAGAAAATACGAAGATGCGGATCCGTTACGGATCCGAAACGGATCCGTTTGGCACACTGGGTTAATCCTAAATTTAAAATTTACAAAAAAGCATATTAAGAACCAAAACCCAATTCTAAATGTAAAATTCACAAAAAAAAAATATAAAAACATAAATTAACCCTTCGTCTTACTCATGAGTCTGGCCAGACCTTTTTCAATGCATTTTGAATGCAAAAACATTTGTAACACAGGGGGTTAAGAATAATTTTATTTGTTTTTTTTTTATTCTCTTTTGTGCTTTTCGTTTTTTTTAACATTTTTAAGACAGAGATGTTACAAAAATACAGCTGTTTTCTATCGTTAAAAAAAAGTTACAGAATCACACTGTCGTTACCCGGGGTCTCCACCTAACATAAAATTACTAACTTTAACACTAACTGCAAGTTAGTGTTAAGTGGAGACTGCTCCAGTTAAAGTTTTAACTTGATTGTTATAACATTTCTTTTGAAAGTTCCTTTATAACATAAATTGACGTTTAAATTTGACAGTACGCTATTTTGTAGTTGTTTTTCGACATCTTTATTTGATTTGTTAAAAGGGTTGTAAACTACACATAATAAACTTTGCTTTTTGTGAAAAATATAATACAAACAAACATTTAAGTATAAAATAACTTTAATTATTTTCCACAAACACACGGTAGCTACATACTTGACGCGTCAACGAACTGAAAATAATGAAAAGTTTTAACTCTAACTTCACTACGTGTACGCCACCATAAACATATAACCATTTTAACAGCAAGTTAACTTCATGTTAGGTGGAGACTGGGTGTTAATGCAAGCTAATATGTTTGTCGACAAATATAACGATTGTCGGTTCGTTAAAAGTTAGTGAATCGCACCACAGGCTTAATACATAAATAAAAATGAAACTTTTATTCATGCATTTACGATAACTTTTAAACTTACTTACCCATTAAAAAAAGGAAAATGTTTTCTTTTGACATTTACTTTTCTTATACTCTGTTGTCACAACAATAACGGACCAAATATATAGAATATAAATTGGGTTACATTCAAGGTTTTTGCCGTTGTTATTGCGATTTCCTTTCTGCTTGTTTCATTCTATTAATGCCAAAAAACAAAACGTGGACTTTACTTTTAGGCGTAAATTACAAACGTTATGGGTTTGCGGCTAAATATGTTTGTAATAAAGACAAAATCAAAATTGCAAATTGGCAAAATATATGTACGCATATTTGTGCAAACTGCTACTTCTGGTACAAATAAAATTGAAGTATCCGTAAGTAAGAAGAAAATTAAACAGATGGATACGTACTTTAGCATACGAAACGTTAAAATGATGACACACATGTTGGAGTTTATATACACATTGGTATTTTATTGCATGTGTATTATGTATACATATGCATATATGTAAATGACAAGATTAAGTTGGTAAATAAAATTACGATTTATTGATTTTATTAGGTATTTTATTTTATTGAGGGCAAATAAATTATTTGTAAACCCTCAACCACTACGCGTGGTGAATGAGGGTATCATAAGATTGTCACTCTGTTTGTAACACCAAGTAACATCATATAAAATGTAATAACGCATATCGATTCTGCGTTCTTAAGTTATTCTAAATTTGTTAAGAAAACACATTTTCTAGCGAACCACTCAATAGGAAAGAATGCTTTCAGTGTCAAATGCAGTGTTGCCAGTGAAATTTCGAGAAAGATACATTTTAGTTTCCAAAAAGATACACTTTTCCCCAAAAAGATACATTTAAAAAAAAAAAAATTTTTAAATCCATTTTCAACGTTTAATATCATCTATTAACATAACATTTTTATTTCATGTAAAATGAATAAAGAAAATGATATCATATAAATTAATTTTTATATTTATTAAAGTCATAAAAACTGTAAAGAAAGCTATTGTTTTCTTCTAAAATTTCATCTTAACCCATATCGTCCCAATGTTCGATTTTATATAAAAAAAAATGAAAAAAGTGAAAATGTAGTTCCATTGAAAAATGATTTAACTTTTAACAACAGCAAAAACATTTCCGTGTTTTTTAATTGTGTTTTTGTTATTTGACTTTAAAAAGCAGTATTCGATTTTTCGAACACTGGGCACTGTTTTGCACTTTTGCTTTTTCTCTGAAAGGCTAACTGAATCATCGCATATTACCATATTCAAATTTTTAAAGCATTTGAATAAACAGAAATAAATTTATTCTGTTTTTCTGAACAATAAAAAGTTTATGCACAATCAGCGTTCTGTGAGAAAGCTTTTTCGTGCGATTCGAGGAACTTACGGTGCGCATAATCGGCCTACTGAAACCACTATTGCCAACATCGTTCGCAATATTGAGTCCCAGTTTATATTGGTTATATTAGTGGTTAGTCATGTTGACAGTGAGAGGGAAGACTTCCGCAGGAAGGTCATTCCACATACGAACAGTCCGGCCAAAAAATGAATTTTCCCTTTAAAGCATTGTATGATTTACCGACCAATCAACCACAAGAGAATGGGCTTTTGAGGAAAAATAAACGTACGGGTTTCGGTCTCGGCCAAGCGTGTCATTCATGTTCTGAGGCATAGCACCAACATTGGAACCGCTTGGTCTATAATCAAATGATTACGAATGGCAAAGGTTGCTGTCATTACCAAAAGAGTAGATAGGGTTGGAAGTTTGACATAGGAGGTCATTTAAAAAAAATAAGATATATAAATAGTAGGAGAAAGAACGGAGCCTTGCGGCAACCCCTGAATGAATTTGGAACTCGTTTGACGAAACCCAATCTAAAACAACTCGTAAAGTGCGACGTCTGAGAAAACTCAATATAAATCGAGAGAAATTATCACCGACACCAATTGCAACAAGTTTTGACAGGAGACTTTACTTTCGCCAAAATGGTAAATGGAACAGTACCAATAGAGTTCGGTGAGATCTGGTGTCAACAAGATGGCGCTACGAACCATACATTTTGGTGAGCACTTAATTTCAGGTTTTGCTATGGTAAGTTGCCACCTAGATCTTGCGATATCACACCTTAGTCGATTTTCTCTGGGGATATTTTATAAATGGGGTCTTCACGAATAAGTCAGCTACGATCGAAGCTTTAGAAGCTAACATTACGCGTGTTTTTCGCGAGATACCAGTCGCTATGCTCGAATGTGTCGCCCAACATTGCCAACATTGACCTTCCGAACGGACCACCTCAGACGAAGTCATGACCAACATTTCCATGATATCACTTTCATGCACTTAATGCCAGAAATTTGTGTTTTAAACCAATAGTAACAGTTTTAAAAGTTCACTTTCAAATTTATGTGTTTTATTTTACATTATAATTTAAACCTCACGATGAATCACCCGATATATCTATTAACCATTTTTTTATTATCAATGCTCAGCCCGGTCCTGTGCGAGTCGGATAATCGAGGTTCAACTGTATATTTTTAATTTTAAAAAATGCCTTGTTCTATTTTCCTTTAATAAAATCAAATTAATTATTTTCAGCTCATAAAAAATTTAGATTTTCTATATTTACAATCTATAGGAGCAATAAAATAAAAATGCTAAATAGTAATCGAACACCATTTTTCTCAAAAACAAAAAATCTTAAAAAAATTTGGACTTCAGAATAAGCAGACGACAGAAGAACTTAGAAAACCTAACAACAAAATACAAGCTATTTTTGTATTTAGTTGTCACTGTTTTTTTAAGTTAATAACATGGGGGCTCCACCTAACAATTTTTTTGTCATGCTAAACGTCAAAGTCTATATAAAAAACTTTAATATTTTTATCAGCGTTTTTTTTATATAAAGTTTGACGTTTATTATAACAAAAAATTGTCAGGTGAAGATCCCGTGTAAGGAACGGGTAACTTTAAAAACTTTTTCAGAGACGTAAAGCTTAATATTTTATTTCTGTACATTTTGCGTACAGATTCAAAAGATACGAAAAATGTCAGGATTATACATGGTACCTAAATTCGTCAAAAGATACGAAAAATGTATCTGTTGTATCCTAATGGCGTCACTGGTCAAATGGTTTTTATTAGGCCTGTTCTTAAAATCACTTAAATTCAAATCAAGCGATTTCAAATCACATTTGCCTTTTTAAATCACGCGTGCGATATTGTGGTGTCCCGTTTTTGTATATTCCTGTAATTTTCAATTGCCGAAAAAAACGGTGTGATTTTCAGAGCACGTGATTTGAAATCACACGATTTTCAGAACAGATCTGTAAATTGTGGAACAACCTCCATAAAAAGTTTATATGTTTCAGATTTCACTAAGTGACGGTTTTTTGACCAAATGTATCTGACACCAAGCAGAACAGTTTTCGAGATATTCCAAAATAACCGTTATTTCTGTTTAAAAAAAAATTATGTCATTTAAATACAAATATCTTCAAAAATATTAGTCAGATTATGTATTTCATTCTTTTTAATGAAAGATAACAAAATTACTATAATAAGTTAGGCTCTTTTAACTAAATTATGCAAAAAAATGCTGCAAAGGGTAAAATTTGCAAAATTATGCACTAACAAATTGATGCCAAAATTAATAAAAACTTTAAATCGGATAAATATATTGCTTCTGCCTTCATTGGTCGCACAAGAAAAAACATGCTATTGTATATTTATAGTTTCCCTGATAATAACCATGGGTGGCGGATAATAACCTCGATTGGTCAAGAAATGACAGAGTTACAGTGAAAAAAACTACAAACTTCATAAAAATTTTTATTAATTTTTGCATTTTTTTTATACACACAATTAAAAAATTAAATGTTTTATTACATATAAAATCTTATCACAATTCCTAAAAATTTCTGTGAAGAAATATCTTCTAGAGTTATCAAAATTGGCTATTATTTTCGCCGTAGGGTACTTACAATTTGCTTCTGTCTTACTATTTATAAAAAGATACATTTTTTGTCTACAGGGACACAAAATAATATAATAAGATGATAATATAGTTAAATATGTGCACTTAAAAGCGGCTATGGAATAAATTGTTCTAATTTGCTTGATATATTTTGATAAAATAGCAAAAATGTGCGAAATATTTTTATTATTAAATTCATCAAAATTTATGTATGTATGTATTTATGTATATGTTGCACCATTTCATATAAATAAATGTCTAATGGTCCATATTTATGTATGTATGTACATATGTCATAATATTTTTACGCTTTAATTCTACACTTAAACTTAAGTATAGCAACAACATATGGGTATTAGGTGTGTTCAAAATAGTCGCTATTAAATAAAAATCTTTCTTTATTATAGAATACAAATAAAAAAATATGTCTATTTTGGAGCTGTTTTTATTAACAAAACAATGCCTTTTATGACCTTAACAGCCAAACCATAATGACCGTATGAATAAAACCCAAATACCGCTGCGGCAATGCTTTAAACTGGAAGTCCACACCACGCGTTACATGCCCTTTTGCCGTCTACGCACCTGTCAAAAAAGTAAATCTGTTAAGTGTTATGTATGTAAAAAGTTACATGCACAAAAGCGTAGGATGCATTAGCCGTTGAAAGTAGTATGCGAAAGGTAGTTTTACTTTCTTCTTTTCTAAGCGTCAAAAGCAGCGCTTGAACAAACTAACTGATTTTTATAAATAAAATTTTATTTTTATTTGTGGTGATACCGCGTGAAAAGCGTTGCAAGTAACTTGAAACCTAGAATGCAAGCAAGGTATAAAAATCATGCAAAGCGTTGAGGCGAAAACGGCAGTTGTGGACCACCAGCTTTACAATTGCACACGCAGAGAAAAAATATGGTTGGGCATGGTTACGGCAACAACACTATGTTTAATGTAACAATATATTGTTGTCGTACACAAATAATTGTTATTTTTATTTAATATCAACAATATTATAGTTACTGTAAACATATCAATGTTTATTTCAATTATGAATTTGAGTATTGTTGACCGAAAAATAATTATTTTTCTAACAACTTAATTATGATAACTTTCTAAACATATTATATTTCTCACAACCATATCATGATATTTAATAGCCATAACATGATAACTTTCTATACATTTATCATATTATGTTAAAGATGCAATCAAACTATTTTTACTCTAATCATATTATGTTAGCGCCATTTGTAAAATAATTTTGAAGAAGTTGTGTCGTTTTTTTATTTGTGAGCGGTTAAACAATTAAAAGATAAAATTCCATAAAAAAAATAAGTTTAAAGAAATTAAAAAATTAAAATATTAGCGGAGTTCATTCAAGTATTAGTGATGTAATAGTGCAAATGCAAAATATCATAGTTTTTTGTAAAATCCAACAACAAAACACACAGAGATTTCGTTATATTTTATAAAAGTGCTACGATATTTCTGTGGTTTTCATGGGCAACCGCGTATGTCTTAAAACAACTTGTTCAGGAAAGCCGAAAACCCATTCTAGATCAAACTATGGGCTAGGTATTGCAAATTTTAAACTTTGTCATTACGTTACAAAACGGAATTGATCCATCTTTTTACAAAAAAATATAAAGAGCGTTCAAAATTAGGCAATATGGCATCAACATCTTAAAATCAAAAAAATGGACACACGCGGATGCCCATGAAAACCACAGATTTTTCATTTGCTCTTTTGCAAGCCTTATTTTGAACTCCGCTATTTGATTAACATTAAGAAAAATTGTAAAAAGCCACAAAATAAAAAATCGATTCAAAAATATTTAAATTTATTTTGTATTTTTATGACAGCTATGAAAGGTGCTGTATCATAATATGATTGCTTCTAAATTTATTATGATTAACATGATGATAATATGATTACTTCTTAGCTTATTATGATTAACATGACAATAATATGATTAATTTCTTAGCTTATTATGATTAACATGACAATAATTTGATTACTTCTTAACTAAGTATGATTAACAGAATAATAATATGATCAAGGGAAAAATATTATGATGACATATTACGAGTATATTGAGTCATAATATGTTTCAATAATAATCTTAATATGGTGACTGCAATCATAATTCTTATCATAATATGTTGCTCTTAGAATATGTTTACCACAACCATGTTTTTCTTTGCGTGCAAAATCCGATTTTGAAATAGCAATTTAGCTACAATTAGGTCAATCCATCGGTTTGATCTAATTTTCTTAAATTATTTTTGTCGTTTTATTAAACAAGATAAGTTAACATTATTGTTCATGACACTACGTTGACGCTCTTATATAAATATATCATTATAGCATTAAAGCTGGGCGCCAGAAAACGTTATGATTGACGTGGTTATTAAGGTTGCTATGTAATCTTATGTCAGGAAATCTTATTTTTATAGACACATTTGGGGGATTCACAAGGTGTACTATCAACACGCAAAGAAAAAACATGGTTATGGTAAACATATTCTAGCCGCAACATATTATGATAAGATTCATGGTTGTAGTAATCATATTACTATTATTCTTGAATCATATTATGTCCAAATATATTCGTAATATTAAATCATAATATTTTTCCCTTAATCATATTCTTGTTATGTTAATCAAAATAAGTTAAGAAGAAATCATAACATATCTAAAAGAATCATATTGTGATTACTGTAATCATATTATAGTCGTTGGTTATCATAATATCGTTGTTATTGTACATATCAATTATTTTATAGAATTTTTTTTTCTTTTTCTATTAAAATAACATTACACTTACATGCATGCAATGGTCAATACTTTTTGCACTTTCACAAAAAAAAGAAGAAAAATGTTATTAGCAATGCTATTTTGTTTAACAATTTTTTATTTAATGAACAATTCGTTTACTTTTTTTTAATTACTTTAAAATATTACGACAGAACTGATATAAAATTATTTGACAAATGACGCTAACAAAATATATTTTGCTTGCAACTTAAGCATACTATGAGTACACGTATAGAAAGTTATCATGTTATGGTTGTAAGAAATTAAATATGTTTTTAAAGTTATCATTATTTAGTTGTTAGAAAAATAATTATTTTTCAGTCAACAATACTCAAATTTATAATTGCGACAACAATATATTGTTACAACAAACATAGTGCAACAATGCCCAACCATATTTATTCTCCGCGTGAAGTCATATTGTCGCAATATCCTGATATTTTACAATAGTTTAAAAAAATTATTGTTGTATTTCATTCAAAAACAGTCCTAAAATCAGGGTTTAATAACTGCAGTCGAAATCAAAAACTGTCGTATAAAAAACGAAAATTTGTGTACAACTTTTCGCTTTTTTATTTGGTTTGACAGCATCTGTTTACATTTAATGAATCAAAAGTAAAAGCAACAGTTTTTTTTTTGGCCAATGACAAAAAAATTGTACAACTTTTCGCTTTTTTATTTGGTTTGACAGCATCTGTTTACATTTAATGAATCAAAAGTAAAAGCAACAGTTTTTTTTTGGCCAATGACAAAAAAAGAAGTGGAAGAAACGGCAGTTTTTCTACTTTGACTGCAGTTTTTTAAACGCTGCCTAAAATAATAAGACTGTTATGCTGTGTTTATTGTTTGTCATAACTACTCAGTAGAAATCTTAATGATGAGGTTCGCTCACAGCACTCATATTTATTTTTGTTATTATTTTAAGACATATGACTTTATGACTACCTTGTGAATGCCTTAATTATCTTTGGTATTCGAATACAATTCTCCTGGGCGACACTTAGAAGACTCTGTTCTTGAAAAATGTCTTAAAATATTAGATAAGAAATGTCAAAAAAATTCTTTTAGATGATAAGTTTAAAACACTATTTTCTACACCATGGTTAATTATTTGTGGCGTAGTGTAGGGGTCAAAATGCTTGTTAACAACACCAATCACCCCAGGTTCGATCCCTGGCAGAGGAAAAAAAAATTTCATCATTGTTGTCGAGTTTTAAAAATAAAGTGGCTTCAACCCCACCAAACAATCGATCCAAAAGCGTCCTGTTCACCGCCACTTTCTCTCGAAAAGAAGATAAAATCACGGATTATGTCCGGCAACCGTTACCCCCTGGGAAAAAGGTAGGAATCCAAAATTAGCAAGGTTCCCCACCAATACAACAAATACACGGAGGTCGTGTTTTCTAGGCAACGAAAGATGGCAGCCCCATTATCCTTGGACAGTAGACCAATCATCTAATAAGCTGGAACAAGAATCGATTAACATAACTGATAGAATGCGAAATAACAAATACTGAATTGATCGATGCTCCAAGAACAAGGACAGTGAAATCTTACATGGGAAAACGCGAAACCAACTGAAACAAATCGTGTCAGATGGAGATTCTTTGTGGAAGCCAGTTCCTCCCAAAGGGGGTAATGAAAAAAACCAATAGTGTGGCATAGTGAAATTTGTAACACTTCTATATTTTTAGTACAACTTTAATACAAACAGTTTAACATTTTTAGTTTTGCTATAAATAAATTATTTAAAGTAGAAATTTGTCAGCCGATTACAAAGTTTGGTGGTAGGACTTCTAGTCTAATGAAACTAGATTAAATCAAATATCACTACAAAAGCATTATTCATTACAGATTAAGGCGTAGTAAAGTGTTTTTCAAAAGTAGGATTTACTGAGGCCTAGGGCTCCTTTTGGGCCGATCTTTACGAAGTTGTGATTTCCAGTCTCATAAAACTAAATTTGGGGCTCATAAATAACGCCACATACACATCACAATAAAATTTAAAATTAAATTTGAAAACCCTTTGTTGTTTTGATTTATCAATTTACGCTCCGTGGATAAAAAAGCAATAGCACTTTATTTTTTGTTTCTGTAAAATAAGGGCCTTCCTCAAAAATCCAATTTAAAAAAACCCACATTTTGCGTTCTCTTTCTTATTACAAGTGACGAAGAGGACTACAACCAGCCAATTAAAAACACTTTTGCAATGAATTTTGTTTTTCGCACGTTTGTAAAATCTTCCTTTTAACGATTAGACGTGGAGAAGAAGTGACAGCCGGTCACAATCATTTTCCATAGGTCTTCTAAATGCTTGCCGGGTGTCTACATTGCACTTTTTACATATGACAATAAAATTCAAGCACATTTACACGTCTGACCACTTACCCGTTAGAAACGATAAACGTCGCATTGCTGGAAAAGGATGATGACCAGATGTGTCTAGAATATCTAATTGATAGACCTCATTTCGTATACGATACAGTTTACGATGAAAATCTTCAATTGTTGGCGTGTAGGCTTCGTCAAACCGATTACCCAAAAAACGTGCGATTATTGATGATTTGCCGACATGCGAAGAACTGAAAAAAGAAACGAAATAGTTCAGTAAACTTTAATTGAATAATAAAGTAGATGTAGTAGAATTTAAGTACATAAATAAAACCCAAGAATTAATATGATTAATAGTGCTACTTTACACATATTACGTAGTAGGGAAACCAATTGGGGGTCGAATTATTAAACTAAACTTCACGGTCTTCGTTATTCAGGAAGAACTTAGTGATGTTGTTTAAAAAGGTGTGTAATAATTAATCTTGAAATTTTTTATCTTGTTTATTTTTTTGAGTATGTATTTATATTTTCAAAGCGAAAATGTTTACTGATAAGATGTTTACAAACAAGTTAGTCGTTTTAAGGCATTCTTTAAAGTGACCACTGAATTTATGTGTGAAGTAAAATACTAAAGTTTATAACTAATATATAGGGTACTTTTTAAGAGGCAAAAACGTTTTCCTCGTTTTTTGGTACTTGATCAATTTTGTACACAGAAAAATGAAAAATCAACATCAATTAACATATTAGTTAAAAAGTTGTATTTTTAACTAAATTCCATACTGATTTTCCGCCTGCAAACAAATTCATCATATCAATTAATATATTTGCAAGTTTGGCTTTCTTGCTGTTGAGTTTCAATCAATACGTTTAATTGAAATGAGACCACCAGCAAAAGAGGCTGAATAAAACGTAAATACAAATCAAAATATTTTTTTCAATCAAAACAGTTAATTGAAACAATTAAAAAAATGTTTGAAACTTTTAAATATTCTGAAGTTTGTGTGTATATTTTCATATTTGCAAGCATACACACAAACATTAAAATTTTTATTTTCAATAAAGGCAAATTAATTGGAACAATTTAAAAAATTGTTTGAAACAGCATTACTTGATTTAATGAAAAAAATTTTGGTGAGCATTATTTTCTGTGTATACAGATTGCATATCGTCGGCTTAATAGACAAACCTGCTTAATCCAATTTTTAAGTAAATTCAGAATTTGATGCCGTGTGGTAGAGAAAGATACGCTTTGTCGAACAGCATGTAGTTTTCTTCAATTTGAGTCTTGAAGTGTGTGAAACCAACTTTATTTTTGGTTTTCCTCTCAAGCTACAAATATGAAATTTAAAAAGTTTTTTGTGCTGAAAGGGAGTTAGCAGGTTTGTATATGAAGCCGTCGATATGGTCCAGATTGAAATATATTGTACTTTAAATTTTTACTTCTTAATAGGTAACAACAAGATAAACTGCTTGTTTTTAAAAAAACGTAAACAAGTGAGTGAGTGAGAAATTATATTGAAACAAAAACAAATTTTCGCTTTTTATTGTTGTTTTCAATACAATTTCTCACTCACTTGCTTGTTTACGTTTTCTAAAAACGGGCCGAAAATTGGTACTTTGACTCTTCTGGATAATTTTTATATACACACAAAAAAAAGACTGTAGTGCCAAAAGAAATTGATTTTGATTCAAATAGAATTTACATTCGGATTGCGCCCAACAAGATTTTGCATTTGTAGCAACAATTCTGTTTCTTTTGTCCCAAAGTGTAAATTCATTGTTCAAATACAATTTTTTTTACGACAACAGTAATATTATTTGATTTAAAAAATAAATATTTTATGGCAACAAAAATTGTTATTTCCTGCAAATGCGAATCATTTAGGTCAACAGCAATTTTCAATGTGCTTTTATTTCAGAGGAAAACATTTAACGACAAAAGATATTTCATTTGCAACAAATAATTTTGCTGTTGAAAAACTTCAAATAGTTTCATGTTGTTGCGGTAAAAAAATTTTGTTGGAAATTTTCTTGCGACAAAAGGTTTTCATTTACGACAACAAGTTTTTGTTGACCCCAACAGCATAATCGTCAAATGCTCAAATTATTTGGCATCACAATATTTTTTTTTTGTGTGTACATACACATTATAGCCTACATTTAATGAATCAGAAGTAAAAGCAACAGTTTATTTTTTGCCAGTGACAAATGAAGAAGTGGAAGAAATGTCAGTTTTTATACTTTTAACTCAGCTCACATACAGTTTCTGTGGGCCTTAAATAAGAAAAACTGGCACTCTTTTACCCTTTGTTACCTTTTCTCTTTTCGAAAAATTTGGTAAAGTGACAGCATAGCTTAAAATCTAGGGCAGTTCTTATGATAAAAAAACTAAAAATTGGTACTTTTGGTACTTTTTCTATTTTTAAGAAATTTGGTATATTAAGAAATTTGGTATACTACCATATATATCATGGCCGGTATAAATTTCTTGCTATTCTTATGGACAGTTGAATGTCGGTTGCTCAAGAACATCAAGTTCTTAAAACCTATGCGAGAAATTGGAGAAATTTCCTAACATAAAAAAGTATAGATGTAGAAAGCTACATAAAATTATTGAAAATTTTTTAAAGGACAAATACTTTTCTTTAAATCTCGCTCTAGTTTTTATGTGAACGAAGTCACGGGCAAAAGCTAGCAGGTTCATAAAACAAAATATTTTATTGAAAATAAGATTTTGGTACAGGATTTAGTTTGCAGCCTTTATTTAAGAAGAGTCCTGTCAAGGAGAAACATGTTCACTTTCTACGGATGTTTGCCTTTAAGCCAAAAGAGCATAATATAATCTCTAGAGACTTTTACTTTTTCATTTGAATCGATTCAGCGTTTTCTTAACTAATTTCTGCATTTAAAATTTCCTCAAATGAGAATTTTTCACTTTTGTCGTCATATCTTACAAAAATAATATTTACAACATTTTCATAATCTTATCCAAAACGTTTTTTATGTAGCTGCCATAATTAACATAAAAAATCCCAACAAAAGATTTGAAGCCTTTTAACTAAAATTAAATGTTACTTGACCCGACTCCTGGTGTTTGAAACTCTGTAGCTCGTTTCTGTATTTCTCGCATCGTAAAATTTCTTACATGAAGTGTGAAACAAAAAATATCATCGTTTCTCGATTTATGAGATAAAAGTGTTTCTGTATTTGAATGCGAAAACAGACACAACAAATTATGTTTATACTGGAATATTTCCAGTACTTAAGTGTCAAATAAAAGCGAAACGTCAACAAAAGAAATAAATATAATAAAAACAGGGCTGCCAGATTTGAGGAGTTATCGTCATCTTGACGATTTTTAATACTTTTTATATACATATACAAAATACACTTTTGTGCCAAAACCATTATTCCGGCAAGAAAGAAATTTGTTTATCTCCCAGTAAAAACTTTTTCAAAATGGATAGCTTCTTTCACTCGTTATTAAGTAGCTTTCTTCCATAAGAACTTCGATAACTACTTTTTTCTGGATGTATTAAGATAAAAAAAAAATGACTTCCTTTTGAATTTGTTCTTTTTGGAACAACCCTTGTAAAATTCATTAGTTTTTCATTAGAATTGTATGTAGTGCTTTTATGTGTTTCTGATTACTTAACATATTATTTTGTAGGCGAAGATTTTACTGGGTCTTTAACCCGTTTATTTATGAACCGATTTTTTTAATTTTAACTACAAGGTATTCTACTAAGTCTATTTCAGGTAAAAAAGAAAAAGATTATAGGAATAAATTGCACGATTTTTAAAACAAAAAAGACGATCTTTTTTATTTTTTTCTCAGGAAATTGACGATTTTGACACAAATTTATCTGGCAGCACTGATTAAAACCAATTGTTTTTTGTTTATTTTCATCATATAAATTATGCATTTATCATTTATATTCCTTCTATTTTTTTATTTATTTAAAAAAATAGTATATAAACATATTTTAAATTCAAAATATCTACATTTTGTTTTTCTCGCCACCAATTTCAAATGTGACTTATTTTGACAGTTCTTGAAAGAAACTTTTCGCAAAATATTGTTATAGAAACACTTTTTCTCGCATCCTTCCAATAATTGCTGGAAAATTATTTAAATGACAGATAATTCTCGCAAAAAAAAGATACAGAAACACTTGTGTGAGAAAAACCATTTTATGTTTCATTTCACACTATTTTTGTTGCAATTCACACGTTTCATGCGAAGAGTTTAACGATGTGAGATATACAGAAACGGGCTACTGATAAAACAAAAATATTTAATTAATGCATTAAAGAGAGCGTTGTGATAAAAAAATTCTCGAGATGGGGCTTTGTTGAAAAATATGAAATAACACTGGTTCACAAATTTTTAACATTTTGCCATAACCCAAAAAATTAGATGTTTCTAAGATAAATCGGGGCTGCTGAACACAAATTTATTCAGTTATTAGTTATTCATACATGTTCATTTTTTTCTCAAGAAGCGTTTTCAAGACCAACGCTAAGAACCAGTTTGTTTTGAAGTTTAAAAGGCTGTTTACAAAAATCTTGGGAACTGATTTTTTAATTATGCAAATTTTACACTATTACAAAGATATCTTTTCCTTTTTTGTAGCCGATATCTATACTGTGTTTATTGATTTTGTCCACGTTTTTTTTAAAATTCAACATTTTCAATCCTTCCGTTAAGGCAAAAAAAATCTTTTTTTTTTTAATTTTCAAACCCATATCTTAAAGACAATTTTGTTCCAAACATATTTGTAACAAAATGGACGCTGGACAAAAAAAAAAAGAAAGTTGCAATAAAATTAGCAAAAACATCCAAATTTAAATTTTCAAAAAAATTTTTGTTTCTTGGTTGTGTTGATTGGATTAGGATTAAGTGTTAAGAGACAATTTAATTTGTTTACATAATTCTATTTTTGGTCCAACATTTTATATTTTTCCTCTTGGATTTATTCTTTTATATTGCGACTATTATGCTTTTCCATTACTGCAAGCCCTCGGTGAAATCTTTTACCTTATTCGTCACAATGAAACAAGTCTAAAAAGTGTTAAAAAACGCATTTTTAATGACATGTGTGCTCCTAAAAAGGCCAGTTATATCAAAGCCACCATTAAGAAACTTGAATGGTAGTTGGGCAAGAAACGATATTGAAAAAGGAAATCTGTTTGTTAGTCACTTGAAAAACGTATTTACACCAAATATATCTCACAATATTGCGGCAGAGTTACCACCTGTTGCTGCTAGAGCAGCTATCCCCCTCAGATTTGAGATAAGAGAAATCGAAAAGGCTATTTGTGACTTAAACACTAAGAAGGCACCTGGTATTGATAAGATCAGTAATAAAATGCTTTTAGAGCTACCTCGCATAGCAAAGAAAATTATTCTTTTTATTTTTAATGCTATTTTACGTCTCGAATACTATCCTCAAAAATGGAAGGTTTCCTTAGTTACCATGATACCAAAGCCAGGTAAAGATCATACAAAAGTTGAGTCTTATAGGCCTATTAGCTTATTATCAAATATGTCAAAGCTGTTTGAGAAATTATTAGTTTCAAAATTAACACCGATTTTAAGTGAAAATAGATGTATTCCAAACCATCAGTTCGGATTTCGAAGAAAACACAGCACAATCGAACAGACTCATCGAATAGTAAATGTCATAAGAAAAGCATATGAAGAAAAAAAATATTGCTCAGCACTCTTCATCGATGTTTCGCAAGCTTTTGATAAAGTCTGGCATGAAGGCTTATTACATAAATTGAAGCAAAATTTACCAGCAAACACACACAAGCTGCTAGAAAGCTACTTAGTCGGTCGTCAATTTATTATTAAAGAAGGAAATTTCTTAAGTTCACCTCAGCCCATTGACGCTGGAGTCCCACAAGGCAGCATCCTGGGCCCCCTATTATACTTAATTTATACTTCGGACATGCCAACAAGCAACTATACACAAACATCAACATTTGCAGACGATACTGCTTTTCTAAGCGTCCACGAAAACCGTTATGAAGCATCTCGTTACTTACAGCATCATATATTTCAACTAGAAATATGGTTAAGACAATGGAGGATAATGGTCAATGAGCAAAAATGCGTGCATATAACATTCACCTTGCGCCGGGAATCTTGCCCCCATATTACAATCAATAATCAAATAATGCCTCAACATTCGCATGTAAAATATCTCGGTATACATCTGGATCGGCGATTAACGTGGAAATGCCATATAGAGGCAAAATTAACTCAAATGAAACTAAAAGCCATTCAAATTCATTGGCTTATTGGTAGAAACTCTGTCCTTAGTCTCGACTGCAAACTTCTTCTTTACAACTCCATCTTAAAGCCAATCTGGTGCTATGGTATTCAGTTATGGGGCACTGCCTCGGCCTCTAATATAGAAAAAATTCAAAGGCGCCAAAATAAAATTCTTCGAATAATCACAGCTGCCCCTTGGTATGTAAAAAACTCAAATATTCACAAGGATCTCAATGTTCCATTAGTCAAAACTATGATTACAAAATATGCGGTAAAATATTTAAAAAGGCTTGAACAACACCCAAATCCACTAGCTCGAAATATCTTAAATCATGGCGGCCACACTCGCTTAAGAAGAAGAGACACTGCAGCACTTATCCAATTAGATGAGCGATAAACACCTAGATAAGTGAACAGAACCCGTGATGAAGAAAATTTTTGTCTGGCACTGGCAGGACATAAAATAACGTATTAGGTTAAGATTTGATTAATTATTGTTAGTTCATATTTAATATATGAAGATTCAATAAATAAATAATGAAAAAAAAAAAAAAAAAAAATGTGTGCTCCTGTAATTGTAATTGAGACTTCAAAAAATACTGATTGTTTTATTTATTTGATATACACCTATAGCATAAAAGTCTTCCATCATATTTGGAATTACATGACTATCGTTACTTTCTGAAAATAATTCCATATATCTTGGAGCGATTGCGATTGTAAACAAACGCGTGTCTTTGTGTCCGAAAATCCTCTTTCTTTCAAACATGAAGCGAGTAATTTCGAGTTGTCTTTTGAGAAGTTTAAGTAACGATGTAAATCATTAAGTGCCCTTTGACTCATAGTTTAATGTTCGTATCACCTACATGTTAAATACCTAGATTTAAATCTTATTCTTCATTATCTGATGTTAATTTTAATGCTGAAGGTTTTTGCTTTGGGAATGGAGATCAATTGATTTATATCCGGATAAATAATAAAGCTATTTTTTCCGCTGTGCACTTTATTCATGCAGATATACATAGCTCACCGAATGACAAATACTCCTCCATGGCCATACCAAATTTTGTTAGTTTACCAAAACACGTTTAATAAAATATTTTTGAGTCCATGTAAGCCATGGAAAATCTGGCTAAGGACCGAAAATAAAATTTATAAGATTCCAAAAAGATTTCGGCCAGCTTTCTTCGGAGACTTTTTTTAAAAGTTATCAAGTGAATATTTACATATTTTAATATACATTGTAATTTAGAAATTTCAAAATTAATTAAAACAAAAAAGCGGGACTTGAGAAAAATAAATGAATGCTATATTCGTGTTTAGCGGCCCCAATTTTGCCAGAAAATATCTGAGATAAATTTTTTTGTGGCATAGTGTAATCTCTGAAAAAATTAGATTGTTTTTTGCTTTTTGTTTATAAAAGAAAAATATGGTTATAAAATTAAATTAAAAAAATGATTTATTACCGCTTTTGTCATATACAGTGAGTCTCAAAAATAGTTTGCATACTTTTTTACTCCACAAGTTTTAAAAACATTCCTCAAAATAAAATACAATTTGTTTAATTTTTGAGAAAATAGTTCATTTATTGCATATAGCTCATTTGCTGCAAGACCGTCATAGCTCACAAAAATTAATTTCGAGATAAGCGCATTTAAAGTTTTTGATTTGCTCTAACTACTTAGAAAAAAAGAAGACATATTTTCTTCAAACTGGGAAAGTATAAAAGATATAAAGATGCATTTAATCATGCATCTCTAACTCCAAAATTTCATTTTTTGAGTTATGTCGGTCTTGCAGCAAATGAGCGATATTTAGGTGGTAACACATATCAACAACGTAAATATGATAATAAAATTAAAAAAAAAATTGTAATTTCATGGCCTTTTTCTGACATTAAACTATTTTGACCATCTAATTAATACTCATAGAATTATTTTGCTTTTAAAAAAAATCATCTAGCCTTGTTATAAAAATCATCTTAGCCTTGCAAATATTGTTATAAATTTTTACATTTTATATGGGCTTGCTTTGGTTATACGTTTTAATCAAGGTATATTTACACAAGGTAGACTCACTTGGGAGTGTAAACATGCTGCTCTATAACAGGAACCGAGTTGTCAACATTGTCTTCATATAAAACAATAATAATTTAACGCACACATATACATATTTTGGCTCATATACAATAAATTTGACGTTTGGGTTCCAACTTGGGTAAACAGCTGACAAACATATGGGCCAACGAGTTTACCTTGTGTAAATATACCTTGGTTTTAATCATATTTTCTGTCGAATAGGATAACATTTTCAAAATATTTTGCTGTTATTTATCTAATTACCATGCCGAAAGGAAAGGAACTAAGTTTTGCCGAGAGAAAAATCATCGTGCACCTTCATGAACAAGGTAAAACAGTTTCTTTTATATCGCAAATGTTTGAGCGGTGTCGTCAAACAATAGAAAATATAACTAAGCGTGCAAAGGAACGTGGAAATATTGAAAATTTGGCACGACATGGGCGTTCAAAAAAGTTATAAGCCGGAAATGAAAGGCAAATACTTAAAGAAATTCGGGAAAACCCGCATTTATCTGCTTCAAAACTGAATGATAAGCTGAGAGAAACTCTATGCAACAATGTTAGCAACGAAACATTTCGTAGAGAACTACGATAAAACTACTTTGTGCAAGAAAAAAAACCGCTTATTTCTGAAATAAATAGAACTAAGCGATTATCCTTTTCTAATCAATATATAACCAAAGGTTTTGACTTTTCGAAATCCGTAATATTTAGCGATGAAAGCAAATATAATATTTTTGGATCTGATGGACGACGCATGGTTTGGAGAAAGCCAAATATAAAAAAAAAAATATAAAAATATCAAGCCGACAGTAAAACATGGAGGAGGTTCTGTTATGGTTTAGGGCTGTAGCTCAGCCTCAGGATTTGGAAATCTAGTCTTTATAGATGGAATTATGGACAGACATGTGTATCTGTCAATTCTTAAAGAAAACCTTAACGCGAGTTCTGATAAAATGAGACTTCCAGCAAGAGGTTTTGATTTCCAACAGGACAACGATCCCAAACATACAACCTTGTTTGTAAAACTGTGGATTCTTTGCAACATTAAACATTTGTCAACGCCTCCTCAAAGCCCGGTCTTGAGCCCAATAGAAAATGTATGGGCGTATTTTGAGGAAAAGGTTCGTGAACACCACATACCTTCAAAAACTGCGCTCAAACAAGTTTTGCTACAAGAATGGGAAAAAATACCTCAAGAAAAGTGCCGAAATTTGGTGGAATCTATACCACGACGATTAGCCGCAGTTTCTAAAAACAACGGATATGCCACAAAGTATTAACTGTGACATATCCATTGTTATTCAGTAAAAATACGTGATATATTTGTGGCTTCTAAAATGCACTATATTCTTCTAAAATCTCGGATAAAGGGTATAATAATTACGATATTCTAAATTTTTTTTTAATAATTTAATTATTTGTCTCCCTCCTAACACGTTTATAAAAAAATCCTGTTTAATATAATAAATCAAGTTTTTTCTAAAAAAGTTTATTTTTCTTATAAGCAAAATAATTACGAGACTCACTGTACAACAAATAAATCATATTTTTGTGCGAGGGTTATGTAAAATAACAATAAGACCTAGGCCACTTTATTGAGGAAAAGTAAGTTTTAATATCGTATGTTGTGTAGGTCTTATTTAGGCAAAAATTTAATGTCTAGAGGAAGTTAATGTAGTTCTTTAATAACTTTTGAGTTTTCACACTTGAATATACAAACTCCGAATCTGAGCGCCTTTTATTCAAAATTATCGTTTTGCCGAGATCCATTAGTAATTCCATTTCAAATAAACTGCAGCTCTAACCATTAAACCATTAAATATCGCTAAGATAGTTTTGGCGACTCATAAATTACAAGATTAATTCGAACGATTATCAACGAATTAATTCCTTTAAAGTAGAATTTTTCATACGGAATTCACCAGAAATATTTTAACCAATTCAAGCGTATTGTTAATTAAATATAAATACGTGATTACATTTCATTTCTACCTATAAATACTTACACATGCACACATATTCAAAGAAAGTGTACCTGTAGACACAATTGTGGCTGCTACAGAAAAAAATAGGTACGTTTGGGTTCATTTAAAGGCGAGAGTACAAGATTATGAAAATTAATTAAATATACAACATAAAACTAAGTCACAATTAAAGAAACACATACAAGTCCATGTATGAACGCGTATTTATTTGCGTATTTAATTGTTGGTGTTTGTTTAGACTGAAGAAAAAAAAAATAATAATTAAGCTAGTCTAATGGATGACAATAATTAGAATTTTCGGTTGGAGGGTTGATGTCGTTTAAGACACTCAAAGTTACCTATATTTATAGTCCTTTGAACCTTCCCAGTAAACATTTTTTTACCGACATGTCTTTTGTTACAGTACCCAATAAAAAACTTCGCTTACTTTTTCAAAATGAATAGCTTCCTTCAATAATTATTTTGTAGCTTTCTTCTATAACTACTTTTATCGCTACTTCTCTAACTACTTCTTTCTGGATGTATGTAGTAGAGTATTCACTCGAACAACGATTAATCGAGGAATTTTTCAGCCATTATTTGATCGAATAATCAAAATAGCCAATTTCAAATAACGAATAACTCGAACAATTTCTGTCAATTTACCAATTAAGATGAATATTTTTAAAAAACTACTTTTTTTTAATAAAAATATTTGTTTTTAGATTTCCAACTGTTTAATATTATTTAAAACTAAATAACATGTTCTTAACTTCTTTATTTATTTTAATCAAACAAACTTTTGAGCATTTTGTTGTGTGAGAGACAAATTGTGTATATCATTATAAACACCAAATTTTATACGTTAGAAATTTAGCACTTTAAGGCCAGTTTACAAAATCTGACAAGCGGTCGGTAAATGGTTTTTTTCTAAACCAATTTAGAAACTTATGTATTCTCATCACACCAGAGGTGTATTTAAACGGAGTATATTGAAGGTGGTAGCATTTTTATACAATTACAAAATCAACTAAAATCAACTCAGGAAATTTTCATGTTGTTTTTGTAAAAATTTAAAACTGCAACCATCTGTTTTTTTGTTATTATTTTTGATTTTACTTATACCATCCGTGTATTACCGTGTAAACTGGCCTTTAATAGCACATGTCCGTATTGTCGTTCGTAAATTATTGTAATCTATATGGTTATATTTTACATAAGTATGTATATTATTGAACAAACTAATTTACGAAAGACGATATATAGATTAATATTTATCGTAAAAAAAATGTGTAAATTAAAGGAGATTACAAAAAATTAAAAAGTTACCAGTGAAATTGAAATCAAAGTAATTTTAAAAACTTAAGAGTATAAAAAGTTACAAAAAATTAGGAGATTTTTAAAAAAAAATTTAACTAAGAATGTCCATCGACTTCAATTTCACTCGATTTCTAGGAACAATAAATTGGTTTTAAAAGCTTGTCATAACTAACTGGCACCTCTAACAAAATATGCCGACACTAAAAAGATAAAAATATAAGAAGCAAATAAAAAATTGTCTTAAAAAATATGAGCTCCAGCCTAAATTTAATACCCGCATTAAGTTAAGCAGGCGGGACACAATTGCAAATTATAAACCGAAAAAAATTATTGGTTCCCATGCTAATAAATAACTGTACTAAACTTTGACTTTCAGATAATTTTATAGTCTGTTAAGGGCCAAATACACATTTAAAATGCTTGTCCAGCAGGCAATTTTACTCGTGTATGTACGTGTGGTGGACGTAATATTCGCTGTTATATCTAAATTTTTTAATTTTCCATCCAGCATCATCGGTGTGAGACATACAAACACATGTTCCCTAATACTACCATAAGAAATACTTGACGTGTCTAAGACCCTTTCAAACCTAATTAGTGTAAACTTAAGTTTGTTTTCCTTAATCTTGTTCCAGTCTTTTTAATGCATAAAAACTGTATTTTTGCAGCCGGGTGGGTGTATTGATTTTTTTAATTATTTATTTAATTTAAAAGTCTTAAAACTATCTATATAGAACATATCGCATAACTTGGCAAAATGCGATTAAAGTTTTCAAAATGAACCTTTAGATACAGGTTTAATGAAGTTTATTTTGCTATAACTTCGGTCCAGTTTGAGATACTGAATTTATTTTTAAAATATAAAGAAGGTAACTATAAATGAACACTTTTGCTAAAGTAACTTGAAATTTTGGATTTTTTGAGATATGACTATGTTTAATAAATGAGCGATATGAATTGTTATTTTATTGTTTATTGTTAAACTATCAGCCATGTCACAGAACACAATTCCGTTCGGAAACGGAATTTATTCCGTATTTTGGTGCTTCAGAAAATTAATTACGAAAAAAATTTTTCGGAATGAAACCATTTCTATTTTCATGAACGGAATGGGAGTTTTCTGTATCTTAAACGGCAAATAATTATCAAAATATACTTTCTATCAATAAACAAATATGTTTTCTTTATTTATTTTTCAAAAGAAGTATATTTTAAATAATTTTTAGCAATTTATTTTACAAATATTTAAAACTCTTTCTAAAATCTTTAACAAGAAAACAAAATTTTCGTAATGGATTTATGAAGCATTGCCATATCTCTTTTGTTGTCATATTTTGCCAAAATTTACATACGGCAACACACAAAACAAAACAAAACTGAAAAGAACAAAGCAAAATTGGAAACAATTACATTTGTTAAACTTTTTTTTTAGCCTGATTGATACGCTCGGCATATTTACTTTTTAAATTTCACAAATTTTAAAGTTGATTACTTTTTTACACATAAATAAAAACTCAAATGTAAATTTTTTTGTACAAAAATTTTGTTAACAGCTATTTTTTGTTTTGCTAAGTGAATTTGTTGCCATATTAAATTGTAATAAATACTGATGTTGCCAAATGGGTAACATAAAAATCGCTTAAACAAAATTTTTCGGATTGATGAAAACGATTGGAATCCAAAGCACCAAAAATGATTTCGAACGGAATGGCAAATACGGAATTGACAGCATTCCGAACGGAATCTGTGACACGGCTGTATATGTTTGTGTTATTGTTTTAATGTAGAGATTTATGTTTTTTTTCCCATTGGATAAAACTATTTGAATTATTCGAATTATTCGAGTAATTCGAACAATTTAAAAACCTTACTCGATTAATCGAGCAAATTTAAAAATCGATTAATTCCTTGCTCGAACAAAACCAAAAGTCAAATAATTGGATACTCTAGTATGTAGGTTAAAAAAACTAATGACTTACATTTGTATAAGTTCATTTTGGGACATCTCTTGTAAAATTCATCGGTTCTTTCAGTAGAATTGTTAGTAGTGCTTTTAGTTTTTTCTGATTACTGAACACATTATTTTGTAAGCGAAGTTTTTACTGGGTATAAAGCTTTTTTTAAATACAAACATTAAAACATTATTGCACATTTGTATCCTAAGTTTATTGAAAATGCTCTGCCAGTAAAATATAAAGTGTCTTATTGAAACATTTTCTAAGAAAACAAATTTATTGAAAATATTTTAGATCTGTAATATATTATTAAGTTTTCTGAAACGCTTTTAAGACTATAGTCCGATAAATCTGTGCATTTTCGAGACAAAAATTTTGCTCGTTTACTCTCAAAAAGATGACAATGCACGGGAAATTAGTTGGGACCTCCTTCGACCTTATAGTCGGCTTGAATCGCCTTACTGTGGTAATGAAAAGTTCGAACTATGCCTCAAGCCTTGTGATCTGTAAGCCACGGTAGACCTGCTTTCTCTAGGCTTTAACTGTGAAGGTGAAATTTTTGGTCATACCTTAGGACGTGGTGGTAAATTTTACCCTTCTAAATTTTAATTAAAAAAATTAGTAAAAAATATTTTTTGATAATTATTTGTTTTTAAAAATTAAACTACTACATTTTTAATTACAAAAAAATAAAGAAACCAAAAATTATTTTTATTTGTTTAAACAAAGCAGGTACATAACTTCTCATACCTTTTTTTTTAATATAAAACAAAAAGAATAATTCAAAAACTAAACAAAAAAATATGAATATAAAAAAAACAAAAACTTAAAGGGCATTTTTGCACAGCCAAACATATACATTTAAAGTTATAAAAGAGATCATGAAAAAAAATAATTATGTGTAGAAACTACAGGTCAACAACTTTGGATGTTTCTTACTCATCAAAACCTGCATCCCATACACATTGGCCTACTACATTGCAGACAAATCGGCAAGAACTAAAGTTTCCAACTTTGGTCGATCTACATCTCAATACACAACATCTGGGCGGGACTGGATAATGGGCGTGGCTCCACCCAAACAGAGACCTTATAGAGATTTGTGTATCTGAAGAATGCCAAGAGTAAAAGATTCGAAATAAGGTACAAGCATCTTGGTTAGCAATACACATCCCACCAAATGTGGGTGGGATTTGAGAATTGGGCGTGGCACAAAATACATTTTTAATATCCAATGAACGGTAAGAGATTTGTTAAAATTTGGTACACATAGCTGGTTTATCAATGCGCAGCCTCTCTACAAAAATGGCCGGGATTGGAGAAGCGGGCGTGGCATTAAGCACATTAGTTTATATCTAAAGAACGGCAAGAGAAAGTTATAAAATTCCCCAAGCGGTAACAGCTTAAGTTTTGGAACAAATAGCTTTGCTAACAATATGCAACATCAGTCAAAAATTGGGCGGGATTAGATAAGTGGGCATGGCACAAAATACAATTCTTTATATCTAAATAATGATAAGTGTCAAATTTTCCAAATTTGGTACAAATAGAATGGTTAATAATACCCATCATCTGTCAAAAAGAACAAGAAAACGGACGAGTGGTAAAAATAATTCCATGAAAATATTACGTTTATTTTGATGTGGGGTAAATTTTTTTCCTACTAAAAACTTACGCTACCGCTGTCGAGGTGGTAAAATATTTTCGAAGAAAAAATTACGTAAATGATCACGAGTGGTAATTTATACACCAGCATGTGCGTAGCTCCGCTCGTGCTAAGTCGAGCTCAGCCAAAACACAAGTGAATAACAAGTATCACGATATAAGAAGATACTAAGAGAATTAAATTGATTGAGCGCAACGGAAGAGAGTATGCTAGAAAAATATTAAGAGAGGGTAAAATTTACCACCACCTCCACAGTTAAAGGCTAGAATCCAACAAAATTGGCTTCAGAATAAGCGACTCAAAAACAATGGAGATGCTCGTATATGCATGATCTTCCGATTGTTTGTACCTTCTTCTAGTTCTAGTGCATCGTGTGGGTGGCATATGGTTACAGAGAACGATGGAACTGTAAAAGATGTTAAAAGCTGAATTAAGAAGGCTGCACAAGATATGGAGCTCGACTTCCTACAGCGTTAGAGCAAAACTAAACATATTAAAATCCTGGGTTCTCTTTGTGAGTCTTTACGGCAGCGAGACTAAGTCTGTGAAAGAAGTTATAAAAAAATAAGCTACGAACTTTCGTTAATCGCTGTCTCCAAAGAATTCTTAAAATTGTTTGCCCCGTACAATAAATAATGAATAACTTTTGATCAAAACAGACGTTGGAGACACTAATACCGAAGTGCGTAGAGGAACATTTGGTTGGATTGGTCATCTTTTCGTAAACCACCTGGGAAATTATGGAATCATGCTCTTTTTTACAATTGACAATTAAAGCAGAAAGCCAGGACAGTCAAAAACACCTAAAATAAAAAAATTTTGTACCTAAAACCCTTGAAAGAACCATTAATAACACCTTGTTGATCAAAGATATAGCCGCACATCGGCAGAGCTGGAGAAAACCTATAGATAGCCTATGCCTAGCATAGAAGCTGGCCGTAATCAATGACGACGAGCAAGGCATTAAATACTCGTAACAAGGACTAGAGAGTCTTTTAATTTTCTGATATTTTTATAAGATTTTGCCCGACAAATTTCTAGAGATATTCAATTCTACAAAATTCCAATTAAAACTTTTTACGACAAATCTGAATAAGTTTTCAAAACTGCTAGATATAGATTTTTTGTCAACCCCATACAGAGTTTCCGGTACGTTTTAGGTCAGACTTATGATACAAAATCCTCAAAACATTCTGGCAAAAGTTTGTTAAAAATTGTTAACGGGTTATGCATGATAGTTAAAATTCTTATGATTGTAAGGATGTTTTTAGGGATGACAAAAATATTTATGTACATACCTTCTACAGATTTTTAGCCTTTATTCTTTTAAAGGTCGATAAAAAGAGGCACTAGTACCATTTTCTTTACCTTCTACATTTTTTTTTTGGTTTTTTTCTAGTGGTGATAGAAAAAAATACGTTCAATGTCGTTTTGACTTTGTATAAGTTAATTGAATGTAGAAAAATGTTCATGCATGTAAGTTAAACGAAATCAATTAAATGCTTAACCTTAATTACAGTGTATTTCTAGATCTTAGATAAATTAAGTAGATTAAGAAAGAAAGTGAACAAACATTAACTGTCTTATGAAAAAAGATAAAGTTCACTTAGGCCCGTTTACACAACTTACCGATAGCTAAAGGTAGGATTTTATCGGCTGCAAAAAAATTTTCTATTATTACAACTTTACTTTTACCTAAAGTGAGCGATAAGTTAAAGGAATGTTCGTCATACCTGGGCCCTGTTTCTCAAAAACACAAGTTACAGATCTACAAAGTAAAATACGTCAAAAAAACCAAAAATTTTACAATTTTTATTTTTGATTTTCTGATATTCTTTAATTAGGCTCGAGTTCTTCAAATTCAATTTTCCATAAATTATTTTCACGGAGGAAGGAATTTTACAACTTGGAATTTTTATTAAAATTTATTGATAATTTTTTCTTGGCTGAGCTGGGATTTAAGCCCGGGTTGATTTTTTACATGTTTCAAGAATCACCACATTCTATCTTCAGAAAATTTTTGAGTTCTAACCACTGCACCACTGCGGTGCCCGCCAGCCAACAGTCAAGCATTAATCTTTTAACCGGTAGTACTGGTGGTTCGAAATTTGCTGTTATTATCATTTTTAAATTTCAAATTACATGTTGCCTCCTTTCCTGTGTTTTTTCGTATTCTTTCTGTCAAGACTTTGTCTTGAAAGCCAGAATACATTTGTTTATTATGATTTTCTTTTGTCCACTTTCGTCGAAACTTTATTTGTACAAATTAAAGTACAAATGTAAACATTAGAGCTTGTCATTAATACGATTTCTGTATGACGTGCTAAATTCCCAATTTTTCATATTTGATAAATACACTGAAATTTATTGTTGAGGGAAAGCTAGCTTCTATGCGCATTTCACTGGTTGCTTAGGCCAGCTCATCAGGAAACCTTTTCTAAGATTTTAGAAAAGCTAAAAATATTATACGAATTAAGCCCTAAAGCGAATAAGAATTTTAAACACTCAAAGTCTTACTTGTAAGTAACAATATCAAAGCTTAAACAAAACACCAACAATAAACAGTGAGTTTATCTTTTCTTACATCCCCCTACAATTGCTTGTGCCATAGCTATTTTTAAGAACATTTTTGATTTTTAGTTGAACTGTTAATTTTGAATTTTCTGATATTCTTTAATTAGGCTCGAGTTCTTTAAATTTAATTAAATACCCAACGTTTTGCTTCAATTTCGCCATCTTCATTTAATTGTTACTCTAAAATTGTAAGACGAAGCAGGTTGTCATTAAAGATAAATGTTATTTTTAACTTTAAAATTAATTTATATACATAAGTAAATGTGTGTAATACACAGAAATCTGGATCAATATTTTAGTATACTGATAGACTCAGAATCACCGTCCGTCTGGCTCATTGTCTGTTCATGTTAACCTTGTGCGACAAGTACAAGTTGTACTCATGTAGATAATTTAATTGTACTAAGGACGAAGTCTATGTAAATGGTGAGAATAGGTCTATAATTTCACATAGTTGCCATAAAAACTTCTTTCCAAATTAGACTCTTTGTGTCCGACAACCATCTAAATTTATTGGTATTTAGATTAAATTTAGATTAAACTCGCCCCAAAAATATTTTACTGCAAATTAAATTCTTTTCGAATCTGTTCACATTTACCCACAGCTCCCATCTATAAAAAGTTCTAACTGCCTTTAAAAACTTAGCGACCGTCCCTTAAATCCACTTAAGACAACAAATCTCATATGGAGGTTAATATCTAGCTAATATTCGGCACAAATAACTCTTATATGAATTTTAACCCCTTAACATAACTTTGTTTTTGTGAGCCCATGGGTTTTCAAATAGGGTTAAATCGCGAAAACTCGTCTGTAAATACCATAGTATATTTGGACTTTATGGATTATAATTTTAGGATTGTTTTAATTAAATGGAACTGTTATTAAATTGTTGAATATTTTGTTTTCAAATTTAAATTTGAATTTTTGAGGCACATGTTTAACCGTTTTCAGGGCATATTTTCAAGTTTTTACTGCATATTTAATGCGCATAAAAATCGTTTTTTAGTACATATTTCTGGTTTCCCTGGTCATTACTATGAACCTCACCTTTGTGGGTGTTTTTATTTTTATTCCAATTAACTTTTTATTTTAAAATCTAATTGGTTTTTTGTATATTTTTTTATTTGAAGAAACCCGTTTAACCGGCTATTTCTTAAATGCTTAACCGAAAGCCGAAATAGCAGCTATTTGGAATATTCAAAAACCGGTGTTTGAAAAAAGTCAAATAATCGATTTCCATATAATTTACCCTCAATTTTCTTAATATGTTTTTCTTATGCTTTTTCAAATGCTTAAATTTTATTTTACAAAATAATAAAACCATATTATTTTTATTACCATATTATCAGAGCAACCCAACAAACACGTAGGTTTGATTTTAAATTGATAATGATTTGAAATTTAACGTTTTCTCAAACGACAATCGTTTGATAATGATTTAAACATCATTTGAAAAACATAGCATTCTCAACAAAAAGGGGAAACTATTTTCAAATTGAAAAATGCCTTTATTTTCAACTTGCTTTCAAACGTAATTCTCAAATATTTTTCAAATGTGTATTTTAATACCATGAGGAACATAAATAAAAATATTTTATTTTTTTAATTTAAATTCAATTTTTATTTAAATAAACTGTGAGATAAACATTCGGCACCATAGCCAAAAAATTAAATAAAGTTCTTTCCATCCTTTAATTCTTGCAAAGACGAAATTGACTCCCTTTTATTTTGAGGATTGTAGCACCGCGATTATACAACAAACTTATAATTTCCGAACTTTAACGTTTTATTTTTTTTAATTTGTATTCTTAATAATTGTAATTACTCACAAATAATTTTTATTTTTTACAAAAAATAAATCGTTTGTTCACTTGTAAAACACATTTTACCACGAAGCAAAAATTTAACTTTTATCTCCATTTTTAATGTTAACATTTATTTTTCGCTTTAGTATTGCCAAGTTTAATTTTGATTTGAATTTAACATTTGATACCAATTTGACATCAAATTCATTATCAATTTGAATTTAAATGTTTAAATCAAACCTTTAAAAAACGTTTGAGAATTGTGTTTGATGTGAAATGATAAATTAATTTCATATCAAAGGTTTGACTTCGAGTTTGTTGGAAAATTAACACATTTTTTTGGTAGGAGTACATATTAAAAAAAAACAAGAAATATTTATTATATACACTGCTTAAGGCACAAATACACAGGTCAAAATACTCATCAAGCATTGTGGTAAAATTAGTAAAAATGTGTTTGTTTGTGTCACACCGACGATGCTGGACAAGCATTTGGCAAGTGTATTTATTAGCCCTTTAAAGTATTTACAAAAATGTGTAAATTCCAATTAAAATTTAATTTTCCATTGAAAACCTGAATTTTCAGAAAACCTCTACCCAATGAGCACTGCAGTGGAATTTTTTAATAGCAAACATGTCGTTAGCTAAAATGCAAAAAGGCGTAACTAACAAATATATAATTTTGCAGAAGATGCAAAAAACTTTGTAAAACGAAAACTGTCAAAAAAACGTGAATTGATAAGTCGTCGATGGAATTCTTCGAACAATTTTTAAAGAAAACAATTTCATTATATTTTGTTAGAAAACCAATGTGTATATACGTCGTTTTGCATTATTCAAATAAACTCACTTGTACACGCAGAGAAAAAATGGTTGAGCATGGTTACGGCAACTACACTATGTCTATTGTAACAATATATTGTTTTTGTACACAAAAAAATTTTTATTTTTATTTAATATCAGCAATATGGTATAGTAACTGTTAACATTAAAATGTTAATCTCAATTATAAATTTGAGTATTGTTAAACGAAAAATAATTATTTTTCTAACAACTAAATAATGAAAACTTTGAAAACGTATTATATTACGTACAACCATTTTATAATATTTAATGGCCCAAATATGATAACTTACGTGTAGTCATAGTATGCTTAAGATGAAAACAAAATATCTTTACTCTAATAATATTTTGTAAGCGTTATTTGTAAATTATTAAACATCATTTCTGTCGTTATGTTTTAAAGAAATTAAAAAAACGTTAAAAAATTGTCCATTAAAAGAAATTGTTAAATAAAATAGCATTGCCAAACAAATTTTAATTTTTTTCTATTATTGTGAAAGTGCATAAATATTGGTGCAAACAATATTGACCATTACATGTACGCGTAATTTTTTTTTAATTTTTTTAATATAAAAAGTATGAAAATTCTATAAAATAATTTATAAATAATTGAGACCTACGACAAACGATAACAACGATATTATTATAGCCTACGATTATAATATGATTACAGTTATCATATTATGATTCTTTTAGATATGTTAATATGTCAATGATAATATGATTATTTCTAAACTTATAATGATTAAAATGATAAGAGTATCATTTTATTATATTTTAAAAGGATATAATAAAAACAAATTATGATTACGGGGACAATATTATGATGCAATATTACAAATATATTTGGTCATAATATGATACTTTATGATTCTAAGAAAAATCATAATATGGTGACTACAATCGCTCTTAGAAAATTTTTACCACAACCATGTTTTTTCTTTGCGTGTAGTTACTTCACTTTGGTTTTTGTTAATTAAAGCGTTTATTTTTGATCGCAGAAGTGTACAATTTTGTCAAGACATGTAGTTAAATGGTATTCATAGTAATCAATCAAAAACTCGAAATTGAATTTTTTTTTAGTTACACCTTTTTGCATTTTAGCTAACGATATGCTTTTTTAGAACTAGTGCTGTCATCGTTTTTATTAATGTTAAATTAATACCGCAAAATGTTTCCGAGTGTAGCATCATTAAAATTCTTGTTTGTAATTATTATTTTCGAATTAAGTACAGAAATTCATAAAGAACTTTCCAACAATTCTATTAACAGATCTGTTTTATTTAGCAAAATATTCTTGGAATTTTTTAATTAAACAAGAAAAAAAACGAAAACAAAATTACTCATGGATAAAGGGGTAAGAATGTGTAGTCGGGGTTTATTCGAACATGGTACAACCTTCGCTAAATTATATTGTACCTACAAAAACAAACCTGGGGGTCAAATCCCGTTCTCTGAAACGTTGAAATAAAAAGTTTTTTCCGATTTTCATAATACTTTTGATTCGCGTTCAGTGAAAAAAATGAAAACAAAAGTCAAATAATTTTCACATGAAAACAAGTCAGAGTGCTATATTCGGCTGTGCCGAGTCGCGGTGGAGGGTATCACCGACAGTTCGAATATTTCAGGAGTGATATCTATATGATGTCTTTTTATTATTAATTTATCTTTATGAAAACAGACATCTGCATTAAAATTGGTTGCGGTTTAGACATATCGACCCCTTTGCGCGAAATTATCGTATGTTACAAAAACCAAATTTTACAGGACAGCCATTTTTCTACTTTTCTCTGCATTCGCTTGCAATATCAAAATGAAAATATACAATCAATTTTTGGAGCAACGAAGTGGAATTCGCCTACAATATTTTGTCAGGTAACGTCTCTTTGAATGTAGAACAAGATTGCATCAAAAACTCAATTTAAAAAAAAAATGGCATATACGATAATTTCGCGCAAAGGGGTCGATATATTACATTATCGACCGACAATCTCGAGTAAAATATCTTGATTCGTAACAATTTAAGTCGAACTTAAATGGTTTTCAGGAGGGGGATTTAAATTGGCGTTATGGTAAGTTATGAACCAATCATCCCAAAATTTCGCAGAGTGGTGAAATTAGTTTAAGCGTTTAAATTGAATTTCAGAAGGCTGCTAAATATAGGATCTATGGTAAATTATGGACCGTATATCACAAAATTTCATGACATTTTTTCTGGCCATATGAAGCTTAGTTGGAAGAAATTTTACAGCACTATCTATATCTGCTACGGTTTAAGGCGTATTTAATTAATTCACCAGATATGGTTTTATATTTGGCATATTAGTGTGATTTCTTGTCATATATTCTGATAGCAGTACTTATTACGGTTTAAGGGTTTATATGGGGTCTAGGGTAAATTATGGACCGATCTTCACGAAATTTCACTGTGTTATTTCTAGTCCTATAAAACTGTGACGAGCAAAAATTTGTTAAGATAGCATTGGAAGAAATTCTGTTCTTAGTCTCGATTGCAAACTACTACTTTACAACTCTATTTTAAAGCCAATCTGGTGCTACGGTATTCAACTATGGGGCACTGCCTCGGCCTCAAATATCGAAAAAATTCAAAGGCGCCAAAATAAACTTCTTCGAATAATCACAGCTGCCCCTTGGTATGTTAAAAACTCAAATATCCACAAGGATCTCAATGTGCCACTGGTAAGGACTATTATTACGAAGTATGCGATAAAATATTTAAAAAGGCTAGAGTTGCACCCAAATGCACTAGCTCGAAATATTTTTAATGATAGCGGCCACACTCGCTTAAGGAGAAGAGACACTGCAGCACTTACCCATTAAGATGAGCGATAAACACATATATAAATGTGATACAGAACCCGTGATGAAGTAAATTTTTGTCTTGCACTGGCAGGACATAAAATAAAGAATTAGGATAAGATTTGATTAATTATTGTTAGTTCATATTTGATATATATAGATTCAATAAATAAATAATGAGAAAAAAAAAAAGATAGCATTATTAATTATGGTTTAAGGCGTACTGAACTCTTTTCCGGCAGTAGTCTTTATATGGGGCCTAAGGTAAATTATGGACTGATCTTCATGAAATTTCACAGTGTGATTTCCAGTCAAATAAAACGAACATTTGCAAAATCTGATATGATTCCGAGCATTGTTCAATCATTTATGTTAGTTTTTGTAACAAAATTATCAATTTTTTAAGTGGTGGTTCCACATTTTGATTTATAGCTCTAATCCTATTGAACCGATTTGGCTGGATTTCAATCCCAAACTGCTTCGGATAACTACAAGCAATTTGACACCAAGTTTGTTCAATTCTTTAGAGTTTTTCGAAAGTAAGTGTGTTTTCAACAGACGGACAGACGGAAAGACAGACGGACATGGCTAAATCGACTTAGAATTACTCAAGGAGCCAGAATATATATACTTTATGGGGCCTGAGATGAATAATAAAAAAGTTTCACACGGAATGACAAACTTAGTATACCCTCTTCACAACTTATTGTGGTGGAGGGTATAAAAAAGGGAAACGAAACAAAGTTTTTTTACAGCGCTAGCGATTCTTGTTTTGTGAAACAGTGTATTTAATGGTCAAAAACTTTTCATTTGAAAAGATTTTTTACACAAAATATTTGTAAGTGAAAAACATGAGGAATGTAGCAGGATAAAAACCAGAAAGATTTTGAATACATTATTTTGAAGAAAATGTTAAACGTTGCAAAGGATAAGTATAAAGTTTTTTTAATAACTTTTATTAACTTATTTAAAATTTTTATTAATTTTTTAATTTAATTACTATTTCTATAAAGTATTAAATTATATTTACTACAATAAAAAGTTGTCAATAGCATTTTCTTGCCTGTGTTCATTCCGATTATTTTAGCGATAATTCGAATAAAATTATTATTGCCGACATATGTAGTTTTTTCCTTTTTCCCGTTTGCATTTGTTTACAAATTTTCTATGCATAGTTGCAACACTTTTTTCATAACAGAAACAAAAATCACAAAATAAGTATTTATGAAGAACAAAGTGAAAAGTACTCCTTAAAACCAAAATGAAAAGAGTTTTCACTTCAATTTATCACAGTACGACAATGACTCCCTGTATTAATATTTTGGCTTATATAACCCCAAAGGGAAGCGAACTGACACCAAAGTAGTCCCGTGATAGGTCTTTGGTGGTAGAGACCGGTTCTAGTTCTAACACTTTATATTAATAAGACCTATAATTTTTACATGGGGTTGTCATTGGAGGGGGTCAATTGACACCATTTGACCAGTCACAGATCAATTCTCAATGAACGTGCTTAGTGTCAATTACAAAAATGTAGTAATATTTCAATACAATGTAGTATTATTTCAATAAAACAAGTCCTAGAATTAAATTCAAGAACCAAATGTACCAAAAAATGTGTCACAGCACCGGTGAAGACTGTACTGTAATTCATTACTTTTTCTACCTTTTTGTTCTTCATAAGCCAGTTAAGGGATTGGTTCTTCTTTTATTGGTCATGAGTCCTTTCTTTTTGTACTTCTTTTATTTTCACAAATCCCAGGACCAAATTGACACAAATTTCCCGCAGGGAGTATATAAAAGCAATTCATTTATAAGACAATTTTTTATTGGTAAAAACTCTAGCTCTCCAATTGAATTTTAGGAGTTACAGCAGGACTAATGCAAGGTGGGAAATTTCAGCCAGAATTGTATTTGTCTAAATTTTTATAAAATTTTGATGGAAACTTTGGCCTACGTCAACGTCAAGACAACTTCTGGAAATAAAGTTGTCATCAAATTGATTTTGCAATAAATCGATTGTTATGCGCCCTGTATGGCAAAATCCGCCGTCTTGTTGAAATCAAATACCGTTGCTGTTTAGCTGATTAATTTTTTCAAACGAAAACTCAGTCAGAACGGCTCGGTGCGCTCGTCATTATCCTTAACGGCACCCTACCAAACACTCAACAAACATGAGTTTCGTTAAATGGACGAAGTGTTCGATAAACTTCGCGAACAGATTTATTTTTTCCATAATAATTTTTCACAATTTGTAAACATTGTTAAACGTTAAACAATTGATGATGATTTGCCAAATCTAACTGAACAGAAATGTCAACTCAATTTGACAATCTCAGTTGTTAAGCCATAGTAAGCGATAACGAAAGTTCTCATGCATCTAAAAAACACCCGATACATATTAATTACAAAATGTTAATTCCAGACATTCGTATAGGGAGTAGGTTATGCAGGGGTATCCCGGTTTAGCGTTATGCCCAGCATAACGACCTTACTATTTAACGAACTCTTAATTCTTTCTCATTGAGTATCTTGCATAACTAACAAATTAAAAGATTGGGACTCGATTAAACAAATTTTTTTAATCTTCTATACATATAAAAACGTTTGTGCCGTGTTTGTACTCCTAAAACTCAATAACCTTTGGACCGCTTGACACCTAACTTAGAATTCAATAATTTTAGTCGAGAGCCAGGCCATTCTTATATTTAATCCCGATAGGTGGCGCTATTGTCTTAATATTAAATTTTTTATTTTATGTTACGATTTGGCTGAAATCCACAAAATATCTATATATAAATCGGCTAAGGCAAAACACTTAAGAACACTCTCCGCCGCTGTATGTCAACCGATTTGAAAAAACACACACCATTTGAAAGATATTTACTTACAGAAGTGCACAATATATATTTTATTAAAAACTGTTTAATATTTTCGGAGTAATAAGCGTTTAAATTAGCTACTAACCAGCGTTGCCGTTTTGGTTACTTTTAACCAAAATTGGTTACTTTTTTTCTCAATGTGTACTTGTGTACTTTTTTTCCATTTTGGTTACTTTTTTTCAATACAAAAATAACCAATTTTTTGTTTTAGAACAAGAACTACCCGCTTTTTTGACCCTTAAAAATTGTGTGTGTTCTTGCATTTAAAACCAATGCTTTTTTTCATCTGCTTAAAAATTGTTTTTTAGAAGCTTAAACTGTAATAGACTACCAAGTTAACCATATTAAGTATATACTTTGAAGTGTAGATGACCATTATCTACTACTCTTCATGCTTCATAGGGCTAACTGAAACACTTTTCTAAATAAACGATAAGGTCAAATGCCTTCCGATCCCAACCCTTTTAAAAGTTTGCAAACTTAGCTCATATAGGTTTTAAAATTGACGAAAACAAGTGTAATCTTTGCATAGGTGGTGCCACTTGCAACGAAAATTTGTAAAAATTTTATAGCCTATTGTTCTTTCCGGTTCTTTCGGTAATATACTGTCAAAGCTTTATAAAAATCGGTTCAGTGGCTTATGAGCTTACAAGATACAAGCAAAAACTATTCTTCTTTAAGCCTGGTGCTCTGTTCAACATTTCACGTGAAATGATGTCAAAACGCATATGAAAAAAACTTGTGCGGAATATCTATGAAATAATGTTGATAGAGTTGTACTCTGTTCATTTTGTGAAAAAGTTCCGAAATGTTTCTGGCAACATTTTTTTTTTAGAACTGCGAAATAATATAAGCTGCACTTATTTCACGTGGATTTTCAAGCAAAAGCAAAAAAGAATGAACTGATTATTAAATAAGAAATAAAAAATTAAAATAACACAACCGGTAATAGTTTTTTATCCATATTTTCTTTCTTTTTTTTATAAAATTTTTAATTAAAAGAAAATATTTTTAGTAAAATACATGTGGGGTTTGTTTACATACGTAAAACAATATCGCATACTTTGCAGGAATAAAAACGTAAAATTGTACAAACTCGCATGATAGGTAACATTGATACATGTCAAAATTTTCGTGTAAAATAATTAATGTTGCTAAACATTTTTCACAAATTTGAACAGAGTACTAGGCTTTAGACATATTTTTAAACTGAAGTGCAAATATAATAGTACTTTTGATACAAAATAATTTTGGTTACTTTTTTTCGCTTTTGGTTACTTTATTTTTACATTTTGGTTACAAATTTTTTTTGGTCGTGGCAACGCTGCTACTAACACATATGTACAAAATACAAAATTTGTTTTTTTTTTCAATCATCAAATAGGGTGCTCGATTATTCGGCATTTTTAAGAAACCGGTTTTCGAATATATCGACCATATAAATACGGGATATTAAATTTCTTTATTTTACTTTTCCGTGTTGCATGTGGTGATTTATTTAACTTAGAAACATAATATTATAGGTGCAGGGTCCTGAGTAAATTAAAACCTATAAGATGAAAAATGAATAAGAACATGTAAGGAGATCTTTTTGGTACTTTTTCGTTCAACATCTGGTTTTTAGATTAATTTTCGTTAATATTAGACATAGAAAAAAATTAAAATGCAATGACCTGAGTGCAATACAATTTACAAAGGAGATTTTATGATACTTTTTTGTTTTTCAATTGATATTTTCTGATATTTTTTACTTTTTACTTTACTTACTTTACTAAGATGTAGTATCTTCATATGAACCTAAAAATTTATGGCCGAATTTTGACCATTAGGCGAACACTCGTATTTATTAAACAATAGCGCTGAGGTAAAGTTATTAACAAAAGTCTCCAGTATTTAATTTTTTATTTTTATTTAGAAAATCCCGAGCAGCGCCGGAACCAAACAGCTTGTTATATATGAAACAAGATTACTAGTAATTGATTTATCAAAAAAATATTGGAGGAATAAGGTAAGTGGGCGTGGCAGAAAATAGAATGCTGTATATCTAAGGAGTTGTTAAATTATGAACATTTGGCACCGGGCAGCACCGGGACTAAGCAACAAGAAGTTCGAAAATTTGAAGCCATCGGAGTTTTTTAAAATTAACTTCGGAACAAGTAACTTAATTTAAACCTTACAATGCTACCCATATTAAAAAATTAAGTATATAAAGCTTCCAAATAAGCTTCAATAACTTACATTAAAATATTGGCTTAGAAAAAGAAACTATACAATGCTGCTTATGCTGTTGTAATATTATTACTTGTTGCGGAATAAAATTTCAAAATTATATATAACTTTCTAAAATATTAATTCAAAAGATTTTGTTATAATTCCCAATTTTTATTCTTGATAAAAGCACTGAAATTTATTGTTGATGGGATAAGCTGTTTCTATGCGCATTTCACTGGTTGCTTAGGCCAAATCGTCAGGAAACTTCATCCATAAAGATTTTAGAAAAACTAAAGATATACAAATAAAACTGTTAAGCGTATAAGAATTATAAGCAACAGTTCTACTTGTAACAATATCAAAATTTGAACAAAAACATCAACAATAAACAGTGAGTTTATCTCTTCTTGCATTCCCCACTACAATTGATTGAAATTCTTCCAACATTACCGAAATATTTTAATTAAATTATTATTTTTTTCACTTACCCCAGTACAACCAAACGATAGCAATTCTTTGAAGTAGGTAAAGTATCATCGCACAACATTGCCGAGCTGACAACATGATTCGCTAAAAAATCATCTGTATCTAAGGCATCCAAATCATCAGACGTATGATGGTCATATTGATAATGCTGTTGCTGTTGTTGCAGATCTGTGTTGTTCATTAAACGTGTAGTCGTATTAACGACACCATTACTACCACTTGGCACATCATCGAGAAATGTAACAACATGTGAACCGGGACCAACTGCATTGGCACCAATTGTTGTACTACCAATACCACTACTACTATTGCTGGTACTAGTTGCATTGGCAATTGGTCCTTGTATTGTTGCTGTACTGGCTGGTCCAGCACTGGCTGATGCTGTTGTTGTTGTTGATGTGGTATTGTGTATTGCATGTGCTGCTGCTGTATTATTAGCAATTGTTGTTCCCGCTCCAGTTATTTTACCATTTGCTGGCTGTTGTTGTTGTCGTAACATGTTGGCCGTTGTAATTGTGTCCGTCGTTGCGGCTGCAGTTTGTGTTGTGGTTTTCGTTTCGCCAAAGAGAACCTCTGCATAGTCATTGTTATTGCTGCGAGCACAAAACCAATTTTTGCAACGAATCATATTGACATCCGGTATACGGGAGTAAAATAAAAAATTTATCTGCTTCGGTTGTTAGTTGCCTTCTATATTTAGTCGTGTTTGTATTTTATGGAAGTTCTCAACATTAAGTTTGAAATACATGTATCAGTTGGGAATACATTTAATCGATTCTATTGTCTTTAGTTTTGCTTTCTTTTTTTTTTAAGTTTCCTATTTGATGTGGGAAAAAACTTTTCTACTCTTTGTTTTTCCTCCAACGCTCTGATAAAGAATTAATTTATTGTTTGGTTCCACCTACACACACACCATTTCACATGGCTTTGCATGATACTTATAAATGGGTGTAAGGATATGTGTTTTTGGGGGTAAGGTGGAGAGCGTATGTGTTCCCTTGAATGAGTATTTATCAAGTAGTGCGTTAAACCAAGTGGTTTTAGTGTTGACGTAAATTTTTGCCCATAAGTATTTTGCAATGCTCAGCACTTCTGTTCACTTCACTTCACTACACTTTTATTTCTATTATCGCTTTGGCTTCTTTGCTTCTGACGTTTTTTCAATGTGATGTGCTCTGATGTAGCAAAAATTGCCTATTTTGGACCAATAAACGTGGCCATAACTGGGTTAAAATTTTTTTTATTTGTATAGTCAAATAAAACTTTTATAGCATCACAGCTGTAGCTACAGCGACAACAACAATATCAAAAACATTTTTAAGGAAAAATAAATTGAATTTAATTTCATCTTAAATGTTTTTACTGGTTTTTTTTATCGTTATTTGTAAACCTTTTGATCGGTGGTATAAATTATTGTTTCTTTGTATTGGTGGTAAGTTTTATTCACGCATTTATTTTAAAGCGAAAATGTTTGTTCGTTGTGGTACTGAAACGAAAGTTAAAAAAATAAACATTTTTGTAATGAAATATGAAATAAGATGCATAAAGTTTTTAATTTAAGAAAATTTTTTTTTAAATAGATCTCCTGAAGAAAAAAAATACAAAAAAGACTTATTTACAAAATTAAATCCATTGAAGTAATTTTCAAAAATGTTTCAAACGTTGCAAGGCGAATTCATTACAGGTGGTCTTAAAAGCCCTGCTGATTACTAATAATTGTTGGGTGTCAAAATTTTGTTTATAATCATTGTTTCTGTTTTTGACATTGTACAATGACTTTATAAAAACAAATTGCTTGTGGTTTTTGTACGAGTTGTACTTGTTGAAGTATCGAGATTACCTGTAATAAATTTGCTTTGAAACGTTTTTTTGAAAAATTAACTTTTTAAAAATACATACATACATCCATACATTCGTCTCATTTGTTTGATTAAATATTTAAAATTAAGATTTTTAATTGGCATCGAGTCCTTATATAAAAAGACTACTTATAGTGCATTTACACCTACGCCATAAACAGGTTATAAGTTGTTTATGATGATAAACTAGTTTGAGAAACTTGTTTATCCATACAAATTATAAACACGTTTGTAACTTGCTTTTGAGATAAACTAGTTACAAACAACCAGTTTTTGTTAATGCAACTCTTTTTTTTCAAATTTTGTTCTGGCAATGCTACTGATATTTGACATTTCCTCAAAAATAAAAAAAAATCAAGTGAAAAAAAATTTACTTTTGTCTGTAAAAAAGCCAAAACAGTAGTAAGAAAAATAAAATAAACAAAGAAAATGTTTAAAAAAATTCAAAATTTATAAGAAATGTTAGTTTTTTTTTACATATTTTCTTTAGATGGACAACGGAAATAAAAGGTTTGTTTATATGTTCGTTTGTATGTGCATCAACGTTTTTTTTTATTATTGTGGCTAAGAACTTGTCAAAGATAAACACCTTAACTGTCAAAAATGCTGATGTAAACGGTATAGTTTATGAAAGTAGTTTACGATCATAAGCTAGTTTGAAAATTACAAGTGTAAATGCACTATTAGAGAATAAAAGTTGTAGACATTTGCAAAAATATTTATTTGAAAAATATTTAACTCCTGAAACAAGTATAATGTGCATATTGTTGTTTGCTTCCTTCATTTCTTTGAAGGAATTCCTAGTATTTAAGTAATCGTTTTTGAAAATGTGTCCTTCAGGACCGAAATGCATTTTTTGCGATTCATGTCTGCCGGATTCATGAGACATCTATCTCGACAAGAATGTCCCTCGACAAACCCAGTGAATCAGTATAGCCTTTTTTGTATCCGTAAGGGTAAGTTTCAAAATGTCAGTTTAACTTCTTATAAGATATATAGCATACCCTCTAAATTTGTCGCTTATAATTTTTTTTTTCTTTTTTTTAAAGGAAGTACTTGCTCAAAAGGTTTTGTCGTCCTAAGCCATACTTTTCATAGGGTACCTTTTATAAAGAATTCTTTTGTAAAAATATACTTTTTACCCTTAAAAAATGTACTTTTCTCAGAAAGAAAATAGAAAAAGAAAATCGTCCGCCTTTACAAATGTTGTTTCAAAAATTACAATTGTTGCTACAAAAGTTATTTATTAAATCTTGTACTTATTAAGATCTAGTTTAACAGTTAAGCAAGTTATTGAAATAAGAAATGATCCAATATAATAATTTATATTGTGTTAATATATATTTAGCGGTACGCCACGCCACTACTTCAATAAATTTAGAGGAAACAGCATTTTAGAAATACCTTATAACTAGGCTTGCCAGATATAAAATCCCTTAAAACAGTACATCGAAAAAAAGCAATTCATTAAGAACATAAAACAAGATATTTTTAATATTAAGTATTTAATATACTTAAGCACTGAAATCTTTTAATTATTCAGCTGTTTCAAATTAAGTGTTTAAAACAAAAAAGCTTTGTTCAGTATAATTTTGTAAAAAGTAATAATGTAAATTTCAGTTCAACATTACGTGTTAGTTTAACAATTTAATTATTCTAGTTTAACAATTTCATTATTTTAATTTAACATATGGGAGATTTCATGTCAAGTGACCCAATTTTGAAATCGATGTCTTCCGATTTGGATGAAATTTGCACCAAGGTTAGTCCTATTGGATAGTAGCTTAGACACAAATTTTCAACAAGATCGGTCTAAAAGTTTCTTAGTTAGTGGGGGTCAAAATTTGACATTTTGGCCATACAGGTGTTCTTTCTTATCCATGTAACTTATTACCTATTGGTGTTAGCAAAATTTGTCCCAAGTAGCTCCGATAGCTATTTGATCCATCTTTTGAAAAAAATTTTTTTTGTTTTTTTTAAAAATTTTTTTTATTTTTTTTTTTTAAATTTAAAACTTTTTTTTATTTTTTTTTTTAGCGGGTATGTTTTTTTTTTTTTTTTTTTTGTTCAAAAGAAAGCTTATGTCTTTTCCTTTAAGGTAGTTTTGGTCCCTTTTTGGGATGCGAGCGGCTTATGTATAAAAAAAAATAATTTCTAACTCTAGACAAGGGTTTTTCAATTTTTAGCATATGCAGTGTTCTTTCTCATCCATTTAACTTATTACCTATTAGTGTTAGCAGAATTTGTCCCAAGTAGCTTCGATAGCTATTTGATCAATATTCTGAAAAATTTTTTTTTTTGTTTTTTTAAAACTTTTTTTTTTAAATTTTAAATTTTTTTTTTAAATGTAAAATTTTTTTTTTATATTTTTTTTTTATCCGGAATGTTTTTTTTTTTTTTTTTTTTGTTCAAAAGAAAGCTTATGTCTTTTCCTTTAAGGTAGTTTTGGTCCCTTTTTGGGATGCGAGCGGCTTATGTATAAAAAAAATTATTTCTAACTCTAGACGAGGGTTTTTAAATTTTTAGCATATGCACTATTTTGAATTTTTTCCTATTTGTGTTTAAGTGTTTCTAAAGCCTTAAAAATAAGACGTTTGCAAAGAAACTAGACAAATTAACCTTGCCGACGGTATGTTACAAACCCAATTACTTTTTTATACCTTCGATACTATAATGCCCACAATATGTTAATCCCATGAATAAAATCACTTTTTTCTGTAGAAATGTTGACAAATAATTCTTTTTTTAATTTTTCCTACATAAATTTTATTAAATTATTTATCTTTATCTTTTTATTATTATTATTAGAAATTATTATTATTATAATTATATATTAATTTAATTATTATTACAAATTAATAAAAAGAATTTAATTTGTCAACATTTCTACAGAAAAAAAGTGATTTTATTCATGGGATTAACATATTGTGGGCATTATAGTATCGAAGGTATAAAAAAGTAATTGGGTTTGTAACATACCGTCGGCAAGGTTAATTTGTCTAGTTTCTTTGCAAACGTTTTATTTTTAAGGCTTTAGAAACACTTAAACACAAATAGGAAAAAATTCAAAATAGTGCATATGCTAAAAATTTAAAAACCCTCGTCTAGAGTTAGAAATAATTTTTTTTATACATAAGCCACTCGCATCCCAAAAAGCGACCAAAACTACCTTAAAGGGTAAGACATAAGCTTTCTTTTGAACAAAAAAAAAAAAAAAAAAAAACATTCCGGATAAAAAAAAATATAAAAAAAAAAAAAATTTACATTTAAAAAAAAAATTTTAAATATAAAAAAAAAGTTTTAAAAAAACAAAAAAAAAAATTTTCCAAAATATTAATCAAATAGCTATCGAAGCTACTTGGGACAAATTCTGCTAACACTAAAAGGTAATAAGTTAAATGGATGAGAAAGAACACTGCATATGCTAAAAATTGAAAAACCCTCGTCTAGAGTTAGAAATAATTTTTTTTATACATAAGCCACTCGCATCCCAAAAAGCGACCAAAACTACCTTAAAGGGTAAGACATAAGCTTTCTTTTGAACAAAAAATAAAAAAAAAAACATTCCGGATAAAAAAAAAAATTTACATTTAAAAAAAAAATTTAAAATTAAAAAAAAAAAGTTTTAAAAAAACAAAAAAAAAATTTTTCAGAATATTGATCAAATAGCTATCGAAGCTACTTGGGATAAATTCTGCTAACACTAATAGGTAATAAGTTTAATGGTTGAGAAAGAACACTGCATATGCTAAAAATTGAAAAACCCTTGTCTAGAGTTAGAAATTATTTTTTTTATACATAAGCCGCTCGCATCCCAAAAAGGGACCAAAACTACCTTAAAGGAAAAGACATAAGCTTTCTTTTGAACAAAAAAAAAAAAAAAAAACATTCCGGATAAAAAAAAATATAAAAAAAAAATTTTACATTTAAAAAAAAAATTTAAAATTTAAAAAAAAAAAGTTTTAAAAAAACAAAAAAAAAAATTTTTCAGAATATTGATCAAATAGCTATCGAAGCTACTTGGGACAAATTCTGCTAACACTAATAGGTAATAAGTTAAATGGATGAGAAAGAACACTGCATATGCTAAAAATTGAAAAACCCTTGTCTAGAGTTAGAAATTATTTTTTTTTATACATAAGCCGCTCGCATCCCAAAAAGGGACCAAAACTACCTTAAAGGAAAAGACATAAGCTTTCTTTTGAACAAAAAAAAAAAAAAAAAACATTCCGGATAAAAAAAAATATAAAAAAAAAATTTTACATTTAAAAAAAAAATTTAAAATTTAAAAAAAAAAAGTTTTAAAAAAACAAAAAAAAAAATTTTCCAAAATATTAATCAAATAGCTATCGAAGCTACTTGGGACAAATTCTGCTAACACTAAAAGGTAATAAGTTAAATGGATGAGAAAGAACACTGCATATGCTAAAAATTGAAAAACCCTCGTCTAGAGTTAGAAATAATTTTTTTTATACATAAGCCACTCGCATCCCAAAAAGCGACCAAAACTACCTTAAAGGGTAAGACATAAGCTTTCTTTTGAACAAAAAATAAAAAAAAAAACATTCCGGATAAAAAAAAAAATTTACATTTAAAAAAAAAATTTAAAATTAAAAAAAAAAAGTTTTAAAAAAACAAAAAAAAAATTTTTCAGAATATTGATCAAATAGCTATCGAAGCTACTTGGGATAAATTCTGCTAACACTAATAGGTAATAAGTTAAATGGTTGAGAAAGAACACTGCATATGCTAAAAATTGAAAAACCCTTGTCTAGAGTTAGAAATTATTTTTTTTATACATAAGCCGCTCGCATCCCAAAAAGGGACCAAAACTACCTTAAAGGAAAAGACATAAGCTTTCTTTTGAACAAAAAAAAAAAAAAAAAACATTCCGGATAAAAAAAAATATAAAAAAAAAATTTTACATTTAAAAAAAAAATTTAAAATTTAAAAAAAAAAAGTTTTAAAAAAACAAAAAAAAAAATTTTTCAGAATATTGATCAAATAGCTATCGAAGCTACTTGGGACAAATTCTGCTAACACTAATAGGTAATAAGTTAAATGGATGAGAAAGAACACTGCATATGCTAAAAATTGAAAAACCCTTGTCTAGAGTTAGAAATTATTTTTTTTTATACATAAGCCGCTCGCATCCCAAAAAGGGACCAAAACTACCTTAAAGGAAAAGACATAAGCTTTCTTTTGAACAAAAAAAAAAAAAAAAAAAACATACCCGCTAAAAAAAAAAATAAAAAAAAGTTTTAAATTTAAAAAAAAAAAATAAAAAAAATTTTTAAAAAAAACAAAAAAAATTTTTTTCAAAAGATGGATCAAATAGCTATCGGAGCTACTTGGGACAAATTTTGCTAACACCAATAGGTAATAAGTTACATGGATAAGAAAGAACACCTGTATGGCCAAAATGTCAAATTTTGACCTCCACTAACTCAGAAACTTTTAGACCGATCTTGTTGAAAATTTGTGTCTAAACTACTATCCAATAGGACTAACCTTGGTGCAAATTTCATCCAAATCGGAAGACATCGATTTCAAAATTGGGTCACTTGACATGAAATCCCCCATATATATTTAAAATATTACAAATATTTATCACTTTTTTTGTACTTCGCTAACAAGGCCATTTGAGCCGTTTTCGGTTTTTAAAAAATTTTAAAATTCACTCTCTTTATTTTTAATCAAAATTTGACTTCAGTCTTTTCTCCAAAACATTAAACTAAAAAATCTTTCAGTTGTTTAAATGAGGAAGTGAAAATACGAATATTTTCCAAATTGGGAAATAATCAACTTTGTAGAAATTCGTTTTATTTAATTTCTACGAGGTTTTCTTTTAAAATTTTTTGCAGCATAATCTTTCAATGATGCGAACAAATTATTAATAGAAAATAATTAAAATGTTTGAATTAAGGCTAAAATTGGAAAGTTTTTTAAATTTATTATGGTTTAGGCTGTAATGTCTTCGTAAATTAAGTTTCGTTTTCGAGAGAAACTTATCTACATGCTTTTTAAAAACGCAATTCTCCTGTTCATTACCTAAGCTGTTGCTAATTTGCAAGTTGGGCTATGAAACCATTCATTTTTGATTCGTTTGTTGTTTTACTTTCTAGAATATGTCAATTAATTTTAGGTTGTCATTATCCCTAATTATGCATAATACAGTATTTCCTATGTTGTGTACAAAGCCAAGGTTTGCTTCATCAAGTTAATTTTAAAAAATTTGGCTCAACACAGGAGAACAACAGCTTTGGAACGAAAAGTAAGCTTTTACGGCTGGATAGTTTTTTAAAAATCTTTATACTTACGGCGTCATCGTGTTGGTACATGACGCTGCATTTTAAACCATTCCAAATATGCAAAATTCAAACATTACTTTCAGATTTGCAGTCTTTTTAGTTGACGTCGAAAATTTGTTGTACCTTATATATATGCAGCAAACGTGTCTTATTTTTGTGCAAAAAAAGTACACAATGAAGTACAAAAAGCTTAAAAAAAGTACCATTGCGTACTACTTTAATGGGTATGCAGAAAGCAGTAGGGATAGTAAAATAAGTACACGTACTGCTGAAAACAGTACGTCTGGCAAGCCTTCTTACAACTAGTGCATAACTTAACTTCTAACAGACTAAAAAATTAAGTTTTTCCCACGTTTTTATTCCTTTGCTGGAGCTTTACTTAATAATCACTTTCCCAAAAATATTTAAAATAATCCCACTAAATTTATAAAACCTTGAACCTGTAAAAAAATAATGTACTATCTCTACCTCAATCCAGTTCAATTCGCAAAATTTTAATCTTTTCTTCCCTTTTATAGTTCAATCAAAATATATTTCATCCAAAACTATTTGTGCCAAAATAAATAAAGTTGCTTACAAAAAAAAAAAAAATTTCAAATGAACACAGAAGAACATGACAAATATTAAATATTTTAATCATCCCTCAAGCTCATCTCGTTGTGTAGCATCATCCATCCAGCCGTCTAAAGGCTGTTGTTGTGAAAGTGAATGCGGCGGAAACAATTGCTGTAACCATTCTTTCATATGAACTGTATGCATTTCATTACTCGGACAGACAAGCTAACAATACACACTATGGCTTTACACTGGCCATAACGCTGACAATCCCAAAACCCCACACACATTTATCCATTAGGCAATTTTTTCATTTCCGTTAACAAAGCTTTTTGAAATAAACACATCCTGATTTTCATTCATGAGCACAATAAAAGCTGTTAAGCAGTTTATATTGTACACATCCAGACTTATCTTTTCACTAACGACTGTTGTTGTTCGCTGTCTTTCTCTTTCTCACATACAGGCTCAAATTTACTGAAGGAAGTTTATATGTACCCTGCAAGCATTTTCTGCCGAAAAATAGTCTAAATAGTTATTCTCATTAGCAACAATATATCGCTTATGCTTTCGGAAAGCTTATCGCTTTGGAAAAAGTTTGCAACTGAGATAATAATAATAATAATAATAAGAATGCTAATTTACCAAGTTTCCACTTTTTGTAACGAACTAGAAAGTCTTGGCATTTAAATATTAATTTATGTTTTTTAGTAGCAGTATGGCTTTTGGCACTTAAAAGTAACCCTTTATACCGAAAATTTATCTTGTTTCAAGCAAAAATTTTTTTTTTAATTTATTACTTAACAAAACTAAATTAAACAAAAAAAAAGCGAGAATTATAAATTTCTTAAAACTATTAGGGCTGTGAAGTCGTCAAAAAAGAGTTCTAACTTCGACTACAACCGCTGAAATTTTTTAAGTCCGACTCCTACTTTTACGTTGCTGCTAAATGTGTATCAGAGTGGTCCTTATATGACTTTTAACTCTTTTGTTAATGGAGTACCTTTTAAATGTTTAAATATAGCTAGAAAATTGGTCTGTAAAAATTTGAAATCGATATTTTAAATATTTTATCGCCAATTTCGATGAATTTTTATTTTGGAAAATATTAGAATTTCTTTTTTTTAACCAAGAAAATGGTTGGTGCATAACATAACGTACTTTTTTATATATTCTTTTTACCAAAACGTACCTGTTTCATAGTCTATACCATTTTTTTGTGAAATTAAATTTTTTGCTTCAATGAAAGATGCAAACCATGTATCAATAAAACTACAATTGAAGCTGCATGAACTTTTTATAAATTCTAATCCTGCTACTAGGAGTTATTACAATCGTTGTAAAGGCCATAATGTGAATAAGCTAGCTTAAGCAACTTCGGGGATAAATCATATGTGCCCAAAAATATTGAACTTGGGAAACTAATCGCTTATTCCGTACAGTCTTAAATTTGTTTTTATTTTGTTTTGAACAGTTTTTAAAGGATTTTTAATATTTCGTGGCAGTAGCTCATGCTTGTTATTGTTGGGCCTTAAATCTTAGCATATATTTATATAAAGAAGGTAGCCTTAAGACTGCCAAAATGTTTTCGATGTACACTAAATCTGTTGGTGGAAGTTCAAAAGTAAGTCCGATTTTATTTCCTCAAATTTGTTCAACTAATTTTAATATCGGATTTTCATAGCCGGCATCAGACGTCTGAACAGTCTGTAATTTTACACGAAATAAAATTGAAACTTAGATTGATCCTCAGAAAAATAAAAAAAGATCAGGAAGTACACTGAAATTAGTTTTTGGTATGCAGAATATTCAACTGCTCTATTTAAGAAGCTTACTTTTCTCGTCAACTATGTTTTTTACAATTTTTGTTTGTTTTGTTTTGTAGGCGTTGATATCAAGAATCCAGGATTTTATCTTTTTGGTTAATCTAAACGAACTTTTTTATTTTTTTTTAACAAATCGTCCTTTTTCCGACATAAAAGTGGTTGGATGTTAAACATCCTTAACATTGAATGTGGTGACTTATGGTAGTTTGATGCATCTATTGTTAAGTAAAAAACTTGCTACCACTTACAGAATCATGCAGATTTTTAAGGGCTTGAAATTAATTAACCTCAATTTTCAAAAAATTTTATATGAGCGAAAGAGTGCGTTTGGTTATGTGCCTACTCTTATATGGACTAATATGTTAAGAGCATTTGTTTTTTTTTCGTAAAAAATATCGGAAAGTACTAATTAAAAACTAAAAAAGGACCACAATAGTCACCTCATTATAGTTTCTCAATCACTTGGACTCTGCATTTTGCATTTTATGTTTTTAGGTTCAGTTTTGAAAAAAATTCAAAAAGTACCTGTTAAAGAATAAAAAAGTAAAAATAATATCCCTCTTACAGATTCTCACTCACTCAGGACCTTGCATGTTACGTTGTATGTTTCGAGGTTCAATATTAATGAAAATTAAAAAAGTTCCAGTTGAGGGACCGGGAAGTTCCCACTTATAAATTTTCATCTACTCCGAACATTGCATGTTTTATTTATGTTTTTATTTAGGTACCATATTACGAAAATTAAAAAAGTACCAGTTTTAGAACGAAAACTTATCAAATAATTCCGTTTACAGATTTCTATTCACTTAGAACCACGCATGCTTAACTTTATATTTCTAGGCCCAATATTAACGAAAATTCAGAAAGTACCAGTTGAATTACAAATTAGTGAAAAAATGTTTCATCTTATCATTCACTTAGGATCCTGCACCTATAATTTTATGTTTCTAAGTTCAGTAGTATAGAAAATTCAAAAATTATCGCAGTCAGCATGAAAATGTGAAGCAAAGAAATTTAATTTACCGTATTTTCCCTTTTCGAATATTTATTCTCCCCTTTGAAGTATGAAAAATTTTTATATTGTAGTGGAAGCCTTTAATTTTATAAGTATGTATATGTAAATCATTACAAAGAGAAGAATGCTTTGTAAAAAAAGTGTCACTTATTTTAACGCCTCGCACGTTCGAATTTCGAAAAAGTACCAAATTTATATACTTAATATAAGTTACGAATTTAGTATTATTTATTATTTTTATGTGTATTAGTTTATAAGATAAATAGGGTGAGAAAGAAGTTTGAAAAAAACATGTAATACCCAAAAGGTCTGAAATTAAAAAAAAGTTGCAGACACCTGTCCGCTTGTTTTTCTAATGAACAACGATAAGTATCAAATTTCTTTTATATATCACCCGGTTTTACCCTTTTTTACCCCCTCAGATTTTATTAAAATATATATCATACATTTCCTTTGGCGATTTATATAACGCAAAAATTTTTTTTATTTATCACTTATTGGAAAAAAGCGACACGTAATATTCATATTTACTTCTTCTTTTTGATCTAAAAGTTCTTTTTCATATGCCTCCAATGTAACATTAAAAATTATTTTTCTTCTACTGATAATTTTTAAATTTTGAGTTAGTCCTAGGGATGCCAAATGGGACCAGGTTTTTTGGAACCCGGAATTCGGGATTTTTAATTAAAAAAAACCGGATCCCGGGACGGAACGGGATTTTTAGGGATTTCATATATAAAAGCCAATTTTTAAAATTCATATAATTATAATTTAATGTTTATGTATAAGTATTAAAACAAATTATTTCATGAAGCAAATTAAACTCATTACAAAATAAAACAGTTAAATGTATTCTTTCAAAGTAATATGGAAGTATTATGTTTTAAAACTTATATATTAAAAAGCTTCTAAAACAAATTAATTACGCCTGATAATCGATACCTTATATTTTTGCAAACATATGCTACCGGCGAAACCAATGTTCGCATTCAACACTTCTGGGTGGTATAGTAAATATATAGCTACATACATATATGCTATATGACAATATTTAATTTATTTTATCTCAAATATATGTAAATGCAAGTATTAATCTAATAAAATAAACTTAAACAAATATGTGTCAAAAGACCTTTGGTAGAACCCCCTAAAGTTTTAAACACCTTTTTGCACAACTTGCATTTTGCGTGCGTTATTATTATTCACTTAGAAAAAAGACTACACCGAACGTTATGTTCTGATTTTGTTTTGTGTTGTACAAAATGCATTGCATGTAACATTTATTCACTTGCGACTTCTTTTTGTAACTAGTTAGAATAAAAATTAGATTCATTGCCAGTATTATTAAATATTAATTTTTTGAAGTTATTTTTAACACGGTGACTCACACTTATTTAAATATAGTTGTATTTGATAAAAACAAATTAGGGCATTTTTACTAAACCCAAAATTCGGGATTTTTAAAATAATCCCAAGATTTCGGTATTCGGGACTAGCATCCATAGTTAATACCCTCTTTATGATCAAGTGCGATATTAAATATAAAATTTTATTTCATTGTTGTATTATTCTGCAAAATCTTCTGTATAACTTCGAAATGTGACGAAGTAGTGACATTTTGGTAGGCATTAAAAAAATACTCTACCAAATGCTGGGTAGGACAAGATTATACAGTGAGGTGCACACAACATTTTTTATTTTTTGGAAGAAAAAAATCCACTTGGACCCAATTTAAAACTTTTTAATTTTAATATGCAATAATGGAACAAAAAAAAAAAAAAAAAAAAAATACAAGAATTTTAAAATAATTCTATGAAATAAATCAAATTATTATTTGAGGTTATTTTTAATAATAATTAAACAACATGTAAAAAAATGGTATTTATTTAGGCGTTTTAGAAGATTTTCAGTACGTTAAATTTACGTCGTATTAGTATTAACACATTAAAAAATACCAATATGATTCTAGGGTTAAGAGCGGCTTCAAAAGATCCCAAAAACTATTATAAAGGTTGCTAATTGTATCTTAATTTAAACTTTAAGTCATCTTTAATATGCCTAATTAGAAAACTTACTGATTAATTTTAAAATATTTAAACATTTTCCCACTGTGAAATGTATGATAAATATTTCGAGGCATTTTTAGGAAATTTTCATCATTGACAGAACAAAAGAAAAAAAAGGTATTGCATTTGCCCAAGCACTCTTATTTTTGTTTGAATTTTAACCGGAATAATTAAATTTTAAATTAAAAAAACAAGGGTAAAGAATAAGAGACAAGCTTTTATGTTACCAATTTACCTACTGGCCAAACAATGAAAATATAATGATAATGGTGATGGGTCCGTGATTGTGTGTTGGCAAACACTGTGCTATGGTAGCGATGATTGTATATTTTCAAGGCTATCGAAATATGTATGTATGTACTACTTCATTGTAAAATTTTTATTTATTTATTTTTTTTAATTTCTTAAAGCTGCTGGTGCGGAATTTGTAGGTGTTTTAATATTTTAATTATTTTCATACTTCTATCACGTTTATCATAATTTAAAATAAAAAAAATAATAAAAAATTATTCCTTTTTTCTGTAATTTTTCAATTAAAATTTTTGTTTTAAAAAACTTCCCTCGATATGTGAATGTGTGCGGCTCGGCTCCCATTTAAATATTAATAATTTTCCAGCAACTTGACGATATTTATGCAAATGTTTTTGCTGTGTGAATGATAATGAGGCGTCTGTTATGTATTTTTTTGTCATTACAACAAAAATGATTATGGTAATTAAATTACCACTGATTAAAATATTAATTAAAAAGCATACGGCTGGAACAGGTACTCATTCAAATTCTGATGTTGGAATTATTACACAAAAAATCAGAATTTGCAAAACACAACGTTTTGATTATGAAAGCTCTGATTTTAAAAGAAGAATTAATGTAAAATCTCTCATTTAAGAGTAATTTAATAATACGGAATATTAAGTTGAAAGAACTTTAAACAGCTTATTTTGTAAAAAAATATTAAAATTAATAAATTTGGAAAATTATTACATATAATTTAATTACGAAAATTTAAAAATTCTGTGTTTCAAGTTTTATTTAAAAACGGTTTTTATTGGTAATTTTAAACACATAAGAAGAGACTATTTCAAAAAATTTTCAAAAGTAAGTTTTTTTCTTACAGCCGTACCTAAACAAGAGCGGATGACGGAACGTTTTCTTCCGCTTAGCTTTTACGCAGATATGCTATACCTAAACAACAGCGTAATCGTTGTGTCACAAACGGTAGTGTTTTGTTTAATAAAACCCACATAATAGAAATAAAAAGAAGAAAAAAAAACCGCTGGATTGACAAAAAACAGCTAAATTGCCACCATTTATTAAGAATAGCGGCCAACTTCACTATTAAACGCGCTGGCAAAATTGGATTTTCCAATTGCAAAGCGTTGACGCCGCGCTATTTGGGGATGCTTCATACAAATTGTATGGGCATGAAATTTTTGACAGCTAGAAAACGGTTTCCGCTCTTGTTTATGTACGGCTGTTAACCATGAAAGATTACTCTTTATTTTATTACATTAATGTAGCTCTTCGTCAAAAGGACGAACTGTTTAAAAAAATACGAGCGGAACGATTTTTAAAGTTTAAATCAACAACAATTTTTTAGTTAAGCATTTTATTAAAAAATAAAATAAATTTTAAACATAAAAAATAAAGGTTCTTCTTCTTTTCAAAATTTAATACGAATTTGAACAGTTTTTTTGTGTTTTCAAATTAATAATTATCATCATTAGGGAAGCGATTTCCATGCAAATGCTTGTTTTTTGTCGATAGCCTAAAAACGATTTTATCCAGTTATCTTTCCGAATCATTAAGTTTGCGTTAAATGACATCGATTTGTTTTTGCATATTGTTGCATATTTTTGAAAAAATGCATATTTTGACATTTTTAAGGAATTTTTTTTAATTTCCATATTATAAAAGTGTTCTTGAAAAAATGTTTAACCACACCAAACAACTTTCCAAAAAAACTTTTAAAAAATAAATAAATTCTGTTTGAGCTTTGCTTTAATTACAAGCTTTTTAAGATTTCGACAAAAGATGCTTCTATTTTAAAACGATGCAGAACCTTACATGGTTAAGGCTTCCAATGGGTTTAAAATATTTTATCCAAAACTGTTACAAGCTACTTGCTTGGCTTATGGGTTATACCGCGTGGCAAAAAATTTAGTAGCCTATTCGATATTATTACAATTTTTAATGATTCCCCTTCCACCGCTGCCTGTAGTAGCCAATTGGTGGCCTGGCTAGATGCTTCAGAATTCGTTTCAAAAAACTTCGAGTAACTTAAGAATGTTAGAAGAGAGCTTGTTGATTCAAATGATTGTGCAATTAAAAAATTAAAATAAATATTTAATTTAAATAATATCAATTACTGAATACTGAGTCAAATTAATTGATATTGCAAAAAGTTTAATTAACAATGTGGAAGGAAGAATAGCCCGACAAATTAAAAGAAAATCTAAAACGTTTTGCAAAAAAATTGATGATTTCAAAAAATTAAATAAATTTTAAATATTTTTTATCTGATCTGTAATCAAAGTGGGATCTGAAAATAAATTTTTTTTAAATCCATTGGCATTCTTCAAGTACAAATTTTTTTTTTTAATAAAGCAGTACTAATTTAATTTTAATTTTTAAAAATACTTACATATATGAATAACAATACACCGAATTTTTAATATGTTTGTTTTTAGTAAAATAAAAGAACGATTTTTAATGGAAATTTTTTAAGTTTTTAGTGCATATTTTTAATTTTTTAGTGCATATTTTTGATTTTTTAGTGCATATTTTAAGTCCATATTTTCGATTTTTTGTGCATGAAAATCTCATCCTCAACCTCATCAGCTAACGTTGTTGAAAAAAGAGCGTAATTTGAAAACACATAAAAAAATTATATAATGATGTGTAAATGAGCTTTGTCGATTCGACGAAAATTTAAACATCCAGGGTTAAACAGTTACTTTTTTGTATCGACTACCATTAGTGGTGAATGATGGTGTTATAAGTTTGTCACATAGATGGGGGTAGTGCACTCATTTTGCAGTTTCAACTCACATTTAGTGATAGTGCAAAAATATTGCAATCATTTTGTTGATGTTGAGTGATGAATTGAAAATTTGCAGCTTCACTAAGCATGAGTGATAGTGATGTTAAAAAATTTTGCACTCAAAAAAAAAAAAAAATTTTTTTTTATATAAAAAAAACAGTCATCAGTTTATTGCAACTTAATTGTTTTTTCATGATTAAAGCCAATAATTATACCGTTATTGCCAAATTTCATTTTGTTTAATGTTTTTTACTTATGCATATCCTCAAAAACCATGCACATACAAAGTCACTTTTTTTAAATTTTAGTGAGACAATATTTGTATGCAGCTTTTTTGATTGCATGATCAAATTTTGCACTATTTGATTTGAGTGCAGATTTTTGTATTCAAATCTGCGTTTAGGGATAGTAAAAAAAACTGCAATATCACTCAAAATTTTTTAGTAGTAGTTAAAAAATAACAATCATCACTACACTCACAATATTCTGTACGTAAAATTAACTGAAATTGTAATATAAAATAAATGAAAGTTCAATTAAAAACCGGTCTACCTATTTTTCATTTATTTTTAACAAAAAGTTCATTTAATTTTTACTGTCAAAAATTCAACACCATATTCCGTAAAATCAAGTAAATATTCAGTTATTTTGTAAAATTTTACTGTCAAAAATTCAACACCATATTCAGTAAAAACGATTAAATATTCAGTTATTTATTAAAATTTTACTGTCAAAAAATTGACCCCATATTCAGTAAAAACAATTTTCGTTTACTCCACAAAAGAGCCGAATTTCTAAAAAATACCAGACAGACAACTGTCCGCTTGTTTTTCTTATAAGCGAGAGAGGGAGAATATTTTTATTTACTTACCCAGTTACACACGTTTGTTTTACTTTTGTTGTACTGACCACGTTGTTTACAGAAGAACTCTCAATTATAAGACACCAGCAGCATGACCGATATGGCTTCGCAATTATTTTACTTTTAAAATTTTATGTATTTAACTAAATTATTTTAACAAATAGAAAATGGGAATTGCTTACACAAAACAAGCAATTAATTTTTTATAGATAAATAAAAATTAATTTTTGGTAGTAAAATTATATAAAATAACTGAATATTTAATTGTTTTTACTGAATATGGTGTTGAATTTTTGACAGTAAAATTTTATAAAATAACTGCATATTTATTTGTTTTTACGGAATTCGCGGTTGAATTTTTGACAGTAAAAATTAAATGAACTTTTAGTTGCTTTAAATTACATTTTTATTTACTTTAACATAAAGAAGAATTTAACTCAATCAACGGACAATATTAACTGCAACTGAAAATCCCTACTAATATGCACTTAGTTTTTTGAATAACTGTTAGAATCAGTTAAAAATAAATTTGCTTGGAATTTTAAATGTTTATTTATTTAAAAATGACTGAACGGAATATTTCTTAAATAAACTACAGTCCGTTACTGTAATAATGAGTGTAAAGCTGGTAAAAATGAGTGCAAACTAATTTCTTTGCAGTTTTATTTAGTGATAGTGCAATGCTGATTTAAATCAATATTTAGTGCACTACCCCCAATTATGGTTTGTCATTCCATGCTTATTTTTTTAATATTCATCTAAGACTCCATAAAAACCACTTATTCTGGGTACTTGAGCAATTCAAAGTCGGTTTAGCCAAGTCCATCTGTCTGTCTGTTCATCTGTTAAAAACACGGTCACTTTAAGAAGAATCAACGGAAAAGAAAAATATTTGTGCCATACTCTTTCTAATTCGACCGTCTGAACGGCTGTCCTTGTGTATGCTGAAATGGGTTCTCTGAAGACCACAGAAGTGATGGGTACTTAGTTGTGTAAAGGCCACATAAGATTTAACATAGCCGAATTAAGTACTTGTTTTAATATTTTTTGATAATGTGTGTATTTAAATTGGGCGAGGGGTGTTAAAGCTTCTTTTTTGTAATTTTACAGAGGTGAGATTTTTTCTACAACTAAAAGTTCTATTTAAATAAACAGTACATTATTTAGTGTTCGGCTCACACACCCAGGAACGATATCTATTTTTTAGTGTTTATGTTGACGAACACAGCCCTTAATACCGTTCGTAAGTATTTTCAAGAAAGAGCCGACAAATTTATAACGTTCTGTTCTTCGTTAAAAAACAGAACAATTGTAGTGGTACTGTAGACAAACATTATATTTTAATGTTTTATAGTGTTTTTTTTTACATTGATAAAGAAATGAGCAAACAAAAAATTTAAGCAACGACCGCAGCACAAACAGCTTGTGTGTATTGTGTATATTTTGCTGGCTTTTTGTTTTTTTTTTCGTATGTGTATTTCGTTTTTGTAAAAAATGTTTTTTTTACCAGCCATAAGAGACGAACATTAATGAGCCGAACCGAACACAATGAATTTCATGTGGTTTAAAAAAAACCGAACGTAATTAAATGTTTTCATCTTTTGTTGAGTTTTATAAAAACAGTATAATTTTTGTGTTTGAAAGATGACAAACAGGGAAACGTTATTTTTTTAATGATTTTCTACAAAAATAAAATAAAATCAAGATTTCAATTTTAAATTTAATTCAATTAAAATTGATTGAATCTAAATTAAGTATAGAATAATTAATGGAATTAAATATTTTAATCAAAATAATTTTTTCAAAATAAAATCGATGTAAAAGATTATATTATCTTAAGCCTCTGCTTTCCAATTATTGAGAGGTTATCACTAAAATGTATAAACAAAATAAACTTTATCAGCTAGAAATACTTTTTCTTTCAGATGCTGCTCCAACTGTATAGAAAAAATATCTCATTTTATAGTCGAATTTAACCAGCCGATAGATACGAAACGAAAAGTTGTAAAGTGCATTTAAGTTTTTCCCACAAACACTTTCTACAAACAAAAAATAAATATTTTCTCTTGTACATGTAAACGATGCCGTTTAGTAAAGAAAAAAATCGTAAAATTTATATTGCGGCGTTAGTTTTATCGTTTCTCTTAATTGTCGGCTCGATCTATTTGCACTTGAGACAAAAAACACATTTGGGCCGCATGAGTTTTAATTTAGATCGTGATCGTGTAAAACCAACCAGCGGCGTTGGTATGTAAATTTAAAATTTCAATAAAAGCAAAACCAATTAATTAAAAAAAAATAAAACTGAAATCTTTGTGTTTGAAAATGATATTGAAAGTAAAAAAAGAATATATTTAAATTTGTGAATAAATTATGGTGAATAAATACATTAAATTTCTTTTTTTTAATATTAAAAAATTTCTTTTTTTAGATTATTGAATCTAAACCTTTATAATTATCCAGTATAAATTGTATACTTTGGCTGAATTTGTTTATTGCATAAAGTTGATAAGAAATGTCAGAATGTTGAAGTATTAAAATAAGGTGGGATCAACGTTTGTTATTAAACTAGGGATGATCAATGAATGATTAAAAGAATAAAGGAAAAAACAATTTGTTTAATGTCAAAAACCTAGAAAAATAAGAGAAAATAAAGAATTTAAAATTTCTCACAACAGGTTCTTGGAATGATTCTATTAATGAAAATGAATTCTCTAAGTACGTTTGGAATCATTCAAGTTTTTTTAGCACACTTTTTTGATGTTATTCTTTTTTTTTTAATAAAACAAAATACACGTGTTTGCTACTTCGCTCATATTTTGAATATACAAAACTCGTTTTGTATTGATAGTTTTATTTACTCGCTAAGATTAGGGCTGCCAATTCCGAGATTTATGTTTTTAATCCCATGATTTTTGGTATAGTACAGTCAATCCCGAAATATAAAAACCAATTCATCGTGACTTTCCCCCATGAGAAGAAAGGGATCGCAATATTGATCTTTTTATACTGTCTTTAAAAACAAAATATAAATGTTTTTTTTTTTTTTTCTTTTTAAGCAATTATTAAAAGAATTTTAATCTGGAATGTGCTAAAAATAATCAAAAAAAAAAAAAAAAAATTAATTCAAAAATAATTTGAAGACACACTAAAAAAAAAAAGAGCAAAGCCAAAAATTCCGTGTAGTTTTATTATAACAGCAGTGTTCGAAAATAAACAGTACATTACTTACCGTTCGGCTCACACACCTAGGAACGATATCTATTTTTTTGTGATTGCGTAGACGAACACAACCCTTCATAACGGTCATACCTATTTTCAAGCAAGAGCCGAACATTATATTCTGTTCTTCGTTAAAAAAAAAGAAAACATACAAATTGTAGTAATACTGTACACAAACATTATATTTTAATAATTTATAGTGTTTCTTTTTTTACATTGATAAAGAAAGGAACAAATAAAAAACTTTAGCACGAACAGCTGATGTGTATATGTTTTGTTGGTGTAAAATTATTTTGCTGGCTTTTTTTCGAATATGTATTTCGGTTTTTTTAAAAAGTGTTTGGTTTTTTTTACCAGCCAAAAGGGATGAACACTAATAAGGCGAACCGAACACAATGAAGTTTGTGGATTTAAAAAAAAAAAATCCAAACAGAATTAAATGTTCTCATCTTTTTGTTCAGATGAATAAAAACAGTATTATTTTTGTGCTCGAAGACGCAGTATTAGCGTTTATGTTTTCCACAAATCTACCGAACGGAACACTAAGGAGCGATATTTAGTGCTTATTTTCGAAGACTGTATAAAATTGATTTCACTAGTGCACCATATGCAAAATGAAAACTTAACTCGTTATCGATTAAGGCGTGTGTATTTAAGTGTTTTCCGAGAGTGGGTATGGCATCTACGGTATATTATGGACCGATTTCGTGAAATAAAGCAGAGTTATTTATACAGTACATATTTTTTTTTACTATAAGTGGTGGTGGGTACTAAAGTGGGGTTTTGTTTAAATCGGATTTTTTGGTAAGCTAAAAAATGTTTTCTGTTAATTAATATAACTTCAAATTTTAAAATTTCATCTTAATTCATTAAAAAAAATTTAAGGAAATTCTACAAATAAATCAATTCCTAGTTTGCGCAATTCAATTGCTAAATAACTGAGGCAATTGAATCAAATATTGATTAAATAGTAATAATATTTTTTAAATGAATCTACTAACACATAGTTAGTTTAGAACAAGTAAGAGTGCTATAAAAGGGCTATAAGAGAGCTATGCCTAATTTTATATACCCTTCACCATTGTGCGGTATTAACAGAAAGTTATATAAGTACCGTTCTTTATACACAAATAAATAAATCAACTCTGTTCCACGCTCAATTGCGCAGTCCCGCCAACATTTTTACGGATGTTGTGTACTGTTAAGCAAGTTGCTTGTATCTTATTTGGAAATTTAAGCTCTTGCTGTTCTCCAGATTTTAAAAAATCTATAATGTATTTGTAGAGGAAGTGCCACGCTCACTTCTTCATGCCCGCTCACATTTTGTAGGATGTTGTGTATTGATAACCAAGAAGCTGGTTTCTAATTTGGAAACTTTGGCTCCGGCCGTTCTCCAGATATGCAGAAAAAATAACAACAACAAGGGATTTTTAGGTAAAATTAGAGGCAGTCATGGTTTTTTGCTCATGTCTCAGTTATTTGTGGACCGCTCAGGCTGATTTTCAGTAGCAACAATTCCGAACTATATGTGACATATATATATACCTCCAATGCCCAAATATATATGGGGTCTTCGGAAAACCCATTTCAACGGACACATGGACATCGTTAAATCAACTCCGCTCCTCATATGGACCCAGAATATATGTGTATACTTTAAAGGGTCTAAGATCAATAATGGAGAAATTACAAACGGAATGTCAAACATATGTACACGAAAACCATTATAACCAATTAAAATTGAACAAAAAAAGTTTTAAGACATGCAGGCATCTTCATCGAATGTGCAAGGCTGACATTTTTTATTTAGAAGCATTTTAAATCTAAACATATTTTAGAATAGAATTTAACTCAAAAGAAATTTTTAAGTGTTTTAACCATTTTATGTTATTATACTATTTAACATATTTTCGCTTCGTCAGAAAAAACTTATGTACATTTTTATATCATTTATTTGACCATATGAAACTCCGAGATCTGACTTTTATTTTTGATTAAATTAAGAATATTCACATTTACAATTTTCTCTTTTCTCCTACTTTAAAGAATCGACAACATGGATGAACGACTATGATTCAAAGTATATCAAAAAAACCGATGAACGTCTAAATAGTGAAGACGATGGCGACGAAGAAAGCGATATTCTTGAAGCATCGTCCCCGGAAGATGACAAACAATTAAAAACAGATAATGACATAAATGGAAAAAGTGGTGAAAATAAAGATAATGCTAAAAAAGAAAATGATAAAAATAATAACGAAGATGAAATAATTGATGAAATAATAAGCCATGATTTTGATGGCGATGACATTATTGAAGATCCAGACTTTGATTATGATTTAAATAAAAATTCTGACTATGAAATGAGATCATTAGAACAAAACTCCAGTTCCTGTTTAAGATGCTTATGTATGACAGTCAATGAATGCCGTCCAACATTTTGTGGTTCAGGAAATCCTTGTGGACTATATAGAATATCCAAATTGTATTGGATTGATGGTGGAAAACCTACAATAGCAGGTGGCAGTACGGATAATGAAGATCAAGGTGGGTAGAAAATGGAAAATTGAAGAAAAAATATAATATATATTATATTCTAGTCCTGGAATTCCTGTGTGGAACAAAGGGCTATACAATTCAAATTCAGTTTACTTAATAAGAATAAAAGTCTATCGGGCCTGTCATAGAATTCAATTCCGACCGAAAGTAAAGTACTCCTCCTTTACACTGAAAAAATTCTCTCCAATATTTTTTTAATTAAAACAATAATGCAAAATGAGACCAGTTTTAATTAAAAATTTAATCAAGTGAATTAAACATTTACTTATATCAATAAAATGACTGCAGAAAATTTTGTTAATATCAAAAAATATTTAATTGATTTTACTAATTTGGTTAAGCCCTTATGACACTTAATTTTTTATTTATTGCGTTGCTATAGAATTGATAGAAAGAAACAGTAAATGTTGGAAAGAGCAAACTATAAAAAAATGTAAACAAAAATTTTTTTTCAGTTTTTCTTTTGTTATGATAAACAAATTTTATTAAATGTTGTCAACTTTTTTTTATGAGAAACATAAAAACAAAACAAACAAAAAGCGGTAAATCGCTCATTTTCCCCTAAACGGCTGGTTCAGCAACACTTTTAATATTTAAAGCTTGAAATGTCAATTTTAAGTTGAACAATTTTAAATTTTTTCGACATAACTTCATTTTTTATCGATTACTTTTTAAAAATGGTTGACACTTTGCATTTACATTATATTTGCACTGTTCACCAAAACTTGAATAGTGCATTAAGAATGTAGTGTCATAAGGCCTTTACTGATGCAAATTTTATTAATATGCCAATTTTTAAATTCAATTCAATGTTTATTTTTTTCTTTGTAAAAATTCTTTAACAACGGAATTTAAGCTATTGCGATCGGAATGTATGACTGCCTTGTAAACATTACATTTAAGAATTTTTCGGATACTTTATATGATTTTTCCCTTTTTAGACTATCTGACTTGTGTAAATGATGACACCTGCTCGGCCACTGTAATACAACAATATTACAATCGCTACAAAAGAGACTGCAATAAAGATGGCCTTTTCGATTGCAAAGATCAAATCGCTTTACATCTGTTGGGACCCAGTGGTTGCCTAACCAATAATCTTAGCAATATTCATGCAAATCGTTTGAAGAATTGCTTTATTGAAAGTAATCTAAATTATTTGTCTTACTCTTCGGAAGAGGAATACGATGAGTATCTTAAATAGAATATTGTACAAAAACTTAATTTAAGATTAAAACTACTAAAGTTAACAATTAAGAAGCAATGGTCGCATTGTTGATGCATGTCTTTTTTGAACTTTTGATATTATAACCTTAAAACTGAATTATCTGTTAAAATTGTATTTATGGATGAGATTTAAAAAAGAAAATATAGGAACATAACTTTAAGTTTTACCGAAATAAAGTTTTTCTATACGTATCCCGTATTTATTTAACAAAAGATAGTTTTATCTTGTGTTTCAAAGGTCGTTAAGCTTTATTTGCATACATATGTTTATAGAAACAAGGATATAGAAAAATTAAAGATTGGTAACCCAGCAAGCCTTTGTTAGGGACTTGAACTGGTCTATTTAAAATAGTTAAGGAGGCTGTTTTTAAAAATGGAATTTTTTGAAAATTTTGGGAAAATAGCTTTTTTAGGAATGTAATTTTGAACTGGAATAATCTAATTTTGACGAAATTATGCTTTTTATTCTTTTTTTCTGGTGCAATTATAGAGTTTTGGTCAAATTTTATTTTCGCTGAGTTTTTATCTCAACGTCAACAAAAAAAAAAAAATAAATACTTCTATCGAAAGTGGAATAGACAATTTTTGAAAAAACCTCCTCAGTTCTAAAGCAATAAAAATTTTCATATTGTTCTTTTTCATATATATAAAACTTAAAATAAGTCTGTTAATTTTTTACTTATCGAAACTTATAGTCTATAAGTTTCTTAAAATTCCTAGAGAGCGTGGCACCTCGGAAATTAGGAAAATATTGATTTTTGTTTACCTGAATAACGGGTTTGGTACAAATATGCAGCGTTAAAAAGCTGCAGTCAAAGTAGGAAAACTGTCATTTCTTCCACTTCTTCATTTGTCTTTGACCAAAAAAATACGGTTGCTTTTACTTTTGATTCATTAAATGCACACAGTCGTTGTCAAGCCAACTCAAAAAGCGAAAAGTTGTACACAAATTTTCATTTTTTGTTCGGCAGTTTTTGGTTTCGACTGCAGTTTTTTAAACCCGGCAAATCTGTTGCCTATCAATGCAAAACTTTTGCCTAAAATTTGGCTGGTAGGAAGAAGTGTAAATATAATTTTCTTAGTCAATATTGACAACAATGCTTTACTATTGACAGTTACTTGGTTACGGCACTTTTAGATCGACGTCGAGTAAAATTGACCCTGTTTTAGTCGGCAGGAAAGTGTAAGGAATCCTAGTTGGCAAGTAGATATATGTACTAAATACGTTTGGAATAAATAAATGCAAATTTATGGAAAACTAAGGACACAAAATTTATTATTAATTGCGAAAATTTAGTGTGTAAATAAGTCCACCAAAAGTTTAGCAAACACCCACTGTTTTTCACACAATGTGGTAACATTTGAATAACTTAATCAGGATGAATACTTTACACTTAGGTTTTTTTTAATTTTAGTTTTTCAAAAACACAGTCTTAAAAATAATTAATTTTAATCAAGTTTTATTAAAAAAAAAACCATTATCAAAAAGTAATTTCAATTTTTGGGAATACAAAATTTTAATTTCAAAAGATTTTGTTATTCGTGCTTAATTCCCAGTTAAATTTCAAGTGTTTTTATCAATAATAAAAACTGGGAATTAAGCACGAATAACAAAATCTTTTGAAATTAAAATTTTGTATTCCCAAAAATTGAAATTACTTTTTGATAATAAACGGGCAGTGCACGGCCTAAAAAAACACTTAATTGTCAACATCTTTTGTAAAGTTGTTGTTGTTGTTTTTATTTTGTTTTTCTTAACCTACTTACAACTACAATTAATGTTGAGAGAATTTCAACTAATTGTAGTGGGGAATGTAAGATGAGATAAACCCACTGTTTATTGTTGATGTGTTTTGTTTAAGCTTTGATATTGTAACAAGTAGAACTGTTGCTATAAGTCTTATACGCTTAACAGTTTTATTTGGTTTAATATCTTTAGTTTTTCTAAAACGTTATGGATGAAGTTTCCTGATGATCTGGCCTAAGCAACCAGTGAAATGCGCATAGGAATAGCTTATCCCATCAACAATAAATTTCAAGTGTTTTTATCAATAATAAAAACTGGGAATTAAGCACGAATAACAAAATCTTTTGAAATTAAAAAAAACAATTGTTAAAATTTAACAGAAAATGCTGTCGGGCTTGATCGAATATTTTTTCTTAAATGTATTTTTTTCTTTTTGTTTTTTTAAAAAAATACATATAATAACCAGTGTTGCCGTTAGGATACGAAAGATACATTTTTCGTATCTTTTGACTACTTCAGGTATCATGTATAATCCTGACATTTTTCGTATCTTTTGAATCTGTACGCAAAATGTACAGAAACAAAACATTCGAAAATTTTTAGCCAACTAAAACTTATTACGACTGATCATCGTAACCGTCTCAATACTAATACAATAGCAGCCAAGGCGCATTGACTAAAAGGTGATTCAACTCTACAACAACACTGCTTCTGTGGTCGGATTATCAAAAATATTGCTAGTAAAAAAAGGTTAAGCTTCGTACAGACGATGGTCAGATCTTACAATATTGGTAAGCAGCGTTGCTTAAATTGCATTAAAGTTAGCTAAAATGTCTTATAACTTTGTGAACATTGTAAGCTCATTTGTATTGTAGAGAAAACATTAAAGGATTGCAACATACGATCCACCTCAATCGATGATTACTAGTAGTGCGAAGTTGTTCTGAGGAAACATCTTTTTCCGGAAATTTATATGAACGTTGATATAATCGCCTTAACTCGTATATTAATTTTTACAAAAATGTTTGTTTTGATAACATTTAAAGGAAGTTACATATAATTAATTTTAAAGTTTGCTTACTGTATTTTTAAAAATTACATAATATGTAACATATTATGTAACTAATATTTATGACTTAAATAAAAATAATAATAATGAATTTATACGAAATCATTTTCTTTACAATATTCATTTAAATATGAAATTAAAATGTTATAAAAGATTTTGTTATTCGTGCTTAATTCCCAGTTTTTAATATTGATAAAAACACTTGAAATTTATTGTGGATGGGATAAGCTATTCCTATGCGCATTTCACTGGTTGCTTAGGCCAGATCATCAGGAAACTTCATCCATAAAGATTTTAGAAAAACTAGAGATATTAAACCAAAAGCAACCAGTGAAATGCGCATAGGAATAGCTTATCCCATCAACAATAAATTTCAAGTGTTTTTATCAATAATAAAAACTGCGAATTAAGCACGAATAACAAAATCTTTTGAAATTAAAATTTTGTATTCCCAAAAATTGAAATTACTTTTTGATAATAAACAGGCAAGTGTACGGCCTAAAAAACACTTAATTGACAACATCTTTTGTAAAGTTGTTGTTGTTTTTTATTTTGTTTTTCTTAACCTACTTACAACTACAATTAATGTTGAGAGAATTTCAACTAATTGTAGTGGGGAATGTAAGATGAGATAAACCCACGGTTTATTGTTGATGTGTTTTGTTTAAACTTTGATATTATTACAAGTAGAACTGTTGCTATAAGTCTTATACGCTTAACAGTTTTATTTGGTTTAATATCTCTAGTTTTTCTAAAATCTTTATGGATGAAGTTTCCTGATGATCTGGCCTAAGCAACCAGTGAAATGCGCATAGGAATAGCTTATCCCATTAACAATAAATTTCAAGTGTTTTTATCAATAATAAAAACTGGGAATTAAGCACGAATAACAAAATCTTTTGAAATTAAAATTTTGTATTCCCAAAAATTGAAATTACTTTTTGATTAAAATGTTATGTTAAAAATATTAAACGTTAAAAATGGATTTTAAAATTTTTTTAAAACGTATCTTTTTGGGAAAAAGTGTATCTTTTTGGAAACTAAAATGTATCTTTCTCGAAATTTTACTGGCAACACTGATAATAACACTGCTTTACAAATTATAACTCTAAAAAAGACTTTATTTCGGAAAACATTTTTGTACATGTAAATAAGTTCCGCATTTAGAGTTAAATTTGTTGAACATTTTAAAATTGTAAAATTAAAGCTTTCCAAATGTATTTTTATTAAATTTTTGTAATTAAATATTCAGAAAATAATAACAAATTATTTTTTTTTATGTCGCTGGTTTTAATGACGATAAACAAAATAATTAATTTTCATCTTCTATAAAAATACGAAAATTTAAATAGGTAAAAAGCCATGACTTTGAATTTGTGAACATAGTCTATACCCTGTGTCCACAAATTCAAAGGCTTGTTTTTTACGACCTTCGACTACAGAAGTTAAAAGTCATGCCTTTTGCACTTCATAAGGAGTCATAATGAAATTATACTCGTAAACAAACAGAAAAGGCAAAGTACACGCAGGCGGGAATGAAATACATTTTTCCTTAATTTGTGAGAAATTGCTAAAAAAAATGTTTGTAATAAACAAGTTTTTGACGCTCATTGATCCTAATTCCTAATTCCTTTGTTGGAAAAATTTGCACTTCGTGTGAACAACAAGACATTTTCCAAACATTTTGTGTCCATAAGTTGTTCTTAGTCTGTCTGTTTGTCCTTCTATTGAAAAC